>CAWUFW010000636.1:0-1200000 GCA_963921515.1 Calotriton arnoldi | reverse complement strand
CCCAATTTCCTAAGTAAACCCGCTAGTGGAGCAACTTAAATGTTGAATAAAGTGGGACTGAGACAGGAGCCCTGAGGAACTCCTTTAGTCTGTCCCATGGTCTTCGAGCGAAGGGGCCTAGGTTGATAGTCTGAGTTTGAAGGGAGAGAAAGCTCGACATCCAATGAAAGGCTTGTCCTTGAATTCCAATTTCTTTAAGTCTCCTGAGCAGAATCTGGTGGGAGACCGTATCGAAGGCAACGGACAGATCAAGCAGTACAAGTAGTACTGCTTGTCCGCTGTCCAGGGACTGCCTGATGTTGTCGGTAACAGCAATCAAAGCTGACTCGGTGCTGTGCCTAGGCCTAAATCCAGACTGAGATGGATCAAGGCATCCCGAGGATTCGACGTGGTCAGATAGATGTTTGTTGATGTGTTTGTCCAGTATCTTACTCAGGAGGGGTAAAAGAGAAATTGGACGATAGTTGGATAGGTCCTCCATGGGGGCCTTGATGTTCTTGCGGATGGGAATCCATTCAGCGGGAAGTTGACCCTCTCTCATCGAGAGATTGAGGATAGAGCAAATTGGGGGGGATAGCTGTTTGGAGAGCAATGTGGAAGTTTTGGCTGGAATAATATCCAAAGGGGAGCCTGATTTAACTGTATTCAGCAGTGACTCCACGTCATCAGCAGTAAGAGGGGGGACATTTTCCAACAACTGCACATTAGTCAGGGCTGAAGAGCAGCAGGATGCAAAGTCATGCTGAGGGCTCTCGGCTGAAGTGATTTTATCATAGATCAGCTCGATTTTCTGTGTGAAATGTATTGCTATTTTATCAGAGTGCTTGCGAGGGAGCCGCCTCGTTATTACAGGCCTTCGGGTTTGTGAAAGATTTAAGAATTTGGTACAAGTCTTTGGGGGCATTCCCTGCCTGATTGAGTTGTAACGCAATATGGGCTCTGCGTGCAATTTTTATGTTTTTGTGATATTGAGTCAGAGCGGTCTTATATCTCTCTTTGTCCTGTGCATCATGGGAACGGCGCCAGTGCCTTTCCAGATTCTTACACAGACGTTTTTCCATCTGTAGATTAGACGAAAACCACACTGTCTGGGGGTGCCTGGCCAAGCTAGGGCACTGTTTCAGAGGGGCCAGATGATCAATGACCATTTTTATTATGGAATTATAGCGAGCCAGGCATTCCTCAACGTTATCTGATTCAAGGTTCCAAAGTGCTGGAATTGTATCCTGGAAATGATCAGGAGTGATTTTATGCCACTGTCTGCGAAGACTCTGAGGGGTTATCTCACTTTGTAAATGAATGGGACTAGGACAACGGGACCAGGAGTAATGAAGATTACCGGTAAGTAATAGGGCAGTATGTATGTTTCCGTGGTATGTTACGGACAAGTAATCAGCCCAGCATTACCATAGAAAGAAGTAAAATACCCATTCTGGCACAAAGAACCAGCCCTCACATGCCTGTGGCTAGCCCTTGTCATAGCGAACCCTTATTTAGCGCTTCGTAGTTCAGGTTTTGCTCCACTCTTGTAACTTTTTTTTCGTCTTTGCTGCTGTCAGGATCAATAGAGGAGACAGTTGAGAGATTTAACCTACCCGTCTTTTCCTGAAGCCAGGACAGCAGCACAGATGCTTATGCAGGTACTGCAGATCTCCCTGCATTATATGAAGGGAATGGAGAGAGCAGAGTCTGTCTATTTAATCAGATCGCTTGCAGGGACGTGGCCTCCATTGGTGCAGCAGGTGCAGTAGCACCGGCACCAAGAGGCCTGAGTGCGCCATTGAACTCTGAAAATTGGGGGCCATTTCCTTCCTCGAACTAGGGCCCATGACACACTGATGACGCCAGCTGCCAACTTTGTGTTGAGATATTTGAAGATTGCAGTATGGCCCCTGTCATTCCTTTGGGGGAGGGGCTGTCATTTTTTGACGAAAGCCCTCCGTGTGGCGGGAACGAGTTGGAGCGAATCCAAGTGGGGCCGGTGGGACTGGGTGAGGGAGGGACAGGGGTGACAGCCCGCCGACGCGCTCTCTGGATGTGACTCACAGGGGAGGGCGAGGAGCGAACGGGAGATCAGTCTGGCTGTGTCACTCAGCCAGAAGGAGGCTCTCTGACTGAAGCCCGCGAGCTCCTTGTCTGGCAGAGCCCTCTGCAGCCTCCGTACCACCGCAACGAAGATGATGCCTGACTTTGCTGGCACCTGGAGGATGAAATCAAGTGAACATTTCGACGAACTCTTGAAAGCTCTAGGTAAGAGCCTTTTTTGAGATCTCCATATTTTATCTGGTCACATCAAATGCATATTTTTTTATCTGCGAGGTATGGTGTTCTTTATCGGAGAATTGGCAATTGTGGGTCTTTTTCTGCTTGAATAACTCGAATGTATGACACACAGGAAACTATATTTTCATAAATTAAATATAATTACACTAAATAAAATACATTTTAAATATTTACTTGCTTTCTAACTTTTTTAAGTAAATTGGTGGTTTTTCGACATGCACCATAAACCCGAATGTGTTATCACTGTAGCAGTATTACAGAGCAATTTCAGAGATGTAGGGACATTTTGGAATATGGGGTTGCAATTTGCGTTCACAGTTCTAGAAACATACATGCTAATGTAAAGATAAGAATGGGAGAGAGTGGCAGTCATGTAAAGGCTCAGCAAGTCTTTATTATAAACTTAGTGCAATTCTAAACTGTGAGCTTTATGGGTGAATTTGCAAACTTGGAACAAAGAACAAGAAAATATAAATTTGAAGCAGCCATCACTGCCCTGTGACAGCCTTCAAGTCACCACAGACAGGAAAATAGACAAATAGTACGTATATATAACTAATGCATATCCAAATGAATAGAAAACACATACATATAAAATGTACTAAATACAAATCTACAATAGGTACATAAATATAAAATGCATACACATATACTAGATACTTAAAAAAGGACAAAGGAAAGCAGTGCCTCTTTAGATCCACCTTCTGCAGGCGCGTCATTAATGGTTTTCCTTGTGTAGGCGTCAATGCCATGCTCCGGAAGGTAGCGGTGGCCGCTGCGTCCAAACCACACGTAGAAATCCGTCAGGATGGGGACCGGTTCTACATCAAAACCTCCACCACCGTCCGGACCACGGAGATCAACTTCAAGATCGGGGAGGAATTCAGCGAGGAGACGGTGGATGGGAGAAAGTGCAAGGTAAGACGTCACGCGAAGCACAGCTGTGTCTTGAACATCTTTTTTCGGATGATTATATGGTCTGGTTTTATAATCTACTCCAGACACTTGGCCTCATTAATTTCTGATATTCAAATGTGTTTTCCTTTTTCTACATTTTGGTACATGCCCAGCTTTGTTTTCAATGGGCCACATTATTTCTAATCTCTCCAGGTGCATTCTTTTCAAATCTCCTCATGCACTCTCCTCTGAAATCAAGAAGCGCCTTGAAGCGGATCAGTTTCTAGAGCTGCGCTACGTAAAACCTTAATTTCCTTCTATGCGAAACGAATCACAGGGTGGGCCCGTGACCATACATTTCAGCTAAGGCTCTCAGTTCCACAGAGTGATAACTCCGGGTGAAATAATGCCACCCACAGCTACAAAGGTCTGTGGCCCCGGAATGACCAGGTCACAAACTCCAGACCCGATCATTCCAGGCACGGACTCCGGACCTGTCTGTCTGTCTTTGCTGCTGCACAGACTGCACAGCAGCACAGCGCATCCGCACTACCCCTACTGCAGCACAGGGGGCAGATAATGCTCCCCATGGACAGGCTGAGGTCTGCCCTGAGCCCTCTGCCCCCACCACACTCTCCCACGCCCACTGGCTCTCCCGCTGAAACTTTCTTCCAGCTCTGTGTAGACGGAAAATGTAATTGGCTTTCTACCCGGAATGGGGAAAACTGCACATAAAAGGACACAGAATTTCTACGTCTGTGAAGTTATTCCCCATTCTGGAAGAAAACTTGGACTTGCCAGTATATGGTGCTAGGATACTACCCAGAACTACAGATATTGGACCCCACTCTCCTTGCACCAAAATCCGGCAAACTCTAGGCCTGGGTCTGAAATTTCGCTCTTGCGCGGAGTTTGCAGAGTTTTTCCCACTCCGCATAGCGCACAGAGTTCGCAGAGCAGAGATTTTCCTCGCTCGTGCTTGCCAACGTCAAGTTGACGAGCGAGGAAAATCTTACCCCAGATCACCTCCCTGTGAGATTTCTCAACGCGGGCGGTCGCAGATGGCCGCTACAGCTCGAATTGAGAAACCTTCCGTTCACGTTGAGGAAGCTGCCGCTCGAATAGGACATCTACTTGAGCGACAGAAAGAAGCAGCGCCCTCTTGCGCTGTGCGTGATGCCATTCATGCTGATTTTCCAGTGTGGTACAAACACCCGGCGCTAAAAATCAGCACGAATGGCGCAACCTAATGCACTCTGCCACTTGCGGAACTCCATGTAGCGCGGCAGAGTTTTTGGTCATAACTTGGAACTCCGCCCAGGCCTAGCAATCTCATAGCAAGGGCCTAAGTACAGGCGCGGGAAGGGCAGGGGTTGACAAAAACACAAGTACATCCACATGCTGAGGTTTACAATCTCACGTGGGTATAGAGTTATTCATTTTGTAAATTCACAAGGGTTTCGCAGGCTCCTCCTGGAAACCTGCAAAAGTCACAGGTTTCCAAGTGGTCTCCTGTAAAACATTTCTGAATATGCAATTGTAACAAAGCAGAGGCATTTCTACATATGCGGTTGCCCACAGTGCACAAAGGTGCACAGGGAAACGCTATTGCATTTGGCTAATAGTATTTAGTTTCTCTATGAGACAAATATTTTTCCTATTGGCAAAACCCTGCCAAAATCCACGCCAATTAAGGGGTTGTTCTGTTCCCTTCTTCGCCATGAAAAGGGAATTACTTCTTCACTTGACAAGTGTATATCTCTGACCATTTCCAGGGCGGGAAACAGCCAGAGAAAAGTTTGAGAATGTCTACAAACTTTTGAGTCTGTGGGTGTTCCCAAATTCTCCAAATTATCCTCTCCTTGGGAGGCCCACTACTTACTCATTTGTTTAGTTAGGTAAGTAGTCCATATTGCTGCAGCACCAAAGAGGCATTAGCACCCTTTACACTGAAAAGTATTAGGCCTTATATAATTATATATATATATATATATATATATATATATATATATATATATATATATATATATATATATATATATATATATATATATATATAAAACCAAGTTGCTCCTTCCGAGATGCTGGAACCCAAGAAGGGTGGTGTACACTCCGGCGGAGCGCGCCGGTCGTTACAATATCCAATTGAAAATCCCGTGTAGTACACTCTCAGGAAGAAACAGACAGAGCACAAGCTTCATTGTTCTACTAGCGGCAGCCCACAACAGTACACTATGTATACTAGCTTAGTGGGCACTTGATTCCTGCATCACGTTGCTTGGATCAGCCTGGTATATCTCACACCAGGAAAGTCCGTTTCCTTGGCTCTCCACTTTAGTTTACGCTCAGGCATGTAATCAGGGGCAATGTACACTTTGCATTTTCTTTACCACTTTACACTTTCTTTCGCAGTGGCACTATGTCATCAAATAGGATGCTTCAATATTGTAATATACTTGTGCCACAAGTAGACATTTAATCTACTTTGATACCGATCTTAACATATTATGTTAAGTGGTAACCTTTTTATTAGTAATGACATCATGGTATAGAGCATTATGTGGCAGAATATCATATTGCCCGTTACTTCCAAGTCGCAATGTATTTATATAGACAGTACACTTTGTATGTTAGCTTAGTGAGGATGTGATTTCAGTCTGGTATATTCTACACCAGCAAAGTCCTTTCTCTCTTTTCTCTCTTTTATCTGGCTCTTTACTTTAGTTTACGCTCAGGCATGCAATCAGAGGCAATGCGCACTTTGCATTTTTCTCACCACTTCACACTAAATATTTTATTTTATTTTTCTGACGATCGTAGTAGCACTATGTCATTATACATGATGCTTCAATATTGTAAATACAGTTGCGTAGCAAACAGAGATTCAATCTAATTTGATATCGATCTCAACAATCTTGTTAAGAGGTATCCATTTAATTATTAACAACATATGTTATAGAGTATTATGTGGCAAAGCATCATATTGCCTATTATTTCTAAGTTGCAATGTATTTATATAGACATTCATTTGCCAGTCCAAGATGGCGGCCATGTAAACTGGTGGTAATTAAGCATATGTTGTCCTATGTTGATTTTGTTGATGATTGTGGCCCAAAAAAACTTTATCAGTGACGGCTGGTTTTGTGCACTTTTCACACGTGATCAAGGCTTTTGCCGAAACGCGTTGTGTGGATTAAATCTTGGATACCTAGCTTGTGCTCTGTCTGTTTCTTCCTGAGAGTGTACTACACGGGATTTTCAATTGGATATATATATATATATATATATATATATATATATATATATATATATATATATATATATATATATACATACATACATACATACATACATATATATATATATATATGAATGAAAAAACTTGCTACCCAATGAACAATATGGGGTTTTCATTGAAAAATATGACAAGTGTAGGAAAGATAAAGCAGAGCAAAATGACACAGACAAACTTACAAGCTTCGTTCGTGTTCAGGTGAAGGCTGAAGATAGGTAAATCCCCTGGAGTGGAATTTACTCACATCCACTATTAAATCACAGTGGCGTCATAATATTGGACAATTAAAGGTATTTTTGAGTGCAAGGCCACATTTTGTAGATCATTTTTGCTTGTAGGTTGCACTTGAACACATACATAACTTTGGGAATAGAGCTCAGTGACTTGTGCTCTGTTCTGAAGGTCCTACATCCTTCAATTTAACCATTAATCTACATCTCCAACAGTCAATAGTTTACACCCTCTGCATTGCTTTCAGTCTCTTCCATAATATGTCTGCAACGTACCCTCTGACTTTTATATTTTTGCTGTCACGTGACAAATGCTGGTAGCTCTTATGTTTGACACAACTCTGACTCTTCTAAGTTCCTCCCTCTACCTGCCCCGTCTGTTCCACAGCCAGAGCTCCACAATGAACTTGTGCAAAAAAGGAAAGATGCAATCCTGCAGTCATAATAGTGGCGGCTTGAATTCAGGTGCTATCCATGAGTTCACTAAACAAGATTCATCACTGAGGATATTTACCCTAATTGGAATCTTTTTACAAACAAACTACTTAATAGCAAACTGTTTGGAAATCACACTTTCCAAGCCCTTTTATATTAAAAAAACAACTTAAACTCACATCTTTATACTTGAAAACACATTACCACAAATTATTAAAATCTCTGGATCGCAAATAATTGAATAACAGTTGTGTTTTAGATTTTTCCTATTTGGGTGTAGTCCCTTCCGTTCAGAGTGGCATTAAAGTGCCATCTTGTGTACATCATAGGCTTATCGCAAGTCCCCGAGGAGGTCCGTGACCATAAAGAAGAACAAAGCCAAAGGGATACTGCCTGCCACCTTGGAGTTCCATGACCTTAAAAGGCCTTGGCCCTACACAGTCATAGAACTCCAAGGTGGCTGGCAGTATCTTTTCACCATGCAGCAGAGGGCATTTTATTTCTTATAATACATGGTCATCCCATTACCCTCGTCCCAAAAAAAGCTTCAATCCCCGGTCTCTTTCTGATTCGTATGAATGAACATGGTTGCAATCGTGTAGAATACAAGTGGAACCTTAAGTGCAAAATTAAACTTGTCAATGACAGTCAAACGTAATTCCCTTTCACAAATAGGTATCACTCATCTGTTGTAGCACGCACAGCAATTCCTGCCGTCCTGTAAGGAACTATACCACTGCAAGAAAAATAGCATACGGCCATAAATGACGGCTTCTGCTGAAAACTATCGATTTCAATAAAACAATTCAGAAGAGCGAGAAGCGAATTCTTGTTTTCATTGTTTCAACAGCAGCTGCCCAATGTCTTGGGCAGAGGCATTGTGACGTCACAAATCAACTGTACTGAGTTATCACACCTGGGCAGCTATGTACTGTTCTTATTATGGGACTAGTGATGTCACAACTAGAAAGCATAAGAAAAGGTTTTTGACAGGGATTTCAGGCTTAAATGTGTTATGGCACAGTATTACGAATGATTGTGAAAAGGACAACAAGATGTGACCAACGGTGGGGGACAGAGGCTTAGGTTCTAATTTCAGCTTGCCCAATTAACAAGATAAAAAAAATGATTCTAGGCACTTCAAAAGTGTAAATACAAATATGTAAGGCCACTATGTAGACACCATTCTATGCTGCACTGTTCGAATTCGATGCCCCACCTCCAAGATGTGCTAGATTCTGTAATATGACCTCACCTGAAGCCCAGTAACCTGATTCGCTGTCTTTTGGCTAGGTAGGTTCTCAGTATACGAATCCCCCAGACATACTACATATATATTTATCACTGTTGTATATGTAGCGCCGCATGTTACAGTTACTCCTGCCACAATGAAAATGATCTCTGTGAAGCTCTGTGTTGTTTCTTGGCGCGAGGTCCTAAGTGTAATATGTCTAACAAGTTAACGATGCAATGGAAAGCAACGTCCTCCAAGAAGGACTGCCTATTTGGAGTATTCTTTTTTATACTAGTTAGTTAGTACTCATCCCTCCAATATAGTTCAAAAGCTACAATAATATTGATGATGAGCTATTTATAGCTTAGTAAGAGCTTCGAAGCTCTATAAGTACAGTTTTGTGAGCCTCACGCAATGATGCACATTGCATTGGCCTAGAAAGGATGGAGGTTGGAGGAAGCCCAGTTAAAGATAGTCACAATCAGAAGCACCATTTGCTGAATTTCTGTGTGCATCCTTTCCTCCATTCCAGGAATGCCTTGAGGTGATTTAGACTCAAGAGCTGCAGCATGTTACGTTATTTCTTCTGGTAATTCATGTGTTCATACATTTTTGTAAAGCTTATTATATATTATTTATAGAGTATGGCTCGATGTCACTGGAACAGAAGGGTTCCAGTTATGAGATTTAATTTGAACAATCTGTGCATTCTGGGAGTTGTAGTGTTCATTTGCCTGAATTGGGCTGATACACCTGGGGCTGTCCCATTCTTCCCTGTGGCATACACTTAAGTATGTGAACTAGGTGCAGAGTAGGACAGTATTCAATATTATGGAAAATGTGCTATTCCCAGTGCAGGCACCAAACATATCACAAGCTGGTTCGGAGAGCTAGAGCAGAATATATTGCTGCTAAAATATCGAACAGTAACAATCCTTCTAAAACGATTTTCTCCCTTCTTAAGACTATGAAATGCCCCAATTCGAAAGCTGATTCACCTATCACCTCAAACACGCAGTGTGATGAACTGGCCGAGTACTTTGTGAGCAAGGTAAAGAATATTTATAATGGCTTTCCTTTGGCCACTACTAGTACCAATACAGGGGAATGGTCTGAGGATAGTGGCCATACCACAAAAAAAACATTGTGTTCCTTTCCCCATCTATCGCTCATTGAGGCTGAATCTCTTTTCTTGAAAATAAAATCAGGCTCTCCAGCCGACTCTTTAAGACCAGCCCAAATTTGCCAATTTCATAACTCTGTTCTACCAGTGGCGAGAGAACTGGTCAATCTATCTCTGTCATCTGCATCTTTACCTCCTTCTTGGAAGCATGCTAAGGTAATACCTCTCCTAAAGAAATCATCTTTAGAACCTTCGGAGCCAGGCAATTACCGTCCCATCTCTCAGCTGCCTTTTTTTGGCTAAAGCTACGGAATGTCATGTAAACCATATTCTCACTGAGTTTGTAGAGCAAAATGAAATCTTGGACTCTTTACAAAATGGCTTTCGATCTCGCCACAGCACTGAGTCTGCTCTGCTGGCAGTGATTGAAGGGATTCGCAGTAGCTTGGATGATGGTAACTCCACGGCCTTAATTCTTCTTGACTTAAGTGCCGCCTTCGACACCGTCTCCCATGAGTTATTGATACGGCGGCTACAGGGGATTGGGGTCGGAGGTTTGACTCTAGCCTGGTTTCGTTCTTTTCTGGAAGGTAGATCTTTCCAGGTTACGGTGCCACCCTACCACTCCCAGGAGCACGCCATTAGATACGGGGTACCTCAGGGTTCGATACTGAGCCCTCTGCTCTTCTATATTTATGTACAACACTTGGCTGTGATAGCAAGAAGAAGAGGGTTGTCGTTGGTGTCTTATGTCGACGACACCTAATTGGTCATTGCGTTCTCTAAGGAGCGCAATAATAATCTTGTTAAATTTAAAGGAGATATGCAGGTGATTGCCGACTGGAGGACAACAAACTGCCTGCAGCTTAATGCAAGCAAGTCAGAGATACTTTTGCTTGGGAAAGATAGTGATATGTGGTCAGATCAATGGTGGCCAGACAAATTAAAACCCGCACCATTGCCTAAAGAGGCGGTCAAGAACTTAGGCATCTGGATCGATAGAGGCCTGTCCTTTGACATTCAATCTAAATTAGTTGCAGGGACCTGTTTTGGACTCCTGATGGGGTTAAAACCTCTATTGGGGTTCTTTGACCCTAAAATCCGTCAAACCATTCTACAGGCCACGATCCTGTCTAGGCTAGACTATGGCAACTCCCTATATTTAGGTGCCAATAAATCGTGCATGCAGCGCCTTCAAAGAATTCAGAACGCGGCAGCCCGCACCTTGCTGGCACTCCCAAAGTCATGTTCAGTGTCCAAACTCCTACCTAAATTGCATTGGTTACCTGTAGAAAAAAGAATTCAGTTTAAGACACTGTGGGGCGGATTTACAAGCCCCTTGCGCCACTTTTGCACCGCCGTTGCGTCACTTATGTGACACAGCAGCGACGCAAAACATGGGCCACGTTGCGCAATATTTACAACATGACGCATCTAGGGAGATGCGGCACGTTGTAAACCCCTGCGCCACATGAAACCTGCGTCAGGTTTCATGTGGGCGTTCGGGCGCAGGGTGGGCGCCTCGTAAAAGTGACGCAGTGAAATCTACAAGATTTCACTGAGTCACTTTTACGCCCATGCTGCGTCAAACCCTGCGCCTGCTTGAAGCAGGTGTAAGGATTGACGCAGCATGTTAGGCATAGGGCACCCCTGAGCCTTGCTGGAGCCGCGTCGCGCTTGCGACGCGACTCCAGCAATGCGCCGCCTTTCCGTCGGGGGATGCGACACGCATCTGCCCATCCGTGCACCATGGCGCGCCGCATTGTAAATGCGGCGCATCGGCGGTGGCGCAAGGGCAAACTTGCGTGACGCATCTTCCCTGGTGCATCCCTGCTGATTTGCAGGGATGCGCCAGGGAACGTAAATATGCCCCTGTGTGTTGCCCATAAAATCATGACCCAACAAGCACCTCCGGTTCTAGCAGCTTTACTGGTACCGTACGTTCCGAGTCGCTCTTTACGCTCAGTCAATCAAGGACTCGCATGTACCCCCCGAGTCTTAAGAGCGAGAGCGGGTGGTCGCTCTTTTAAAGTTTTGGCAGCTAAACTCTGGAACTCTCTTCCAGTTTCCATCAGAGGGCTCCAGAATCATCTGGCATTCCGTAAAGCCGTAAAGACCTGGCTTTTCCCGGCATAACTTCTTCTTGTGTTCTGGGCGTTCTTTTAGTCACCTGTACCTTGGGTAGCGCTGGGACGCCCCGTTGCTGAGGCAGCTACGCGCTGTATAAATCCAAATCAAATCAAATCAAACTCGCACCTACACGAAAAAAAGCATGTCAGTGAATGGTGGACTGTCTGTATGAAGCAGTCGGTCCATATTTTAGTGTGCATGTGCTAACCTACCCTGTGTTTTTGAAAGGGGAAATAGAAACCATTCCATGTGGGGCAGTGAGTGATTACACCTACCTCCAGAGGGAATTCTGGGGGGGTCGCTGAAGCCCCCATTTCACCCCTCAAAGAGGTGCTGGAGGGAGCTCTGATTGTGCATCACCTCTATGTGGCCCGTAGACTGCGCGCATTCTGATGGCCTCTTTGCCTGCATCTGTAATATGTGCAGGACTAAAGAATTTTCTCATTTGCATTTGGCCACACCCCAAAGCAAATGGCACATGTGCCCAGCGCCAGCTGTATTGCACAAAGCATTTGCGACCCCTTCTGTAATACCAAAGTGCCCCAGGTGGTGCAAAGGTGCACTCACTCATTTCACCCCTGTGGCTCTCTCAGTAACACATCCCCTGATAGCAATAATGCAAAAAAGCAAAGGCCAGAACTCGAGAAGGCCTGTCCTGTCACACGTGGTCTTAAGTTCCCCTAATCAGCTACAGTACAAACCTGGTGGTAAACATGCATGCCATCCATCATACTGCACGATCACGTCCATTTCCACGTTGCTTTTGGACAGACCGTCAATAAAAACAGATGCGGCCTGCAAGAGGGGACAGAAGGGGATACTGCACTTCCGGCTCGGAAGCCTTGGCGGTAATAGCCAACTCCCAAGGCAAGAATTAAAGACCACGACAAATGAGCATATTGATTATAGGCCAACAATGGGCTCTACAACATCCGACTCCCCGGCCTCAGTTAATCTTTTGTTGCCGCAAACAAAGAGGGGCCCCGTCTGAGAATAGGAGCCGTCTGCTGAGAACGCCTTCTGGGAAACCGCACTTTCATTAATTCTGCTTAATGACGATTACACGTGCGAACACTGTCTGCATACTAACGCGTGGTGCACAAGTTTTGTTATGAATCGCCTGCCTTCTTTTCTCAGATTAATGGACCGTGCCAGGGCTGTAAAGAGAGGAACTCAGATTCCTCACAGAGCATCCCTGCACTCAGCCATTCCTCACCCCTTGAGGGCTCACTCACACACTCACACAGCATCCTCGCAGCGCTTCTCCTCAAAGGCTTTAGCTGTGTACATTCTTCACACATTCTCTCATCGAGTCCAGGCGCGGCTGACACAGGTAAGAGCAGTGCGGCGTTGCGGGGGCAGGGAGGGGTGGGGGGGAGCCGACACACGGCGGGATAGGTAAATTTAAATAAAAAATAAATAAAGCCACTTACCTTGCACTCGCTGCATCGCCAAGTCGGCGATGCGGCGAGCGCAAAATAAGTGGTTTTATTTATATTTTCATGTAATTTTACCTATCCCGTTGTCTGTCGACTCCCCCCCCACTCCACCCCGCCCGACCGCTCTTACCTGTGCCGGCCGCGCCTGAACAAGTCATTACAATTAGTACATATGTGGCCATCGCTCTGCACACGCTGCAAAGACGCCAAGTACTGGATTTGCGTGTAGTGTGAACACTTTTAAATCTGAGAGGTAATGGGGAGAGAATGTATCCTTATGACTAGAGCTGCCTACTTTAGAGCTGGGGAACCGGGTTCGAGCCTTGGCGACGGCTCAGCATCCTGTGATTCTGGGCAAATTACTTAATCTCACCGCGCCTACCAAAAATTGAATGTGTCCTTGTGTAACGTAACTGGTGCTCGTGTAAAGTGCTCCAATAACTTCGGGTGGAGTTCGCGCTATATAAGTCTGTAAAAAAAATGTGAGAAACTCGCACTCCCTTAAGTAGCAGTTCCAGAGATCTAAATAGTACCCGTCTCACCCACAACGTCATACCCACCACCCATAATCTGAACTCGCCCAGAGGCAACTCAGTCCACAGTATGCACTATACAGGAGCTAAATGTTGCATGAAAAAAAACTTCAGGAACAATATCTGGAAATTTAAATATTCTTAAGCTATGCAAGGTGAAGTAAAACATGTGAAATGAAAACTGTATCGCTGACATGGCTTACCTTGAGCGTTTTTGCAGTCACTGTTGAGAAATCGATCAGTGTTTTTTGTCTGTTAAAGTTAAGGTGACCATATTTGGTCTTCTTTTGAGCTGCATTGTATTGTGGGTTATGCTGATGCTTTTGTTGGACGCTGGTGGGTATGTGCGTGTTCTCCTTCAAGTTGGCTGAAGCACGGATGTCGGACCTGTATTGTTATACTTATACAGTTGTTTTTCTTTTTTGCAAAAAACTTAATAAAATGTTTCCCCCCCCCAAAAAAGTTAAGGAGATCAATATTGGCCCCTATAGGGACCCGTTTCAAAGTCAATTTTTAATGATCCGGCAGGACCCATCCCGCTACGAACCCTATGTTTGGCTATAAGGATATCTATAGGACAGAAAGGGGACTGGAAGAATTCAACATTGGACAGAAAGTCATGAAAAACATCAAGTTGTACATTGGAAAGGATATTTTCCAACTTGGGTTTCAAGACATAACTGACCCAAGCTTTGCTCTCTGGTGTATGATTTAATTTGTCACCCCAATGCTGGAGAACAGCCCTACTGTTCATATTAACCCAGGTACGTCAATCCATAAAACCACAACAGCAGACATACTTAAGGGTCTCAGTCCAAGTGCCCTTCAAAATCATGCAGTAACTCTGCACGGGGAATTGCAAGTTTTTTGGGGTATTACCTCACCATTAAGATTGCTCTAGGTCCGGATGGAGGATGATGCAATAAAACAGCATGCTTCCTCAATTCCAAGTTGCAAAACTCTGAATATTGCAGCGTTTTTAAACCATAAAAGCAATACATGACTGGGCCAACAAATGAATACATAGATGCATGGATGAATTAGTAACAATTCGGCATTGGGCTAACTGTAGTAAAAAGATTGTAATGCCAGCATGCCAACTCAACCTTTTATCCTTCCTCTTTTGATAAAATGAGTACAATTGCACTGCTTAAAATTGACAACGATTTCTGAGCACCTGGATGTCTCTAAATCATGCCCGGCATAAAAAAACTATAAAGGGTCAGCCTTACTATTATTAATTAAATTATTAGAATTTGAGCTGGGGTTAAAATCTAGTCATTGGTTTAACTCATTTAGCTCATTTCAACTGTTTTTTTGGTGAAAGCAGTCTATGGGTCTGATTCACAAAAGCATTTATGAATAGGGGAAATAGAACAACAGAAGGACTCTATTACACACTCCCTATGCCTTTGTGCTTCCCCGCGAGGATGTCTGGGTTGCATGGCACTCTGTGCGCGTGTCTGTCTCGTGCTCTCCTTTCCCCTCCACTGGTGCTTTACTGCAGCCATCATTCTCGGCCGCGTGCATTGTTGTCTCTGCCTCCAGCTGCCAGGCGGCATCATTAATGTTACTAATGGTTTTCTTGCCTGCAGAGTTTAGCCACTTGGGAGACTGAAAACAAAATCTATTGCAAGCAAACCCTAGTAGAAGGAAGCGGACCTAAAACGTACTGGAGTCGAGAATTAGTGAACGGCGAGCTGATTTTGGTAAGATGTTTTCAACTCCATTAGCAAAATTCCTCCTTACAGACATCTGTGTCCCCTCATGTTGAAAGAATACTCTGACATTTAGGACTTGCAGTGCAGCAACATGGGCTTCAGTGCACTCCTCTCAAGGATGCTGGGTACTTGAGATATGGTTCAAGTTCTGGGGAGAGATTGTGGTCCATAAATAAGGGGTGTGTTTATTTAGCTAAAGACTGTCTATAGGACAGTGACCCTGGCTCTGGGCACTGCCTGATACACAATGATGCAATTTGATGCTCACAGCACGAGGTTCATTTACGTATAATACAGCACAATGATTTGTATACAGGAAGAAGGTACACTTCAATAAAAAACATACAAAAGTAGAAAGATGGGAAAACGCATAAATATAGCCCCTGCAATGTTAAATTAGGTTTTTGTGTCTCACAGCACCATTATTTTAGCAGCCTTACTAACAGAAATGTATATCTTGCTCACCCAGCTGCACAATAAGACTACTGCTGCATACTACTGGTTTCTTCATTTTGATTTGTGTATGGATAGTCGCTTTTGAGGAAAAAGTGCTCAATCTGGAATTCCTGGTACATGGTACTGATTAATATGCAGTGTGTGCCTGTTTTACATAATTATGCAGATGTTCTTTGATGGTGAGTATAGCATTTTACAGTAATGCTACACTCATGCTTAAAGAGCCCACCATTAACATTTACAGGGATATGACAAGTATTGACAAAGCCAAAAGGCCAGAATTTAAATCTGCCGATGCATGCACACACAGGCACACTGTTATTATGCATTAAGTGAATTAAATAACATCTGATCCTGAAGTCCATAAAAAAGAGTAAAGCTATTCAATAGTATGTTCAATAGGAGAGCTTAGTATCAACTCAGTACTTGATCAGAGGTCATGGCTGTTCGACCTAGCTCTCTTTGCAGAGTCGCCCCCAAACGTTTTGCCTGTACCCTCCACTTTTTGCTGAATTTGTTTTTGCTGGCCTTATGACTCTGTGCACTGCTAACCAGTGCAAAAGTGCATTTGCTCTCTCCTTAAAACATGGTAGAATTGGCTTACACCCAATTGGCATAGTTAATCTACATATAAGTCCCTAGTAAAGTGGTACTACATGTACCCAGGGCCTATAAATAAAATGCTACTAGTGGGCCTGCAGCACTGAGTGTGCCACCCACTTAATTAGCCCTTTAAACATGGGCGGTATGTATGATGGCCTATATGGAACTGTATATTCACATTTACACTGCTGCCCAGGGGAGGGGGGAAGGGTTACAAAGGTTTTAGTTCCTGGAAGTTTGCTTGTTTGTTTGTGAATCTACAGGGTCACACGGAATTACACCATGACGCACAAGTTCTGGTTGAGATGGGGTGGACACCCGGGGCGGGAGAGCTGTTCGCCTTGAAAATAGTACCACCTTGCCATGACAGTACAAACACTAAAGTTCCTTAATTGGAACGTTCGAGGGATGGCAGGCTTAGTTAAACACCGCAGGGTGCACGCTTTCCTGAAAAGATACGGCATAGCGATTGCGGGTCTCTAGGAGACGCATATATGGGGAGATACCATAAAATGTTTAGTAAACGATGGAGGGGGCAGATATATGCCACATCCTATTCTTGTTTTGCACGGGGGGCATTGGCGTGGGTGGCACCGGGGGTTCCGTTCCAGCACCTCCACCACGTGCTGGACCCTGAAGGGCGGTATGTTATTCTGTTCAGGAGATGGGAAGGGAAGGAATTGTGTATTATTAATGTGTATGCGCCCAACCTGGAATGTCCCAATTTTTATCAGAAAGTGCTGAAGTCAGTGACACCGTACATGGGAGCGGAAACTCTTCTCTTTGGTGACTTTAATTGTATACTTGATTGGACTTTGGATAGGGAGCCCCCCAGAGATAATACCAAACCCCGTATGGTGAAATCCCTTCTGGGTATTCTACAGGGTATGCAGTTGCGGGATGTATGGAGGGCGCGTAATCCTGATACATGCTACACTCCTGCAGCCAACACCTTCTCACGGATTGATAATTGTTGTCTCACGGCCGGCCTTGCTGCTGCGACAGAGGCCGTCTCTTATCTACCACGATATCTGTCTGACCACGCGCCATTGCTGTTGACCCTGACCTCCGGGCCGGGTAGATCGCCCATTCCATTATGGCGACTTTGAGCTGTGGCCCTTACGGATCCCCCATATGTACAGACTGTGAAGGAGGCTCTCCGGCATTACTTTGAGGAGAACTGGGGGTCCACCGCTACAAGATCCACGGAGTGGGAAGCCATGAAGGTTGTTATCAGGGGGCCTGTATGAAGACCACCTATGGGGTCTACCGTCAGCTTAACACAGATATCGATTCCCTAGAAAAACGCTTGAAAACACTAGAGACTACATTACATCGGGCCCCTACTGATAAAACGGAGTGGGTGCATGTTAAGGGGGAGTTACTTGAGGCTTGGTCGTGCCTAGAGAAACACAAATACACCACCTATAGACAGAGGCTCCATATGGAGGGCGACAGGTCGGGAGCGCTGCTAGCTCGGTTGATTAAGACGGAGACGGAACACGCTCCGGTATTACAGCTCAGTGATACTATGGGGAACATAGTATACACACAGGACGCGATCGTACGGGAATTCGCGACACACTTAAGATAGACCTGTTTGACTGTAGCCCCGGCCGGATCTCTTGCATTTCAAGACTTTTTCAATGATATAGTGTTTCCTATACTTAGCGATGAGGAGGCTGAGGCCCTTGGGGCGCCTGTTACGAGAGAGGAACTACTGACATCCATTAAACAGCTGAAGAACGAAATATGCCCCGGGAGTGATGGTCTCCCGGCCGAGTTTTACAAAACGTTTGCCCCAGAGTTGGTGGATCACCTCCTTGAGGTATACACGGAAGCCCTAGACAAGGGGGTACTTCCCAACATCATGATGGAAGCACTGGTTTCCATGATCCTTAAACCGGAAAGAGATCCACACTCCCCGAGCTCTTACAGGCCTATATCCCTTTTAAATATTGACGAGAAAATATTGAGCGGTGTCCTAGCGGCGCGACTTTTGCCGTATATGACTCAATTGGTCCACCCGGACCAATCCGGGTTTATCCCGGGTCGGAATACCACACATAATTTGCGCAGGCTTGCATACTTATGGCATGCGCCGGATCTCCGGGAGTCTGAGTGGGCGCTATGTCTGTTAGATATTCGTCAGGCCTTCGATGCTGTTGAGTGGGATTATATGTGGCTGGTTCTTACCCGGATGGGATTGGGGGATAACTACTTACGATGGCTGAAATTGCTCTACTGTAAACCCACGGCTCGGATTCGCCTCCGGAACCAGGTGTCGGATAGTCTGGAACTTCAATGAGGTACCCGACAGGGCTGCCCCCTGTCGCCGCTCCTCTTTGCTCTTGTGATGGAACCTCTGGCGATTGCCCTCAGATGACGGATGGAATGTTGGGGAGTTTGGCTGGGGACTACGGTTCATGTCGTGTCCATGTACGCCGATGATACCACGGTATACCTCCGACACCCTGAGACGGCGGTCCCAGAGCTCCTCCAGGAGCTCACTAGTTTTGGTGAATTTTCAGGACTTTGCCTTAACCCGGGGAAATCTAAACTTTTCCCCATGGGCAGACTGTGGGACGTGGGGATAGAAGCCCTGCCTATAGTAGGGATGAGCTGGGTCACTGACACGGTCCAATACCTGGGGGTTCGGATGGCACACACGCAGGAAGCCTACTTAGAACATAATGTGGGGAGATGTGTGGAGGGTGTTCAAAAATCAATTGAGTTCTGGCGAGACCTCCCCTTATCCCTGATGGGGCGGATTGCCCTAATTAAAATGGTGGTCCTTCCGCGCTGCTTATACGTTCTGCAAAACTCTCTCTTTCGTATCCCATGGGCATATTTTCGCAGGCTGGACCCACTGTTGGTGGATCTTTTGTGGGGCTCCAAACGGAATAGAGTGAAGCTGGATACCCTGCAGAGGACGTGGGATCAGGGGGGGCTGGAGGTACCCAGGTTCACCCATTATTATATAGCGACACAACTTCAGCATGCCGTACAGTAGCTGGATGAAAACGACAATTGGGAGAAGCGGCTGCTGGAAGGCACTCATGGAGGGACTCCTCTTTCTGATCTCCTCATGATGGGATTGAGGGTACCGGCGCGATTCCCTTATATTATTAGGCATGTGGCTGCATCTTGGGAAACCGCAATTAAAACCGTGGTGAAATGAGCGCCGTATTCCCCGGAGGCCCCGTTGTGGGCAGTGATACCGTTCAAAAGAATAAATCACAATATGGCCACCACTAGATGGACAGCGGGAGGTTGCAAGACAATGGGAGATCTATACCTGGGGCAACGATTCCTCACAAGGGAGGAAGCTGAGTCGATGTTTGATTTGGGTCAGGGACTATATCTCCAGTATGCAAAGATCTCGGCGGTCGCACGGGAGATCTGGCCAACATTTCCGGAGGAACCACCCATAACTGCCACACTCCGGGCCCTCATTTCGATGGCTGGGGGCCGCAGATTGGTATCCCATATATATAGGGCATTAAGAAAGGACTTAGTCACAGATCTGCTCCCAGTGCAGGCTAGATGGTATGGACTATTAGAAGAGCCCTTGACAGATTCAGAGTGGGGAAAGGTACACGAAGGGGTAAAACAAATTAGTTCTAATGTGAGATTTAAGCTTACCCAATTTAATATTCTTCATCAAACATACTTGACCCCTCAGGCATTACACAAAATCTACCCGGATCGCCCCACTCAATGCCCCAAAAGTGGTTCTAATGATGCCCAGTTCTTACATATGACCTCGGACTGCCCGAAACTGAAATTATTCTGGGAATCCATCTTAGAACGTTTAAGGCAGGTGACGGGGTGGTCGATACCAAACTCCATCAAGCAGGCGCTTTTTTTGGACTTATTCCAAAGCCCAAAGGAAAGAAGCTTACACGGAGGTTCCTACAGCTAGGACTGGTGCTGGCAAAAAGAAGGATTGCAATCAGCTGGATGGGCTCGCTGCCCCCCACGATGGAAAACTGGGCTAAAGACTTAGCGGAATGGGCCACAGCGGAACTAATCCGCATGTGGCGAGTCCATAGGGATGACAAATTAGAGGACGACGCGAGGGCATGGCAGGTTATGATCTCAGAAGTCCCCATTGGAGAGAGCCCCCTTTCACACGCTACTGAGGGAACGCATTCGGTCGGAGATAGGTCGGAAGAGGGATCATGACCAGAGAACGATCCCGGTCTGTAAATCTACTGCAAGCCCGGGAGGGTGGTACTAACTATTCCGTGACAAACGGTGCGGGGAGGTGTTTCCCAATGTGACCCAGGGGGGAGGTGGAGGGGGGTGGGATGTTTATAGTTGAATTAATGCGAGTTGTTTCTTAGAAACTGTATTTCTGTATTCAAACACGGTATGAAGTGGGTAGCACCAGATATCGGTTGTGATCAGGTCCTTAACAGATGGAATTATACTGTTGTGTTAGTCTGTGTATCAGGAACCAACGAACATATACGATATGTAACTGCTGCCACTGCTGTATTGAGTTAATGTATGAATGGAAACTCAATAAAAAATATTTAAAAAAAAAAACCAAACAGTAGCCCTTTAAACATGTCTCAAGCTTGCCATTGCAGCCTATGTGTGTGCAGTTTTAAACTGCCATTTCAACCTGGCAAAAGAAACATTTTGCGAGGCCCAAACCTTTTTTTAAATACATTTAAGTCACCCCCAGGGTAGTTCCTGCACTGTCCAGAGGGCAGGGTGAAATGTATTTAGAAAGTAGGGCATGTACTCTTAAGTTTTACATGTCCTGGTAGTGAAACGCCCTTCAATTTGTTTTTCACTACTACAAGGCCTGGCACTCCCGTAACTTTTTGGAGTTAACTTATTGCATTTTCTAAGTATAATTTCCAAATGGGAACAGATAACCAGTTCATGTTTGGTGTCCCTGGAATTGGAATTTAAAATCCTTACTTATGGTGGGGTCGGATTTTAAATTACAATTTTGAAAATGCCACTTTTAGAAATCATAGCAAAAATAATGGGCAACCCAAACAACCCTTGTGGGCTTGGGTAATAAAGTTAGAAGGTAAATGTGCCTACAAGGGATTCATTAAAAAGCAAGACAAAGTTATCTTGAATCTGAGTTTTTGGAATTAATCCCTTGTAGGCACCTTTACCTTCTAACATTTAGAAAACAGGCATTTTCTTGCCTTAGCCGTTTAGTGTCTGAAGCTTATCTCTTCTCACATGACTGGGTGTAGCTGACATTTGGGCTTTGTGTATTCCTCCTAGACAGCACACACAATAGAGAGCTTAGGTGTGCCTGGATAGGCCATTATTGGCAGGATGGGAGGGTGGCGCCGATCACAGCCCTACTTACACTTGAATAAGCTGTATCCTGCCTCCACACAAAGGGCTGCACATCAAATGGGAACTTCTATAAGCATCCCCCCACTTCAAAGGCAGAACTGGGTATAAATACTGGACCTCAGACACCAACTCTTCAGTACACTTCTGGACCTGTGGCTACTCTGCCAGGAAAAAGGACTATTGTGCTGCTGAACTGCACTCTGCTTAACTGCACTCTTCAGGACTACTGTCTTGCTGTGCTGCTTCGGTGCTGTGCTAAATGCAATAAGATCAATTGATGGACACAATGCAGAACAGTGCCATACATTCACCCCAGTACAGTGATCTGGGCCTAAATCTTTAGTTTTTATGCTCCCCGTGCCATTCCAGTTTGAACCCAGCCATATGCAAATCAGTCTTGACCATGCGCCCAATGGGAACATTCCACCCGAACTGCCAAGCCAGGTCCTCTCTGGACTGGAAACAAGCATCCTAGGACCGGTTTCGGGGTTTCACCCCTCATCAACCAGAATAGCTTGACTCCAGTGGCATGGAGAGCAAGGGACCCACGTCTGGGCATACCCGTCCCACTCGGGGTGACAAATGCAAAAAGAACAATTGATGGACAGAATGCAGAACAATGCCATACATTCACCCCAGTACAGTGATCTGGACCTAAATCCATCGTTTTTTCCCTCCCCAAGCCATTCCAGTTTGAACCCAACCATATGCAAATCAGTCTTGACCCTGCGCCCAATGGGAACAGTCCAGCCCGAACAGCCAAACCAGGTCCTCCCTGGACTGGAAACAAGCATCCTAGGACCGGTTGCGGGGTTTTACCCCTCATCAGCCAGGATAGCTTGACTCCAGAGGCATGGAGAGCACAGGACCCACGTCTGGGCATACCCGTCCCACTCGGGGTGACAAATGCAAAAAGAACAATTGATGGACAGAATGCAGAACAATGCCATACATTCACCCCAGTACAGTGATCTGGGCCTAAATCCATCGTTTTTTTGCTCCCCATGCCATTCCAGTTTGAACCCAGCCATATGCAAATCAGTCTTGACCCTGCGCCCACTGGGAACAGTCCAGCCCGAACTGCCAAGCCAGGTCCTCCCTAGACTGGAAACAAGCATCCTAGGACCAGTTTCGGGCCTCATTAGCCAGGATAGCTTGACTCCAGTGGCATGGAGAGCACGGGACCCACGTCTGGGCATACCCGTCCCACTCGGGGTGACAATTGCAAAAAGAACAATTGATGGACAGAAAGCAGAACAATGCCATACATTCACCCCAGTATAGTGATCTGGGCCTAAATCCATCATTATTTTGCTCCCTATGCCATTCCAGTTTGAACCCAGTCATATGCAAATCAGTCTTAACCCTGTGCTCAATGGGAACAGTCCAGCCCGAACTGCCAAGCCAGGTCCTCCCTGGACTGGAAACAAGCATCCTAGGACCAGTTTCGGGGTTTCACCCCTCATCAGCCAGGATAGGTTGACTCCAGTGGCATGGAGAGCACGAAACCCACGTCTGGGCATACCTGTCCCACTCGGGGTGACAAATGCAAAAAGAACAATTGATGGACAGAATGCAGAACAATACCATACATTCACCCCAGTACAGTGATCTGGGCCTAAATCCATCGTTTTTTTGCTCCCCATGCTATTCCAGTTTGAACCCAGCCATATGCAAATCAGTCTTGACCCTGCGTCCAATGGGAACAGTCCAGCCCGAACTGCCAAGCCAGGTCCTCCCTGGACTGAAAACAAGCATCCTAGGACCGGTTTCAGGGTTTCACCCCTCATCAGCAAGGATAGCTTGACTCCAGTGGCATGGAAAGCACGGGACCCACGTCTGGGCATACCAGTCCCACTCGGGGTGACAAATTTAAAAAGAACAATTGATGGACAGAATGCAGAACAATGCCATACATTCACCCCAGTACAGTGATCTGGGCCTAAATCCATAGTTTTTTTGCTCCCCATGCCATTCCAGTTTGAACCCAACCATATGCAAATCAGTCTTGACCCTGCGCCCAATGGGAACAGTCCAGCCCGAACTGCCAAGCCAGGTCCTCCCTGGTCTGGAAACAAGCATCCTAGGACCGGTTTCGGGGTTTCACCCCTCATTAGCCAGGAAAGCTTGACTCCAGTGGCATGGAGAGCACGGGACCCACGTCTGGGCATACCCGTCCCACTAGGGGTGACAAGTGCAAAAAGAACAATTGATGGACAGAATGCAGAACAATGCCATACATTCACCCTAGTACAGTGATCTGGGCCTAAATCCATCTTTTTTTTGCTCCCCATGCCATTCCAGTTTGACACAGCCATATGCAAATCAGTCTTAACCCTGCGCCCAATGGGAACAGTCCAGCCCGAACTGCCAAGCCAGGTCCTCCTTGGACTGGAAACAAGCATCCTAGGACCGGTTTCGGGGTTACACCCCTCATCAGCCAGGATAGCTTGACTCCAGTGGCATGGAGAGCACGAGACCCACGTCCCACTCGGGGTGACAAATGCAAAAAGAACAATTGATGGACAGAATGCAGAACAATACCATACATTCACCCCCAGTACAGTGACCTGGGCCTAAATCCATCATTTTTTTGCCCCCCATGCCATTCCAGTTTGAACCCAGCCATATGCAAATCAGTCTTAACCCTGCGCCCAATGGGAACAGTCCAGCCCGAACTGCCAAGTCAGGTCCTCCCTGGACTGGAAACAAGCATCCTAGGACCGGTTTTGTGGTTTCACCCCTCATCAGCCAGGATAGCTTGACTCAAGTGACATGGAGAGCACGGGACCCACGTCTGGGCATAACCGTTACACACCCATCAAAAGTGACCCTACCAAAAGAGTTAAAAAATTAGTACTAAATATCACTACACAGGCACTCAGACAGAATCATATATGTGAAAAAGAATGGGAATATCTAAACATTGACAAACCCAGAATGGCAGCAATCTATGGAGTCCCTAAGATTCATAAACACAGTACGGATCCACCTTACAGACCCATAGTTACTACTATTGGTTCTGTCACGGAGCCCCTATCAAAATATATAGACACCATATTGAGACCCCATGTCCCCAAAATACCATCATATGTTCTGGTCACCCGAGACATAATAAACAAAGTAGAACACCTAGGGTTTAATGCCATGACCCACACCATGGTAACCATGGACATAGAAGCCCTCTACAGCAATATCCCCCAGCAGGGGGCTGTAGAGGCAGTCATATGGTTCATGGACACATTCCACATTGACTGTCCTCGACGTTCATTGTGGAATGCTTGAAAGTAGTTTTACAAAAAAACACCTTTGAGTTCAACGGGTCTCTATACAAACAAATCAAGGGAGTAAGCATGGGGGCATCTTGTGCCCCCACGGTGGCAAATATCTACATGGCCCTATTTGAATCTAGATATATCGACAATGAGATTGCCCCATTCAGTGAATCTGTCAGTAATTGGTCTAGATATATAGACGATGTCTTTTTCATCTGGACGGCCAATCAAGAAGATATTCCAGTATTTGTATCTTGGTTAAATCTTTGCGATAGTAACATCATTTTCACAGCAAACTCTAGTAATAGCAAAGTAGAGTTTTTAGACATCGTCATCCAGAATAATGTAGACCGTCTCGAAGTAGATCTCTATACCAAACCTACGGCCCGTAACACTCTATTGCATTTCAACAGCTATCATCCTCAGTCACAAAAAACTAGTACTCCTTTTGGACAGTTCCTGCGACTTCGTAGGAACTGTACCAATTTAAAGGATTTTGACACCAGATCTATCGAAATGAAAGCTAAATTTGTGGCCCGGGGTTACCCTAGGAGGCTAGTCCGTGAATCGTATAAACGAGCACGTTACTATGATAGGCAACATCTCCTTACACAACGAATCACTACACGAAATTCCAGACTGGTATTTGTGACACGCCATTCGACCATGAATGAAAGAATTCGTCACATTGTAAATTCCAACTGGCATATTCTAAATGCAACCAAAGAAAGAGAAACCTGTATACCCAAACCTCTCTTTGCACATAGAAAGAACAAAAATCTTAAAGATCTCATAGTGCGATCCCGCATGACTAGCACACCTAAGGACACCATTCAGACATCCATATTGGGTAATAAACCCCCCATTGGTAATTATAAATGTATGTCCTGTGTTGCATGTCAATTCGCAATTGAAACTAGTACACATACCTTCAATGGAATCCATTTTGAATTAAAAACTTTAACAAACTGCAGGACCTCTAACAGCATATACCTAATCTTGTGTCCCTGTAACCAGGGATACGTGGGGGAAACCTCACGGTCCATGGCAACTCTACTATCAGAACACAGGTCAGCCATCTGAACTAAGAAACTCAATGCCCCAATGGTAAAACATTACATGGAAGCTCAGCATACCACCCAAGAAATAAGATGGCTCGTTCTGGAAGCACTGAAATACGTAAACGTAGAGAAGTGTATTGGATTTTCACTTTGGATACATATAAAAATGGGATGAACAATGAAATCCCATGGGATCAAGCCATTAGGTACAATAACATTTGAAGCAGTTGATAATATACTGATATTTGACCTTTTCTAGTCCCCTCTTTCCAGAGGGCACATACACACATCTAGATGGCTGTCATTTTAACACGCCCTTTCCATCTTTTTTACCCACTGTAATATACCTTCTCCACTATATTTGTTCTTCCTAAAATAGCTTTCTCCATTATTTACTATGCCAATCCAAAGTTATCTAACATCCTTGTAGTGCAATACTATTCACAAAATATAACTCTTTTGTCTATCATTAGCGTAGTACATCTTTACCATTAGTATGTCTTTTAATTCTTCCATATCTTCACTCGATGGTCCTAGGATACCATGAGTTATTTTTGATGTAGTATTTACGTCTTAGCTATAAGCCAGTCATATTTACGCATTCTACTCTCATATTAACTGTTACTACACTCCACGAAGGAATGAAGGCCGTCGCCGAATGGATGAGGACCAGCCGCCTGAAGCTGAACTCGGACAAGACGGAGGTCCTCATCCTTGGTTCCAACCCTTCAGCCTGGGATGACTCCTGGTGGCCAACATCACTGGGAACAGCCCCGCCACCCACCGACCACGTACGCAACCTAGGGGTCATCCTCGACCCCACCCTCTCCATGACTAAGCAGGTCAACGCCGTTTCCTCATCCTGCTTCAACATCCTCCGAATGCTCCGCAGGATCTTCAAGTGGATCCCCACCGAAACAAGAAAAACAGTCACCCAGGCCCTCGTCACCAGCAGGCTGGATTACGGAAACGCCCTCTACGCAGGAACGACGGCTAAGCTCCTGAGACGGCTGCAACGCATCCAGAACGCCTCTGCACGTCTTATCCTCGACATCCCCCGACGCAGCCACATCACACCCCACCTGAGAGACCTGCACTGGCTCCCTGTCAACAAGAGGATAACCTTCAAGCTCCTCACCCACGCACACAAAGCACTCCACAACTCCGGACCAGCCTACCTCAACAGACGACTCAGCTTCTACACCCCCACCCGCCAGCTCCGCTCGACCAGCCTCGCCCTCGCCACAGTCCCCCGCATCCGGAAAACGACCGCCGGCGGCAGATCCTTCTCCCACCTCGCCGCCAAGACCTGGAACACCCTCCCCACCAACCTCCGACAGACCCAAGACCTACTGGCCTTCAGAAGACTCCTCAAGACCTGGCTCTTCGATCAGTAGCAGCACCACCCCCCTCTTCCCCCAGCGCCTTGAGACCCTCGCGGGTATGTAGTGCGCTTTATAAGTGACATGATTGATTGATTGATTGATTGGTTACTAGACTAAGATGGCCGCCGCAGCTTCTTTCCCCATTTGAGTTCAGGCTGGGACGGTAATGGTCCGCCCACTTGATTCAGTCCACCAATCATGGGAGTTCAGGTCTTTCTCTAGCCAGTCTTCATGTTTGGCGCGCTAATTTCCGCTTTAAATTTCAAAGCATTACGGCAGTATGCCTTTGGGCCATATGGAGACATCCTACGAGCATGCATGGCGTGCGGAGTAGTAAGCGGCTATAGGAATTCTGTCGAGGATCCTAGGAGTGCGGTACATTCATCCTTTCCCCTCTCACTACTACAGCTGCTTGTTATCGGACCACCGTAACCTCCAATTACACAGCTGGGAGCACCAGGGAGACACACGTAGTGTTTCACTTGCTATGCATAACTAGATACGCTGCAGATAGATAACATCGGGCACATCTTTAGGGACATTAATATTGACAACAGTCCCATTATCTCCCTTTTAGTGCGTCACATCGCTCTTTTCTCCTTTATCAGCGATAAAGATATACCCATGTACTTCCGCATACATCTAAAAGACAGTGCGCTGAATCATGGCCCCTAAATTGATGAATGCATACAGATACTCCATCTACGGGTAAGGTTATCGAACGTAGTCCGCATGCCGTGACATTTTGATTAGATCTCATAAACTATCAGTTCTTGCTATAACATCTTTCTATAATTCATTATATAATTCTGTTTGTTTTTATATAAAGGTGTACTGATTATCCCAATACCGCAATCAACATTACTTATTTTTAAAGGTCAGATGACTCTCCGTATCTGACAAGGTAAACCAATCCACGAGTTCAGTAGCATGTATCATTGGTTCCTTTGGGTAATACTGGTTGTGACCTTTGGTACCCACATATATGCATGGTTTTAGTGGCCACCTTTCATTAGTAACTTGAGCTTCACACACAATAGGGGCTCTTCTTGTTGGTTTTCTTTTACTTGAAAGGCTCTCACTGTATTCTAACAAAGCACGATATTCGGTGATTGAAGGGACTTTCACCATATCCCGATTCAGTCCACTATAGGACTTGTTATATACTCTTTTCTTCATTCTTTTTCTTTCCTTTTTTTCCATTTCCTGTGACAAAAATATTTTTTTAAATATTAGATTCGACTCTTAGTTGAGCAGAAACTTTGAGTAGGACCCTCAATATGTAATTCAAACGGTTTTTCTCCAAATATATCTTCCTTAGGTTTCAATATCTACATGGCTACCTGATGAAGGCGTAACGCCGAAACGCACGTAGGACACGAATTTCTTCAGCCATGGCAAACATGAATGTTCTTTAATACTGAAACCATGTATCAGAAGATGAACTGAAGTGACCCCATTGTATATTCCATGTGTTGCCAGAAACTACATATACATTTTGTATGTTATTTTCACCCAACAAATTGTGCAGAAACAGGCACTGCGTGAATGAGTGAGTACGCTTGAATGTTTAGAGTAGGTATCATGGACTCAAATTTAAACAAAAAGATAAAATATTATATATAAAAAATATTGCTTGTATAAATAATAAAAAAAATATATTTTTGATACTCAACAATATCTGGTTGTTTACATATTGTTTTTGCATGCTCAAAGGTCCACTCTTTATTGTATTTCCTAAATGTTTTGTTCATACTTGTAGCTTGACTCCAGTGGCATGGAGAGCACGGGACCCACGTCTGGGCATACCCGTCCCCAGTGCTTACTTTGTAAAATATTAAGTCCAGGTGCTCAGATTTTTGTAGGAGGCCACACCCACTTCCCCGGCTCCACCCACTTCTTCCACTGGCCCTACCCACTTAATCAATTCGTCGGAGACACATTAATATTACTCGTGTAGCCCAGCAATCAGAATTGTACGGCAGGTCATTTACATAAAAACAAACGCAGGCAACAAATAAGAAGTGCACTTTTCCGGGCACGTACCTCAACCATCTTGCTTCGCACTACAGTACTAACGCATGTTAAGATGAAATCATTAGTTACTTTGCCTTTTGGTTTTAATTAGAGGCCTGTTGCTGCGGGAGTCAAAGTGACACACGCTGCTTGCTTCTTGAATCAATTCGACTGACTATCAGTGCTGCAGCTGTGCAGTACGCTGGGGTGGGTGAAAAGTGGGGACACTGGTCTGAAATGCATTGGTCCGACTTCTCGAGAGGAAAGACGATTCAACACCAAGGAGGAACGGACGGGCGGCGTGCTCCCATTCCCTAACAGAGGAGCTGCTAATCTCCTGTGGGTTGGATGACACCAAAGAGGCGGATTCCAGTTTTCTGTTAATCCCTGTTAATACATTTTTAAATCCTGGTGGCCTGAGTTTCCCGCCTCTTGCCTCGTTCTGACAAGCTACCTTGGTCAACTAGAAGCCTATCTTTGGTTGACCCATAGCCACAGGCTAGTCGGCAGTTAACACTTTCCTTTCTACTTAGAAGTGGACAATACTTGCATCTTCTGCGCTAACTGGCCATATGTTTCTATTTAGTGAGCAAGACCTCGGTATCCGTCTTCTGATTAAGACACAGTTGCTCGGATGAACACTGTGAGTGCCAATAAAGTATTGAGGTCCCCATGAGGCAGCAATATGATCACTGGCATCCATATGAATACATTTGATGTTATTCGGTTTACTCAGGGTCATTGCGAGGATCAGCTGGATCAATACCACACCCTAGGACAATTAAGTATTTCTTTCACAGCTTCCAACCGCTGTGACCTCGCCCTGGCTGGAACATGCTATTTCTATAACAAAAAAGACAACCTGGGTATTTCCTTGACAATAGCCGGACGGAAAGGAGTAAATGTTCACAATTGATGGTCCAAGTGCACTTAAGACCTATTTGAGGCAGTCAGAGGCTGAGAGGCTCTCTAATGGGTGGAAATAACAACCAATGACAAGAACAGCATCAAAATCAGGACTATGTAATAAAACAGAAGCTGGCCAGAGTGACTGGAGCCTCCAAGGCTCTTTCAAGAGGTTGGCTAAGGGGACTTCCTGAAGAAATGTCTTTGGGTTCTTGTCCTAGGAGACAGTTACTATGAAACCTGAAGCTTGGTTATCATATGTAGGGTTTTTTTTCTGCCCAAACAAGGAAGTATGCATTTGAAATGCTGTGAGCTACCTTTAAAGCATCTATACAGATGTATATTGCTACCACAGACTAGAAGTATTTGAACTCAGAATATTAGGCCTTTTTCTCAGATGGAGTCTCTATCCAATGAATATATGAAAAAAATCAACTAAATGGACTTTCAGAAAATATGAGTCTGCCATACAGCCTCCCACTGGACTTTTTATTGCGGTCCTAAGGGTCGATATTTATTTCTGACACTGCTTCAAAAAAACAGAGCTGACCACCACCTTAATGTCTTAAAGGGGAGCGGGGGAGGCTCCAGTTGCAATGCTGAATGATGAGGCAGTGCTGATTTTCACAGAAGGAACCCATTCTCCTTTAGAGCACAATAAAGGAAGGCTCCTACACAAACTCCCATCATCCTCCACTCTAACAGGAAGCAGACTCTCATAACAGGATATCTTGGATACTAAACAAGGACGCAAATGCCCTCTATGCTTCCGTAAATATACCCTTGCAGTTGGCTCACAAAAATGACAAAAAGTAAACGTGGAGGCTACATGACTACGTGAGCAAAGGTATGTGCTCCGGCAATGAACAATGCATTTGGCTGTTGTATAGTCAGGTTTTTTTTCAAGTTTAATGCACAACACTGTAACGACTGGTCTAGTCAACAGAGTGTGGGTTAAGTATATGCACGCTGTTAGAAATGGGATTTCTGGTAGGCTAGGGCATGTGCCAAAGCCAGGCAGAAACCACCACTCTAGTCAGGATAAGGGAGTTACACTCCAAAAATAACCCCTGCTCACCCCCTTGGTAGCTTGGCACGAGCAGTCAGGCTTATCTTAGAGGCAGTGTGTAAAGCATTTGCACATAACCAACAGTAATATAATGTAAGCACTACAAACGGACACCACACTAGTTTAGAAAAATAACCAATATTTTTATATACTCAAGACAAGACCCAATACGATAAAAATCCACAATACAGTACTTCAAAAGTGATTACGTTGCAAGATAACTCCTTCTTTGTAGGAATAGTTCAAAAACAAAGTTCGTACGAGTCGGTAGCTCCGTCCGAGTCTACCGCGATGCTGAAAACCACTGAATCCAACAGTTCCAGCCTACCGCGTCGATACGGGCCAGCAGAGTCGTGAACAGACTCGGTCACAGTACCTTTTCTCGTTGAAGCGGGCACGGAGTGTGCGAGCCGGTCGGCGTTCGTCGCGGTTGCGGTGCAAAGCGGAGCGGTGCAAGGTGCGGTGTCCCTCGATGTGGTGCAAGGTGCGGTGTCCCTCGATGCGGTGCAGGCAGCGGCTCGATGAGCGTCGTGCAGACGGAGTCGGTGAGTCCAAGGCGTGCGGTGCAGGGCGAGACGGGGTACGATGCGGTGCTGACAGGTTGCGATGCAGGCGACCAAGCCGGAGTGCGGGAGCCGGCGTCGGACAGCGGTGCGAGTCGGAGCGGTGCGTCGCAAACGTGCGAGTGGTGCCCCAAATGCGATGCGGTCACGACTGTTGAGCCAGTTGCAGCGACCGCGTCGGTCGGGTCCGGCTGGTTCAGTGAAGCGATGCGATGCGAACTGCGGTGCCCACAGGTCATGGTGCAAGCAGCGGCTCGGTGTTGACGGCGTCGGACGTCGCCTACGGTGAGACCAGGGTTGCGATGCGAAGCGTGGCGATGCGGTCTGCGGTGCAAACAGGTCACCGGCCAGGGATGGATTCGGTTGACGGAGTCGGTTGCGGTTCCCTTCCTCTGTGGCAACTGAAACAGCGTTCCAGAAGCGGTAACCAGAGGCTTGTGAAGTCTTTGCAGTCCCTGAGACTTCTTAACAGGAGGCCAGCTCGGTTTCAGGCCCTTGGAGATACTCAGCACAAGTTTGTAGAAAGTTCAGTCCAGTCCTTTCACTGCCCAAGACAGAAGCAGCAACTGCAGGCCAACCCAACAAAGCAGTCACTCAGCAAAGGGGCAGTACTCCTCCTTGCAGCTCTCCAGCTCTTCTTCTTGACAGGTTCCTTGATTCCAGCGAGATCTAAATTCATGGGGTCAGGGCCCCAATATTTATATCCCTAATTCCTTTGTTCTCTCTTGGCAGAGAGGCCTTTGCCTGGTCCAAACCAGTTCTGGTCAGTCTTGGAGCACTTTGTTGACAAGCCTCCGTATTTCCTTTCAGGGTGCAGGCCAGGGACATCAGACGCACCACAGGAGGTGGAGCCAGCATTGTGGAGGGAAGGCCCAGCCCTATTCAGGTCCCAGGTGTACTCCTCCCACCCATCTACATGTAGATCTGGCTATTCAGCCCTGTGCTGACTCACCCTGTCTCCTGGCCTCCCCAGCCCCTGTCACTCACACTCCAGACAAGGAATACACAACCTAGCAGAGGCAGGCTTGGATGGTTAGACAAGAAAATACCCACTTTCTAAAAGTGGTATTTTCGAACACGGAATGTTAAAACCAACTTCACTAAAAGATGCATTTTATCATTCTGAGTCCAGGCATACTAAACTCGAATTTCTACCATGTTCCCTGGGTCAGTTAGGATTATAAGCTGTAATAATCAAAACTGCCCATTCTGGCCTATGGGGAACAGGTAGCCTTGCAATAGTGAAAAACGAAGTAGGCTGTATTTCACTATCAGGACATGCCACACACACCAGGACATGTCCTACCTTTCACATACAATGCACCCTGCCCACAGGGGTACCTTGGGCCTACCTTAGGGGTGACTAACATGTAGAAAAGGGAAGGTTTAGGGACTTGCAAGTGTGTGCACTTGCTAAGTCGACATGGCAGCCCCAGGCTGCACACAGGCTCTGCAATGGCAGGCCAGAGTTACACTTTACGGGCTGTTTGCGTGGGTGGCACCAACAGCATTTGACTTATAGGCCCTGGCACTCGCAGTGCACTTTACTAGGGACTGACACATAAATCAAATAGGCCAATCATGGAAACACCAATCCATAACACATTTTACACAGAGAGCATATGCACTTTAGCACTGATTAGCAGTGGTAAAGTGCCCAGAGTCCTAAAACCAACACACACAGGGTCAAAAACAGGAGGCCAAAAAGCAAAAAGTCTGGGGGTAAACCCGCTGAAAAAGCCAAGTCTAACACAACCCCTCCCAGCCTAAAGCCAGGGTAGACTAATCAATCCCTTGATGGACTTCCCTGCTTGGGGCGATAGAACATAGACCTGGCCCACAACAGCGGGGGCACGTTCTGGTTCTACGCCTTTCCAAACCCAGTTGGATCCCTCTATCCATACTCTCAGGGCCCACTAAGCTGACCCATGGGGTACCCTTCTCTTCACCTGTGAACCCCATCTGTGCAGCGCCTAAACTTACTTTGCTCACAGATGTGTCCCAACAGGCTGACAGTGCCCACATGGCCAACACAGTGGTGTGGCCCAGTCCACCCCCAGGGTGTGACTCCTGTCCCCCTCTCAGGGGCAACGCTGTCCACCAGGACAGTAAGCCACAGTGGCTACCGACAGTTGTCAGTGGGGAATCCCAGGCCTTATGCCTCTCAGGGCTCTCTAACCTCTGTGGCGTCAGAGAGTGGGGGGCGGTAGCCCCAGGTGCCTGGCACCCTTGGTCCACTCTCCCTCCTGTCAGGTCAGGTATGACATCCTGACACTGACCCACCAACCCCGGGCCTGTACCCGGCAGCTGGACAGGAGACTGGGGTGGCCTCCCCCACACCCGGTCCTCCTCCCTGGGGCTCTGTACCCTCCCACCTGGAGCGGTACCCCCTTCCAGAATTGTCAGGGCACCTGTGGCAGGTGTCCTGCACAATTCGCCCACCAGTTCAGGGGTTCTATCCTGCAACTGGGATTCCAGCTTAGGGTCTGTACCCTTAGGCTGGACAGGGGACTGGGGTGGCCTCCCCCACACCGGTCCTCCTCCCTGGGGCTCTGTACCCTCCCACCTGGAGCGGTACCCCCAAAAGACAAACTGGTAGGGGCACTGTTAACAGTCGCTCCTTCCTCCAAGTCAGGGGGGACACCCTGAACATGGTCCTTCAACCCAGGGTCTGTACCCTTAGGTTGAACCTGTGCCTGGCAACCCAGGACTTCCGGGGGAGTACACCAACCCTCCCCAAGGGAAACACACTCCTCATGAGTCATGCGAGAGTCTGCCTGGTGTAGGTCTCCAGCCTCCTGTCCACCTGACAGAGCATGAAGACCCCCCAGGCCAGAAGTTGCCTCACCAGGGTCAGTCCTGGGGTGCTCTGACCTCAGAGCGGGCAACCCCTGACCCACTGGTCCTTCCACTGGGACAGCGCCCCCCCCTCACCATTTTCTCTGGACTCGTGCCCCCTCCCAAATGGAGCGGGGCTGCCAGACACCGGAACCGGTGGGATGCTCGTTACAGCAGCCCCCCCCAGTTCCTTAGACACTAGGGGATCACCCTCAGTGGATGGCCATGACCAGGCCCTAGGCCATCCAGATGTCTCTGGCCTTTGCCAACTAACAGAGTGGGGGTCAGTAACCCCTGGTACATAGTAACCATACTCCACTCTTCCTCTCCTTCTGGGGTCCAGCCCTCTCCTCCCAGGAGAAGCACCCCCAGAACCAAAAACTGTCAGGATGCTGGAACCAGACCTCCTACACAATTCTTCCACCAGTTCAGGGCCTTGACCCTGCAACTGATTCACCACCCTTGGATCTAAACCCTCAGGTTGAACCGGGGTCAGAGGCGAGGACTCCCTCCCTCTGCACCCCCTTCCAGAGTTCTGTCCCCTCCCACCTGGAGTGGTACCCCTAGAAGACAAACCGGTCAGGACACTGCTTACAGTCGTCATTCCCTCCAGGTCAGGCAGGACCTGAACCTGGCCTCCCAACCCAGGGACTGAACCCTGCAGCTGAGCACCTGCCTGGCGCACCAGGACTTCCTTGGGAGCACGCATACCCCCCCTGAGGGCAACACATGACTCATGTGTTGCGTGGCAGTCTGCCTGGCGCAGATCTCCCGATCACTGTCCACCTGACAGTGCGCAAAGATCCCCCAGGACAGAAGTGGTGTCACCATGGTCACTGCTAGGAGGCTCAGCCCTTCTGGCTGGCCTCTGACTCACTGGTTCTCCCAGTGGGGAACACATCCCCCTCTCACCCCTCACTCTGGACTTCTGCACCCTCCCAACTGGAGCGGTACGGCCAGACACCAGAACCACTGGAGCTCTGTTTACAGAGGCTCCAGGTTCTCCTGTCAGTAGGAGATCTCCCTCAACGGACGGCCTACCAGTACAGTCTAGGCTCCCCACCTGGGGTTCCCTCCTGGAACCACCCAGGCTCCGGGACTGGGTTTTGGGCACCTTGGGCCGCAGCCCATTCTCACTCCTTCTCCGCAGTCCCTTCCCATGACACCGGGACCTATCTGGGCTATTACAAACCTTTCCCACCACTCTTGGTTGGGAAATACCTAAGCCACTTCCTCCAGGATCACCCCCAGATGCTTCTCCAGACCCTCTGGAATCCACCAAAAGGTCTGCCTCCAGTGCAAGCTCCCTGGGGTCAGAGAACTCACACTCCACTGGGTGTTGGCATAGCTCTGGAAAACAGGGACTTAAAATATGCTCTCCAACAATTGAATCACACAGCCCCACACAGGTGTTAACCAAACTACCCTTCACCCAAACATCCAGTGCCTCAGACAAGTACCCCACATCATTCTCACAAGACCGGTGAGACAGTGTCTGACTGTTGCTGTCTCTCAACCCATACTCTTCTGGCTGGTCTCCATACTCACTTACCAGGGCTTCTATCATGGGGGAACCCCTCTCCCTGCACCTCTCATCTAGAGTCAGTAGAGTGTCCCTCCCACTACCAGGAAAGTGATCCCCTGTGCCAGTTCCCCAATCCACCTCAGGGACACTATGCACCACTGGAGTAACCTCACAATCCTGAACCCCCTGGTGTATGTCAACCCCCTCCTTGAAGCAGGGCCCCAAATCCGTGTGTGTGTGTACCTCATCCTCAGTACTAGACACTACATTTTTGCTGCCACCATCTGGGCCGGACAAAGCCCTACCGGCTTCCCAATCCAGCTCCAGCTCTCTCATTTTACGCTCATGATCCAGGATCATCTTCTTTTCCTCCATGGCCAATCTCCTCTCCTCCCTCTTCTCCTCCCGCTCACTCTCCAGCCTGAGCTTCTGCAGCTCAAACTGCCTTGCCTCCCGCCTGTCCTCCAGCTCCTCTGGGGACAGACTGCTGCTGCCTGACCTGGCGGGTTCCCCCACCCAAAAGCACATCCACCCTGGAAATAGGCTCCTCCACCTCCTCACTGAGATTACCAGGCTGCCCACTGGCATGTCTGGCTGCTACCCAGGCCCTCAGCGCCTTTTGTAGCTCCTCCTTCCTTGTGAGGCCTTTGATTTGGACCTTCAGGTTTTTACAAATCGCTCTCAGCTCCTTTACGCTGTAGGATTCCAACCTATCCTCCTCAAAGGCAATTTCCAGGGATGCAACAGATGATGCAGTTGATTCAGGCATGAGAGTAGTGAGTTGAAACTGGCAAGATCAAAAATAGGCCAAAAAGAAAAAGAACCTGTAAGTGGTACGTAATGGTCTGCGATATGGTAGTAGTGCACACCAATCACTGTAAGTCAAGTGCAAACACAAGTCCTATCCTCACCGCTGACAACCAATGTTAGAAATGGGATTTCTGGTAGGCTAGGGTATGTGCCAAAGCCAGGCAGAAACCACCACTCTAGTCAGGATAAGGGAGTTACACTCCTAAAATATCCCCTGCTCACCCCCTTGGTAACTTGGCACGAGCAGTCAGGCTTATCTTAGCGGCAGTGTGTAAAGCATTTGCACTTAACCAACAGTAATATAATGTAAGCACTACAAACGGACACCACACCAGTTTAGAAAAATAACCAATATTTTTATATACTCAAGACAAGACCCAATACGATAAAAATCCACAATACAGTACTTCAAAAGTGATTACGTTGCAAGATAACTCCTTCTTTGTAGGAATAGTTCAAAAACAAAGTTCGTACGAGTCGGTAGCTCCGTCCGAGTCTACCGCGATGCTGAAAACCACTGAATCCAACAGTTCCAGCCGACCGCGTCGATACGGGCCAGCAGAGTCGTGAACAGACTCGGTCACAGTACCTTTTCTCGTTGTGGCGGGCACGGAGTGTGCGAGCCGGTCGGCGTTCGTCGCGGTGCAAAGCGGAGCGGTGCAAGGTGCGGTGTCCCTCGATGCGGTGCAGGCAGCGGCTCGATGAGCGTCGTGCAGACGGAGTCGGTGAGTCCAAGGCGTGCGGTGCAGGGCGAGACGGGGTACGATGCGGTGCTGACAGGTTGCGATGCAGGCGACCAAGCCGGAGTGCGGGAGCTGGCGTCGGACAGCGGTGCGAGTCGGAGCGGTGCGTCGCAAACGTGCGAGCGGTGCCCCAAATGCGATGCGGTCACGACTGTTGAGCCAGTTGCAGCGACCGCGTCGGTCGGGTCCGGCTGGTTCAGTGAAGCGATGCGATGCGAACTGCGGTGCCCACAGGTCACGGTGCAAGCACCGGCTCAGTGTTGACGGCATCGGACGTCGCCTACGGTGAGACCAGGGTTGCGGGGCGATGCGGTCTGCGGTGCAAACAGGTCACCAGCCAGGGATGGATTCGGTTGACGGAGTCGGTTGCGGTTCCCTTCCTCTGTGGCAACTGAAACAGCGTTCCAGAAGCGGTACCCAGAGGCTTGTGAAGTCTTTGCAGTCCCTGAGACTTCTTAACAGGAGGCCAGCTCGGTTTCAGGCCCTTGGAGATACTCAGCACAAGTTTGTAGAAAGTTCAGTCCAGTCCTTTCACTGCCCAAGACAGAAGCAGCAACTGCAGGCCAACCCAACAAAGCAGTCACTCAGCAAAGGGGCAGTACTCCTCCTAGCAGCTCTCCAGCTCTTCTTCTTGACAGGTTCCTTGATTCCAGCGAGATCTAAATTCATGGGGTCAGGGCCCCAATATTTATATCCCTAATTCCTTTGTTCTCTCTTGGCAGAGAGGCCTTTGCCTGATCCAAACCAGTTCTGGTCAGTCTTGGAGCACTTTGTTGACAAGCCTCCGTATTTCCTTTCAGGGTGCAGGCCAGGGACATCAGACGCACCACAGGAGGTGGAGCCAGCATTGTGGAGGGAAGGCCCAGCCCTATTCAGGTCCCAGGTGTACTCCTCCCACCCATCTACATGTAGATCTGGCTATTCAGCCCTGTGCTGACTCACCCTGTCTCCTGGCATCCCCCAGCCCCTGTCACTCACACTCCAGACAAGGAATACACAACCTGGCAGAGGCAGGCTTGGATGGTTAGACAAGAAAATACCCACTTTCTAAAAGTGGTATTTTCGAACACGGAATGTTAAAACCAACTTCACTAAAAGATGCATTTTATCATTCTGAGTCCAGGCATACTAAACTCGAATTTCTACCATGTTCCCTGGGTCAGTTAGGATTATAAGCTGTAATAATCAAAACTGCCCATTCTGGCCTATGGGGAACAGGTAGCCTTGCAATAGTGAAAAACGAAGTAGGCTGTATTTCACTATCAGGACATGCCACACACACCAGGACATGTCCTACCTTTCACATACAATGCACCCTGCCCACAGGGGTACCTTGGGCCTACCTTATGGGTGACTAACATGTAGAAAAGGGAAGGTTTAGGGACTTGCAAGTGTGTGCACTTGCCAAGTCGACATGGCAGCCCCAGGCTGCACACAGGCTCTGCAATGGCAGGCCAGAGTTACACTTTACGGGCTGTTTGCGTGGGTGGCACAATCCAGTGCTGCAGCCCACCAACAGCATTTGACTTATAGGCCCTGGCACTCGCAGTGCACTTTACTAGGGACTGACACATAAATCAAATAGGCCAATCATGGAAACACCAATCCATAACACATTTTACACAGAGAGCATATGCACTTTAGCACTGATTAGCAGTGGTAAAGTGCCCAGAATCCTAAAACCAACACACACAGGGTCAAAAACAGGAGGCCAAAAAGCAAAAAGTCTGGGGTAAACCCGCTGAAAAAGCCAAGTCTAACACACACACACACACACCGCAGCAGCAGTGCAAGCTTCCCTCCCATACACAGACACAATAGTGCACACTTCCTCACAAACAGAGAACACGTCGAGCAGCAGTACACGCTTATCCCGCATAAAAAGACCAGTTCCAGCACACGCTACAACAGTGCACACGTCTTCACACACACACAAAGCTATAGGTCCAACAGCAGTGCAGGATTTCCGCCACAAACAAAGCAGTTAAAACACAGGCTGCAGCAGTGACCACTTCTTCAAACACATATAGTAAAGTGTCCAGCACCAATGCAAGCTTTTCCTGCATAAATGCAACAGTTACCGAACCGGCTGCAACAGTGGACGTTTCTACACACACACAGTAAGTGCGCCAACTGTCAGAGCTGGCCTCAGTGTATGTTAGAGTGTGACTGAGATTGTGTGGTGGGGTGTGGTACTGAGATAATATGATTTGATGGTGTGTTTGTGTGTCTCATAGTGAGTGTAGGATACTGAAACGGTGTATGTTTGTGTTGTGATGTGAAGGTGGTTGTAGCTAGTACGATGTTTTTACATGTATATAAAATATAGATATATTCCAGGGCGGACCATGATGTCAGTCAGATGCTCTTGGAATTTCCAAGTACAGAGTTGCACTGGAACAAGGGAAATCGACAATTTTCAGTTACAGGCCATATATGAGGCTCATTATGAGGCTCATTACCAGAGGATACGAAGCAAAAGTTAAACCTTTCACAGTTCAGGAAGGCACTAAAAACGTTTTATTCATACTATGAATCTGGACCGTTGTGAATCCCACCATGGCAATTAATTGTACTCGCTGTTGTTTTTTTGTAGTTTTTCTTGAGCTAAGAGATATTTGTACCAGCGTTCGCATCATAGATCAATGGCGTATGTGTGAGTGCTGTCGTGTTGGTAGGGAGGTATGCCAGTGACTGCCAGTCTGTTGGGATGGTGTGATGGTGACTGTGGGTTTGATCTGGTTCCTATCACTGCAGTATACACTTCTCCTTGGGCGCACACCTTCTTTCCCTTCAGAACAGAGCTGGGATGCAGTCTCCCGCCCTGTCCACTCAAATCATATTATGACGGCAATCGGGATTGTATGGCAGGTCATCTACACAAAGACATCGTGCAGTAAATGAGAGGTGCACTTTTCCGGGCACGTACCTCAGCCAATAAAACAACATACTTGCTTCACTTCACTCACACTACAGTACTACTAGCGCATGCTAAAATGAAATAATTACTTAGTTTGCCTTTTGGATTTAATGAGAGGCCTGCTGCTGCTCGAGTCATCAGGACACACGCTGCTTGCTTTTTGAGATGACTCGACTCATTCCACTGAATAGCGCTGCTGCAGCTGCGCAGTACGGTATGGGGGACAAAAAGTGGAAACACTGGTCTAATCTGCATTGGTCCGGCTCCAGGGGAAACTGACGATTCAGCGCCAAGGAGGAACAGACGGGGCCGGGTTAATCCTGTCATTGATACAGCACTAACGCTACTAATATTGCTGTTTGTTAGGCTTGAGGCAGGGACCTCACCCGGGCAGTTGAAGGCAGGCGGCTGCGGCTCCAAATTTAAATATTTTACACACAAATCGAAATCTGTGTAGACCCGGCCCTAAGAAATAAGGGCCGGTGCTAAGCACCGGAAAGCACCGGCACAAATTAAGCACTGTCCGTCCCACTCGGGGTGACAAATGCAAAAAGAACAATTGATGGACAGAATGCAGAACAATGCCATACATTCACCCCAGTACAGTGATCTGGGCCTAAATCCATCGTTTTTTTGCTCCCCATGCCATTCCAGTTTGAACCCAGCCATATGCAAATCAGTCTTGACCCTGCGCCCAATGGGAACAGTCCAGCCCGAACTGCCAAGCCAGGTCCTCCTTGGACTGGAAACAAGCATCCTAGGACCGGTTTCAGAGTTTCACCCCTCATCAGCCAGGATAGCTTGACTCTAGTGGCATGGAGAGCACGGGACCCACATCTGGGCATACCCGTCCCACTCGGGGTGACAAATGCAAAAAGAACAATTGATGGACAGAATGCAGAACAATGTCATACATTCACCCCAGTACAGTGATCTGGGCCTAAATCCATCGTTTTTTGCTCCCCATGCCATTCCAGTTTGAACCCAGCCATATGCAAATCAGTCTTGACCCTGCGCCCAATGGGAACAGTCCAGACTGAACTGCCAAGCCGGGTCCTCCCTGGACTGGAAACAAGCATCCTAGGACCGGTTTCGGGGTTTCACCCCTCATCAGCCAGGATAGCTTGACACCAGTGACATGGAGAGCACGGGACCCACGTCTGGGCATACCCATCCCACTCGGGGTGACAAATGCAAAAAGAACAATTGATGGACAGAATACAGAACAATGCCATACATTCACCCCAGTACAGTGATCTGGGCCTAAATCCATCGTTTTTTTCCTCCCTATGCCATTCCAGTTTGAACCCAGCCATATGCAAATCAGTCTTGACCCTGCGCCCAATGGGAATAGTCCAACTCGAACTGCCAAGCCAGGTCCTCCCTGGACTGGAAACAAGCATCCTAGGACCGGTTTCGGGGTTTCACCCCTCATCAGCCAGGATAGCTTGACTCCAGTGGCATGGAGAGCATGGGACCCATGTCTGGGCATACCCGTCCCCCTCGGGGTGACAAATGCAAAAAGAACAATTGATGGACAGATGGCAGAACAATGCCATACATTCACCCCAGTACAGTGATCTGGGCCTAAAACCTTCATTTGTTTGCTCCCTATGCCATTCCAGTTTGAACTCAGCCATATCCAAATCAGTCTTGACCCTGCGCCCAACGGGAACAGTCCAGTCCAAACTGGCGGTGAATGTTTGCATTGTCCAGCATTCCGTCCATCAATTGTTTCTTTTGCATCTGTGCTGTGCTAGCCTGCTGCCCTCCTGCCTGGGTGAGAAGGACTGGACCCATATCTCTTGATCTCAGAACCCCAGAGTGACTCCAAGGGCTAGTTGGCTCGCCTCTTGACTTAAGGTTCACAGACAGAAGGCTCCAGCAACCCTGCATTTGCTCCTCGACTCTGCCATCTGTGAGTCTACCCTGCCAAGTGGTGCAACCCAAGTCCTGAACCCTTGGAAGTCGGCTTAAGGTACTTTGCAAGCCTCTATGGATCGAGCTAACTGATGCATCTCCTATGCTTTGCGGAGCAACCCCGAGCAGGACCAACGCATCTCCGCATCGCCGCCCGCATTGCATTCGGGACTGCCGCTGCACAGGCACAGGCCCTCGCATCTCTCGTTGACAGCAGCCTTGACGACTCTGCCGAACTCCGCATCACAGCCTCGCAACTCCTCAGATCTGATGCATCGCCCGACAGTGCAATGCATTCCCGACCCTGGATTTCACAACGCAAGCACTCATCGGCGGAATTTTTGATGACGATGCAACAGAACCTCGCACTGCAGCCTCGCCGCATCTCAGAACCGACGCATCGCTTTGGGTACACGATTCATCTTCAAAGTGGATCCTTGCAGTGCTTGGCAAACCAGGATTGATAGTAATGTGTTCAGCGGGCCTAACTGGGTTCCTGTAGCTGGCCTGCGCTCCATTGCGGTTAGCCTGAACTTGTGACTTTGCCCTGGTCCGGCATGACCAGATATCCACAGATGGCGCTTTTCGCCTTTCAGCACTATTTTTATTAATATCTTTAAAATTGAATATCTCCAGTTCAACTGATCACATTTTTGTTGTTTTGGTCTTGTTTTAATAATCCCCAATTACTCTATTTCTCTAGATCAGTTTGGGGCTTCCTTTGTGGTGGGTTTTCACTGTGTTACTGTTTTTAGTGTTGCACAAATCCTTTACACATTGCCTCTGAGCTAAGCCTGACTGCTCTCTGCCAAACCACTTGAGGGTTGAGCACAGGTTAATATAGGGGTTGCTTCTGACTTCACCCTGAGAAGATTTGTGGTTGCTGCTTGAGAAGGGTTTTACCCCTCTCAAAAAGTAACCCAATTTTTTAACAATGGCACACTTTGATACCCCATGGAACTGTTTCCTGACAAGTCAGACTCTGTCATGGCCTCAAACCTCAATGACCCTGGTCTCTAATATTAAAGGAAATCTGCTAAAGTCTACAGCACGGTGCTTGCCTCCCATTACTTTTTGCATAATCTAATAAAGGACGATAAAATTATTTTCGGTGTTGGAAAATGAGGGGATTGCATGTACTTCACTACCTCAAGTCTTTTCTAGCTGCACCTCCCGAATCATACACAAATCCTTGAAGATTCTTCCGTAAAGGTGTAGACCCACAAGCCAGTTCTAGATGCCCTCTTGGCTTAGACTCAGGTGCTTGAAGGTACTTACTGCCTTACTGCAGGCCATTCTTAGATGTCCTCCCCTGAACCAGACACTTATCCTTGATGTTCAAGACTGCAGTACCATAGACCGTCATTAGAGGTTCTATAGACGTCCCTGGTTAAAATTAATGCCACTGTCTCAGCAATAGAGAATACCAGCAAATTATGAGTAGAGAACACCCTCTTAAATAACTCCCTTTGCTAAAAGTAGAACAGAATACAGAAAAAACCTATACTGTGCTTTTGAGCACCACAGATCATAGAGAGCACACCGTTTTTAGATATAAATTTGGATATTCAATTTTGGCAGTCTAATGATCTCTCCTTTCAGTTGGGTAAATACAAAAACCAGTACTGGCTTATTATGGTCTCCTTCCATAACCTCTGTTTTCTTCACCGCTTTCCTCTTATCAAAATCTCTTTTCCTGTTTGTTAGAAATGGGGGGCCCGATTCACAGAAGTAATCTGAGACAAAATTCTAAACTTACTACTTTTGGTATTCACAGAAGGCATTTAGTAGTAGTAAAGTTAGGATTTTGTCTTAAGTCTGTCTTAAGTCTGTCTTAAGTCAAACTTAAGACAAAATCCTAACTTTACTACTACTAAATGCCTTCCGTGAATACCAAAAGGTAGTAAGTTTAGGATTTTGTCTCAGATTAGTTCTGTGAATCGGCCCTGGGGTCTCTGATTGGCAGAGGTAGGTACCTTTGTCCAAATAGGGACCCTTGCTTCTAGTCAGGGTAAGGGGGATACACTCCTAAAATAACCCCTGCTCACCCCCTTGGTAGCTTGGCACGAGCAGACAGGCTTATCTCAGAGGCAGTGTGTAAAGCATGTGTGAACACATACAGTAATACAGTGAAAACACTACAAATGGACACCACACCAGTTAAGAAAAATAAATAATCTTTATCTAAACCAAAACAAGACCAAACGACAAAAATCCACAATACGGTAATAAAAATATGACTTTCAGATGGTAGAAATAGTTCAGTTCAATGCAAGTTGTAAATGCGACACTTTTCTCAAAAGTACTTAGATGCGTCACACAAAACAAACAAAATGGTCACAGGTAACGTGATGTGTCAGTTCCTTACACTCAGGGAAGGTGATGCGTTGATTCCTTGCTCTAGGGGAGGTGATGCATTGGTTCCTTACTGCAGCGCAGGGGAGTTGATGCGTTGGTTCCTTACCGGAGAGGAGGTGATGCGCCGTTTTCTTACTGCATGGGGAGTTGATACATCTGTTTCTTACTGTGGCCCCCAACAATGCGACCGTCTTGGCGCCTCGATGTGATGCGTCGATCCGGTATGATGCGTGGCTTCTTGCAGCCGCACAGCAGGCTTGCGTCAGGATCGGTGCGATGATCTCGGACTTCGGAGATCGTTGCACCCGATGCGTCGTGCGGCGATTTCTCGAGCAGTGGCAGGCGCTCCAACAGTTTCTTCGGCGATGCGTCGGAAACAGGTGCGGATGCGTCACGCTTCTTCGATGTTGCGTCGATTTTCCAGCTCCTAGCGACAAACAGTCTCTAGAGGTCCTAAACAGCATCAGGCACCTCTTTGCAGGTTGGAATTCCCAGCAAGGGAATTCAGGGGAGCTGGTGGTGAAGACTTTGTGTCCCTGAGACTTCAGAACAGGAGGCAAGCTCAGTTTCAAGCACTTGGAGATCTTTTCTTCAAGCAGGTGACAAAGCAAACAGCAAAGTCCTTTTTCTCCTTTCCTTGGCTGCAAGCAGCCACTGCAGGCCAACCCCAGACAGCAAACAGCACAGGGGCAGTATTCCTCCTCAGCTTATCTGGCTCTTCTCCTTGGTAAAGGTTCCTCTTGATTTCCTAGAAGTGATCTAAAAGTCTGGGGTCTGGGCCCCTCTTTTTATACCCAAAAATTATTTTTCCTCTGAAGGCAGAGAGTGTCTGTACCCAGCCAAAACCAGTTCTGTGGGGCATTTTGAAAGTGCACAACAACCTCCATTGTCAGTGTGAGCCCTGGCTCCAGACACACCACAGGGGGCGGAGGCGTCATTGTGGAAGGCAGGCACAGCCCTATTCAGGTGCAGGTGCTACTCCTCCCACCACTCCAAATGCAGGCCAGGCCTATTCAGCCCAGCCCTGACTCATCAGACTTCTGGAGCCGCTGCCCCTCTCCAACCCCTGTCATCCAAAAGCCAGACATGCAATACACAAACCCAGCAGAGGCACACTGGATGGTTAGGCAAGAAAATACCTACTTTCTAAAAGTGGTATTTTCAAACACAGAATGTAAAAATCACCCTCACTAAAAGATGCACTTTAACATTCTGAGTTCAGGCATACTAAACTTTACTTTTCTATCTTGTTCCTATGGTCAGTTATGTTTATAAACAAACTCCCCATTCTGTCCTATGGGAACAGATAGACTTGCAATCAGTAGCGGCTCCTGGAGGGAGTGCTGCGGGGCGGTGGGGCGGGGCGGGGGAGGGGCGGGATGCGGGGTAGTAAACTCTGGCTTACGGCCGAACTGAGTTAAGTACATTAATAAATAAATAAAACTAATTACAATGCGCGCGCTGCATCGCCGATTGCGAGCAGGGCATGTCCTACCTTTCACATACAATGCACCCTGCCCACAGGGGTACCGTGGGCCTACCTTAGGGGTGACTAATATGTAGAAAAGGGAAGTTTTAGGGACTGGCAAGTGTGTGCACTTGCCAAGTTGACATGGCAGTCCCAGACTGCACACAGGCTCTGCAATGGCAGGTCAGAGTTACATTTTACAGGCTGCTTCTGTGGGTGGCATAATCAGTGCTGCATCCCACTAGCAGCATTTGATTTACAGGCCCTGGGCACACACAGTGCACTGTACTAGGGTCTGACTAGTAAATCAAATATGCCAATCATGGAAACACCAATTCATAACAACAATTTCCTGGGAGAGCATATGCACTTTAGCACTGATCAGCAGTGGTGAAGTGCCCAGAGTCATAAATCCACCAACAACAGGTCAGAAAAAATACAGGAGAAAGGCAAAAGTCCTGGGATGACCCTGCAAAAAGGGCCAAGTCCAACACTGTTCACCACCCTTGACTCCTCTCTAGTTTGTACATTATGCCCACCACAAGTTTTCCCATTTAAAACCTTGTATATATCTTACCCCATGGTGGTTCGAAGGAAGTGTTGGGTAACCTTCCTCGAAAAAGAGCAAAGGGAGTGCACCCAGTAGTGCAGAGGGGTGTAAACCTGAACTTCTCCATACCTATCGTTTCTTGAAGCACCTTGTTTAACCTCTCAACTATTCCATTGGTCTTTGGGTGATAAAGCACACATTTTTTAGGCTGGATGCTTGTTCTCTTGGTCTGTTAGATTTTGTTAATCACGGCACAAGGAAGACAATCACATATGGCCCTCTCTATCTGTTTGTCCATTCCCGGACACCAATAGGATATCGTAAACCTCGCTTTGGTTTTGGTGATTCCCTGGTATATCTCATGAGCTGCATCAATTAACTCCTTCCTGAGATTACAAGGAGGCACCAATCTCGTGCCCCGTAAAAACAGGTCCTTGGAGAATCTAAGTTCATTACACAAGCTCCAAAATGACTTGGAGGTTTCCGATCCCTGTTTCCTATTGAGCCAGCCATTCTGAACAAGTAACAACACTTCAGCTAGAACTACATCAGCATTCATTTCTTCTCACCATCTCTGCTCAGAAATAGCCCCACTTTCCAAAGAACACACCCTCAGACTCATCCTCCAACTAACCGTGGGTGGAGTATGCGGAGTGGCACTCCGCGGAGTTCCACTGAGTTAAAAAAAACTCAGTGAAACTCCGCTCTGCCCTAGCCCCACAAAAAAATGAGTTCACGCAAGACGTAAAACATAGGGGGCTGCGACCGTCAACGCGAGGAGGAGGACGATGGCAAGGAGGAGACACTGCGGCGAGGAGGAGGGCGGCCCGCAGACGACAGAAGAGAAGGTAAGTGGGTTTTTTGACCCTTTTTTGGGCCGTGGCACATGGGCCTAAGGGGTGCACTCAGCTCCACCACGGAGTCGGAGTTTTGCCTTAACTTTGCTTTCCCAGCAGAGTGCGGAGTTGGTAAAACTCCACAAACTCCGCTGGCGGAGCAGAGTACGCCGCCCGAGCTTACCTCCAACAACTCGATGTCTATCACAGTAGAATCCTCTTTAGGAACAAGTCTTGAGAATGTATCTGCTATTCCATTTTCCACATGTGGAATGTATTTTTTATTGAAACTGTACTCTTGTAATGCAATGACCCATTTTGTAATGCGCCCAGAGAGTCAAGCCCTTTTTTGTTAAAAATTTTGACAAGAGGTTTATGTTCAGTTTGAATTTCAAACTCAATAACTCACACAAACTTCTTCAATTTATTGACTGCCCAATAAACAGCAAGTACTTCACTTTAAAACACAGAGAATCTGGACTCCGCATCATTTAAACTCTGCAATATGAACCTAATGGTGTTCATGCCATTAGAACCATGCTGTTGTGAGACAGCACCCAGCCCTTTTACACTTCCATCAGTAGTTATGATGGGCCTTTTTTTGGATCAAAGTTCTTCAAGTTGGGTGCAGAAGCAAGTCTTTCCTTCACCACAAGAAACTTGTTCTCACAGCTACAATCCCATATAAAATTCACACCCTTCCTGAAAAGCCTTCTCATGTTAATGTTGAGATCGGCAAAATTCCTAACAAATTTGCCATAATATTCCACCATCCCCAAAAATGTCATTAATTCTTCCTTAGACGAAGGAGAACTCATGTTTTGAATGGTGGAGACTAGTTCATCCTTGGGTTTGATACCCTCACCAGTGATATTGTGACCCAAATAATTGATGGTATCAGTACAGAATTTTCACTATTCCCCTTTAATAATTAGGTTACTAGTCACATTTCCCCAAAACATCGATCAGATGAATGTTGTGTTCTGCCTCATCTCTTCCAAAGATTAGGATATCGTCCTGGTAGATGCACACCCCATCAGTACCTTTTAACACCCTCTCAATGACACGTAGGAAGACAGATGGTGCAGACACCAGTCCAAAAGGAAGTCTAATGAAAAACTTGTAAGTTCTTTAAACCTGGCACCCATCTATATTATTCACAAAGATATTCCACCATTTGCCTCAGCTATTTATGATGCTATTGTACTCTCTCTTTCTTCAGGGACTGCTTCAATCAATCTAAAACAAGTAGTTCCGGATTACCAAATAGGCAAAGTAGACATCGGCCAATGGGCGCCACTCCATTTAGGGGCCCGCGCAACAACAAATCTAAATAATATTGATTTGATCTTGAAATAAAATTATAAACAAGCTTTCTGACAATTTTGTTTCCAAAAGATAGAAAAAAATTAATCAAATCAAAGAAAGAAAAACTTTGCATTAAAGACTCTATAGAGAAAATACTGTATTAATATAATGTACCCATTAACAATTTAATGTTTATAAACCAGAGACATCAGATTCGCATAACAGTTTGCCTCTTAAAAGTTCATCTTCTGGCAGGTGTCAGTTTGTAAAAAAATCCGCTGCATTGGGTATTAGGAGATAATTTGCGAAGGGTGCCACAAAATTACGACTGCCTATGGGCTTCCACAGGGTTTAATCCGGCACTGAAAAAAAGGGGTTGTATAGCCCCTTCTCAGAAAGCCTTACCTTGATCTAGAAATGCCCTCTAACTATAGACTATCAACCTTTGACCAGTCATTGCCAAAATTCTGGAAAGTAGAGTGGCCACTGCTTCTATCCTGAAGACCACTGCTTACTGGATGAGTCACAAGTTGGTTTTCATCCAAACCATAGTATAGAATCTGCCTTAGCCCTTGTCTTAGATGATCTTCATTTTGCAGCCAACATCAGCACCACTCGCATCTTTATTCTTTTGAATTTGTCAGCAACCTTCATACTGTTGATCACAACCATCTTATTTCAAGTTTAATTGAATATGGAGTCAAAGGACAGCACTATTTTTGTCTGTTTCCTTTTTAAAAGTGTATTCACCAAATGGTATTTCAAAATATTTTTATTCTCCCTCATCCCTCAATGGAAACAGGAGTATCGCAAGGTTCCATTTTGACTCCCTATATAGTTGATTTCATGTGAAACCCTTCTCTTGTCCCCTTAGAAAATATGGCTGTTCTTTATTAAGTTTATGTGCTGATGACAAACAAGTTGTCTTTCAGCTTTCTAGCTCCCCTGGCTGCTCAAACAATTTCACGGACTATATCACAAATGTAAAAAATTGGATGGACTCAAATTGATTAAAGATAAACCTAGATAAAACTGGGCACTTAATTGTAGGGAATAATCCCCTTCTCTTGCACCCCATTAACTTATCCCAAGCTATGTGTAAAAACTCTTTGGGGCATATGTACAAGCCCCTATCGCCACCACGTCACTTTTACTGACGTTGTGGTGGCGATAGGGGCTTAACGCTGCCTTGTACATAAGGCCCCCTTTCACGCTATGGTTAGCATGAAAGGGGTGGGCAGTGGGTGTTGCGGTGGGGTTTCCAACGCAACACCCATTAATTTTGACACAGCCCCCTATGTACAAGGGTGGTGTACATAGAAGGCAGGGCCAAAATTAAGACCAGGTAAATCCAGTAGCGGCCCGTGGAGGGAGTTCCGTGGGGCGGTGAGGCGGGGCGGGGAAGGGGCAGGGAGGGGGGTAGTAAACACCGGAATATGGATGAACGGAGGTAAGTAAACATTTAAATAAATAAAACGAATTTCGTTGCGCGCGCTGCATTGCAAAATGCGTTGCAGCGGCGCAACAAAATTCGTTTTTATTTATTTAACTGTTTACTTACCTCCGTTCATCCATATTCCGGTGTTTACTACCCCCCACCTTGCCCCTCCCCCGCCCCGCCTCACCGCCCCATGGAACTCCCTCCACGGGCCGCTACTGGGTAAATCCTGGTCTTAAGTTGGCAAAACGAGGAGAAATTGATTATTTCTCCTTGTTTTTGCTTTTCCATGTGTGCTGCCTTGTGCAGCACACATGGAAAAAGCAAAATGCCATGGTTTGTTTATGTACAGGAAAGTGTCCCTTCCTGTACATAAACAAACCTTTAAAAAAAAATGCCATTTTGTCACTTTCATGTGTGCTGCATGAAGCAGCACATGAAAGTGACAGAATGGCATTTTAGGATTGTTTATGTGCAGGAAGGGACACCTTCCTACACATAAACAATCCTCCCCTGCATGCAGACACCCTTGCACTATGGTGCAAGGGTGCCTGTGTTGGCGCTAAGTTGCTAAACTTAGCACCATCGCAGGGGGAAACGCAAGGCTGCACCACATTCTTGTAAATATGGTGCAGCCTTGCTTTTCAGAAGTGGCGGAGCGCTGCGTTAAGCCAAGGAGGCTAACGCCGCGCTCCGCCACTTCCTTGTACATATCCCCCTTTGTGTCAAACTAGATGCTAAATTGAAAATATATGGCTTTTTTAATATCCTCTCAAAGCTCACATCCATTCTCAGTTTTTTTCCTGAGACTGTTAAAAGAGGCATTAGCTCCGCACCAATAGGTTTGCGCCTTGACTACTGTAACTTCCTTTATCAAGCCCAAACATTGACAACCCTCAGTATTACTATGATACACAGGAAACTTTGTCTAGATACCTATGGAAAACTCAGATATGGGGCGGTGACTTCAATTGCATACTAGACCCAGAGGACAGATCAACAGCCCTGACCAGACGACTTTCTGCTGCAGCAAAGGCATCAGGGCAATAGCAGACATGATGGCTTGATAGACACCTAGAGACATAAACATCCTGATAACTCGGAATTCACATATTACTCGACAGTAAATGACAGTCACTAGCGTATAGATTATTGGTTAGTGTTTGAAAGTATGGCACCCTATATCCAGCAATGCATGACTGCCCAGAACTTACTCAGACCACTGATCGGTGGTGCGTTGTTTAATCATACCAAAAAGCACTCACAGAAGCTTTCTTTGGCGATTCCCTTTGCACTCACTGTGTGACACTGTATATTGTGCATAGGTAGCCACTGTTATTAAGGAATATTTTGATACAAACATAGGGAAAGTTGAACCATTTGAGACAATTTGGAAGCTTTTATAGCCTTAGAGCCCAACGTAACGGGCTCTACCGGCCATTAAATGGCCGCTCTAGCATGGCGGTACAGCCTGCTAAGGAGGGCTCTAAGGCTATTAGAAAATTTCGCCACTAGAGGGCAGAATGTTCTCATTTGTAAAACAAAGGCCTCATGGAGCCCGAGGGGTTTGAAATGTCCTCAGGCTTCGTGAGCCCTTTGTTCACAGCAGCAGCTGTGAAAGGAAACCATTGGAATGTTGATTCTCCGAGCTTCTACCACCCATTAGAAGCCCGGAGCACTCTGTTGACTTCAATGGAGTGCTCAAAACATTCCAATGTTCTAATAAGGTTTATATCTATGGCATTGCCATATCTAAACATAGGGATTCTAAAATCCATTTTGAGCAGACTGGCTAGATTGGAGGGAGAGATAGCAATGCTTGAAAGAACAGATGCAACACAGCAGGATAAAGCCGTATTGAGAGGAATACACTTCAAACTGATGGAATTTCAACAACAGGTAAACACAGAGATCAATCACATAGACAAATAAGTAACTGCACTTAGGTATGGTGAGGGAAAGAGACACGGTCCAGTATTGGTGACATTGCTATGCCTCAAATATTCAGATGATACAATTACACAAATTTACTCTAAAGATGATGACTCCAGAACAAATTGCAGACAGATTCAGGAGCTATTATCAAGTACTCTATGACTCACAACATGCCCATACCCCACAAGACATACAAGGCTACCTAGAAAACATAACAGTGGCATGACTTGAAATTTAACATAGGGAGATGCTCATGACTCCACTTGTGTCATCTGAAATTGTAAATGCCGATTAGGGGATGCAGAGCGGGATGGCACCGGGCTCAGAAGGCCTGACAGTAGCTTTTTACGAAGAATACCTCATAGAATTAATTCAGCATGTAACAACATTGTTTGAAAACTTGACACAGGCAGGCTGCCTTCTACCCACAATAAGAGAAGCACTGATAGTCACTATTCTAAAACCAGGCAAACCAGCGGATCACTGCTCATCATACAGACAGCTATCGTTCTTGAACACGGATGCAAAAATATGGCAAAAATACTGGCAAACTCCTGACATTTCATATTTTGATTTTTTTCTGGTCATATCTGGAAAGCTGGATTACAGAATACTAACCTAGGGGCATCTTTGCAATAATTAATAAGAGTAGGCTGAAGATGTGCAGGTTCAGTAGTTTATCCTGCCGGGTGGGTACAATGTTCAGATATTTTTATGTGTGTTAGATCAGTAATCAGTGTGGAGTGAGGATACTGTGGGTTGAGTTGGAGGAAAATAGTGGATTGCGGTAGTAATTGAACTTTTAGACATTATGCTTATTAATGTTATCACAATTGTCATGTTTATTGTTATGAGTACATAGTAGGGTGATGGCAGATAGGATAATTGATGGCATTACATTAAACTGGAGTGTTGTGACTTGGATTATTTGCTGTCTCGTAATCATGCGAAAGTACCACAAAATGATGTGTATGCGTCATTATTCAAAATGCATCTCACACTCAGAAAATAACCCAAATTGTGTGTTTGGGTAAAGATTCAACTCAAAAATGTAATTTCGTGTTGATGTCTGTTCACTCACTTTCAAAACACTTCCACTCAGGGTCGGATTAGTAGTTTTGTGCTCAAGAATTACCGAAACGGTCTGCTCAGGTGAAAAATATACCTTAAATGTTTCTTAACTACCCACATTAAAGGAATTCCTGTCCGCATACAAAAAACTGCAGCTCGCATTCGGATTTGTAATTTCACACTCAAAAATTACCCGAACAGTCCACTTGGGTAGGAAATCTGCTCCCATCAAAACATTATCTGAACAGTATATCTCACGTTAAAATTTCTCACCGACATAACGCAGTGTGTGCATAACGGCATAATCCCAGTAATTTTACATAAATTCTGTTATGCAAAATTATCAAAATTACAATTTTGCCCAGACCTACTCAAGACAATGACTAGACGCTACCAGCTGCAATGCTATAGTGACAGACAGCTGGAATTTTTGACATATCACTCTGTTATGATGTTTACAGCCTATACACAGGCTCCATGCCCCAGTTTAAAATGAATTTGTGCAACCTTCTGGCAGACAATCTGGACTCCAGGACTGTTTAACTTCGATACTATTGACATTATGAATGTGGTCAAAGATAGATTGAGTGTGCATGCACGTATAGGTGGTGGATCTTCCAGTTTAGCATCCTTTGGCTAATATGTCTAAGGGTTGGGTGGAACTTAAACATGATAGGCAATTCTATTTTTATTTGGGGCCCATGGCACTTCCTCTAGAATAGACTACCTATTCATACTTTGTGGCATTAATCTCCATATTACACGTTTCAAATTTGAAGTTAGACACATTATTCGCTGTTACTCTTGTCTATTGAATTCCAATGTAAAACGGCGGCAATGTCTGGAAATTAAACCTTAAATGCTTGGCATTTTCAGGTTTAGATGGTAGTGGGCCAGCTACACAAAAAGTCCACCTTTTGCTTTAAGAAGAGGTGGGTTTGTGAAATCCTAGAAGATATAAAAACCCTTGGGGCAGGCAATATCATTCACTGCCCACAAAAACTGACACTACAAATTGAGGTGGAAATTGACATGGGCTATTCTACCCATGGAAGCAGAATTTCCTGTGGTTGCAACATACCAAGATCAGTAAGTGGTAGAGAAGTTTTGGGTGGAATTTAAGGAAACAGAGAAAGTTCCTGCTATACTTCATTATCTTGGAGACAGAGTTTACAAGACAGTGAGAAAGGATATGGGAATGACAGCATGGCTTAGCCACTAGGAGGAGAAGTCTAACTGAATATGTACTTATTAGACCTGACATAATTGGCGTGGGTTTCCCCTGTATTTTGCGCCTCTACCTCCTGTGTTTTTGCTGTGTGTTGGACTTCGTTTTGCTGGTCTAGATGCTTTGGGCACATTGCCACTGCTGTTCAGTGCCAAAGTGCAAGTGCTCCCTTTGTAAATTGTTGTTATGGATTGATGTTTCCATGATTGGTTTATTTGGTTTACTGTTAAGTCCCTAGTACAGTGCATTGTGTGTGTCCAGAGCCTGTAAACCAAATGCTGCTAGTAGGCTTGCAGCACTTATTGTGCCACCTACACAAGCAGCCTTGCAACAAGGTCACAGGCCTGCCATTGGGGTGGCTGTGTGCAGTCTAGTACTGCCAGGTCAACCTGGCAACCGCACCCACTTGTCAGGCCCTAACCTTCCCTTTTCTTACATGTAAGTCACCCCTAAGGTACCCCTGTGGGCAGGGTGCAGGATGTGAAAGGTAGGACATGCCCTGATGTGTGTGGCATGTCCTGATAGTGAAATACTGCCAATTTCTTTTTTCACTATTGTAAGGCTATCTGTCCCCATAGGATAGAATAGGAAGTTTGCTCATAACATCTTATGAGTATTACTGCCCATGGGAACAAGATAGGAAAATAAAGTTTAGTATGCCTGAACTCAGAATGTTAAAATGCATCTTTTAGTGAGGGTGATTCTTACATTCTGTGTTTGAAAATACCACTTTTAGAAAGTAGGTACTTTCTTGCTTAGCCATCCAGTGTGCCCCTGCTAGGATGTGTATTGACTGTCTGGCTTTGGAGTGACAGGGGCTGGGGATGTGCAGTGGCTTCAGAGAGTCTGCATGAGTCAGGGCTTGGCTGAATAGACCTGGGCTGCATTTAGAGTAGTGGGAGGAGATTTCCTTTCACCTGTATTGGCCTGGTCTGCCTTCCACAATGCTGTCTCCACCTCCTGCCAGGAAGCTGCACCAGAGAGGACAGAAATGGTTTTGACTGAGCACAGGGCTTCTCTGCCAACTGAGAACAAATGATTTTGCTGTATAAATATTGGGGCCCAGACCCCAGAACTTTAGATCACTTCTGGGAATCAAGAGGAACCTTTGCCAAGGAGAAGAGCTGGAGAAACTGAGGAGGAATACTGCCCCTGTGCTGTTTGCTGTCTGGCGTTGGCCTGAAGTGGCTACTTTCTGCCAAGGAAAGGGAAAAGGACTTTGCTGTTTGCTGTGTCCTCTGCTTGAGGAAGATCTACAAGGGCTTGAAACTGAGCTTGCCTCCTGTTCTGAAGTCTCAGGGACACAAAGACTTCACCACCAGCTCCCCTGAACTTCCTTGCTGGGAGTTCTGACCTGCTAAGAGCTGCCTGCTGTTGTTTTGGACCTCTGGAGGCTGTTTACTGCTGGGAGCTGAAAAAGTATCGCCACTTTGAGAAGCGTGACGTATCCGCACCTGTTTCTGACGTATCGCCGAAGAAATCGTCGTAGCGCCTGCCAGCGTCTCGAGAAATGGCCGCACGCTGCATCGAGTGCACCGATCGCCAAAGTCCGAGATCTCCGCACGGATTCCGACGCAAGCCCTGCTTTGCGGCTGCAAGAACCCAAGCATCGTCCCAGATTGTCGCATCGCATTGAGGCACCAGGTCTCTGGCATCATTGGGGGATGCAGTAAAAAAAACGACATGTCATCTCCCCACGCAGTAAGAAACCAACGCATCACCTCCTCTCTGGTAAGGAACCAACGCATCACCTCCCCTGCGCAGCAGTAAGGAATCGACGCATCGCCTCCCCCGGAGCAAGGAACCGACGCATCACCGTCCCTGAATGTAAGGAACCAACGCATCACCTTCCCTGCGACCCTTTTTGTTTGTGTGCGTGACGCATCCAAGGTACTTTGTGTGAAAAGTGTTGCATCTGCAATTTGCTTTGAACTGAATTATTTCTACTATTTGGAAGTCATATTTTTATTACTGTATTGTGGATTTTTTTCGTTTTGGTCTTGTTTGGTTTAGATAAAGATAACTTTTTTTTTCTAAACTGGTGTGCTGTCCATTTGTAGTGCTTTCACTGTATTACTGTATGTGTTCACAAATGCTTTACACACTACCTCTGAGATAAGCCTGTCTGCTCTTGCCAAGGTACCAGGGGGTGAGTAGGGGTTATTTTAGAAGTGTATCCCCCTTACCCTGACTAGAAGCAAGGTCCCTATTTGGACGAAGGTACCTACCTCTGCAAACTAGAGACCCCCATTTCTAACAGTACTGTTAATGATGTGGAGGGTGCAATAGTCAAAGAATGGCCCACATGTTATGGAATGCTATAGATCTCTACACAATTTCCACCTGTCGTAAAACAACTCTGTTATTTGGCAATTACTAAGCCACCTTGCCCCTCTCACAGCTCCTTGAGTAAGAGCAATTGAAGACATCTCACAATTGTAGAGATTTAGGCAGTGATTGGACGGTTGAAATCTGGAAAGGTGCCAGCACCGAACGGTGTCCTGGTAGGCTTGCTCAAGAATTTGTTCAGCCATCTTATTGTGGAAGCTTCTGTGTTTGTTTCAGTGGATAAGAGAAGAGGGCAGTTTGGCAGCTGACTTTAGCATTCTTGTCTTGCATTAATTTATAAGCAAGGTAAACCTGTCAATTCCTGTCAGTCCCAGCCATCCCCCTTTCTCCTGAATGTGAAGACGTAGGATCTGATTTAGAGTTTGGCGAGTGAAGTTTACCCCATCAGGATGGTGTAGGTGAGTAACTCTGCCATCCCGAATGACCTCTGTCTACCAAATTTAAAGATGTCTGTTGGCCCACAGACATCTCTCTGGATTGACAGAAACCACTGTCATGGTGGGTGGGAGTTTGTTTCTGAAAAACCAAAAACTAATGACCCCCACACCCTGGGATTCAAGTTTTTCCTGGTGGTGACGGACATGAAGAAAGGCATTATGCTGCCTTCCCTAAATAGAGTGGACGGTGTAATGCCCTTCCTCCGGCTGACTGAGAGAGTAGCCAATATCTGTTCCATGGATGGAATACTTAAGGACCACCCCTCTCTAAATGAGGCGGGCAGACTGAGGATTTGGTGGGCAGGGTACTCCATTGTGTTTGCGATGGACTACCCTGTCCACCAAACTCTATATTTGGCCCTAAGAACCCAACCAATGTTTTAGCGAAACAGCAGGGTATTTTTTTAAATCAAACTATCTTCATTGCTATGTTTTCAAAAAACCTCACATATATGTTACTGATCATCCTAGGATGAGAACAGGGTATCAACTACAGATTAAGGAATGGTATGGCTTAATATTATAACAGCTTTTAAAAGCATAAGAGGTAATGCAAGGGACTACAAAGGAACAGTGGTAATAAATTGTTTATTGCTACACAAGTAGTTTATATAAACTTCTGAGTTTAACACATCAAGGAAAAAGGGATCCCACAGTCTGGATGTTGTGGCTGCATACTTTAACTTCAAACCAGGAAACTTAACTGTGGGCGTGAAGCACATGGGGATGGAAGTAATGAGGACTGCACCACACCTTCTGAATGAAGAGGATTGCATATAGATAAGGGAGTGGCTTGGAGAGTTGGTTTCTGGGTGAGGGGCACTGCCTTGGTGCTGGAGGAGTTAGGAGGATTTGTTATTTCAGTGTGGTTGGTGTAAGTGAGGAAATTGACTTGGCAGTCAGGTAATTACTAACTAATTTAACCGCTAGTATCCGCGCAGTGATGTGGGCGTTGCAGAGGCCCTGGGTCAAGTGAGCCACAGGGGCTTAAAAGAAGACATATAGGCATTTATGGAGGTAGTGTGCAATCTTTGGATGACTCCCTAAGACTTCCTAACATGGTTTCCCAATCCCTTGCAATTGGGCATTTGCACATGCCTCTAGCTTCCTCCCTGTGCAGAGCCTTGCATTTAGTTTCTGCTCATTTTATGACCAATGGCACCAAGCCTTGCATGTTTAGATAATCTTTGCTTTCCATTTTATGGTGATTGCTCAACTTAGTTAGGTCAGGCAGGGTCAGGATGAAGAAAAATGGCAGCTACTTTTTGTTTTTTTGGATCTTCTATAAATACCTAAGGCACAGTTTTCCCTCTCATTGGAAATGGGTAATCCAGTAGTGGAGACAAGATAACTCATTACTTTTGATCAGTAGGTCTGCAAAAGGAGGGGCTGGACCATAGAATGTGTTGGAAATCTGTGGAATCTGCATTGCAATGCTCCCAGACAGTGTTGGCATTTATTATATGGCCTATTTATAAAGTGCACTGCCACCTAATAAGTATCCTGGCGCTGTTGTACTCAATGGTGGTAGAGAGTGGGGATACCATACAATGTGACATGACTCAGCTGTATAGTACTGGGTTAATAAATCCTAAAACATGCTCTAGCTTTTTGGAAAAAGCCAAGTTTTAAGCCCTGTTCTAAAATGTAAAAGTCAGCAGAGAGTCTCAGCGCAGCTGGAAGATTATTTCATAGTCGAGCTGCTTCAATCCTGAACGCTCGTCCCCCTAGCCTAGTCTTTCTAAACCTGGCCATCTTGGCTGAGGAGGAGCATAAGTTCCTGTTGGGGGCATACCATTTCAGTCTCTTCTGCATGGGGTTTGGTCCAGTCGCGTGGAGGGATTTAAAAACAATGCAAAGAGACTTAAACATTATTCTTTGTGTTAATAGTAGCCATTGTAAATCTTTCAGAGACCGGGCTACAGAGAATCTTCTTGGCCTATTCAGGGCCAATTTAGCTGCCACTGCTTGAACTCTCTGGAGCCGCTTGATTAGAAAGTTCTGGGCTTCTAACAGCATTCAGGGCACTGCAATAGTCGAGTCTGCTTAAAATCACACTTCGTACAGCCAATGCTCTAGAAGAGATAGAAAGCAATGTGAGAATCTTAAAAAAGTGCTCGGATTAAGGAAAAGCAGGTCCTTGCCGTCTTGTTGACATAAGTTTCCAAGCTAAGCTGCCTGTTAAAAATTACCCCCAAGTTTTTGACCTCCTCTGAAGGTACCAAGACCTTATCAGAAGAAGCTGGCCAAAAATTAGGTGGGAGCGAGATCAGAACCTTAGACGCTGGGCAGCACATGATTTCTGTCTTGTCTCCATTAAACAGCAGTGAATTGGATTTAAGCCAGACTGTAATCCCATTCATGCAATCCTGGGACGTGTCCAATGGCTTTGATTGATCTCCTTCCAGTGATAAAATTGATTGTGTGTCATTGGCGTTATTAACCACATTAACTTTATATGATTTGATAAGTGAGATCAGTGGGCTCATATAAGTATTGAAGAGTATGGGACTGATTGATGACCCTTGCTGGACTCCATGTTTAATAGCCCTGAATTCTGAGCAAAAAGGAGGGAGGGACACAGCCTGCTGTCCTGCTGTCTGTCAGACAGATAGGAGTGCAACCACCTTGCCACCAAGCCCTTAACTCCAATTGTGTGTGTGTATATATATATATAGATATATATCTATATATATATATAGCTATCTATCTATATATATATATATGTATATATATATATATATTTATTTATATATATATATGTTTATATACATATTTATATACATACATACACACATATATATGTATATATGTGTGTGTGTGTATATATATATATCTATATTTGCTAGACTTGAAGCATGGGGGCAATTTTTGTTGATTGGTGCTGGGAATAGGTCAGCCTGATGTAAGATATAAGATATTAAATTTGAATTCTGCATTGCGTGAAACAGCATGTGAGTATCCAATGGCACTGGCCCACTCTTTGCTGTGCAGTACTCTCCATATTTTAAGTTTGCACTCGTTCCGCTGAGATTGTAACAATGGATATGCATGGTGCTGGAAGGCTTTGTATGGCCAGCTAATATGTCTCCAAGCATTGCCTAATATGGAGAGACTGAACTAAGGTGTGTGTTAAGAGCAAGAAGGAGGATATGATGTGTATATATATATGTGTGTAGATATTAGGCATGCGGCCAGTGACACGCTGGGGACCCATCCTGAAGTGTTCGGAGGCTCATTGGCAAAGCAGACTGAACTATTTCCAAGGGATTGGAACCCTCGGGACCGCCGCAAACCACAGTGAGCTGAGGTACTGCTGTAAACTACAGTCCGTGACTGCACGGAGGGGAGTGCTCACCTGTGTTGCGCTTCCGGGTTCGCTCACGAAGGGTAACTGTGGCTGGATGTAGGGGACCGGGACAGTGATTTTGCCGCAGTGGATGCAGGGGCCAAAATTTCACAGCTGATTACGCTTGGAGATTTAATTGCCCATACTGACCACGGGAGTCTGTAGAAGTTTGGGCAGTAAGTGGCGCTGTCCCAGCTTGAAAACAAGGTGTATCATGGGACCTGCAGTCCGCGCACAGGACTACACTCGCGTCACTCTGCGGATTAAGTCAGCTGAGATCCCACCAATGGGAAAGAAGATACTTAGTTCAAAAACAGCAAGTTGAACGGAACCCCAAGTACAAAGGCATTTGACAAAGGCTTTTTCGCCAAAACGCGTTATGCCAGTATTTCAATAAATTGCTGACCTGGATTCCCCGCTGTGTCCCCGTGTTTTCTTGTGAAGGAGGAAATTGTTGTGGATAAATATATATATATATATATATATATATATATATATATATATATATATATATATATATATATATACACACACCCACACATATATATACATGCATATGTATGTGCGGCTTAATCACATACACTATGCAAAAAAGGAAGCAAGGAACTCTGGGTAGTTCCCAAGTTTAGGCGAAGATCAGCTCCTTTATTTGAAGCACTCTATAACACCACCAACCCTCTGAATCTGCTCATCTTAAATGTCTGTTTTCCTAGCAGAGTGTTTAAGCATAAGATTAGCACAATTCCATCCAGGCCGAGCTAGAAAGTGATAAAGCCTTTTGCTATTTTTACTGCAAAGTATTAAAACATAGAATTAGCACACTGCCATCCATGTCGAGCTGTAAAATGACAAAAGCCTTTTACCACTCCAGCAACAGTATTACAGCTTTGAATTGGTAAAATACCAACCAAGCCAACCTGAAATGAATAAAAGCAACCCCTGGCACATGTTTCGCTCTCATTAAAGCTCTTCAGAGAGGTATACTTTTGTCCGGACACAAGGGAGCACCCAGTATAAGTCAAAACAATACTTTTTCAGGCACAGAGTGACGCATAATTTATGCAAAATAGAAGCAGAGAACACTGGGTAGTTCTCAAGTTTAGGTGGGAAGCAGCTCCTGTATAGAGCACCCTCAACACCAGTGAGACTCTAAATTAGCTCACCTCAAATGTCTGTTTTGTCAATTAGTCTTTAAGCATAGGATTAGCACAGTGCCATCCATGCCGAGATAGAAAGGGACAAAGTCTCTTGCCATTTCTACAGCAACGTTTTAAAGCATGGGACTAGCACACTGCCATCCATGCCGAGCTGTAAAATGACAAAAGCCATTTGCCACTCCAGGCACAGTTTTACAGCTTTGAAATGGTAAAATACCAACCAAGCCAACCTGAACTGAATAAAAGCAACCCCTGACTCACGTTTTGCTTTCATTAGAGCTCTTCAGAGAGGTATAGCTTTGTCCAGACACAAGGGAGTACCCAGTATAAGTCAAAACAATACCCTTTCAAGCATACAGTGACGCATATATTTTGCAAAAAAGAAGCAGAGAACTCTGGGTAGTTCTCAAGTTTAGGTGGAAAGCAGCTCCTGTATAGAGCACTCTCAACACCAGCGACACTCTAAATTTGTTCACCTCAAATGTCTGTTTTTCTATCAAAGTCTTTAAGCATAGGATAAGCACAGTGCCATCCATGCTGAGATAGAAAGGGACAAAGTCTCTTGCCATTTCTACAGCAAAGGTTGTAAGCAAAGGACCAGCACAGTGCCATCCATGCCAAGATGTAAAATGACAAAAGCCTTTTACCACTCCAGGCACAGAATTACACCTATGAATTGGTCAAATACCAACCATACCAACCTGAAATGAATAAAAGCAACCCCTGACACAACACACTGCCTATGTGATGTCATCAGTGATGTCATTTGAGATGTCACCAATGATGTCATCAGTGATGTCACTGACCATGTCATGAGAGTTGTAATATGTGAGGTCATAGGCAGTGTATTGCAGTTCGTAAGTTATAGTTAGCTCAGGTAACTATAACTGCTGAATTTTAATGGTTTTGTACGAGTGAAATCTGAGCCTAACTATAACGTCCCTCTAACCTTTGGTTGTTTCAGTGAATTTCTACATTTTTTTAAATTCTATTTCTTAACTATAACATCCCTATAACTTTTGGTTTTCAGTGAATTTCAACAGTTTTTTAAATTTTATTTCCTAACTGTAACCTGTAACCTTTGACTGTGGGTGCGTGAGCGGCTGTATAGGTAGGTGAGTGGGTGTGTGAGTGGTTGTATGGTAGGTGAGTGGGTGTGTGAGTGAGTTTTTTGGTGTGTGAGTGGCTGTTTGGATCTGTGAGTGAGTGTGTGAGTGACTGTATGGGTGTGTACATGGCTGTGTAAGTAGGTGTAGAAGTGCCTGTGTAGATCTGTGAGTGGGTGAATGAGTGTTTGAGTGTGTCTGTGAGTAGGTGCATGAGTGTCTGAGTGGGTCTGTGACTGGATTTGTGAGTGTCTGAGTGGATCTGTCAGTGGGTGTTTGAGTGGGTCTGTGAGTCAGTGCTTGAGTCTCTGACTGGGTCTGCAAGTGGGAGCATAAGTGTCTTTATAGGTCTGTGAGTGGATGGATTAGTCGCTGAGTGGGTGAGTGAGTGGGTGTCTAAGTGGATCTGTCAATGGATGCATGAGTGTCTGAGTGGGTCAGTCAGTTGGTGCATGAGTCTCTGAGTGGCTATATCAGTGGGTGAATGAGTCTTGGAGTGGGTCTGTAAATGGAAACATGAGTGTCTGAGTGGGTCTGTAAGTGGGTGGATGAGTGTCTGAGTGGGTCTGTGAGAGCATGTGAGAGTCTCTGATTAGAACTGTGAGTGGGTATGTGAGTATCTGAGTGGATCTGTGAGTGGGTGTGTGAGTTTCTGAGTGGATCTGGGAGTGGGTGAGTGAGTCTCTGAGTGGGTCTGTGAGTGGGTGCATGAGTGTGTGAGTGGGTGTGTGAGTCTCTGAGTATGTCTGTGAGTATGTGTGCGAGTCTCTCAGTGGTTCTGTGAGTGGGTGAATGAGTGCTTCAAGGGATCTGTGACTGGGGTGCATTAGTGTCTGAGTATTTTCTGTCAGTGAGTGCATAAGTCTCTCTGTGGGTGGGTGCGTGAATGTATGAGTGGGTATCTCAGTGGGTGTGTGATAAAAAATAAATAGGGGGGCACACAAGAGCAGGTCCTTGTACCATTTCCCCCTGAGATGGTCCGCTAGCTTCTGCTGCCTTCAGTTTTGTACCTCCTCTGCTCATATTCTGCTTGTTTTTCTGCCCCTTCCCTGCTCACTCCTGCCCTCTATGTTGCATTTTCTGCTCGTTCTGCCCATTATTTTGCCTCTTTCTGCTCATTTCTGACCTTTATTCTGCCTTTTGTTGCTCGTTTCTGACCTCTATTTTGCCTCTTGCTGCTCATTTATCACCTCTATATTGCCTCTTTCTGCTCATTCTGCCAATCATTTTGCCTCTTGCTGCTCGTTTCTGACCTTTATTCTGCCTTTCTGCTAATTTCTCACATTTATTTTACCTCTTTCTGCTCGTTGCTGACCTTTATTTTGCCTCTTTCTGCTCGCTCCTGACCTTTATTCTGCCTCTTTCTGCTCATTTCTGACCTTTATTCAGCCTATTTCTGCTCGTTTCTCACCTTTATTTTGCCTCTTTCTGCTCGTTGCTGACCTTTATTTTGCCTCTTTCTGCTCGCTCCTGACCTTTATTCTGCCTCTTTCTGCTCATTTCTGACCTTTATTCAGCCTATTTCTCCTCGTTTCACACCTTTATTTTGCCTCTTTTAGCTCGTTGCTTACCTTTATTTTGCCTCTTTTTGCTCATTGCTTACCTTTATTTTGCCTATTTCTGCTCGTTTCTCACTTTTATTTTGCCTCTTTCTGCTTGTTACTGACCTTTATTTTGCCTCTTTCTGCTCATTTCTCACCATTAGTTAACCTCTTTCTGTTAATTGCTAACCTTTATTTTGCCTGTTTCTGCTCATTTCTCACCTTTATTTTGCCTCTTGCTGATGGTTTTTGACCTCTATTTTGCCTCTTTCTATTCGTTACCCACATTTATTCTGCCTCTGTCTGCTCATTGTTGACCTTTATACTGCCTCTTTCTGCTCCCTTCTGACCATTATTCTGCCTCTTTCTGCTTGTTTCTTGCCTTTATCTTGCCTCTTTCTGCTCATTGCTGACCCTTATTCTGCCTCTTTCTGCTCATTGCTGACCCTTATTCTGCCTCTTTCTGCTTGTTTCTGACTTTTATTCTGCCTCTTTCTGCTCGTTTCTCACCTTTATCTTGCCTCTTTCTGTTAGTTGCTGATGTTTTTTCAGCCTCTTTCTGATTGTTTATCACCTTTATTCTGCCTCTTTCTGCTTGTTTATCACTTTTATCTTGCCTCTCTCCACTCTAACGCTAACCTTTATTTTGAATCTTGCTGCTCTTTTCCCCCAGGACCGCAGGGGTGAGCCTCAAGGACCCCACGGTCCCAGCCGGCTCTCTGCTTCCTAGCGGAGCCGGCATTGCTGCTGCATGGAGGTAGCTGCTGGAAAGGCAGCTCCAGCTGGGAAGGAGCAATAGTTTCATCTTTTTCCCTGCCCGCATGTCTACGGGCAGGGAAAGGGATGAAACCTCTGCTTCCAGCAGGCGGGAGCACTTTGACAGCTCCCGCCTGCTGGAACCGGAGTGTTTGCTTTTTCTTGGCGGGAGCTGTCACAGCTCCTGGCAAGTTAAAGCAAACAGCTATGTCCCAGGACTGAGCAGCCTGGGAAATATCAGCAGCTGGTACTGGGGGGTGGCGGTCCTCAGGGCCATATATGGGTCCAGGAGGAGGGCCACACAGCCCCCCTCCTTTCTTATTCACTGGCCTCCCCTGGGAGGTGGTGGTCCCTGGGACCCTATGCAGCCCGGAAGAGTGGCCACGCAGCCCCTCTTCCATTTTTTAAAAAATGGTTGCCAATGCTTGCTGGTTGAAGTGTTGCCAGCCAGTCAGAGCTCTTCATTTCCCTGCACAAGCTCATTATTATTCGCAAATTAGCCGCAGATAAAAAAATTTGAATTTCCTTAAATTTCTCAACAACCACTGAACAGATTTAGTCCGCTTAACTGAAAGCATGATCTGCGAACCAAAATCTACCTTCCAGTCAAAATTAGAGCAAATCTGGCCAGCGGTTCGGGCAGCAGTTAATATCTAAAGCTCCAATGGGAATTAACATGGGAAGCACACTTTCTTTGAACCCCCTTTTTCTCGGCCCCCGCTTGACGGATCACCCAGAGACTTTCCATGCACAAAAACGCTCACTAAGAGTCTAAGACACTTTTTTGGGGGGAAAATTCTGTAAAGATTCATCAAACGACTTCAAAGATATAGGCAAGTCAAAAAACGCTATTTCTATGGAAACATGGTCCTAACTATAACTACCTACTGGAAACTGCCAGTAGGTAATTAATATATATGTGTGTGTGTATATATATATATATATATATATGTGTGTGTGTGTGTGTGTGTGTGTGTATATATATGTATATATATACACACAGTGGCAGTTTCCATTGTGTAGTTATAGTTCGGTCAGTGTTTCCATAGGAAAGGCCATTTTTGTTTCTTTAATAAATTAACAAGTCTGCATGATTTTTTTCAAGAGAAAAGCTCATCCATTTTGGCTTCACCATGGAACGTTTTGCATTGATGTGTAAAGTGAGGACCAAGAAAAAGGTGCCATAACTGTGATTTCCCATGTTAATTCCCACAGGAAAATTTGCTCTTGAACACAGAAGAAATGACTGAACAGAATTGCACCAAACTTGGAAAAAAAGTTAGAACTCTACTCAGAAAGTGCGTTTTTTAATATTTAAATCTGTTTCGCCATTTTTGAGAAATAAATATTTAAACATGTCTGGTGGGCAAAAACAAGTTAATGCTGGCAAAAAGTTAGAGATATCTGGACCGTTGATGTTCAGATATGCTCTGATTTGCCCATTCAAAGTGGAACATTGAATCCTATGGGCTGACCACAGCGTGGGGAATAGGTTGCGGCAGCCATTAAAGTACTCAGTCCCAAAATCCTCAAAAAAAGAATCAAAAGCCACATAAGGGGCAGGGTAGGCACACTCTGACCCAAGGGCCATGTGGGAGTGTCCAAATGGGACCTCCTCTTAAGTGAAAAGGTTACAGGCGCAGCCATACCAAGTGAGGCACCTCCTTGTGGTACCACAGTACTGGGATGCCATGGTGCTAGTGTACAGCTGTAATGAAACAAACATTGAAAACAGAGAAGTGCATGGCCATAGACCTCCATTGTGCGTGCTATAGGCTGTGTGCAGTGGGGGCTGTCTGCCTGGAGTGGGTTGGGTGCACGGCTGAAGGCTTTGCACTGTGGGGGTGGGCCCTCCTGACAAATTGGACGCAGGGCCTGGCTAGAGGCAGTGCACAACAGAGGTTTGGCCATCCCCTGTTGTTGGGCGCCCATGAGGAGCTGAGTGCAGAGTCTAGACATCTTGTAAAAAAATGAGAAGTGTCTTTTCATATAAAAGGACCCTGTGGCCAACTGCCATTGTGGAAGCTGTAAGATGTGTGCACGGTGGTTGGCCGGTCCAAATCAACTCTGCGCAGCGGGTAGTTGGGTGCAGGTTCCCAGAGGGCACTGGGAGTATGCTCAACTTTAAATATGATAAGGAAAACACAGAAATTCACTGACAAATACAAAGGTTAAAGTGATGCTATAGTTAGGTATGGTAATAAGATCTTAGCAGAGGTTAAATAACAGAAATTCACTGGAAAAAACAAGTGTTAAAGTGATGTTATAGTTAGGTGTTGAAAAGAGATAATAACTACCATTTAAAAAACAAAAACAACAATGAGATTCACCAGTTATAGTTTAGTCAACTAAGTCAAACTTGCCCCCTTCATGCAATGCATATGACCTCACATATTACATCGCCCATGACATGTTAAATGACATGAGATCTTTTTCAGCAAATTTATATTTGAGCACACACCTAATTCTATTACCCCAGTCTGCAATATACGCAATATACTGGGACAAGGGACACAGACAAAAGTAAATAGAAACAGACACTTTAGGACCTCATTTTGTGATAGACAGTAACAGCTCATACAACAAACAAGCATTTGACAATGCCTTTATTTATGTGGTGTTTTTAAAACAGATAAATAAAAGGCATTGTCATTAACAATGCCAATAGCTTAAACTTTCACAAATGCGAGACCTATTGCATTGCAAATGTGTTCGGCGCCCGTGCTTTAAAAATAAAAAAAAGCTTTAGGAGAGCACATGTACGCCTGCAACAGTAGGCAGGACAAAGCTATTTGAGAAAATAGTGCTCGGAGGCTGTAATTAAAGCCTACCGAGTAACAACACACTTAATAGGGGGTGTCGCCATGGGAGATTACAAAATGATACAAGGCGGTACTAAGAAGGGACTACTAAACCTATTGAACAATGAAAAGCCACTGTTTACAGTGGACAATGACACAAGCCAATGAAAAATATGGGTGAAGAGTGGGCGGAGCTTCAAGTCCTTACCTGAATACAGCATGCCTCGCAGGGCAGCGCATGCGCTGCCCAGGCTCGACATAAAAAGTGGATGTCCCGCCTGCTGATCTCTTCCTTCCCCTAGTGCTCGGGTGTGGTGTAGTCCTGACGCACAGCCACTGCAGTTTCTGCCATTGACAACAGCAGGTTGACTGACCCATTTAAGGACGGCCCCTAAAAAATACATTTCCACCAACACCTTTTCTGTGAACCATGGCTGCTCCTGACATAAAATGCCTTGGAATGGCCCTACACGTAATAGCAAAAAACTCATGTGCATGGAGAGGCATTAGTTTTGTTATTCCAGGAAATGACTATCACTCTGGGGGCTGAATCTCCTGGCATGGACTAGTGGACCTGAACTCACACATTATTTTCCACCCTAGAGGCTCCTGCTAATTATGTAGAAGTCATTTCAGGGGGGAAAGTTCTGTACCTATGGTGTGCAGGTTTAAATTAGCCAAGGCTGATGAGGCGGAGACCACAGCACCCTTTTGGCAGTCGAGCCGCTGAAGATTAAATGATGCCCTTTTGCTGTCAATCTTAAATAAAGGTAAACATATTGGTGAAGATGCTGTCTGGCTTTGGAGAACTCTCCCAACAACAGCAATGTTCTGTATTTATATTGTGTAGATATTAAGTAACCTTAATGAACTATGCTACTGTTTGTGGATATTCAGTCTCCTTTTCAGGCAAGGCCACCAAACATCCCTGCTCCTCAGCTTATACTTATCTCCACCATACAGACAGAATTTCCCTATTTGCAAATGTCGTTTGTACAAATGTCATTCCACGTCTCCGAGTCAGGAATGCGAATTTGCCCGTATAAATGTATTTTTTTAAATCTAACTGCACTGCGAATAATTCACCAGCCCAAAAATATATAAACAAAACACTGAATTATTCTAAAAAAGGATTTTTAATTCCTGTGGAAAATGGAAGCACAGCAATTGAATGCACTCCCCTTATTGTAGGAGTTATTTAAGAGTTTCTAGAGTGCACGCTCTTTATTTCCGCACTGCACCTTCATCTTGGAGGTTGCACTTTGATGGCCGCCATTACTCTTGCTGGTCACCATGATTCATGGCCTGTCAGAGGCGGTTGTATCTTCTTCTAATCCTTCACTCCTGGCGACTCATCCGAATATCTTGGGGAATCAATCACTGCCCCTGGTGGCTGGTTGTGTCTTGTGACAGAGGGAGCCATTATTGACCACGGCCCTCCATCTTCGAGATGAGTGAGAGGGCCGTAAAGTGGAGCCCAGCCAGGCTGTGAGCAGGAGCTCGTCATTAACGATGCACTTGGGTAGACTTGTGATCAGCGGCTCATACAGCGAACAGAGAACCACACTTCTGGCAGAGGAAAGCACATGGGGCCTCGTTATCACTTGCCTGTTGTTATCAAGAGTAATACCACACCAAGGCCCTCATTGCTTGTTGCACCTGAGATACTTGGAGGGGCTGTTCTTTAGCCCCAACCAAGGGCTACATTAAATATACTGGCCGGTACCTCCTTCTCCCTTCTACTTCTCCCATCTCGCCGCCAAACCCTGGAACGCTCTACCCCCTAGGGTGACCAACCGTCCGTAAATTTCACGGACCGTCCGTAATTTGGACCTCACGTCCGTTGTCCGTGAGGATCCCTTTTACGGACGCCTTTTGTCCGTAATTTTGGGCATTGCAGGGAACAGCACTGTTCCCTGCATAAAGCCTCAACTCCCTGATGGGGCCGCCTTGCACTCCTCCTGGGAGCACAAGAACAGCCCCACCTCGCCCATTGTCATTCTGTATGTGGCTGATGATTGCCACATACAGAATGACAATGGGCCAGTCTGGGCCATGTGGTGGCCTCCCCCAGCCTCCGTCTAGGGCAGGGCATTCTGTCAGATGAAAGACGTGCAAAAACGCCAATGTTGCTACATGAGAACCCAGTTAAAGAAAAGAAGTTGGTGAAAGAAGTTAAAAAGAAGGGGCTATAATTCTTTCACAGTCTCGCCATTTTAGAACTGATGCATTTTCAAAATTATATTCGAGGAAGCCATGATTGCTGCTTTTTTATTTTGTGCAACTAACAACCATTGACAAAGCCAATAGTTCGGGCTCGTTGCAGTTGTAACGTTACTTGTTGTGTTATATATCTGGATTCAATGACAGAGGAGGCAAAATACCAGTCGGGCGTTACACTATACTAAGCGCAGAATTTTAGCTTAGGTGTTTTAAGCAACACCCTTAATTACATCAAACACCCACTTTGGAGAGACACCCCAGTTTTTTCATCCCACTTATAGCCCTGGAAACAACACCATGTCACAGTCACCTCATGGCCTGGCACTGTGCATCATGCATGACTCATGACTCAGATTGCCTATGTGCAAGGGCATAGTGAACCTTCCCCGCCCCACCTCTTGCTTTAGGAACTAGAGCAAGGGTGACGTTCTTGATGGGCCTCTTCTGTCTGTAACTCTGCAGACAAAGGCTCAGCTTATAATTAATATGAAAAGGTGGGTGAGTGAGTAAGTGAAGGGATGGGTGGATGGCTGGATAGATTAGTGAAAGGGTGAATGGATGAATGAGAGGGTGAATTGATGGATAATGAGTGAAAGGATGGATGGATGAGTGAGTGAAAGGATGGATGAGAGAAAAGGTAAAAAGATGGATGTATGGGTGGAAGGGTAGATGGATGGGTAAAAGGGTGGATGGATGGGTAAAAGGGTGGATGGATGGGTAAAAGGGTGGATGGATGGGTAAAAGGGTGGATGGATGAGTGAAAGGATGGATGAGTGAAAGGATGGATGAGTGAAAGGATGGATGGATGAGTGAAAGGATGGATGATGGGCGAGTGAATGGGTGGATGGATGAGTGAAAGGGTGGATGTAAGAATGAATGAGTGAGTGAAAGGGAGGGTAGATGGACAAAAGGATGGATAGATGAGTGAAGGAGTGAAAGTGTGGATGGATGACTGATCGGGTCAATGGATGGATTCATGAGTGGATGAGTAGATGGATGGGTGGAAGGAAGGATGGCTAAGTGAAAGGGTCGATGGAGAGAGAATGGGAGGATGGATGGATGACTGAAAGGGTGAATGGGTGGAAGGATGGGTGAAAGGCTGGCTGGATGAGTGAATGGGTGGAAGAGTGGATGGATGAGTGTACCGATGGATAGGGTGAAAGGGTGGATGGATGGATAATGGATGGATGAGTGAAAGGGTGGATGGAGGGATGGATGAGTGAAATGATGGATGGAAGGATACATGATGGATAGGTTTGCAAATGGTTGAATATGTTTAGATATGGATGGGCTTAATTATATACTATTGCGCGACCTCCTCTGATGTGTCTGTAAAACTTACCTTTTGTCCCGAAGTTTTGTCCTGAATTTTGACCTCCTGTCCTGAATTTTTGTCCTGAATTTTGACCCTTTGTCCTGAATTTTTACACTCACCGTCCTGAATTTGCACCCATGCAAGTTGGTCACCCTACTACCCCCACGTCCGCACCGCACCCTCGCTGACTCACTTCAGGAAGGGGCTCAAGACTGGCTCTTTGACTGAAACCAGCAGCAAGCACCTGGGTACCCTCTCCGGTGACAAGTCGCGCTCTACAAGTACGAATTGATTGAATTGAAAGATTGATTGCAAAGTCCGAAATGAGAAATAGCTACTCGAACCCGGACTTTTCGGTGTTTCAGCAAGCAGTATTTCACCATTTCAGTGAATATAATGCACACAGACTTTTTCCGCTCTATGCGGGACTGATGGTGTGGGTTAGGGGTGGGGGACACACTACTTAAAGCCATGCCTGTGCCCGTCTGAGGGACATCATGTTCTCCTCTCGGACTGCTGCAGGAAGCGACCAGGTGTTGTGCAAATGTTGCTGCCTGCAGCCCCAGTCATTGCCCCTGCGGCTTCTGTAAGAGACCCAAGGTCTCTGGGGCCAACTCCGAAGTTTTCAGGCCCAATAATTCCTGGCCCTGAAACACTTATAATTTCAATGTGCATTTTTCCTCCCAGAGTTACTACTGTGGGTGAAATAACACAACTCATAGTGAGGGCCCAAGTGGGGTATTTACTGGACGCAGTATTACAACCAGTGGCGTCACGAAACTGCAAGGGCCCCCCCTGTAAAGTACATGGAGGGGTCCACCTCCTCCCCCGGACTCAGTCAGGAGCTCTCAGGCCAGGGGCCTGCCACCCGTGCATAGTGTCGGAGGGGACACTCTGGAGCTGGGGGGGTGGGGTGGCGCATCGCGCAGGCATCGCGCACTAATGTTATGCCACTGAGTACAACACAGTTCTGCATGTCGCATCTCTGCATGGGGATTCTGCATGTTTTACCCCATTCCTGCATGTGAAGACTGTGAATGTTATAGGTTTTCCCATATATGGTTCCCCCGGGGTTTGTGAGGGAAAAGCCAGTGATTGTAGTAATCACAGCAAAACCCAGAATCACGATTCAGTATCTCCACTTTGCACCCAGATTAGATTTTTTGTGGCTGGAGTGAGGCTCATGGACTTCTTTTTACAAATTTCAATAGGATCAGGCACAAATAATACAGACATATGGTCCAGTGGCTAGTTTCTTGTCTTACCACCTGGAATTGATCCCTTCCACCTTTCATTCCTGCTACCTTGTTTCTGCTCCTTGTTTTTTCATTCTTCAGTATGCTCATCTCTAGTATTTGTCACTCAGTCTTGCTCTCTACATCCTACGCTCTCTAACTCACACTTCCTCTGGAATCCTTTGATTTATCCTTTCCCAGCACAGACATCCCTTTCGTTTTTTGGAATGAACCTTCCCTGCTTTATAAAGTTACCTGTATTTTTGAATATTTCTTTACAATTAATCGATAATCTTTCTGTCTTACTGAGACCTGTAATAGGCCTTTTAGTGCTAGCACCTTCATAATATGTTTACCTCTCGTTGACTTTCTCATACCCCTCAGTCTTTGAAAATTGTGTATGTACTTAGATGAAACATGTGGGTTTCCAGTATGGCCTCTTTGAGCCATGTTCTAGGACTGTATTTAATGACCTGAGTTTTGCTCTTATCTTAGTATACGTCCCCATGTCATGGACATGTACTGGAGTCAACAGGAGTGCGCAATAAGGATGCTTAAACTTATGAGGCATTGGTGGGCCTGGTTGGAAGACTATGAGAAAAAATATGTGGCTTATGGAGGAAGCGTTTTGGAGTTGCCTCTGTTTGGCAGTGCTTAATCTTATTGAATCACTGCATGTGCAGCCGTGCATATGTGTGGAGTGGATCAAGGGTGAGGGAAACGTAGTAGCATATCTGGTTACGCCTGCGGTCCAGTAGGAGATTTAGTTCTGGTTGTCGGTTGGTGTCCTCTGTCATTCCCACCTCAGGTTATGCCTCCTGGTAAATGGATTCTTTTTTCATCTCAAGAGTAAGAGATAAATCTTGGATGTCTCTCTTTTTTACCAGGAGTTCCATAAATGTGATGCCTGTATGGAGAGTGAGGTTCCACCAATTCTTACTTTTTAGTATGGAGGGATGGACACTTTAGAGCAAAAAGGTATATTCTGAGATCTTTTCAGGTTTACTTCAATAAATACAAAGTGCCTTGAAGGAAGAGTGTCTGCCCTTGGGTTGTGCAGGCCTGCCAACCAAAACAAAAAAAATCACTGTGTGAGGAGGGGGCTGGGCCTTGGTTGGGGTGGGGCCTTGTGCTGAGAAGTACCTACAAGACACGTTTGCCCCAGCCCCGCCCAAATCCCCTCAATAAAAGAAAAAGGAAAGAAAAACTTGCTGAGGCTGCTGTTGATGTCTTGGGGTGTTTCCACACCCCTTAATGGACGTCGGCAGTTCAAAGCCTATGAAAACGAGCTGAAAATCCATTGTTTACAGTGGCGTTCAGCACATTTTCCCTGCAACCATGTGATATCGGCTCCTCACCAGGTGACTGTTTGAAGGGAGCCGATATCACGTGTTACACAGTGGCAAAGAGTGAGTTGGCAGGTCAGTGTAGTGCTTTGCAGGCTGGCCAGAAGTGGTCAAGTAGGAGAAGATGTAGCATCTGTCTTGCTGTAGAATTTTAAATAATCTTTCTGTCTTACTAAGACCTGTAATAGGCCTTTTAGTGCTAGCACCTTCATAATATGTTTACCTCTCGTTGACTTTCTCATACCCCTCAGTCTTTGAAAATTGTGTATGTACTTAGATGAAACATGTGGGTTTCCAGTATGGCCTCTTTGAGCCATGTTCTAGGACTGTATTTAATGACCTGAGTTTTGCTCTTATCTTAGTATATGTCCCCATGTCATGGACATGTACTGGAGTCAACAGGAGTGCGCAATAAGGATGCTTAAACTTATGAGGCATTGGTGGGCCTGGTTGGAAGACTATGAGAAAAATGTCTTGGGGTGTTTCCACACCCCTTAATGGACGTCGGCAGTTCAAAGCCTATGAAAACGAGCTGGAAATCCATTGTTTACAGTGGCGTTCAGCACATTTTCCCTGCAACCATGTGATATCGGCTCCTTACCAGGTGACTGTTTGAAGGGAGCCGATATCACGTGTTACACGGTGGCAAAGAGTGAGTTGGCAGGTCAGTGTAGTGCTTTGCAGGCTGGCCAGAAGTGGTCAAGTAGGAGAAGATGTAGCATCTGTCTTGCTATAGAATTTTAAATTCTACGCAGTCTTCTAGTATCAAGAGACGGGTCCCCAGAGTCCATTTGCATTCCCTAGGCAAGACATGTCAAGGGCGATGGTAAACTGTAGCCTCTGTGGGAACATAGTTCAAGGACTTCTTTGACGATTTTGCATGGTGTACAAATAATGTCTTGGTACCTGGTGCATTTGTGGGACCAGAGATAGAATGGAATCCTTGAGAGCTCCAAGATTTGTGATTGAGTCGATGTTGTCGATCATAGGTTGGCTTCCTGTGGTCAGATGGCTGTAGTTTGGCAGTTCTTCCATAAAGGTTCGGATTCCTCTTTTGTAATAGTTTAAGTTTAAGATGATTTCTCTGTATCCATTGTTTGATGGCTCAGTGGCAGTGGTATATTGCTAAGGTGTCTATGTCCATCGGATTTTGCAGTTTTTTGTGTAAAACATTTTTGATTGGAGCAGTAAAGAACATAAAATACAGCTGTCACAAGTCAACTCGAATAAACACCCTAAGTGGCCGAACCTCATTAAACTGCTATTATCAAGAGCATGTTGTGCAGCTGTATTGTCTGGAGAACTAAATGAGCATGCAAAAGACAAGTAAAATCCCTGAAAAACGTGAGACCCAACTACCACAGCTCGACCCCCGGCCCACCAAACCCAGCTCTCCGAGGAAAGAATTCTCAGCCACAACATCCTCACATTCCACAGGTATGAATCCCATCCGCCCAAGGCGTTTAATTGTCCATTGAGTCCATTGAGAAAGTAGAGAGCATGGTTAGGATGGAGGTCAGTCACTTCCGCCCTGGCTCTCCCTCGCCACCCTTCTTTTTCCTATTTACTCAACTTGCCCTGAAGTTATCATCTCTTTTTATCCATCGTTTGGGTGATTTCCAAATAGGAAACTCACAGATTATTCTATTTTTCCTACTTTTAACTTAATTAGACTTGCATGCCACTTACGTCTTTTTTTGGATCAATTCCAAAGAGATGAGATTCTGCTCTTTCTCCTTTCTGTAAAACTCTATTCTCTGTCTTCATCTCTCACCTTCCTCCCATAGCATAGACGTACTCTTTTGGCAGATACTTTCCAAATGCACATCTCCGGTTCTCTTACACACCAGCTACTCCTTATCTGCAAAGTATGTTTTCCTCATCCTCCAACGTAACAAGCCTCTCATGCGTTGACTTGTCTTTTCTTTAATGGATTGTTGCTCTTCTCTCGTGGTTGGCCATGCTGTGTATGCTCTCTCTGTCTTCAACTGGTCTTTATTTTTGCCATTTTACACTTACAAATAATCAGTCAATTAATCAGGGATTTGTGAAGCGCACTACTCACCCGTGAGGGTCTCAATGCTATGGGATAATGAACTAATTTCACCTTACCTTGCTTATCTTCATTATGCTCCGTTTCATTTTCATTTCTTTTGCAATGCGCATAATGACATCACTAGTCTTGCCCATCTTTCTTCCCTTCTTCGTATCCACATTGACACTTGAACTCTTGAGTCAGCATCACACCTGCCTCTCTCTACTCTTGTCCTCCTTATGCAGTATGTTGATTTTAATGATTCTCATTTCTAGGCCCCAAACGGTGGCCCTATCTTCATATTTCTGTTTGCACTGCTCCTACGGCGACTTTCCTTTTTGTGGTGGAGGCCCGTGTGGTGCAATGTCCAACCATCGCCAAGAAAAGCAAAATGCCTGAGAAGCTTTTACTAGACCAATCAAAAGGTTAATAGTCTCCCCTGAGTACCAATGTCTATTTTAATATTCTTACTGACTCATTAACTCTGCGAGGAATCATTAGCTCTCCTTAATCAAACCTGGATGGGAGTTTGTGCAATGAAACCATAGCTGTCAACCTGCCATTTGTAAATGAGGGTGACTTTTATACAGTCCTGGTTTTTGGACAAAGTACTAAGGGGCATATTTATAAGCCCCTTGCGCCGCCGGTATGTCACTTTTTCCCATATTAAAAATGACGCAGAGTCGCACAAGGGGCTTGTGAATGAGCCCTCAAATCTGCTGGAATTAGTAATTCTACTTGTCACATAATATTCATGTTCCTACAGATTTCAGGCTGCAAGATCTTGATTCGGAGTTGAAAGGAGTGGGATCAGTCAAGGGATTCCTGGATGGAATATCACTCCGCTCAATCGATGTTACCACACCTGAATTTTCCAGGTGTGGAAGCACTGGACTTAATTTTACCAGACAGAAAATATGGCACCAGCTCCCACACACACACATATATATGCTACCTGAACTGAGCAAATTAATCTGAGATTGAAGAGTCTTTTATTAAGGATAAAATCAAGTTATTTTGCACTATCAATGATTGCAGGTTTACATTACAAGACTCAAACCAAGATTGATCTGAAGATGGTGAGTGGATGAGATGAGAAGAAAGGGAGGGGCATATTTACGTATTTACATATTTACGTTATTTAGGACCGAGCAATGTGGCCAGTGGTGACCGCAGAAGGGAAAGGTGGCCAAGGAGTCGTGAGAGTCTGAGAGCAAGTGTATCGGCGGAACACATCCTGCAGACAGTCACTGAGGAGAATGATCCAAGTGAACAAAGTGACAATGAAGACGAACAGTCAGTAGTCAGAAGATCAAATAGAACAAGGGTGCTTACTCAAAGGTGCTCAGTTTCTAATTGGACGTACTTTGCTGAAAGTGAACTAAATCTGATGCTTTATGACTTGGATAATCAAGAGACAGTGCCTACAGAATGCCTGTGAATAGGGCTACCACAGTGAAGATGGCTTGATTTTTTAGGTCGAGCCTAGCGTTGCAGCGCATGCGCTGCTCGCTTTGCGAGGTATGCAGTATTCAGTATAGTGTGGAAGCTTTGTGGAAGCTCTGCCCACTCTCCGCCCATCATTTTCATTGGCTTGTGTCTTAAATCTGCCTTCCGATTGGTTGTAGGCTTGTTAGTCCCTCCTAATGACGGCTATGTCCTCATTTGTGTCCTTCCAAGGCTACTGGCCCCTTTACTTCACAGACTACTTTCTTCCCGTGCCCCTCCTCCCCCACTCTTCAACGGGCACATCTTGGGAAAGTGCGCACTGTTTGGCACTTTAAGGAGGGAACGGCGGTGGAGAGGGCGACTACCCGCCCCACCCAGGAGCAGACATCGGTATCCCCGGAGGAACAAGCTGTGTGTGCACACAGGGAAGTCCTTGGAGACATACGGCTCCCACTCTTTCATTATCCTAGCCCAAACCCAGTGCCAAAGTCACTGGTGTATTCTGGGCAGTGTAGTTTTATGCGGATGGAGTTTGGGCTAAGGTTCTATCTCATGGTTCGTTTGGAAACTGGGACTGGAATTCCGTGTCTCTGGTAAACTTGTCTTCAAGTTAGTGACCATATCCTCCTCTATCGAGGTGCCAGGTCCACACGTGACGCAGCTTCTCCCTCCAGGGGTTTTCTATACTTTCTGGGACTTCTAGTCTTGATTATTCCATCATAAACTAATGACTACAATTACCAGTATTCAAAGAAAAAAAGATGGACTGGAGTATCTAGTTACGCGTGGAAAATTAAGCTCGCAAAGTGTACAGGGTGTTCATGTCTAAACCATACCTTCACTTACTTGCTGTCTGAATTTAAAGCAGTGATAGTACGTGGCTTCAAAAATAACTCTAGTTGAAAAAATAAATGCATTTGTAAATATTTAATCATGTTTATTATGAAATCGTATGCAAAGGAACTAAGTAGCCTCCTTACTCCGTGAGCGAAACTTCAAAAGAATTTTACTTTTTTAAAACATTTTCACACACAAAAGCGTAGTGACCATACTTTCAAACAAAAGGCTAGGACTTGGTAGATTAAAAAAAAAATCATCTGTTTTCAGTGTATAAATAAAATGTGTTCAACTGTTTGGTGTTAATGCTTTTGTTTCCTGCTGATGTTTGTAACCAGCATCAATTCGCATAAGCTTCCCCTTCACACGTTGTAATATCACCTAAGGGGGAAATGGTGAAAGTTGGGCATTTCCCACTTGATTTAACGAGCTTCAAAAGATAACCCTGTCCTGAACCATTCCTGCTCGTAAGGAGCTCGTTTCCTGGGGATTTAAGCTCCCCACACCGAGGCCACGATGCAGTTGTATGTAAACTGAGTACAATGTTTTCAGTTAGAAAAGAAGCGCCAGTGCCTTTTATTTATAGCTTTTAAAAACAAAAATAAAAGGCATTGTTATTTGCAATGTCAATAGCTCAAACTCGGTAAATGCGAGACCTATTGCATTGCAAATGCTTGTTTATTTTTGTCACCACCAGTGAACTGTACTTATGAGCTGAACTTTATTGATGTCTGAATTATTTTTGCAGAGTTTTATATAGCGCAAACTTGACCTGAATCGGGTATCAGAGCACTTTACATAGCACCAGTTACGTCACACATTCATTTTTGTTAGGCACGGGGAGATTAAGTGATTTGCCCAGAATCACAGGATGTTCAGCGTCATTGCTGAGACTCGAACCTAGTTCCCCAGATGCGAGGTCAGACGCCCTAGCCGTTAGGCCAACTCCTCTCCCTTAGGGCCAAGGTCTCCTGCAGTTTAAGGTTAACATTTTCGAAGAAGGTAAGTAGGAGTAGGAATGACACACAAACACAACTGTATATAAAATTATAATATAAAATGACAGACTTCTGCAGTTTTGCACAAGTACAAACAACAAGTAGTAATCATTCTTTTGCTTTCAGCTGAACTTTTTCTAGGGTCTGACTGTGTAGGTCCTTTTGCAAAATCAATGTAGAGTATTGATGGGTATAGTGCTGATTGGCATTATCACTCTCATGATCAGTCTGCTAATAGGTTTAGGCTCCTCTGCAGAAACTAGTTCTATGAAATCTAACCCCAAGCCCACTACTACTGCTTTACACCTAATAGAGCAACATATCAGCATATCAGCAGGGATGCGCCAGGGAAAATGCGTCACGCAAGTTTACCCTTGCGCCACGTCCGATGCGCCGCATTTACAATGCGGCACATCGTGGCGCAAGGATAAGCAGATGCGTGACGCATCTGCCGGCGGAAGGTTGGCGCAGTGCTGAAGTTGTGTCGCAAGCGCGACGCAACTCCAGCACTGTTCCAACCTTCCCTATCCCTAACATGGTGCGTCAATCCTTCCGCCTGCTTGAAGCAGGCGGAAGGATTTGACGCATCAGCTGCCGGAAAAGTGACTGCGTGAAATCTTGAGATTTCACTACGTCACTTTTCCGAGGCGTTCCTGCACCGGAACGCCCCCTGCGCCGGTACGCCCACATGAAACCTGACGAGGTTTCATGTGGCGCAGGGGTTTACTACGTGACGCATCTCCCTAGATGCGTCACGTTGTAAATATAGCGCAACGCGGCGCATGGTTTGCGTCGCCGCTGCGTCACATGCGTGATGCAACGGCGGCGCAAAAGTGGCGCAAGGGGCTTGTAAATATGCCCCTCAGTTTTTAAGAGTTAAATTTCAAATCATGTGCTGATTTCTAATCATAGGTAATGGAATGTGGTGGAAGGGCATCGCTTCTGCCACAGATGCAGGTAAGTGGGTGCAAATATAACAGTCCTTAGCCCGCATTAAATGGGTGTAGTCATGTAGTAGGTTCAAATAGACATTAGAGGAAAAGATTCCCTCTGGAGTATCCTTATGCGAAGTCTTTGAATCAAAACTATGTTGCTCTATTAGGTGTAAAGCAGTAGTAGTGGGCTTGGGGTTAGATTTCATAGAACTAGTTTCTGCAGAGGAGCCTAAACCTATTAGCAGACTGATCATGAGAGTGATAATGCCAATCAGCACTATACCCATCAATACTCTACATTGATTTTGCAAAAGGACCTACACAGTCAGACCCTAGAAAAAGTTCAGCTGAAAGCAAAAGAATGATTACTACTTGTTGTTTCTACTTGTGCAAAACTGCAAAAGTCTGTCATTTTATATTATAATTTTATATACAGTTGTGTTTGTGTGTCATTCCTACTCCTACTTACCTTCTTCGAAAATGTTAACCTTAAACTGCAGGAGACCTTGGCCCTAAGGGAGAGGAGTTGGCCTAACAGCTAGGGCGTCTGACCTCGCATCTGGGGAACTAGGTTCGAGTCTCGGCAATGACGCTGAACATCCTGTGATTCTGGGCAAATCACTTAATCTCCCCGTGCCTAACAAAAATGAATGTGTGACGTAACTGGTGCTATGTAAAGTGCTCCGATACCCGATTCGGGTCAAGTTTGCGCTATATAAAACTCTGCAAAAATAATTCAGACATCAATAAAGTTCAGCTCATAAGTACAGTTCACTGGTGGTGACAAAAATAAACAAGCATTTGCAATGCAATAGGTCTCGCATTTACCGAGTTTGAGCTATTGACATTGCAAATAACAATGCCTTTTATTTTTGTTTTTAAAACATAAATAAAAGGCACTGGCGCTTCTTTTTCTAACTGAAAACATTGTACTCAGTTTACATACAACTGCATCGTGGCCTCGGTGTGGGGAGCTTAAATCCCCAGGAAACGAGCTCCTTACGAGCAGGAATGGTTCAGGACAGGGTTATCTTTTGAAGCTCGTTAAATGAAGTGGGAAATGCCCAACTTTCACCATTTCCCCCTTAGGTGATATTACAACGTGTGAAGGGGAAGCTTATGCGAATTGATGCTGGTTACAAACATCAGCAGGAAACAAAAGCATTAACACCAAACAGTTGAACACATTTTATTTATACACTGAAAACAGATGATTTTTTTTTTAATCTACCAAGTCCTAGCCTTTTGTTTGAAAGTATGGTCACTACACTTTTGTGTGTGAAAATGTTTAAAAAAAGTAAAATTCTTTTGAAGTTTCGCTCACGGAGTAAGGAGGCTACTTAGTTCCTTTGCATACGATTTCATAATAAACATGATTAAATATTTACAAATGCATTTATTTTTTCAACTAGAGTTATTTTTGAAGCCACGTACTATCACTGCTTTAAATTCAGACAGCAAGTAAGTGAAGGTATGGTTTAGACATGAACACCCTGTACACTTTGCGGCTTAATTTTCCACGCGTAACTAGATACTCCAGTCCATCTTTTTTTCTTTGAATACTGGTAATTGTAGTCATGAGTTTATGATGGAATAATCAAGACTAGAAGTCCCAGAAAGTATAGAAAACCCCTGGAGGGGAGAAGCTCGTCACGTGTGGACCTGGCACCTCGATAGAGGAGGATATGGTCACTAACTTGAAGACAAGTTTACCAGAGACACGGAATTCCAGTCCCAGTTTCCAAACGAACCATGAGATAGAACCTTAGCCCAAACTCCATCCGCATAAAACTACACTGCCCAGAATACACCAGTGACTTTGGCACTGGGTGTGGGCTAGGATAATGAAAGAGTGGGAGCCGTATGTCTCCAAGGACTTCCCTGTGTGCACACACAGCTTGTTCCTCCGGGGATACCGATGTCTGCTCCTGGGTGGGGCGGGTAGTCGCCCTCTCCACCGCCGTTCCCTCCTTAAAGTGCCAAACAGTGCGCACTTTCCCAAGATGTGCCCGTTGAAGAGTGGGGGAGGAGGGGCACGGGAAGAAAGTAGTCTGTGAAGTAAAGGGGCCAGTAGCCTTGGAAGGACACAAATGAGGACATAGCCGTCATTAGGAGGGACTAGGAAGCCTACAACCAATCGGAAGGCAGATTTAAGACACAAGCCAATGAAAATGATGGGCGGAGAGTGGGCAGAGCTTCCACAAAGCTTCCACACTATACTGAATACTGCATACCTCGCAAAGCGAGCAGCGCATGCGCTGCAACGCTAGGCTCGACCTAAAAAATCAAGCAATCTTCACTGTGGTAGCCCTATTCACAGGCATTCTGTAGGCACTGTCTCTTGATTATCCAAGTCATAAAGCATCAGATTTAGTTCACTTTCAGCAAAGTACGTCCAATTAGAAACTGAGCACCTTTGAGTAAGCACCCTTGTTCTATTTGATCTTCTGACTACTGACTGTTCGTCTTCATTGTCACTTTGTTCACTTGGATCATTCTCCTCAGTGACAGTCTGCAGGATGTGTTCCGCCGATACACTTGCTCTCAGACTCTCACGACTCCTTGGCCACCTTTCCCTTCTGCGGTCACCACTGGCCACATTGCTCGGTCCTTCTTTTGGATAAGAACTGCCATTCACTACCTCACTGGGGTGTGTTCACTGCAGTTACTCTTGACTCATTCACCACAGGCTCAGCACTTGTCTCAACTTGTCTTTGAGACACCTGCTGGCTGGTAGGCTCTTTTTTTTTTTTTAAGTCCTCATTTGCCTTTTTAGAGAAAGTACGGTCTCTATCTCTTACACATTTGAAAGGAGCAATCCAAACTCCATGTGCTGAGAGATCAAGGGAGAAAGATTTAGAGATCACAAGCTGTTCCACCCTTGAGATAGATCTCATCTTTCATGATCTACCTTTAATCGCTTTCTATCCGCTCTCAACCGAGAGGGAAGAACAGAGAATACCAGTAGAGGCGTGAAGGCTTAATCATTGGACCTCTATTCTTTAACTTCTAGTACTTATTTTTCACACCATTCAAGAATCGGGAGCCAAAAGTCGTGGTTGCTGAAACCTGACATATCTAAGGAGGCTATATGTTTGACAGAACGCACCCAATTTTCAAAACTAGGAGGAGCTACAGCCACCCATTGTTTACAGATCTCCCTGCGAGCCAGTAGTATACTATAAAAGATCAGCCTCGCCTGATTCTTTGTAGTCTTAACCAATGAATCCACATGCCCAAAAGTAACAAGCATAACGCTTACCTCAATGTTGATTTTCATACATTCAGGCAGAGCCCTACTCACGTCTCTCCAAAAAACCTGAAGTTCTGGGCACGCCACAAACATGTGAACATCATCCTCTTTCATACTACCGCATTTTGGACAGGCGACATCCCCTCCTCTCCCAAACTTTGACAATAAGCTCTGTGAATGGAAAAGAGATGATTCCTTCTAAGGTATGCAGGCTTAACTATTTTAAATAACATGATCATAGATACTTGCCATTGATGTTCTAAAGATGCCTCCGGCAAGTATGTTCCCCATAGTTCCGTTGGCAGAGTGAAATCTCCTTCTTCTGAATCGATCATCACCCAATAGATAGCAGTCAGCTCCTTCTTAGATACCGTCTCTGACATCAATCATGTTTCCAGATCATTTTGTTTCCCAATTTTTGTATCCGTGGCTTGATACCAGCTTCTCATTTGCAGGTATTTGAATCTGGATAGTTGATGATCTGTTTGTTGATTACACACTTCCCATGAGATCAGCTCCCTTCTATGATTATATGATCCCAACATGTTAAGCCTGCCTTTAATAGTGGTCTTGCAAGAGCATCTTTCGTCCATTCTGGAGAACATGGTGAGTCCCAGATAGGGGCCAGCAAACTATGGTAAGGAATTTTTGCAACTTTCCTGACCTTATACCAAATTTCCGCCAAACCTTTTAAGATTTTTAGCCTTACTTTTTTAAAATACTTCGGGTCCGCGTATTTAAACAAAAAACCTTGTTTGCCTCCTGGCTCTAGATTTGACATCATGGCCCACATGCCTCCCATCTTGATTATACTTGGGCTGCCAAACAAACTTCTTCCATTCTTTAAAAGAAAGGCCCAAGAGTAGAAAAGAAGGCCCGGCAATGCCAGGCCCCCCTTCTCTACCCTCCTTCTTAGTTTTTTCCATGCTATTCTGGGACCTTTGTTCGACCAAATAAAAGTGCTGATTTGGCTTTGCATCTTCTTTAGCCATTCCTTCCCGAAGGGCAGGGGTATTGTATCAAAAAGAAAAGTAAACTTCGGGAGGATTATCATTTTAACTAAATTAACCCGTCCCAAAAGAGATAACTGAAGGTGGGACCATATCTTCAGAAGTCTGCAAGCCTCCTTTTTAACCTTTTCAAAATTAACCTTAGTGATTTTATTGATGTCGTGTGTTATCATGACTCCCAAATATCTCATTTCTTCTTTCTTGACTGCCCCTCCTGCCTCTAAATTCCAGGTCATGATCTCCGTTTTACCCCTATTGATCTCATAACCCGAGATCCTCCCAAAATCGGTCGTCAGAGTCATGATCCGGTCTAGAGTATCTTCCAGATTTATGGTATAAATGAGAATGTCATCTGCATATAGACCCAGTTTTTTATTCCAATCATTGAACTTGAAGGGTAAAATAGCCAGATCCTCCCTGATTTTCCTGGCTAACGGCTCTATATAGAGATTAAAAATTATTATTATTATTTTAAATTTATATATGGCGCACAGCTACCCGGAGGTTTCCCGGCGCCTATGGACACGACGTAACGAGAGAGGAGCACGCGAGACAGAATCTATTGATCAAAGAGCCAGGTTTTCAGTTGTTTGCGAAATTTAAGATGGTGTTTTTCCATGCGGAGGTGCATCGGAAGGGAATTCCAAAGGGAGGGAGCCAGATGGGCAAAGGATCGTCCTCCCATTCTGGCTTGTTTGATCCTGGGTACTTGAAATTTTAATTGATTCGAAGAGCGAAGTAGACGTGAAGGGCGGTAGTGTTGCACTAGGGCATTTAAATAGTGGGGGGCTACTCCTTCATTTATTTTGTGCATATAGCAGAGGGCTTTAAACTTGGCTCGATTGTCAATATGCAGCCAGTGCAGTTTGCGAAGCGCTCCTGATGCGGAGGCTGTACTGGGAAGTTGGCATAGTAGTCGTGCTGCAGAGTTTTGGATCACCTGATTACAACGGTTTTCTTTGCTGGCACCCAGGTAGAGCACGTTACCATAGTCCAGCCTGGACATTATCAAGGCCTGAATTACAGTTCTCTGTGTAGTGGTGGGAAGCATCCAGAGAATTTTTCTTAGCCATTTTAAGATGACAAAGCAGGTGGAGGCTACCTTAACTATTTGCTGCCGCATGGATAATAGGTCATCAACAATGATGCCCAAATTGCGGGCTGATTGAGATGGGAGAGGAAGGTCGCCCATTTGCGATGGCCAATGCTGGGGGCCCCAAAGCTTTTTATTGTTCCCAAAAATGATGAGTTCCGTTTTCCCCCCGTTGAGTTTTAATTTATTGAGGTGCATCCAGTCAGCGATCTTATTTAATCCCATCTGAAGGGAGGATGCTTTGGTAGTCTCCTTCGGAGAAAGCGAGAAGATAAGTTGGGTATCGTCCGCATACGAATAAATTGTTAGCCCAGCTTGCTCTGCTAACGTGGCAAGTGGGCTGACGTAGATGTTAAAGAGCAGTGGGCTTAGAATGGAGCCCTGGGGGACTCCATATGAGGAGATCAGTGTTTTGGACTGAGCTGCGGAGGAGAAGACCTGAAAGGTCCTATTGGACAAGAAGCTGGACAACCATTCAAGTGCCGTGCCACAGATGCCTATAGAATAAAGGGTTTTAAAAAGTGTAGTATGGGAGACAGTGTCGAAAGCGGCACTCAAATCAAGAAGAATGAGTGCCACAGTATCTCCTTTATCGACCAGTTGGCGGATATTCTCAGTGACTCCCAGGAGAGTCGACTCTGTAGAGAATCCTGCTTTAAAGCCTGACTGCGACGGGTGTAGAATGTTATGAGATTCAACATATTTCGTCAACTGGGAATTAGTGTGTTTTTCAAGGATTTTGGAAAACACAGGAAGTAAGGAAATGGGACGAAAATTAGAGAAGATCTTGGGGTCTAAGTCGGATTTTTTTAGAAGTGGAAGCACCATCGCATGTTTCCAATCTGCAGGAACTTTAGCTTCAAGTAGCGATGCATTAAGGAGCTCCATAATGATATTAAGGATAGAGGAGTCAAGTTTCAGCAGAATGGCGGGGGGAGAGGATCATTGGGAGAACCAGATTTGATACACGAAAGAATGTTATAGAAGGTAGGCATATCAAGGGGAGACCATTTATCTAGCGAAATGTTAATGTTCCCTTGTCCAGTTTTTTGGGTGGGACACGGTATCAGTGAATCATTGATAACCGGGTTAGCTGGTGGTTGTTTGTCAAAGTCCAAGTAGATTTTCTCGATTTTGGCAACAAAGAACTCCGCCAAGTCGTCGCATTGTTTTGAGTCGAGAACCGGTGGCTCAGATCGGCAATTAGCACCTGATAATTCTTTCACTACTTTAAACAGGACTTTGAGGCAGTTTTGTGAAAGTAGGATGGTATGATTGGCATGTTTGGCACGAGCCGCCTTGCATAAAGAGTGATAATTATTTAGAGCTAATTTATACTGAATTTTCTTGTCTGGCTCATAGTTTTTTCGCCAATGTCTCTCGAGTTGTTTGCATTTAGTTTTCTCTATTTTCAGAGTCTCTGAGAACCAGGGGGCAGGAGAGCGATGTAGGCCTATTTTTATTTTAGACTCTGGGAGGCATACATCAACAGAGGCCGTTAACCATTTCTGGATGATCGCATTTTCCTCTACTCTGGAGATTGAAGAAAGCGGCAGGGTGTGATGCATAACCAAGTTCAGGGCATCTATGTCTATTTTTTTCCAATTTCTCCCATTTTTTGTCACAGGGGGAGAAGATAAATTCAAAGGGTCCTGTTTGATTGAGAATTCAACCAAAAAGTGATCGGACCAGGGAATCGGGAGTGCGGGCTTACAAGAGATGGAGGAAAAATTCGAAAAAATGGGGTCCAATAAGTGTCCTGCCTTGTGGGTAGGACCAGAGTTGACCAGAGTGACATTCAGGGCGGCTAAATCATTAATAAGCATGGAGCACGTGTTTCAAGAAATATCATCAAAGTGCAGATTTAGGTCGCCAAGGATCAGGAAGTTAGGGGCTTCTAGCAGTAGCGGGGCGATAAAGTCCGGAAAAGTGATTGCCCAGGAGCCTGCAGGGCCCGGGGGGCGGTAGATTAAAGATCCGGACAGGGTGTAGTTCGGGGATAAAAGGAGTTTAAACTGACCAATTTCACAGTCCTTAAGAACTAAGTCATCCCATTTGCACGTGTAAGATGATTTAAAAATTACTGCTATCCCGCCACCACTCCTAACTGTGCGATTCTTTCCAAGATAAGTATAATTGGGGGGGAGCGCGATGGCCATATCTGATCCAGAACTTTCGGTTAGCCAGGTTTCGGTTAGAAAGATGGCATCGGGTTGTGACTCAGTAAGAAGATCATAAATATTACCCTTGTGTTTTGGGAGCGACCTGCAGTTAAGACTAAAAAAAGTAAATTCAAAATGAGAGTCTTTTGTCTTTTTGCTCGGAATTGAAGTTTTATTCGAGTTGCAGCCGGTGAGTTTCAAAATGGGTTGAGATGTAAGAGAAAGACCACAAACAGGACAGTTGGAGGGGTCACAGTCAGGAGTAAGAAGTGGGCAATGCAGAGCTGGCTTGGGTCTGAGGGTCAGAAGTGTTGAGCAGGAATAAGTGCTCCGGGCGCTATGAATTTGGGCATAGTGACAAGCCCTCGGCCCCTTCCGGCCGCGGCACGCCAGCGGCGCGCCCGCTGCGCGCGTCCGCTGCGCGGAGTGAAAGGCATCAATTATGAAGGGAGGGCGATCAGCTGCTCCTGCAGCTGATAGGCGCCTGGCCGGGAGTAGGAGTGCTTCCTGTAGCGCACGTGACCCCTCCACGCAATCCGAAGAATCGGTGGTGGACCGGGGGTCTGGTGCAAGTTATAGCATAAGAATTGTTAAAAAACACACAAAAATGTTAAAACACAAAATCGGAGGACTGAGGTGAGGTTCTAATATATATTAAAAACAGTAGCAAACGAGTAGGGAGCCCTTTACCAGGCGCTCCGTAAAATAATTATCTCAGCGTTAGCAGCAGTCTATCTCACATCACGCGCGTCCGCTGCGCGGAGTGAAAGGCATCAATTATGAAGGGAGGGCGATCAGCTGCTCCTGCAGCTGATAGGCACCTGGCCGGGAGTAGGAGTGCTTCCTGTAGCGCACGTGACCCCTTCACGCAATCCGAAGAATCGGTGGTGGACCAGGGGTCTGGTGCAAGTTATAGCATAAGAATTGTTAAAAAACACACAAAAATGTTAAAACACGAAATCGGAGGACTGAGGTGAGGTTCTAATATATATTAAAAACAGTAGCAAACGAGTAGGGAGCCCTTTACCAGGCGCTCCGTAAAATAATTATCTCAGCGTTAGCAGCAGTCACATCACGGGGTGACAGCGGGCAGCCCTGCCTCGTGCCTCTAGTGATACATACAGGATCGGTTAGGGAGCCATTAACTAGAACTCTGGCTTCTGGAGATTCATAAATGTCTGCCAGTGCATTACAAAAGTTTAATCCCAGGTTCGAAAACTTTGCCACAGCTTTTAAATAGGCCCAGTTAACCCGATCAAAAGCCTTTGAGGCATCTAAGGCCACTACGGCCAGAGGGAGCTTGTACGTTGTGGCTAGATCTATTGAGCCAACCAGGGTATATGTTAGATCTTTTAATGTTCTACCCCGTATAAAACCCTTCTGATCTTCATGTACCATTCCAGCCATTAACCCATTCAACCTGTCGGCCAGGATCTTGGCATAGATTTTATAATCGCTATTTAACAATGATATTGGCCGATAGGAGTCACATTTTTTAGGGCATTTCCCTGGCTTCAGAATTAAAGATATAGTGGCTTCATTCCAGGAAGCAGGCGCTCTGGACCCTCCAATAAACAGGTCATTAAATAACCTTGCCAATATGGGAGTTAACGTATCGCCCAAGGCCTTATAAACTTCTTGAGGCAGGCCGTCGGGCCCCAGAGCCTTCCCCTTCTTGAGCTGTCTGATTACCATCTCTATTTCACCAATTTCCATTCCCTTATTCAGGAGCCCAACTTTGTCTGGTGGAAGGGGGGTTACACAATCCTGTCCTAACCATTCCTTTATTTCTTCTTCTGTTGGCTCTAGGTCTTCCCGGTAGGCTCTTGTTGACTTAGAGAAACCTTGGTGTATTCTTCTCTCCCTCTGTTCCTTAAAGGTGGTCAGGTGCTTGATTCCACAAAACAGTGGTTTTTGTCACCACTTCTTCACCACTGTGGGATGTGTGCACCCAGTTTGGCAAGCGGTCACATTTGACCACTGTGTTGTTGACCAGGATTACCTGGAAGGAGCCACGCCAATTGCGTTCCAGGCACGATTTTCTGAAATGCTTCTTCAACAAGGCCCAGTCTCTGGAACTAAGTTTATGCCACTGCTCCTGGTTCAAAAGAGCAGTTGTTGCTTTGACCTGGTGAGAGACAGAATGCACCACATCAGCTAGTCCTTTACAGTAGTCGAGAATCATATCACCTGATATATTTACAAGCGCATTCGCAGGCACAGCAGGCAGCCTCATGGCTCTTGCAATGAGGATCTCATGCGACGACAAGCCTGTTGACCAATCAGGGGTGCTTCAGACACTCAACAACAGGGGTAAAGCATCCAGACACTTAAGAGATATAGACACACGTACTTTCGCAAAATGGGATTTTAATGTCCCGTTGATCTGTTCGTCAATACTTAATGCTTCAGACTGGTACCTACAATGCCATCTTAGCTCCACTTGTAAGCATTTTCGGGACATCATTATTGAAATGAGTCCCACGCTCTGAGTCAAGATAAAGTGGAAATCCAAAAGGAGGGATTAATTCATACAGCAACAGTTTGGCTACAGTAAGACTGTCATTTCTCCTAGTCGGATATGCCTCCACCCAGTGCTAGAAAATGCACACCACAACTAAAACATATAGCTTAGCAATTCATTGCAAACAAATTAAATCAATTAAATCTAACTGCATATTATTGAATGGACCAAGTGCTCTCTACTGTCCTCCTTCCTACATTGAACTGTTGACAAGTCACGCACCGGTGACACAGATTCTTAGCCATTACCCTGAAATGTAGGTTAAACCAGTTCTGCTTAAACAAACGCATCATAGCACCCTTCCCTAGATGTGAGGTACCATGGGAATGGCTTACAACAAGCTGTTTAGCAGAACAGACCTTCCAGATCCAGAAACAAAAATCTCAAACTCAATCTTTGCACAACCTGCTCTGACCCATTCCTGCTGCTCACTCTCTGGGGTCTCTTCCCACAGCCACTTAAACTCCTCCCACATATCGGCAATGGTCAACGACATGTTCCCCATTAAAAACACACAGGACCCATGAAAGCAATATTGGGAAATTTCATCAGCATACAGGATACCACAGTGACAAAATAATTTACGCTCCTGTGTGCTGTGCACTTCAGAACAGTCATCTCAATATGCATTTGAAAGGCCTTGAACAGTCTCATAACATCTTACCCATTCCTAACTAGAGATCCAGAAGATGTCATAAAACTTCTTTGTGACCACAACTGTCCAAAGTCGTGGACCACACCAAATCCATATTGACTATCAGCGTAAATGGTAACTCCCACCTGGTCTGACACACATCAAGCTCTGATAACAGCGACCAATGCAGCCACTTGGGCAGAGGTTACAAGCAGCATTAGCAGCTCTTGAATTCCCCCAATAATCTCCTAAACGAGCTGCCCACAAACAATACATAATCCAGCTCTGCAAAGGGGTCATCTCTGATATCAGGCCTTGGTTTGATAGACAACTCAGTGACATCCAAACATTTTCAGGCAAAGGTAACAATGTAGCAAGGTTAAGGTGAGAGCACAGCTTCAATGTAATATTGTCTGACACCAGTATGACTCGCTAGTGAGGTGACTACTCGTCATATGTTGTGGCCAAGGGTATGCCCAGACGTGGGTCCCTTGCTCGCTGTACCACTGGATTTAAGCTAGCCTGGCTGATGAGGGATAATACCCCGAAACCGGTCCCAGGATGCTTGTTTCTAGTCCAGGAGGACCTGGCCTGGCAATTCAGGCTGGACTGTTCCCATGAGGAACAGGGTCAAGACTGATTTGCATATGGCTGGGTCCAAACAAGAGTGGCATAGTGAGCAAAAAAACAATGGATTAAACCCAGATCTGTAGCTGGGGCAGAGTGGTTGAAAAGCTTCAGCACTCCATCCATCATCTTGTTGTGTTTGGTATGTTCACCCTAAGTGGCCAAGGGTATGCCCAGACTAGGCCCCTTTCTCGCTGTGCCACTGGATTTAAGCTAGCCTGGCTGATGAGGGGTAATATCCTGAAACCGGTCCCAGGATGCATGTTTTCAGTCCAGGGATCACCTGGCCTGGCAGTTTGGGCAGGACTGTTCCCATGAGGAACAGGGTCAAGACTGATTTGCATATGGCTGGGTCCAAACTGGGGTGGCAAAGTGATCAAAAGAACAATGGATTAAACACAGATCTGTGACTGGGGGTGAGTGGTTGAAAAGTTTCAGCACTCCGTCCATCATCTTGTTGCGTTTGCAAGTTAAGCAGAGCCACATAAGGTAGAATGAGGCACTACACCGGGTTCATCCCCACCTCCGAGAGTTGCATCCTGTGAATCGGACACTGCACGCAATGAGTATTCAGTCAGCGTGTTGCACGAAAGAAATGCGGGACATGCAGGGTCCCGCAACCGGTGAATTCATTCATCACCACTAGATGCTTATGAGTGTTGAGGTCCCCGCAGTCCAGGAACCACACACCTTAGATGCGGGGGGCTACACTCTAGGCAATCCGGCCTCCAGACAGAAGTTTTAGGTCCACGCTCGCACCACGCTACCAGTTGAGATGCAGTAGCCACGGTGGGTACTTGAGAGGGCATCGCTCTCCAGATGTTACAGGTAGGTGGCGTAGGCCCCTCGTGGAAGATCTTTGATGTCCCTAAGATCTCTGAGAGAACAGTAGGCCCACGGTTGGACCCTTGGAGAGCAAACTTCAGGACGCCACACTTCAGCAAGTCCTAGGCCCAGGCCAGCCTCTATTTGGACAGTTATCCTCCATGTGCACGACAAAGTCAAAGCCTCTGACAATGTGCACCACGCAGTCCAGGTTCTCTGGTCCCACGTCCCCACAAGCGTATCTCACCCCTTGCTGAAGGATGGCACACATAGTTATAGTGTCATGTGTCTTTGAAGTTGGGGTGGTTTAGGGGGTTTTCCCTTTGAACCACAGATGTCTCCCCTAAATTGTAGGCCTGTCTGCCATGGGGCCTTGGAATGCAGATCTTAATCTTTAAAAGTAGGGCCATCATCCGGCCCCTAGAGGTGAAGTGTCACAACCTCTATCTTCAATCTATCCCATTCGGCTCTCAAATGGCGGAGGTCTGCCATTCCGTGGGATGCCCATGGTTTATGGCTCTCGATTGGGGAATGCACAGATGTGCTCCCCCGGACCCCTTTGGTCCACTGGAGCCAGACACCATGGTCCCTGAGACTCTTGGAGCAAAGAAATGTCCATATTCTATAAGGGGCATTACTAAGCAAGTTATGCCAAAAACCCCTCTACCAATGGAAACGGTTTGGCACCGTGATTTCATTGATATGAAACATCATGAGGCTGCTCCACTGCAATCCACTCCTGCAGTCTGAAGAACACCACGACCTCTACCTTGCGTAACAACGTTCCCATTATGCATCATCTATCCTCAACCTTGAAGTCTGACTCCCTACATTCCGCCACCAACACCATGATTGTAACCTGAGTGAACCATGTACGGAGCATTCTGGAATCTCTCTGTGCCAACTTTGACTGTGTTCAGTGGTGGTTTCTTCATGAGAGTGTGTGAGTGTTGCCCCCTGCCGACTGCAAGCCATGAAGGAAAACATAAAATGGCAATAAATAGATTTAATTGCCATTTTATTTACCAGATGTGCGCACTGCAGCAGCCAGCCGACCCTGAGCACAGAAATATGTGGGGCGTGTCCTCTGGAGGACAGGAGCAGTGGCTGGCTGAATGCTCCAAAGTGCGCATGTCACTTTGGCCAACTGTCTTGCCCCGGCCAAAGTGACATGTTGTTGGAAAGTGGATTATTGGTAGGGGCAAATGTAGGTCTGCCACTGGCAATAAGGCCACTATCATGGTATAGGGCTCAGAATAGGTTTTAGAAAATTATTCCTATGCTCAACCCTTGGTAACGTGGCTGCGAGCAGGCAGGCTTAATTTCAAAGACAGGTATGTAAAGCATTTAAAAACACCAATTCAGTAAATAATTAAGACACAACACAAAATAAAAATCCAACACCAATTTATAAAATTAGAAAATATTTTTATCCTTTAAATGACACCAAAACGAAAAAAATCCACTGTAGGGAACCAGAGATATGAATTTTTAAAGATTAGTCACTTTCTAGTGCTTAGAAACCAACAGTGCCCCTTTTGGTCATTTCGTTGCCTCTGACAGAGACATATTCACCTTTAGCAATTGTTCTGGAGGATCTCTCACCAGTCTTGTGCAGCCCCCTCCAGCAGGCTGGGTCCTGTTAGAACTCCTTCCTGAAGTTCGTCTTGCGGGTCCCAAAGTATCCAACACACAATCCAAGGTTCTGGAATCTCCAAGAGGGTCCTTGAAAGTGTGAGACTTCAATTCCCACAATCCACTTGGACAAAACCCTTACAAATCCACTGGTAGTACTCCAGGCTGGGGATTCTTTGTGGTGATGGTCCAGGTGAGCTCTGTTAACCTGTAGCTTGCAGGGAGTCCACTCTTTAGTCCTATTAAAGCAGGTTTGATCCACAGGGCTGTAGTTTCAAATGGTGCAGAAAGGCGCAATCTCCAGAGTGCAGGCCTGGTGAATGCACATTCAATTCTTCAGCGTGGGCCCTTCTGTTTCTCTTCGGTTTCAAAAGCAGGTCTGAGAGGCACCGCCCCTCTCAGATACTTATTCAGTGTTCTCTGGGGTCAAGCAGGAGGGCACTCCTGTCCAATGAGCTGCAGGGTTCCACCCAAAGGTCTGACCACTTCCTGCAGAGTGTGGCAAAATGCTAACCCAGAAACCACTATTCTTCCAAAATGCAATATGTCAGAATTTTCAGCAGGGAGAGAAGAGTTGGCTAAACACACCCCTAGGATGGCTAATCTCCATAGTCTCTCCCTCTTGCATCTGCTCATTCCTTCCTTAATCCTAGCATATGGCTGGAGGTGAACAGGGGTCCTCCCCTTCACTTGAAGTCCATGGTTTACGACTCCTCCCCCTGCTCTGGCATTCTTATGCCCAGCAACCTCTCCTCCCCGAGAGGCTTCCTAACCCCAGGGGTCATTTATCACCTCTTCAAAGCAGCCAGACTCACCCACGTATCTCTGACCAATCAGGGCAGAGCAGTACAGGGTTGAATTTTGGCTTACAGACAAAAAAAGTCTTATAACTTCTTGTCTGTACATTTTACAATAAATTCATTCAACAATTCCATATTGTTGGATTTATCATTACCATTCTACTGAATCCTTTAATCCTAGTTTTATGGCTTTTCTTTCCCCAGTTATTAACTAATAACCTTTTCCAATGTTAACCTATGGCATGGGATTTGCAATGGGAAAAGTGACTTGGGCCATTTTTCCAGCACCAGGGCTGATAAAAACATTATTCATAAGTACGCTACATATATCTGCAGGACCCCCACCCCGGGAACACCTAGGGGAGACTTTAGGGGTTCTGAATATGTAAAAATATTGCAGATTCTCCCTCCACAGTGCTCCTACCTCCAAAGTCGATTTTGGGCAGCACTTTATCACAATGTGGGGAGTGAAATGTGCAATTTCACTTTACCCAAGGCATATATTACCACCAGTACCAGTCAGCAAAAAGTTGGGGGGTGCCCGAGTACAGGATGACTTTGCAACACAGCCCCCCCCAAACAAAAGGTGATGGGTTACTAACCTACACCCTGGTAGTCCTCATCAGCTAAGTGGAAAAACCTGGAAAGTCCATCCGCATTTGCATGGGCAACCCCAGGTCTGTGTTCCACTGTAACGTCCATTACCTGTAGGGAAATGGACCACCTTAACAGCTTGGCATTCTCCCCTCTCATCTGCATGAGCCATCTGAGAGACCTGTGGTCAGTTTGAACATGAAAGTGAGTCCCAAACAAATATGGTCTCAACTTTTTCAGGGACCAAACCACAGCAAAAGCCTCTCTCTCAATGGCACTCCACCTCTGCTCTCTGGGAAGAAGCCTCCTGCTAATAAAGGCAACTGGCTGATCAAGGCCCTCTTCATTTAGCTGTGACAACACTGCCCCAATCCCTTGTGCTGAAGCATCTGTCTGAACCACAAATTATTTTGTGTAGTCAGGGGCCAGCAACACTGGTGCTGAACACATAGCAACTTTCAGAGTGTCAAAAGCCTTCTGACACTCTGTGGTCCAATACACCTTTTTGGGCCTCTTCTTAGAAGTGAGTTCTGTTAGGGGCCCCACAATGGTCACATAATTTTGAACAAACCTTCTATAATACCCTGTCAGTCCAAGGAATGCCCTGACCTGAGTCTGGGTAACAGGAACTGTCCCATCCAAAATAGTTTGGATTTTAGCTTGGAGAGGCTGTACATGGCCCCCATCTACCAGTTGGCCCAGGTACACCACAGAACTCTGCCCTATTTGGCACTTACTTGCCTTAATAGTCAGGCCTGCCTGCTGCATGGCCTGAAGCACTTCCCTTAGGTGGTTTAAGTGACCCCCCCAGGTAGAACTGTATACAGCCATATCATCCACGTAAGCTGCACTGAACTGTTCCAACCCAGACAAGACCCTGTTCACCAACCTTTGGAAGGTGGCAAGTGCATTCTTTAAGCCAAAGGGCATTACCTTGAACTGATAATGTCCCTCTGGTGTGGAGAATGCTGACCTCTCCCTTGCTCCATGAGTGAGGGCAGTCTGCCAGTAACCTGAAGTCAAATCAAAAGTACTCTGTTACTTAGCAGTCCCTAACCTGTCAATGAGCTCATCAGCTCTAGGTATAGGGTGAGCGTCAGTCTTTGTGACTGCATTCAATCCTCTGTAGTCCACACAGAACCTTAACTCCTTGGGTCCCCCCTGAAGATTAGGCTTAGGTACCAGCACCACTGGACCATGGACTCTCAGACGGTTCAATTACCCCCAATTCCAGCATCTTAGCAACCTCAGCTTTAATGCTGGATCTGACATGGTCAGACAACCTGTACAGTTTATTTTTGACAGGTAGGCTGTCACCAGTGTCAATGTGGTGCACACACCACTCAGTGATGCATGGGGTCAAAGAGAACAGGCCAGCAAACTGCTCCAGCACTTGCTTACAGTCTCTGTACTGCTGGTCTGTCAACTTGGGAGAGAGTACCACTCCCTCCACTGACCCATCTTACACATTAGTGGAGAGGAGGTCATTCACTGGCTCAGTTTCCTCCTCCACTCCCTCATCAGTGACCAGTAACATGGTCATATCAGCCCTGTCATGGTGGGGTTTCAATCTATTCACATGCAGGACCCTATGAGGGTTCCTGGGGGTGCCATGATCAACCAAATAGGTAGCCCTACCCTTCTTTTCTAAGATTGGATAGGGCCCACTCCACTTGTCATGGAGGGCCCTGGGACCCACAGGCTCCAACACCCACACCAATTGTCCTGGAGTATACTCAGGCATAGTAGCCTTCTGATCATACCAGTGCTTCATGAGCTCCTGGCTTCCATCCAGTTTCCTGTTTGCCTTGTACATGTACTCTGCCATTCTAGATCTCAGGCCTAACACATAGTCAAGCACATTGTCCTTTGCTTCTTTAAGAGGCTTCTCTAAAGACTCTCTCAGCAGGCTCAATGGCCCCCTCACAGGGTTTCCAAACAACAACTCAAAGGGACTGAAACCAACCCCTTTCTGTGGCACCTCCCTGTAGGCAAACAGTAAGCATGGGAGGAGAACATCCCATCTCCTCCTGAGTTTCTCTGACAACCCATTTATCATGCCCTTCAGGGTTTTGTTGAATCTCTCAACAAGACCATTTGCTTGTGGGTGATAGGGAGTGGTGAACTTGTAGTTGACACCACACTCATCCCACATAGCAGTCAGATAGCTGGACAGGAAGTTCGTGCCCCTATCTGATACCACCTCTTTCGGAAAACCCACTCTGGTGAACACACCAAGCAGTGCTCTAGCCACTGCAGGAGCATTAATGGTTCTAAGAGGGATTGCTTCAGGGTACCTAGTGGCATGGTCCACTACCACTAAGATATACCTATTCCCTGATGCAGTAGGTGGGTCCAGGGGACCACAAATGTCCATCCCCACCCTTTCAAAAGGAACCCCAACCACTGGCAGTGGTATTAGGGGAGCCTTTGTCTTGCCCCCTGCCTTGCCACTGGCCTGACAGGTGACACAGGAGCTGCAAAGCTCCTTTACCTTTTCAGACATATGGGGCCAGTAGAAATGGTTCACCAACCGGTTCCATGTCTTTGTCTGTCCCAAATGCCCTGCCAAGGGGATATCATGACCCAAAGTCAGGATGAACTCTCTGTACTTCTGGTGCACCACCAACCTCCTGGTGGCCCCCTCCTTGAGGTTTCTGGCCTCAGTATAAAGCAGTCCATCTTCCCAGTAGAGTTTGTGAAACCCACTGTCATCCCCCTCCTCTTGCTTAGAGGGAATCCGCCTCAAGCTCTCAAGGGTGGGACAGTCTCTCTGTCCCTTACTGAACTCCTCTCTGGAGAGTCCACCTGCTCCTGTCAGTTCTGCCAAATCTGACAGCTCTGGCAGGGATGGAGTCCCTCCCTCAGAGGCCAGATCCTCTCCATCAGGGTTAGATTTTCCCTGCACTTCTGGAGTTCCCTGGGCTGGCTCACCAGGCCCAGTGCCCTTGGATGCTTGGCCCTTTGTTCCAGGGTACAAGTGTCCAGCCCCTCCCTTCTGGCTAGTCTGTGACCTAGTCACAGCACATACCCACTCAGGGAGCTCCAATATTTTCATATGGAGTCCTCTCTCCACCTCTGATCACTTAGAGGCTTTAAGATCATTGCCCAGTAAACACTGGACTGGGAGCACCTTTGACACAGCTACCTTCAGGGGGCCTGTCACACCTCCCCATTCCAAATCCACCACAGCCATAGAATGGGGTTTGGTAGTGCTGTCTGCATAAGTCACCTGGTGAAACTCACCAGGCAGCAACCTCCCTGGAGGCACCAGCTCATCCAGGCCCATAGTTACACTAGCCCCTGTGTCTCTGATAGCCTCAACATTAGTCCCATTCACTTTAGGCCTCTGCCTGTATTTGTCCATGTTTGGAGGTAAGGCAGCAAGGGTTGCAATATTCACCCCACCCAGGGACTCTCAGGTTGCTACCACCACCTGACTACCCCTCTCTGGGGCACCACTCTCCACCCCTATACTTACACTGGCAATCCCTGTGGATGGCCCCTTAGGGTGGAGCTTCTTGGCGCAGACAGCATCTCCCTGTTTGTGCCCTGGCTGGTTACAGTCAAAGCACTTACCCACCTTTGAGGCATCAAAGAACCTACCATTCTTTCCCTGATACCCCCTCCCTTTGAATTTGGGTTGGCTCGCCCCCCCCCCTCCTTGTGCAGGGTTTTGTGGGTCTTTGGAGGACATCTTCTGGTTTTGACCTTCTTTCCCTTGGGCTTTGATCTGGGGAGGGACCTGTCCTCCTTTCTTCTGGTCACCCCCCTGGTGCTGAATGGAAACCCGGGTTCTCACCCACTCATCAGCTGCTTCTCCCAGATCTCTGGGGTCTGTCAGCTTAGAGTCCACTAGATACTGGCGTAACTTCTCTTCTGCACAATGAGTCAAAATATGTTCTTTCAAAAACAAATTATACAATCCCTCATATGTGTCAACAGTGTTACCAACAATCCAGCCTTCCAGTGCCTTCACTGAAACGTCCACAAAGTCTACCCAAGACTTTGAACTCAATTTCTGGGTGCCTCTAAACCTCACCCTGTACTGCTCTGGAGTCAGACCAAATCTCTTAACTAAGCATGCCTTCATCTGATGGTATGATTCTGCATCATCTCCCTTCAGGGTCAGGAGCCTATCCCTCCTAGCTACTGGAATCAACTCCCACAGGAGTGCACCCCAATACTTAGAGTGGACCCTACTCATTCTAAGGGCCCTCTCAAAAGCTGCTAGCCACTTGCCAATGTCATCCCCTCAGTGTACTTGGGTACTATACCCTTGGAAAGTTTGTGATCAAGACCACCACCCCGGGACGTCTCAAAATCTTCATCATTTTCACTGTCACCATTTCTTTTCTCATCCTCCCTCTCCCATTTCTTCTTAGCTAATTCCAAATTCCCCTGCTCCAAAGCTATCAAAGCTATTTGAGCCTTAAGCTGTCTCTCTGCAAGGGACAGCAGTGGTTCCTGAGTAGGGGACCCTGCCCTCCACCCACCATCTGGAACTGCAGGGCTAACAACAGAAAAAATGGAAGAGGCAGCATCCTCACCCCCCTCCCGGGTGAGGGTGGGGGGAACACTACCTATTCCCCCCTGTATCTCCTCAGCTACCCCAGCCCAGGCCCTTAGGGACTTAACCAACCCTGCCTTCCTAATCTTGTTAGAAGTAGGCAGCCCCCTCAGCCTACACTGTACCCTAAGATCAGCCATCCTGAACAGGGACAGTTTAGCCAGGTCCAGCTCCATGGTTCCCTAGTTTTGGGTCACAACAACTAGGCACACAGACTTAGAACAATTTGGAAAAATCAAAACAATGGATTAAAAACAGTTTTAGTCCAAATTCCAAAAATCAAACTCAAAAGTTTTGTTCCAAGGCAATTTAGAGGATTTTTAAAATCTTAATTCACTTTACTGAAAGCTGTACTCTTTAAACGCAAGTCCTCATCCACACCGCTGAGCACCAAATGTTGGAAAGTGGATTATTGGTATGAGCAAATGTAGGTCTGCCACTGGCAATAAGGCCTCTAACACGGTATAGGGCTCAGAATACGTCTTAGAAAATTATTCCTATGCTCAACCCTTGGTAACGTGGCTGCGAGCAGGCAGGCTTAACTTCAAAGACAGGTATGTAAAGCATTTAAAAACACCAATTCAGTAAATATTTAAGACACAACACAAATAAAAATCCAACATGAATTTATAAAAATAGGAATTATTTTTATCTTTTAAATGACACCAAAAATCCACTGTAGGGAACCAGAGAGATGAATTTTTAAAGATTAGTCATTTTCTAGTGCTTAGAAACCAACAGTGCCCCTTTTGGTCATTTCGTTGCCTCTGACAGGGACACATTCACCTTTAGCAATTGTTCTGGAGGATCTCTCACCAGTCTTGTGCAGCCCCCTCCAGCAGGCTGGGTCCTGTTAGAACTCCTTCCTGAAGTTCTTCTTGCGGGTCCTAAAGTATCCAACACACAATCCAAGGTTCTGGAATCTCCAAGAGGGTCCTTGAAAGTGTGAGACTTCAATTCCCACAATCCACTTGGACAAAACCCTTACAAATCCACTGGTAGTACTCCAGGCTGGGGAATCTTTGTGGTGATGGTCCAGGTTAGCTCTGTTAACCTGTATCTTGCAGGGAGTCCACTCTTTAGTCCTATTAAAGCAGGTTTGATCCACAGGGCTGTAGTTTCAAATGGTGCAAAAAGGCACAATCTCCAGAGTGCAGTCCTGGTGAATGCACATTCAATTCTTCAGCGTGGGCCCTTCTGTTTCTCTTTGGTTTCAAAAGCAGGTCTGAGAGGCACCGCCCCTCTCAGATACTTATTCAGTGTTCTCTGGGGTCAAGCAGGAGGGTACTCCTGTCCAATGAGCTGCAGGGTTCCACCCAAAGGTCGGCCCACTTCCTGCAGAGTGTGGCAAAATGCTAACCCAGAAACCACTATTCTTCCAAAATTCAATATGTCAGAATTTTGAGCAGGGAGCGAAGAGCTGGCTAAACACACCCCTAGGATGGCTAATCTCCATAGTCTCTCCCCCTTGCATCTGCTCATTCCTTCCTTAATCCTAGCATCTGGCTGGAGGTGAACAGGGGTCCTCCCCTTCACCTGAAGTCCACAGTTTACGACTCCTCACCCTGCTCTGGCATTCCTATGCCCAGCAACCTCTCCAACACGAGAGGCTTCCTAACCCCAGGGGTCATTTATCACTCCTTCAAAGCAGCCAGGCTCACCCACTTATCTCTGACTAATCAGGGCAGAGCAGTACAGGGTTGAATTTTGGCTTACAGACAAAAAAAGTCTTTTAACTTCTTGTCTGTACATTTTACAATAAATTCAACAATACCATATTGTTGGATTTATCATTACTATTCTACTGAGTCCTTTAATCCTAGTTTTATGGCTTTTCTTTCTCCAGTTATTAACTAAAAACCTTTTCCAATGTTAACCTATGGCATGGGATTTGTAATGGGAAAAGTGACTTGGGCCATTTTATAAGCACCAGGGCTTATAAAAACATATTTTATAAGTATGCTACATATATCTACAGGACCCCCACCCAAGGAATACCTAGGGGAGACTTTAGGGGTTCTGAATATGTAAACATATATTGCAGATTCTCCCTCCACAGTGCTCCTACCACCAAAGTCGATTTTGGGCAGCACTTTATCACAATGTGGGGAGTGAAATGTGCAATTTCACTTTACCCAGGGCATATAAAACTCATTTTATAAGGGTCCGCCTTATAGATACCTGACCCCCCACCCCTGGGGGGACACCTAGGGGAAACCCTGGTGGTACCTAATATGCCATAACATTGTAGGTTAACCATTTTTAAGTGCCCCAAACACAAAAGTCGAGTTTGGGCACAATTTACTTTTTTTAAAGCAGTCCTGTGGCCCAGAGCCACTTTTTAAACTGACCTCAGGCTTCAGCAGTGCACACATGCAAGTGCAGAAAGGACTGCTGGCCTCTAAACTGCCATGCCCTATTATATACTAGGGACTGATAGGTAATTTCAATCCCCCTGCCCTATTATGTACTAGGGCCTATGGGGTAGGTCATGCCAATCACAGGAGTACCACATGTATTCTAGTTGTTTTCAGCATAGCACTGGCCCTGGGCCTGGTTAGGCAGAGCCCAGGGTCAGTCAGAGTCAGTTACCACCAGTACCAGTCAGCAAAACGTTGGGGGGTGCCCAGGGCCTAGGATGACTTTGCAACACATGTGCACTTTGAAATTCTCCACTCAGCTGTCTTCGACAGCTGGGTGGAGAACAAACACAGGCCTCCAGGGCCTGAAGGAACATCTAGCCAGCCCGCTCCATCCAATCCCGGCGCTGCTCTCATGCTTATTAACAGCATGAGAGCAGCGTCTGGATTGGTTAGGGGAGCTCGACTTCCATAGCAGTTTCAGAAGTGGAACACTGAGGAGGATGTGCAGCCATGAGTAAGTACCTTTTATTTAATTTAATTATTTAAAATGTTATTCTAGTTGTGGTTTTTTTTAATTTGGAGGGGGGGTTGTTTTATTTTGAGCTTTTGGAGGGAGAGGGTATTTTATTTTGGGCTTTTGAAAGGAGGGGTATTTTATTTCGGGCATTTGGAGGGAGGGGTGTTTTACATTGGGGATTTGAAGGGAGGGGGTGTTTTATTTTGTTTTTTGTGAAGTGGTGGGACACTTCACTCACCCCATCACTTTCAAAAGGTACCAGCCACCCCAGTCAACATGAACTTATCTTAAATTCTTTTCTGTTTCATCTCCAGTTCATCACTGCAATACTTAGCATAGGGAAGAATTCTATCCAAAGGTTTGGTCTGCCAACAGATAACATTTTCTTGAATACTAATCTCCAGACGCTCCACAACTGGGACACAAAGTTGCTCAAATTTCCTCTTGCACAACTTCTGATACCACTATGCAGTCGGAACACCTACATTAGATGCCTATTGTAGGCATGCACTGACTCCTTAGCTTCCTGAGTGGTTCAATTTATCTTTAACCAGTCAATCTCTACCTGTGGGACCTTTGTTTTTCAAAAGTAAATCACGTGATAATATATTTCTTCATAAGCTCAGGAGCTGGAGCATTTGTCTGAGCTACCCACGAGGGTTCTTCAGTCGGCTACTGTATCAACACTTTACATTCAGCCCACAAATCACTATGAACCACAATATCAAAGAAGGTATTCAAATCTTCCCACAACACGTTCGTAATCTTCACTAACTGCTCAAATTATGTGTGCCGCAAATTGGATTTCTCTCTGAATTTGGGGAATTAATTTGTAAACGTAGTAAGATCACTCCAGGGCACATGCACATACCCCCTTCCACGCACCTCTCTAAGGGGGTAGGCACTGATTTCAGAGTCACTCCAGACACTCTTTTTCCCTGTCTCTTCTGAATCCTCATTGTCTTTCTGTTTTTTTCTCTGGGTCCACTTGTCCTTAATTTTCTCAACATTTCCCATTTTCCATATACTGATCGCTAGTTCCCTTAGATGAGCTTCTAACACAGTATTTCTCATGCTATACAGTGTGTCATCTTTTGCGTGCACTCTAAAATTATTTTGGAAGGTCTGGCTCTTGGATCAATCGACGTTATATTCAGCAGCTGCCCCTCTAACATTGCTTAGGATTCAGTAGCTCACGTGGTAACTTCTTTACATAGGAACAGAACTTCCTCTTTATGGTATCTGCTGGACTTGGCCTTCTCTGCAGCATCACCCTCAATATTATTGCCTTCACCCCTCCTAATTTTTTTAAATTTGTTTCTGTTTGCCATAGGACTCTATGCACTTCACCACAGCTAACCAGTACTGATGGGCTTGTGTTCACTTCCTGAAACATGATAGGATTGGCTTACACCTGCTTGGCATATTTAAATTGCTTATAAGTCCCTAGTAGAGTGGTCTACCATATACCCAGGACCTGTAAATTAAATGCTACCATGGTGAGCAAAAAAGCGATGGATTTAGGCCCAGATCTCTGTACTGGGGTGAATGTATGACATTGTTCTGCATTCTGTCCATCAACTGTTGTTTTTGCACCAGTGGGCCTGCAGCACTTATTTGTGCCACCCTCTATAGTAGCCCCATAAAACATATCCTATGTCTGCCATTGCAGTTTTAAACTGCCAATTCAACTTGGCTAAATAAACCCCTTGCCAAGCCTTAAACTCCTGTTTTATTGCATATAAGTCACCCCTAAGGCAGGCCCCACCATGCCCATAGGGCATGGTGCATTGCAATTAAAGGTTTGGACATGTACTTTTGCGTTTTTCATATCCTGGTAGTTAAAAACTCCTAGATTCGTTTTTCACAACAATGAGGCCTACCTCTAACATAGGACAACATTGGGTTTCCTAATTACATTTAATGAGTGCTAACGTTTGATTGGGAGCAAATAGGATATTCATGTTTGGGGTCTAAGACATTGTAATTTAAAATTCTATTTAATGGTAAAGTTCGATTTTAAATCACCAATTTTACAACACCATTTTTAGAAACTTGGCATGTCCCTGCCCTAGCTATTTTCTCCTTGCAGTCTTTTCCTAGGTCGCATGACTGAGTGTAGTTGGCAGGCTTAACTTAAAGGGAATGTGTTAAGTATTAATACACCTCTTCAAACAGTAATAAAGTGAAAACCCAGAACAAGAAAAATTCCACACCAATTTAGAAAAATAGAGTAAAATTTAATAAATTATTTGACACCAAGATGACAAAAATCTAATTAGTAGACCGGAGATATGTAGTGATAATAGCACCAAAAAGCACAAAGAGCCACTCGTGGCTATCTGGTTGTGCAAGACTGGGTGAAAGTCACAAGTTTAGGCTGACCATAATGAAGCAAGGCCATATACAAGGACCAGGTTCGTCCCACTGAAAGAGTTAACTGTAAAGTCCAGCGCAAGAGTTCCGTTCGTAGTGTAAGGAGCCGTGAGGAGCCGGGAGAGCTTCGCGGATGGTTGTTGATGTAGTGCGAAGGGGAGGCAGGGCAACGCGGATGGTCGTCATTGTAGCGTGAAGTTCCTGTTGGTGTCACAGAGGGTCGATGCTGGACGCTGGTGGTACCTGCGACCTGTTGATGCGACGGCATGAAGTGCAGGTCTTACACTGCTGGGCATCGGCGGTCGCTGCAGCGCCAAGAGTCAGGTTTGCAGAAACTTTGCGTTGGCAGGCGGCACAGGCAGCAAGATCTTGGTGTGTACTGGCCCATTCACGAAGAGCCCAAAATCTTCATGGGAGCTCAACTGAGGACACACAAAGGGTCAAGGACCTATGAGACACTACTTGGGGGCCGGTAACTCACACCAACAGACCCAGTAGCGATCGAGCAGGTCCCACTGCAAGTCCAGTTGCAGGTCCCAGCAGCAGGTCAGCTGGGCAGTGGCAGGGGGCCTCTGGAGCTTGTTATGTCCTTGTAGCTCAGAACCTGAGGTCAGCTAGTTGAGGGTGCATGTCCAGTCTTCCTTCTAAGCAAGCAGGGCAGCAGAGCAGCAAAGTAGCAGGCAGCAGAGTGGCAGTCCTTCTGGCAACAAAGCAGCACAGCAGTCCTTCTTCTGTAGTATCCACAGGTCCAGAAGTTTACTGAAGAGTTAGGGTCTGAGGTCCAAATTTAATCCATGGTGCCCACTTTGAAGTGAAGGAAGCTTCTAGAGGTTTCAACCTCCCCTATGGTATCAGGCATCCCCTTCCTCCCTATCGTAGCCACAGCTTGACTAGGGTCACAAAAGTCCATTGTCAAACCCTTTGTGAGAGTGCTCAGGCAGAGCTTTTGTGATGCGTCGATGTGTCGTAGGTGGCAGCTCCTGCCCCTCATTAACGCAGAGTGGCCCATCCTGCCAATACCTATCTTCCCTTTGTATCACTGTCTGGGAGCAATAAACAAAGACCGACTGCCAGTTACACCTAGTCATATGACAGGATCAGACTTCAGGCACCTAGTGACTATGACAAGAAAATGCCAACTTTCTAAAAGTGGCATTTTCGGAATTGTGACAAAAAATCTGACTTTACCATTAAAGACAGCTTTTAATTTCAATTATTTAGACACCAAATTCAGCTTGTCTACCTGCTCTCAATTGGCAGTTACAGCTTATTAATTGGAATAAGGTAACTCTAATGTTATCCAGGGGAGTGGTAGTCCTTGCAGTAGTGAAAAACGAATTTTGCAGTAATTCACTACCAGGACAAGTAAATCTTTAAAGAACATGGCCTACTTTTTAAATACACTGGACCCTGCCTCTGGGCTGTTCAGGACCTACCATGGGATGACTTATATGTATTAAAAAGGAAGATTTGGGCCTGGCAAAAGGTTTATTTTGCCAAGTTGAAATGGCAGTTTAAAACAAACACACAGGCTTGCAAGGCTTCTTAAGTGCGTGGCACAACAAGTTCTGCAGGCCCACTAGTAGCATTTAATTTACACGCGCTGGGTACATGTAGTACCACTTTACTAGGGACTTATAAGTAAATTAAACATGCCAATTGAGGTCAAGCCAATGCTACCATGTTTGAAGGAGTGAGCACATGCACTTTAGCACTTGTTAGCAGCAGTAAGGTGCACAGAGTCCTAAGGCCATCAAAATAAGATCAGAAAAAGGAGGCTGAAGGCAAAAGGTTCGGGATGGCCCTGCAGAAAGGGACAAGTCCAAAACACATGCAAGCACGCACTAAACATTTAAAGAAAAACCTTCCTGGATCTGAGGTTCCTGGGGGTTAGGACTGCCAGAGGCAGCAGTACCTTACTTGTCACAGAATGGAATGAGGTCAGTAAGAGTTTCTAACCTCGCCCCACTCTGTGATAAGTTGTCACCAATTGACACTTGTCCCTGGGCCCTTCAGGGCTATTAGTGATGCTCCCTCTCATCATGAGGGGTAGAACCTCGCAGTCCCTTTGTAGGGCTGAGGAGGTCATGTCCACAAGGCTGTGAAATCCTCAGCCTTGCAAAGTTCAGCTCAGACTGCCAGGTGCCTGAGTTTTTATCGCATGCACTGCACCTGGCTGCCTAGGCTTAACATAAATAGTGTCTGTCAGACTGACCTTTACTCAGCCTGACAGACACTCTATGTCTGCAAAAAGGTGGGGACAGTGCCCCTCTGCCCTTAAGGATAGGACGCTCCTGATTAACTTGTAGTTTGTGACAACCAAAAAGATTGCAAACGTACATAAAAGTGTACGTTTACCTTTGTGAATCAGGACCACTATGCCAAGGTCCCCTGTAAGTTGACATTGATGTATTCTGCCACGCTTGTAGTGATGGTCATTGTGCTTCAGTCATGGTTATTATTGTAGTGTCTAACAATCAATCAATCAATATTTGTAGAGCGCGCTAATCACCCCGAGGGGTATCCAGGCGCTGCGTGTGGGTAGAGCTACTCGAAGCTGTCAGAATGACATTCATTACTTCTTGCCAGTAGCATGAGATAATAGAAAAATAACAAACAGAGCAGTCATGGTACTTTCCAGAGATCAGCGGTGGTGACATCATTCATGCATTCTGGAAAGTGCACAGTAAATTTGTACATTGTAAATGTCACAAGCATGCAATCAATCGAGCTTTCATTAGCAGAATACAGCTATTGAATAAGGCTTGTTCACTTTCTTTCCCAGCATCCATTTATCACTTATCACGTGATCTCATTTGTCATCAGTGAAATAACAAACCATAAGTGCTTGATGATGTAGCCCAACAATTTTATGTGCTCCGAGTACTTCTTGCAAAACTGACAGAACATACCAGCACTTAGAAGGAGTTTCTGGTAAAGTTGTGCCTCCCATATAAACAATAGGCAACGTGTTGATAGGCATCAAGGGATCACTTGGGACACTGAGTGAGGAGATTGGCCAGTGTAGCACTTGACGTATAGGACTTGGCAAGTGTTAACATAAGCATCAATGTATAAGTATCCAGATCACAATAGAAAATTGCATTGCACTGCATCAGGTGTTGAAATTTATAATACACCCATTCATCCCCATTAGGTTTCAGGGCAGGAGGCATTCAACAGTCTCTGTTTGAATCATTATCTACCACATGGGGCAGACCAGTGATTACAGGGAACTAGTACAAAGTCATGGTGTGAGCAGGAATTTATGTTACATGGTTGTCTAGTCTGAAACACAGTGAAATCCTGGTCAGCTGTTGCCACTTAAAATATATGTTGTTGAATTATTATGTTATGTATGGCACTCATAGATAACCTGTAGCATAAATACTGGATTCAGAATCCAGTTAGATCCTGCTACAACATGACAGCAGTGGGAAACAAAATAAATGTGTTTTCCTCCGCTGTGACATAATAAGGGGAAGCGCTCTCTTCCCATGCACTATCTGACATATTTCTGTCTATGCGGGTCTCTGCAGACCCAGGCTGACAAAGCAGTTTCAAAGCTGTGATGATGCAGCTCTCATTAAGTTAGTCAGTGCTGCACCTATATTTCTCTCTGCCTCATGAAGAGCAGAGAGCCCGGCTTTAGTGGAGAGTAGGGGTGGGTGTAACTTGCGTAATTCCTCATAACATATATCCTGTGATTGCAGACGAGTGCCCAAGGTGCAGCGCGGACTCTGCAGATGTGCTACACATGTTCTGGAGCTGCGGACCCTTACGTCCTTAGTAGGATGCCATACTCTCCGATGTATCGAGTACCACGGGCAAGGATTAACCACCACCCAACAATGCCTGCTAGGTCTGCACACAAATCCCACGACTGGCACACACACCACTGGCTTCACTGTCCTCGCGCTGCTCTTGACCAAGAGGGTGATAGCATTGCAGTGGAAATCAGCTGCGCCCCCCTTGGCCTTGTCGCACCAAGAAAATTCCCCCTTGAGAACCACTGGATCCTGATTCTTCGTGATTTTGTACCTCAGTCTACTGAGGGATCCCAACCCCCATAGTCGCTCTCATCATGAATCACGCCTGCATAACAGACCCCCTGTTCCCCCTCCCCGCCAATATTCCCGGTCTCTTTGTCTCTTGCTCCTATTGAGGTGCTTGACCTGATCCCACTCCTGCCCCGCAATATCCCCTTCATTCGGAGGATTTTTACTTTTAACGTTCCCTACATTGCTGGTATACTTGTGAATGACTCTTGGTGATAGTCTCTGGGGGGGTGGTTGAGTGGTGTTTTCCTTCCTGTTATTTCTTTAGTTGTTAGATCTTGTTATCTAACACAGCACTGCAACATGAACACTCTGTCACCATGCATAAAATGTGATTTTGAACGTTGAACTGAACTAACTGTCCTCTGCCCTGTGTGTATATCCTACTGTAACGCTCTGGTTGGTATGTGTCAATAAAAATTGGTTTATAAAAACGTACGTAATTCCGTGTAGCGTAACCACACAGAATTACTTACGAATTCTGCGAGATTACGCGGAATTACGTGAGAAGAGTATTTCTACATTTAGCACTATTTCTTAGCACAGAAAATGGACGCAAGAATGCATTTTACACTAAGAAACAGTGCTGCTAAATGCAGCAGTACATGAATAGCGAGCACAAGCTAAAATTTGCTCCAGCTACAGGATTATTTCCCCCTGTTAGAAATGGGGGTCTCTAGTTGGCAGAGGTAGGTACCTTTGTCCAAATAGGGACCCTTGCTTCTAGTCAGGGTAAGGGGATACACTTCTAAAATAACCCCTGCTCACCCCCTTGGTAGCTTGGCACGAACAGACAGGCTTATCTCAGAGGCAGTGTGTTAAGCATTTGTGAACACATACAGTAATACAGTGAAAACACTACAAATGGACACCACACCTGTTTAGAAAAATAAGTAATCTTTATCTAAACCAAAACAAGACCAAACGACAAAAATCCACAATACAGTATGAAAAATATCCTTAAAAATAGGTTATTCACTTAAATCAAGCTTCTAGCAATAAATAACTCCACCTGGAGTCATAACGACATCGTGACAGATGAAAATCCCAAAGTACGGTGCCGACCGCGAGGTGCGCGGCGTCGGGCCCGGAGTCAAGCAGACCCACAAAGAACAGTACCCTGGAATTGATGAAAGCAAAGACGGTGCACGGCGTCGGGGAGGTGATGCTTCGTTGGCGCCTGCGGCGTCGGTTCCTTACGACCCCAGGGGAGGTGTAGCCTCGGTTCCTTACTGCAGCGCAGGGGAGGTGAGACGTCGGTTCCTTACTGTGTCGGGGAGGTGATGTCACGAATGGCGGCGAGGCGTCCGTTCCTTACGACGGTGCGATGTCGATGGATTCAGGAGTCACCCACGTCAAGGATCGGCTCCGCGTTGATTAAGCACTGCGTCGGTGAAGTCGGGGCTGCGGTGCAAGTCGGGACGGTGCACCGTGTACATCACGAGCGGTGTCTTCGGCTCCGGTGCAGGCAGCGGCCTTGTGGACGGCTTCGGAGTTGATGCGGCACGGCATCGGCAGGCGTCGGGCCTACGGTGCATGTCGGGCGGTGCGTCGTGCTCTTCACGAGCGATGCGCACGGCTTCAGTGCAGGTTACGGTGTCGCTCGCCGGCGTCGGTGTTGCAATTTCCTTCTGTGGCAGCTGAAACAGCAGTTCCAGATGCAGAGAGACAGAAGGGATGAAGTCTTTGTGTCCCTGAGACTTCAGAACAGGAGGCAAGCTCAGTTTCAACTTTCAAGCCCTTGGAGATCTTTTCTTCAAGTAGGTAACAAAGCAAACAGCAAAGTCCTTTTTCTCCTTTCCTTGGCAGCAAGCAGCCACTGCAGGCCAACCCCAGACAGCAAACAGCACAGGGGCAGTATTCCTCCTCAGCTTATCTGGCTCTTCTCCTTGGCAAAGGTTCCTCTTGATTTCCCAGAAGTGATCTAAAGTTCTGGGGTCTGGGCCCCAATACTTATACCACAAAATCCTTTGTTCTCTGAAGGTAGAGAGAGTCTGTACCCAGCCAAAACCAGTTCTGTCTTCACTGGTGCAGCTTCCTGGCAGGAGGTGGAGACAGCATTGTTGAAGGCAGACCAGGCCCATGCAGGTGAAAGGAAATCTCCTCCCCCTACTCTAAATGCAGCCCAGGTCTATTCAGCCCAGCCCTGACTCGTCAGACTTCTGGAGCCACTGCCCCTCTCCAGCCCCTGTCATCCAAAAGCCAGACAAATACAATACACAAAACTAGCAGAGGCACACTGGATGGTTAGGCAACAAAATACCTACTTTCTGAAAGGGGTATTTTCAAACACAGAATGTAAAAATCACCTTCACTAAAAAATGCACTTTACATTCTGAGTTCAAGCATACTAAACTTTACTTTTCGATCTTGTTCCCAGGGTCAGTTATGTTTATAAGATGTTATAAACAAACTCCCCATTCTGTCCTATGGGAACAGATAGCCTTGCAATAGTGAAAAACGAAATTGGCAGTATTTCACTATCAGGACATGCACACACATCAGAGCATGTCCTACCTTTCACATACAATGCACCCAGACCACAGGGTTACCTTGGGCCTACCTTTGGGGTGACTAATATGTAGAAAAGGGAAGGTTTAGGGACTGGAAAGTGGGTGCTCTTGCCACGTCGACATGGCAGTCCCAGACTGCACACAGGCTCTGCAATGGCAGGCCTGAGTCACATTTTACAAGTTGCTCTGTGGGTGGCACAATCAGTGCTGCAGGCCAATTAGTAGCATTTGATTTACAGGCCCTGGGCACACACAGTGCACAATACTAGGGTCTGACAAGTAAATCAAAGATGCCAATCATGGAATCACTAATCCATAACAATTTACAAAGGAAGCACTTGCACTTTGGCCCTGAACAGCAGTGGCAAAGTGCCCAAAGCATCTAGACCAGCAAAAATGGTGTCCAACACACAGCAAAACACAGGCGGTAAAGATAAAAAATGGAAGGGAGACCCACGCCAATGGTGCCAGGTCTAACATCCCCAAATTACATGAGCAGGAGTAATCACGTAATTATCGGTAATTCCACATCAAAGAGCAATTACCAAAAGTACTCTGATTGCTCTGACGTAATCGGAATTGTGCCCAGGCCTCGTGGAGAGGGGAGACGAGGCACAGAGCGAGATGGGTGGTAAGAAGCCATGTATAATTCTGTTATATTTGGACAGTGTGAAAGTCTTCTGAGAAGGTATATCAAGCCTCCTTCTTGATTATCTAGGAAAGGTGACCCCGTCCTGTAGCCAAGAGACCACCCTGTACAGAATAGAATAAGTGAAAGGTGTCCAGTGTCTTCTTAAGAGGATCCCAGTATGGAGCAAAAAAACACAAATAGTAAACAAAAACTCTTTGGCAATTCTGCAGCTCTTGACTGGAGATGAAGACTAATTCTGAAGTGCTTTACAAGGCACCAAAATCCCCATGAGAATAGGGAAGAGAAAAGAGCCAGCATAATATACAGAAGTAGGATTCAGTAGAAGTTCTAACTTCGAAAAGCAAGAATCTGGAACAAGATAGAAGCGAAGGATGAAAAGTAAGGGGCAAATACATTGCTATGCACAGATCACTTAGAAATGCCTCCATATACATGATTCAAAGAAGAGCTAACATCCCAGGAAAAGACTCTACTTCACTTTGGATTGAGAGCCTCGGATAACATTCAATGGACAGATCCCTTTCCTGGAATTCCTGCCATTCAGCCACAAAATGAAAATAAAGCCCAAATTGGACCACTTTCACCCAGCGCTGAATTCTATTGTTCAGTAGCTGCCATGTATGTATGGCAATCCAGCCAGCTTGCAGAACATCCCTCCGGATGACAGCAAGCGCAGAAACACTGGAACAATCCAGACACGAGGACGCCCCACCATGCACTGAGCGCAGCATCAAACAATGTTCTATTGGCAGCGCCTGGAGCTCTCCTCTCTCCTCTGAATACATGAACTGCTCTCAGCATTGCTAACAACTCTGCTCACTCCACAAATGTCACACCAGGGGCTGTTTTACACAAAGTGCCTCAGGGGCGCAACAGGCGTTTACACCCTCTTTGTGCGCGCCCGGGGCACTTTGATATTACAGAAGGCGCCACAGATTCTTGTGCAGCCCCTTCTGTAATACTGAAAGCACTGATGCACATAAAGCACCAGCACTTCCTCAAGATGGCATTCCCACATTTGCATGGGGTGTTGCCTCATGCAAATGAGGGAATCCCTGTGCCTCTGCGCCCACTCCGTATTATAGACGTGGGCGTGGAGGCAAAGAAGCTTTCAGAGGGTGACACTGACAGTGCGCCACCTAAAAGGTGGCAGAATGTCAGCGCGCCCCTTAATAGCAGCCCTCTGTAGGGAGAAAGGGGTTCCTATGGAGCCCCCATTCATCCCCTTGCAGGCGGGTGCAGTTGCTCACTGCACACGCCTGCAGAGTATTTTTGGGATAGGTTGCAGGAGGCCAGATATATATTTTTTTATATCTGGCTAGAGGAGGAGTCATTGGAGAGAGGGTAGGAGGAATATAGGTGTTTTTTCAGTTTAGGTGGGAGAAAGGAGGGTAATAACACAGGGTGGTGATAATAGATGGCAGGAGGCAAGGTATTATTCTTTTTAATATTTGGGAGAGGAGGAAAGGGTAATGCTAAGAGTAGCAGGATGACAGGTGTTGTTTCCAAAATATGAGTGGTTGAGGGGGAGGGATGGTGGGTGGTCGTCAGGACAACAGGTTAAATAAGGGAAAGTGTTCAGATGCAGGTGATAATATGTTGTCTCTGACTCCCCTTGTCTCTCCTATTTCTGCACAGCTGATATCAGCAGGGGAAATGAAATGGGGGGGGCATACATAACATAAAATTAAAGATATGTAATTATAAATAAAGGGGATGTTTTTCACATGGTATTTCCAGACATCATAGACAACTCAAGCTTCGCTCTTATTGTCTATTTGATGTCACTCCTCTGTAAAAACAAACATCACTGTTATTTACACTTACTCATCTATAATTCTGTATTTTGGGTATAGTGTTTTTCTTAGGTGAATATGCCATAATTTACATGTCAGGCAAATGTCTGGATAGATTTTCAGTCATGTTGGCAGAAAGAAGGAGCTACCTAGTTTGCATAACTTATTGCCTGCCTACTCATAGAGTGCTTCGGTTTCCTGTTCCTGTAAATCAGCAGGTGGTAGAAATGTGCCTTAGCTGCCCCAAGGATGCCTATAAAGAGTGGCAAATTAGCTCTTGTTGTATGATGAAGCCGTGGCTGCTGGCATGTAGGCAGAGTGGGGAGGGGGTGGCATATGTGGTGTCGGTGAGTGCATGCATGCAAGGTGAGTGGTGTGTGAAAAGAAAAAGAAAAAAACATTCACCTTGCTTGCTGCACGACCTCTGGTGTCTGATATCCTCCTCGCGCTGGTCTCCTCGGGCTCCAGTGAATTCCCTTAAGCAATCATGGCGCTGCTCTCATGCTGGCGACCAGCATGAGAGAAGCGGCAGGATTGGAGGGAGCGAGCTCTCTCAGCGCTCTCAAGAGTGATGGAGGCCTATGCTTTCTCTAACCCAGCTGTCTTAGGACAGCTAGAATAAAGAAGTTTAAAATGTGCATGTCTGGCTGGCCGTCGCAAAACAGCCGGCCAAAAAGACATGCGTACATTAATCTGAAGTGCACAACTCCTTGCTGCCACTCAGAAGCAATGGCCCCGCCACGTCCTGACACTAGGTTCAGGATGGGCGGATGGAAAATAAAATGGCAATAAATTAACTTTATTACCATTTTATTTTTCATCCCTGGGGGCATTTTGGGCAGTGGGGCGACTCGTCCTAATGGAGGAGCCGCTCCTGATGAAGCCTGATTTAGGGGACCTGAGTGCAGTAGTGTGGTGGTCAAGAGAGCCTACAAAACATGTGGAAGAATTGTAGATAACAAATTTTATGAGACCACCAGTTAAAACTGCACGTGTTCTGAAAGTACAGAAGATGCAGTACAGCTGGTATTTTGAAATGTGCTGGCATCGCACGTATCACAAGGAAGAAAGGCCCGATGTACTAAACCTTCTTTGCATTTTTAAAACCTATTATTTGTAAAATCACAGCATTTGTGACTAGAAAAACACAATTCATAACGTGGTAAAAACACTCTGCAAGTCGGAAATGACTTTCCTATTCACAGAATGCCCTTTGCAACTGATTGGAATTTGGTAACAGGAGGAGATATGAAAAAGATGTCTCTCTTCTGTTGAATCACTATGCAACTGAAACTATTGATCTGATACCAACTCCCTAGAGGGTAGATATCACATTTGCAAATTGAAAGCTGTACCCGTGCAACAGCTCCCACCATCTCAATGTGTGTATTTGGCTATTGGTCCCAGACCAATGGATACTTCACGATCACAGTCATTGAATGACAATCTTTATTTCTGAAATTAGCTTCTGTCCTTTTAATGGGCAGGAGCTGCTTCAAAAAAGAGACATTGGCCAAGTAAATGGGTCTGGGTTGGCCACCAGCCTTTTGGTTTTGCCTGTGCTTGATTTGTCATTGTTATGGTAAAAGGGTTGTTGGGGGAGCTGCTGGGCCCTCAACAATATAAAAAAAAAAGTAGCTTAAATCAAAAATATTTTTGTTCTGAAAAATTACACAATACCATAGCAGTCGCTGGCACTGAAGAGATTTACTTTGGATGAGGATGTGCTCCTTATGAAAGAGCAGGATATGGTCATTCAGAAGGAAGTTAGAGCAGTGGCCTAGTGAGTATATTTTATATATTTTGTGTGTGCGTGCATGTATATATATATATATATATATATATATATATATATATATATATATATATATATATATATATATATATATATATATATATATCTGTGTGTGTGTATGTGTATATATATATATATATATATATGTACATATGTTTTTTCAGTGAATATATATATAGATAATTAGATAGATAGATAGCAGCTTGGGAAGATCCTTGTGGAGCACCCAAAGCTAACAGATACATGATCCACTAGAGCTGCAAGCCTGAGTGCTGAAATACAGACCTAGATCACGTTCAAAGCTCAGGTGCCACACTTAGGTAACTGTAGGGTGGTGAAGGCTCATAGAGGCAAACTAGTGATTAGATGTTGAGACAGACTGAGCAGACTCTACAGATACTGCTTTCATCTGGAAATTCAGATTTCACTATCAGCATTCATCCAGCAAGAGGGGGCTGACATGCAGTGGGTGACAATCTGAGCTGCCTGGACAAGGCAGTGACAGATCTAAAGATGGATCTGTGCGTCAGCAGATTATGTGAAAAAGTCAAAGTGAAGAGACCTAATGCATGATGCAAGAGAAGCAACATTATCATTAACTTCAGCTGGGGTAAGAGAAGAATCCTGTAAGACGTTGCATGTAATTGGAAGGAGGCCAGAGGATGCAAAAGGAAACAGATTAGAAGTAGACTCAGTCGATAACGAGTGAAAAGAATGTAACTGTTGATGATGTCAAATGCGGCCAATAAAACTGACAGGATGAGGTCATGACACTGTGACACCAAGGACTCACCTCAGGCCATCCACGACCACAACAAAAGATGGACTCTGGTAGATCAGAAGCCAAGCTGGAGAGGGTACAGGCATTTACTTTTAAGCAAAGAGACATTTTAGTAGTGACTGCTCTTGCAATAATATTGGCCATTAGAAGCAGTGCAGTAGTTGGCATGTGCAGAAGACCCAACTGAATATCTATTGATCAGTACAAAAAATGATGGTGTTTTTGAAGAGCCGGGAAAAGTCAGAACAATATGGAAACTGGAAAAGCAGTATGGATTGTTTCAGCAATAGATATGAGAAATTTTACAGAACAGAGATTGATATGGGAGATTGATTTAATGCTAAAGATCAATGTAAAAAAATGTACAGGTAATCAATCAATCAGGGAGTTTTAAGCCCTACTTACCCGTGAGGGTCTCAAGACGCTGGGAGGCAGCTGCGGTCAGTCGAAGAGACAGGTCTTGAGGGTCTTCCTTAAGATGTGCAGGGTGGGGCGCGTCTGATGTCGATTGGGAGCTCGTTCCAGGTCTTGGCCGCAATGTAGGAGAAGGTTCTTCCACCCGTTCTTGTTCTGCGGATGCGCGGGGGTACGGCGAGGGCGAGGTCGGCGGATCGGAGGTTCCTCTTGGGTACGTGGAAGGAGATTCTATCGTTGAGATATTGGGGTCCGGTGTTGTGGAGGCATTTGTAGACGTGGGTGAGTATCTTGAAAGATACTCTCTTCTCGACGGGGAGCCAGTGGAGGTACCGCAGGTGTTGGGAGATGTGTTCGTGTCGAGGGATGCCGAGGACAAGTCTGGCTGCGGTGTTCCGTATGGTCTGGAGTTTGCGGAGCAGAGACTTGTTGATCCCAGGGTAGAGGACGTTTCCGTAGTCCAGTCTGCTGGTTATGGGTGCGTGGGTGACGGTCTTTCTTGATTCAGTGGGGATCCATTTGAAGGTCTTTCCGAGGATGCAGAGGGTGTTGAAGCAGGTGGAGGCGAGGGCGTTGACCTGTCGAGTCATGGAGAGGGAGGAGTTGAGTATGATGCCGAGGTTTCAGGCGTGGTCCGTGGGGGGGGGCTGCCGAGGGCAAGGGCCACCAGGTGTTGTCCCATGCAGAGGGGGAGGGTCCGAGGATGAGGACCTCTGTCTTCTCTGAGGTGAGCTTCAGGCAGTTGCTACTCATCCAGGATGCAACGTCCTTCATTCCTTCCTGGAAGTTGAGTCTGGTGGTGAGAGGGTCCTTGGTGAGGGAGAGGATGAGCTGGGTGTCGTCGGCGTAGGATACTATGCTGAGTCCGTGCTGCCTGACGATGGCGGCGAGGGGGGCCATGTAGATGTTGAAGAGCGTGGGCTGAGCGATGATCTTTGGGGTACTCCGAGGTTGATCTCTGTGGGTTCGGAGAGGAAGGGTGGAAGTCTGATTCTTTGGGTTCTGCCAGTGAGGAAGGAGCGGAGCCAGTCGAGGGCGGTTCCCTGTATGCCGGAGTCGTGGAGTCTGGCGGTGAGTGTGCGGTGGGAGACTGTGTCGAAGGCTGCAGAGTGGTCGAGAAGGATCACGGCTGCGGTGTGTCTTTTGTCGAGGAGGGTGCGGATGCCGTCTGTGGCAGCAAATAGAGCGGTCTCAGTGCTGTGGTTGCTGCGGAATCCGGATTGGGAGGGGTCGAGGATGGAGCTTTCTTCGATGAATTTCGTTAGTTGGACGTTGACAGTCTTCTCTGTGACTTTGGCCGCAAAGGGGATGAGGGAGATGGGTCGGTAGTTCCTGAGGTCCGTGGGATCTGGTGAGGGCTTCTTGAGTAGGGGTCTGACTTCAGCGCGTTTCCAGTCATCGGGAAAGATGCCGGTTTCGAAGGTGGTGTTAATGGTGTGTCGTAGTTCTGGTGCGAGGGTGGCGGCGGCTCTGTGGAAGATGTGCGGGGGGCAGAGGTCTGTGGGGGCTCCTGAGTGGATGCCTTTTATGGTCGATGTGGTGTCTTCGGTGGTGACTGGGGTCCAGGAGGAGATGGTGGGCTGGCTGGCATTGGTGGAGGAGGGAGTGGTTTCGGAGTCAGGTGTCTGGTCATTGAAGTTGTCGTAGAGGCCCTTGATTTTCAGATGGCAGTAGGAGCTGAGCTTGTTGTAGAGGTCCTGGGAAGGGATGATGTCTGTGGTTTCGCTGGGGGGTTTGGTGAATTCCTGGATGATGCTGAAGAGTTCCTGGAGTTGGCAAGGATCTTGTTCTGGATGAATGTCCTTTTGGTGGATCTGATGCGTTGGTGATATTCTGTCAAGGCGTTCTTGTAGGAGGTGCGGTCTTCCGGGGACTTGCTGTTTCTCCAGTTCTTCTCGAGACATCTGCAGGTGCGTCTGTATTCTTAGAGGTCGGCGGTGAACCAGGTGGCCTTTCTGGGGCATTGTCTGTCGGGGTTATGTAGGGGTGCGAGCTCGTCTGAGCAGTTGGTGATCCATCTGTGGAGTTCTTTGGCTGCTTGGTTGGCGTCGGTCGAGGTGGAGGGGGCAATGCGGTTGAGGGTGGAGTTGAGCTGCTCCTCGGTGACCTTGCTCCAGTTCCTTCGTGGAGGGCGGGGTGAAGGTTTGAGTGCTGTGGCTTTGTCGACGTGGAAGTGTATGCAGTGGTGGTCCGTCCAGTGGTGTTGCATAGTGTGGCTGAAGTGGGTGTTGTTACCTCCTGCGAAAATGGGGGCGAGGGTGTGTCCTGCCTTGTGGGTGGGGGCGGTGACGAGTTGTATCAGTCTGAGGTTGGCGAGGTTGTCTAGGAGTGTGGCGGAGTTGGGGTCACTGAGGTTGTCGAGGTGGAAGTTGAGGTCTCCGATGAGGATGTAGTCCATGGAGGCCATGGCGTGGGGTGCGATGAGGTCAGCGATGGTAGTGGTGAACGCAGTTCGAGGTCCGGGAGGTATGTAGGCGAGGGTGCCTCATAGGGTTGGTCTGGGGCTGGTCTGGATCTGGAAGTGGAGGTGGAGGTGGCGGGCAGGCTGTCGCTCGAGCTGGAGGTCGTGAGTCGGAGGGAGCTCTTGTGTGCGATGGTGAGTCCTCCTCCTGGGCGGTTGGGGCGATCCTTCCTCTGGATCTTGTATCCATCAGGGATGGCGGTGGCGATGTCGGGGGCGGAGGAGGCGTTGGTCCAGGTTTCTGTGAAGAAGGCGACGTCTGGTGAGAGGGTGTTGAGGATGTCCCAGATTTCTACCGCAGTCTGCGCAGGGAGCGCACATTGAGGAGGATGCACTTCAGGGCTTCGGTAGTGTTGGCGTCCGGCGTGGGGGCGCGGAGGGTAGTAAAGGTTCGGTGGCAGTGTGGCAGGAGAACTGACCGTGGGTGGTGTTCGGCGTGGACAGCTGGCAGTTGTTGTTCCTTCCGAGGGTTGAGTGCAAGGAGGGCAGCTGAGTTGTAGCGGTGGGTGGTCGGAGATCCATGGTCTCTGGCGTTGGTCGCGGTCAGGTCGCAGACGGGCGCAGACGGGCTTGCCTTGCGTGCCAGCTGTGCGGCCGCACAGTGGCTGCCATTATATAGGGAAGGGGGGAGGGAGGCGCAGCTGGGAGACGGGAGCGAGAACAGGCAGAGGAGAGGGGCCACGGGGGCAGCAGCGGCGGGAAAGGGAACTGGGCAGAATAACAGACAGAAAATGACAAAACAGAACAGAAACTAACAAAAACAGAACAGAAAATCACAAAACAACAATAACAGATCACAACAGCGGAACCAGCAGAAGAGCAAGGCTCTCCCACTGGACCACCAGGGATGAGGCGCAGGCAGAAGCCTGCGGGTGGAGGAGGGCCTTGAACACCTACCTAGAAGAGGTGTCGGGGGCAGCGGCAGGCGACGCAACAGCGGAGCTGCTGGGGCGGAGAGCGGGACTCTGGCCAGGAGGTCAGAGGTCCTGCTCAGTCATCCCCGCAGCGGCCGCCATTAAATAGGGAAGGGGGGAGAGAGGCGTAGCTGGGAGGCGGGAGCGGGAACCAGCTGGGGGAGGGGCCGCGGGGGCAGCGGGAAAGGGAACCGGGCAGAAAAACGGGCAGAATAACGGGCAGAAAATGACAAAACAGAACAGAAACTAACAAAAACAGAACAGAAAATCACAAAACAACAATAACAGATCACAAATAAAAATACAGAGGCACAATAGCAGCAAGACAGAAAAACGGGCACAACACAATACAGAACGGGCACAACACAATACAGAACATCAGCGGAACCAGCAGAAGAGCAAGGCTCTCCCACTGGACCACCAGGGATGAGGCGCAGGCAGGAGCCTGCGGGTGGAGGAGGGCCTCGAACACCTACCTGGAAGAGGTGTCGGGGCAGCAGCAGGCGACGCAACAGCGGAGCTGCTGGGGCAGAGAGCAGGACTCTGGGCAAAATCCGTGGGAGGTAAGGTAGGAGCCAGTTCAGTAGTTAATAATATCCCGCACTCTAGCTCTGCACGCAGCCTGCCCCACACCTCCCTGCTTCCTTGTTGAATTCCCTTGGGGAGGAAAAAATGGCGTCCCCGGGGTGATGTCACTGGCTGGGCGGGGCCCGGCAGAGCCAGGCAGGTAGATAAAGTTTTGCACAAACAGGAATTGCCTGTTCTCGGAGCTCCAACTGTCCCTACTTGCTAGGTAAGGTGCTGGCGCCTGTGTTTGTAGTCAGGGGAATTGTAACAAAGCGCCGAGACGTGGGGGATCCAAGCTCTAGAAGACAGATAACAGCTAGATAAGAGATAATCAGAGAAAAGAGGGACAGACAAAAGGCTGCTTGCTTCTTCTTGTGAAATTCACATGATACACATTTTGCAAGATTTCACAGGTCCAATATTGGCCTGAATGTTGTCACACACGTCACTGTTTGAAACAGGAAATGTCTTGATAGAATAGTAAAATCGGGTCCGAGAGTCGTTTTCTCCTTGAGCTAGTTTACTCCTTGAATTTCTATTTCTATTTCATACAAATAGTCAAATACTCAACAGAAAAAAATCACGTAAAACACACATTTTGTATAATTTTCACAAAATTACGCAGATCTTGCAAAAGAAATGTAACTTTCCTGCAGCACCTTTCATGCACCTAGAGTGGAAAGAAGAGTTTTTTCAGAGGTGTTAGCTCCAATCCTATGCAGTTAGGATTTATTAGATACAGTTCAAAGCACCTTTGAATTCCCAGGTGGAAATTTTAGTTGAGAAAATAGAAATTATTTCTATTTGACCAAATTGATAGTGTCTTGCAGTTTTGTTTTGTAACCTTATCTGTCCTGTTTGCATAATATGTATTTGTTGCTACCTGATTCAATAATATTAATTTGCAATAGGATTACAGCATGGTTGTTGTATCTTTGTCTGTACATATAGTGCTGACTTTGTTGGCCTGCTTTCTTCCTATCGCTGCATCAAATAAATCAAGTGACGTATATTTGAGGAATGAGTATAACATCTGTTTTATTGCCCTTCCTTACAGACCTTTGGAGCTGATGATGTTGTGTGCACACGGATTTATGTCAGAGCATGAAAAACTATACTGAAACCCACCCCAAGGTTGGACAAAAGGTTTCCAAGCAGGCGCCATTGAAATGGCGACATCGGAAGTAGCTGTCTCCAGTATTTCAGATGCCAGTGAACAATCCTCTTTGACAGTGTGTTTCATATCAATAATGTTTTTGCATTTGATTGCTTTATTTTGCTGTGTACATTGCATTTTGTAGATACAAAACCTGTATTCTGTGATGTTATTAAATTTGTTGAGCAAAAAAGGCTGATTCTTCTACATGCTCTTTATATACACTTGGCAAAATGTTTTCATTCTAAGTAAAAGTCATGTCTCAGCAGTGTACAAGACCCCTGGTGAAATGCCTTCTAATATGCCATATGGTCTGCCTCTAAAGGATCTGAGCTAGCCCGCACATACATGGTGATGCACACTCTACAGGGTATCCTAGGAGAGATATTAACTGGAAGCCTATTTGAGTTTTTAGCAAGCAAGAAAATGCCCAGATTACTTACTGGTAATCTTCGTTACTCAGTTCCTTGTCTTTCTTGCGCCAACTCTTGATACCTTCCCACTGGGACGCTTCGGAGTTAGGACTTGGTTCCTTCAGCTTTTACAAGGTGTCGTTCTGGTTAAGGGAGGGAATTATAAAGGGCAAGAGGTGGGGCAAAATGTTAGTATAAAAGAGAAGAGAGGCTAATGTGAGTCTGCAGATTAACCCTTCTCCACTCCCATTTGGAGCAAAACCTATAACATGGGCTTCAGCACAACCATGTAGAATTCACACCAAGACTGTATTTTAAAAGGAAAAATTAGAAATGGGGGTCTCTAGTTGGCAGAGGTAGGTACCTTTGTCCAAATAGGGACCCTTGCTTCTAGTCAGGGTAAGGGGGATACACTTCTAAAGGAACCCCTGCTCACCCCCTTAGTAGCTTGGCACAAGCAGACAGGCTTATCTCAGAGGCAGTGTGTAAAGCATTTGTGAACACATACAGTAATGCAGTGAAAACACTACAAATTAACACCACACCAGTTTAGAAAAATAAGTAATCTTTATCTAAACCAAAACAAGACCAAACGACAAAAATCCACCATGCAGTAATAAAAATATGACTTTCAGATGGCAGAAATAGTTCAGTTCAATGCAAGTTGTAAATGTGACACTTTTCTCAAAAGTACCTGAGATGCGTCACGCAAAACAAACAAAATGGCCGCAGGGAAGGTGATGCGTCGGTTCCTTACACTCAGGGAAGGTGACGCGCCGATTCCTTGCTCCGGGGGAGGTGATGCATCGGTTCCTTACTGCAGCGCAGGGGAGTTGATGCGTCGGTTCCTTACCGGAGAGGAGGTGATGCGTTGTTTTCTTACTGCGTGGGAAGTTGATGCGTCTGTTTCTTACTGCGGCCCCCAATGATGCGACAGTCTTGGCGCCTCGATGCAATGCGCCGATCCGGTACGATGCGTGGCTTCGTGCAGCCGCACAGCAGGCTTTCGTCGGGATCGGTGCGGTGATCTCAGACTTTGGAGATCATTGCACCCGATGCGTCGTGTGGCGATTTCTCGAGCCGCGGCAGGCGCTGCGACGGTTTCTTTGGCGATGCACCGAAAACAGGTGCGGATGCGTTACGCTTCTTCGATGTTGCGTTGGTTTTCCAGCTCCCAGCGACTAACAGTCTCTAGAGGTCCTAAACAGCAGAAGGCACCTCTTTGCAGGTTGGAATTTCCAGCAAGGGTATTCAGGGGAGCTGGTGGTGAAGTCTTTGTGTCCCTGAGACTTCAGAACAGGAGGCAAGCTCAGTTTCAAGCCCTTGGAGATCTTTTCTTCAAGCAGGTGACAAAGCAAACAGCAAAATTCTTTTTCTCCTTTCCTTGGCAGCAAGCAGCCACTGCAGGCCAACCCCAGACAGCAAACAGCACAGGGGCAGTATTCCTCCTCAGCTTATCTGGCTCTTCTCCTTGACAAAGGTTCCTCTTGATTTCCCAGAAGTGATCTAAAAGTCTGGGGTCTGGGCCCCTCTTTTTATACACAAAAATCCTTTGTTCTCTAAAGGCAGAGAGTATCTGTACCCAGCCAAAACCAGTTCTCTCCTCACTGGTGCAGCTTCCTGGCAGGAGGTGGAGACAGCATTGTTGAAGGCAGACCAGGCCCATGCAGGTGAAAGGAGATCTCCTCCCCCTACTCTAAATGCAGCCCAGGTCTATTCAGCCCAGCCCTGACTCATCAGACTTCTGGAGCCACTGCCCCTCTCCAGCCCCTGTCATCCAAAAGCCAGACATGCAATACACAAACCTAGCAGAGGCACACTGGATGGTTAGGCAAGAAAATACCTACTTTCTAAAAGTGGTATTTTCAATCACAGAATGTAAAAATCACCCTCACTAAAAGATGCACTTTAACATTCTGAGTTCAGGCATACTAAACTTTATTTTTCTACCTTGTTCCCAGGGTCAGTTATGTTTATAAGATGTTATAAACAAACTCCCTATTCTGTCCAATGGGAACAGATAGCCTTGCAGTAGTGAAAAACGAAATTGGCAGTATTTCACTATCAGGACATGCCACACACATCAGGGCATGTCCTACCTTTCACATACAATGCACCCAGCCCACAGGGATACCTTGGGCCTACGTTAGGGGCAACTGATATGTAGAAAAAGGGAAGGTTTAGGGTAACCCTGGGTGTAGTGGGCGTAGCGGGGCTACGCGGAGGTCCACGGAGTTGCGAACAAACTCTGTGGAACTCTGCTCCGCTACACCACCCGCCTCCACCCCCCCTATTAACAAGTAAGTCAACATTAATTAAAAGTAAATTTAAAACCACTTACCTCTGTACTGCGGCGTCCCCGGGCTGACCTCCTCCTCTTCCTCGATGTATCGGTAATGCTTGAGAAAGCTGCGCATGCGCGCGCGCCCGATACGTTAATGTTGACTTACTTGTTAATAGGGGGGGTGGAGGCGGGGGCTGGCCAACTCCGCTCAGCTGCAGAATTTGCGGAGATTTGCCTTCTCCGCGTTCTCCGCGGAACGCGGAGAAGGCAAATCTCCGCACACTCCGCGGGCGGAGCGGAGGTCTCCGCCCGGGGTTAGTTTAGGGACTGGCAAGTGTGTGCACTTGCTAAGTCAACATGGCAGTCCCAGACTGCACACATGCTCTGCAATGGCAGGCCAGTGACACATTTTACAGGCTGCTTCTGTGGGTGGCACAATCAGTGCTGCAGCCCAGTAGCAGCATTTGATTTGCAGACCCTGGGCACAGACAGTGCATTGTACTAGGGTCTGATAAGTAAATCAAATATGCCAATCATGGAATCACTAATCCATAATATCAATTTACAAAGAGAGCATATGCACTTTAGCACTGATCAGCAGTGGTAAAGTGCCCAGAGTCATAAAACCACCAACAGCAGGTCAGAAAAAATACAGGAGGAAGGCAAAAAGTTCTGGGATGACCCTGCAAAAAGGGCCAAGTCCAACAACATTTAAATTATAATTTGCCAATTTATACGTCAGTTTAAAAAGGTGCATCCAAAAGGTAAACATTGCTTATTTGTTTCTAAATCTGTAAAGTAAAATGTTTATTCTACTTACAATCTAAAAGCTAACAAAGGTTTAGAGACATTTCTGCAAGTAGCTGAAGCCTATTAAAACTGGTGGGCATGCTGGATTTTATTACCTAGGTTGTTAAAATATATTTATATATTTTAATAATTTGTTGCATGAACTGCCTGCCTAAAACGTTGGTCAGTCTGAACATGTGGCTTCATCTATTTCCTCTAGTTGAGGTTCATGTGAGTTTTCACACATCCTTATCTTTGGGGAGAGGTTGCCAACTGACCAACTTCAAAGCCGTCTCTGGCCTAAGGCCTTATTGTCTTCGCAACTCCTTTCTAGATCAGATATGCCCTTCAGTAGATTCACTTCTCTTCTTGGAAAGGAAGGGAAACAGACCTTCTCGCCACAGGGAGAAGGCACAAATGAGACGTGAAGAGGTGGAAGGGTTCTTTGAACGTCTGGGGTTTGGACAGGTCTATCTTTAGGAAGAGTTGGGAGAGAGGGAGTGAATTCTAAGGAAGCCCTAGAGGTGCCGTTTTAGAAAATTGTAGCCGGGAGCACTATGGTGTTGTTTCTGCATTAAGACAAAATGGCAGGATGAATCATAGCGAAATAAATGTTAGGAGGAGAATATGGAGAAACGTCTGCTGGATTTGTGTAGAAGCCTACACCAACCAAAGCTGACCTCAAACTTCAAAAAACAGTTGAAACCTCCCTTTTGGAAATGAGCTCAACATGGCAGAAGCACAGAAAGAAGACCTGTTATCTGCGGGTATAATTCCTAACTACCTGGCAAAGAACTGAGCATATGAGGCTCCAGTTTTACTCCAAATCTCTAGACTTGATGGCTGCTCTGAGGGCTGGTCAATCTGCCTGTTGCTGACTCAGAAGGACAAAGAGGTTTCAGGTCCTGACCATGGATGCCTGCCTGATGTGGAACCTCTCTTGAGTATTGGAAAGTAGGGCATGCAGGGCTGGCTTTCAATCTGGTCACTGCACAACAGGATTATGCTAAGTTTGTGCACCCCTTGAGCCACATGGCTAATGATGCAACAGCCGAAAGCAAAACAAGGCAAGCTTGCCTCATTGGGACAGGATATTTTACATACATTTTGTGATGGTCGACTGTGAAACTTTGAGGGAGTAAATGGGATCCAGGTATGATTGTTCACCATCAATATCCGGATTTTATCATCAAAGAAGCAGAGAGGGTAGGCGTCACAGAGAATGGGAAATGGTTCCCAAGACATTCAAGCATCCAGGGCAGTGCAGCAAGTATGACTCATTCAGGAGTTGTATTCTCTGTAGACATCAGCATGTGCCCCCTTCTTAGTCTGGCTCAGAAAATGACACTGTAATGGACCAAAACCCAAAAGCTAAGATTTGCTATGTATCCAAGAAGTGGATGCAAGAGGTCCTGGTAGTCAGGTAAAAGGTGGATTTACCCATTTGCAGATGCTGAGTCAGCAGTAGTAACTGTACTCTTCAGCCAATAGAACCATTCAATTGCTTCTCAGACACCAGATGTGAGGAGACTTATCTGTGGAGGCTGTACTGGACACAAAGTTGGACGTAGCCTTTGAAAAGTGTATGGTGACTTGTCTTTGGAGGCTGTGCTGGACACAAAGTTGGACGTAGCCTTGGAAAAGAGTGTAGTCGCTCAAACCTGTCACAACATGCAAGTGCCTATTTTAAGTTCTCCTGAATAGAACCACATGCCTGTGACAGAGCTGCGTATAGAGCAGATGAGAGATGCCACTTGAGTCAATCAAAACAACTTTGACAGGTGTTGGTTCAATGGAGGTACAGCATTTCAACTAGATGAGGGGCTGGAAGAGAGAGAGATGGCAGTCAGAAAAAAGCCCACTGCTGTCAATGAATTATCCACTAAGAAGCTTTTTGGAGGTCTTCGAAGCAAAGTTAGATGACCTGATTAAAAAGACGTTTGAAGTTTGGAAGCATGACTATCCTTACTGAGGGTGATCCAAGACGTGTGTTTCGAAATTCTGAGTTTCTTGCAGAACTAGTGCAATTCTGTGCCACTTATTTTGGCCAAGTCATACTACTGATAGGAAAGATAATTGTGTTCTGTTCTTCTGGATTTGTGGGTGGTGATGTTCTCTTTACCTGAAGATGGGTTAAAGGCTGGCGTTAAACATCAGTTCAAGAATTTTTATGGATCTAAACAGTGGTATTTGTTCAGCCCAAAAGACCATACAGAGACTAGTGCAGTGTTTCTAGAGTAGGAAATATCACTAAAATTGTAGGAGAATTGGCCAGTTTCTATACAGAATGCATACACAATGGCTGCGAGTTCATGGATATATGGTAGCAGTAGTGTTTCTCCTTCCATCAGTTCAGCTACATTTTAAAGTCTCTGGGAGGTATCTTTTATCACAACGATATTTCTAATGACAGAACTTCAAGTATATGGTACCAGTTAGTGCATACTTCCACAAGAAACATACTACTAGTGTAAGGTGCTTAGCTGGATGTAGATTTGCTGAAATATTCACTTTAAATTCCAGTGCACTGGTTTGGGGAAGAAACTGAACTCATGGGTGACAAACAGGAATTGGCCAGTCTCTATAAGTAAGAATTCTTTGGACTGAAGGAGTTGGAAGAGCTTCAAAAGGGTATTTCGGCTTTGTTCATCAGATCTCAGGTTACGCTTTTTGATTCAAAATGACAATACAGTGGCAAGGCATCTCTGAATGGGAAGGGCCATAAGCACCCATCTGCACCTGGACTGCGCCCAGCACCACGAATCCTGATCGGACCAATCCCCAGCGATACTCTGCAGTGCTTCTCTGGACTCTCAACCCCGGATGCCATTGTCCACATGGCTGCATCGGCGTGCTGATTAATGCAGAAGGCCCCATCTCTTGCATCCATTTCCACTTCACATGCAGCAACTCACCCTCCACACCCACATGGGCAACACCAACGGCATGACCCACTCTCCCTAGCAAACATGCATCCCATGACACACTAATATGCATGCTCAACACCAGCTCGCTCTGCAAACACACCACAGAAATCTGGGACCTACTGGACAGCAATGTCCCTGACCTCCTCTACCTTATGCAGACATAGCTGACCTCAGTTTCAATTCCGGACATTGCACTGGCCGGCCTGGCTGGATACAAGATCGCAAGACAAGACCGCCAACACAAACCCAGAGGAGACATCGCTATAATTTTCAAGGAAATCATCAACTGCACCACCTCCACAGAGACCGAGACCAACTACATGGAGCACCTGCACTACAAAGTGCAATTCTTAGACAATTTCATTCTGAACGGAGCCCCAGTCTACTGCCCACCCAGACCACAAGCAGAATTCACCAACAACAATGCAGATTTCACCACCCCTCGTATAATAGATTCCAAAGCCTACATCCTTCAGTGAGACCTCAACTACCACCTGAAAGATTGGACCAATCCCAACTCAGCCACACTCCTCGAAAGCCTAGGAAACCTCGGACAGACACAACACGTCTCCAGACCCACGCACACCGCTGGACAAACAGTTGACCCTGCTTTCGTCTCTCTCAACGGCATCAAGATCGGCTCAGCCACTCCACTCAACTGGATCGATCATGCCATCGTCCACCTCCAGATCAACACACCACGCAACAAAAGAACTGCCACCACAGATCAAGTCAGCTGAAGCTGGAGTAACATCATGAAACCAGACTGGTCACACACCCTACGCGAAGCCTAGCCTAAACACACCAGAGACCTAGCCAGAGACATCAACCACTTTGAAAAATTGAACTCAGATTGTACTGACAGCAGTGCTAAACTTGAGCCGGTGGGGGGGACGTGGCCAAGCCGCCGACCGTAATGGCCGCGTAGGATTGTAGCTCCGCCGCTGACTTTGTAAGAAATGTCCGCCCTGGTGGCTCCGGCGGTACCGCCGGGTTGGAACATGCCGTAGGAGACGGTGGAGAGGCTGCCGGTATGAAAGTTGGCCCTTGGTACGATCGCGGTGTGGATCGGCACCGGAGTTTGGAGATTGGGCGAGGAGCGGCCTGCAGCCTCGTGTGAAGCCGGGGACTCGCATGAGCTGGGCCGGCATGCGTCGAGGCGGGATCGGAGGGGGCTGCTGTGTGCCCAGAAGAAGTGGCGCTGTCGGCGTAAGCGGTCGCTGTAGGGGCGCTCAGAGTGGCCAGATCTTCACTAAAAGTGTCCCGCGGATGCTACCTGAAGGCCCCGTGGTGACAGGGCCGCGGGCTGGGAGCTGCGGGACCTGTATGGGTGGCTCCCCCGCTTCCGTACCCCTGTTATACAAGCAACGCGGCCCCCCCCCCAAGAATAACAACACCAGCGGTGCGGCCCATTGAGACTGCTGTGGGCCCTGAGCAGGAGACCCGGCGGGGTGAGCGGTGGTGGTGGGGGCACCCAAAGCGACCAGACACACCCTAATAAGACCAGTGGACGATCCCCTGTGGCCCCGTGGAGACGGGGGCCACGGGTGAGCCTGGGGACTGGCAGTCAGGCCAGGAGCTGTGGGACCAACACTGGTGGCCCTCCCCCCGCCTTCGCGCCCCCTGCTGCGCCGGCGATGTGGCCTCCCCCCACGAAGGATAACATCAGCGGTAGCGGCCCACGGCAGGATGCATAAGCCCTAATGGTGGTGCAATAACGAAACCGAAGTAAAGCCACTAAAGAGAGACACAAACAACGCTGCGGACAACAGTTCAGTGCAGGATCACGCCAGGGATCGGACCTACCTCGGCCAGGTGCCTAGTCCTCTCATGCCGCACAGTGTGTCTAGAAGGGGGCTGAAATTACGAGACTGACCACAGTAATCCACCAGATTGGGGCATGGGTCGTAAAGACCCTAGGCAAAGTACCTTGTCATTTAAAATGCCTGGAACCAGCACAGCGACGCAGCAGTCCAACATGGCGGAGGGTGGAGTGATGCACACGACCGAAGCGGCCAGGCCTAACACCATGTTATTGGAGCTCAGGGCGGGCTTTAGGACGCTGGACACCCGCTTTGATGCCCTGGAAATGAGGCTGGAATCCATGGGTGCTCGACTTGATCAACACGAAGGGCACTTTACCACGGCAGAGGGCAGAATTTCTGACCTAGAAGATGGCGCCGCCCAGTCCACCAAAAAGTATGAAAGAATGGAGAAGCTTCTTAAAGCAGTCACCATTAAGAATGAGGATTTGGAGGCACGAGGGCGGCGAAATAACATTCGGATCATGGGGGTGCCCGAATCCACCAATACTGGGCAGCTGGACCGATTTGTGGAAATACTCCTCTCGGATCTCTTTGGTAGTGAGTCCTTCACTACCACATTTGTGGTGGAACGTCCACATCGCATTATGGGGCCACAACCGAATCTGGGCTGCCCGCCAAGACCGATTTTAGCCCGTCTGTTGAATTTCAGAGACAGGGATACTGCCCTAAGGATGGAGCGTGAGAAGGGACAACTAGAATGGCAGGGGTCATCCATATCCATGTATCCAGACTTCACTGCACTGGTGCAGGAAGCACGCCAAAAATATACCGGGGTGAAGGCGAACCTCCGGAAGTTGGGGCTTCGGTACGGGATGCTGTACCCCGCACGGCTAAAGGTGGACGTGGATGGACAGTCACAAATCTTTTATTCCCCCCACGATGCCCAGGAGTTCTGCCAGAAATACTCTAAGTCAGGGAGACAGCGGGGAACACCATCCCCGCAGCAGTCACAGAATATACCAGACTCTGGGATAAGCGCTGACCTCTTCTCTGGCAGCTAAGTGGAACTAATGCCAATTTTCAAACTATAGTGGGCTAGTGACTGTGTGAATGATATAATACCCAGATTGTGTCTCCTCATGCTTACTCTTGAGCTGCTTTGAAATGCCGCCAGGGACGAACCATATATATATATACTCAGGCACATATGTGCCAAGATAATGAGGAAGAGGCGTTGCGTTGCCACTCCCGAGTGCGGATGCACCTGTTTAAGTTTATGCAGTATTATAGAACGCTGCTCTTTCATTTGCATTTATATTCAAATGTTGTTGCAATGGGTTGGATCTTCCCCCTGAAGTTTGGTATGGGGGATGGGAGGCGGGAGGGGGGATATTGGGATTGTAAGCAAAAGTTAGTAACATGGTTCAGTCACAATCAACATTTGCAGTACAGTAATAATTATCTGGGTGCTGGCAAGTTCAATATGCAAGAAGTAGATTATGGTTAACAAGGTACAGGCAGAAGCTAATGTTGTGATGATGTCCTGGAACGTCAGGGGCCTTAATAATTCTCGAAAAAGTAAACAAGTGACCAATTATATGCAACGCCATCAGGTGGACATTGCTTTCCTACTAGAGATTCCTTTGGCCTTATCTTTTAAGACGTCCCGCCGTCTCAAATTGGGGGGCACATAGATATTTCGCAGGTTACAGCTCGTATGCCAGAGGAGTTCCAATAGTGATACATAGACGGGTGCCGTTTAGGGAGGTGGAGGTGTGTCAGGATACAGGGGGGCGATATTTGTTGGTTAAGGGATGTATGCTCGAGCATTCCGTACTGTTTGTTAAAGTATATGCACCGAATGTTGATGACCCCAATTTCTTTGATACTATTCATACTCACATAGAGCGCATGGGGGCAGACCACATATAAATGGGTGGGGATTTCAACTTACTCCTTGACCCAGTGTGCGATAGTACAGCACATACGATAGGCACAAAGCCCAGGGCAAGGCAATCACTGCTAGACACCATAGATAGGTTTTGGGCTGGTGGATGCTTGGAGATATCACTGCACAGATTGGGATGGGTACACACACTACTCCGCACCCCATAGCACATGGACACGATTGGATTACTGGTGCCTTTCCGCTGGGGTGGCACTGTGGATAGACACAGTTAGCCACCTCTCGCGCACACTGTCTGACCATTCCCCCGTCATGGTAAAGTTGAGAGTCCCTAGAGCAGGGGGGGTAGAGCGTCCATGGAGATTTCCTGACATGGCCCTGAGAGACCCAGTTTTCGCAACTGAATTGGGGGAGGCGGTCACTGAGTATTTTTCGCTGAACATGGGATCAGTGGAATCCAAGGCCACACTGTGGGAAGCCTTCAAGGCATACATCAGAGGAGTGTGTATTTCAAAAAGTGCCGGGGTACTTAGGGACCTACGACGTACATTAGCACAAACAGAAGCGCAGTTGACGGAACTAGATCGTATAGAGGCAAATTCCACTGGTCCTCCCGATTTGCAACGCCGTGCAACCCTACTGGCTGAATTTCAGGATGCAGCAGAGTGTGAGGCGCACTAGCTTGGCAAGTATGCAGTTGCCAAGCGGTATGGGGAGGGCGAGAGGCTGGGCAGAACTCTAGCTAGACTAATGCAACAGTCCCGTAGGCCGACTTATATAGCGGAATTAATAGGTCATGGGGAAACGCAGATAACTGGCAATGTGGGAATCCTCGAGGAGGTGCTTACGTATTATACAGCATTGTACACCTCCAGGGCCACTGGGCACCCTACAGATTACAGACACTAACTAGATGAGATCTCACTGGTTTGGATGGAAAAAGCGAATCAGGAGATTCTGGCTGAGCCTTTTTCGGAAGACGAAGTTATTGAGGCCATCGATGCACTGGATGGCTCTAAAGCACCAGGGCTTGGTGGGTTTACAGGCTGCATTTATAAGACATATAAGGCTCTCATCACACCTTATCTTATTGACATGTATCAAGAGGCGGTGGAGGCAGGGGTGCTTCCACCCACTCTGAGAGAGGCGGTTATAATTCTGCTTCCGAAGCCCAGGAAGGACACGCGGAATTGTAGCTCATATCGACCACTGTCACTTTTAAACTTTGATAATAAGATCCTAGCTAAAATATTGGCAACTAGGCTTGCCTTCATCATTGAGTAGTTGATATCGCCAGCACAATCGGGTTTCATTCCACATAAGTCAACAGCTCTTAATCTCCGTACACTGTTTGCCACACTGCACAGAATATCACCGACGGTCCCAGTTGCCGCTGTGCTACTCGATGCGGAAAAAGCTTTTGATTCGCTTGAGTGACCCTTTCTCTATGCTACGATGGGATGGCTGGGGGTGCCGGAACGGTTCTTAGCGGTTGTTAAACTGCTGTACACGCTACCCATGGCGCGCATCTGACTCAATGGAACATTGACAGATGAATTTCAACTCACTCGGGGGACGAGGCAGGGGTGTCCACTCTCTCCCCTGTTATTCGTAGTGGCACTCGACCCAATGGTGCGGCATCTCCAGGAGAGGCACAGCCACTGGGGGCTGCAATTCAATACAGGACCCCTACTTCTCACATTGTATGCAGACGATATCATATTGTATGTAAGACACCCGGATGACAACTTAACGCCGCTCCACCGTGAAGTGACAAGATACGTACCCTGTCAGGTTTACGCATTAATTGGGAGAAGTCGGAGGTCTTCCCACTGACGGTGGCACCCTGTGATAGAACAATGGAGTATCCACTGGCGTGGTACGATGATTCTGTGAAATATCTTGGAATACACGTCCACAGAGAAAAGGATTGTATCCTTCAGCTGAATTACGTCCCGGTTATGGAGAAGCTGGGACGCAATATAGAGCTTTGGTTTACGTTGCCGTTGTCAATGGCAGGTAGAATAGCCATAATTAAGATCGTTGTTCTTCCACAATTTTTATATCTCTTTCAAAACATCCCTATCCCGTTGTATAATAACTTCTTCTCAGACCTCCGAACGCTGTTGATACGGCTGGTGTGGAGGGGAAAACAGCCCCATAATTGGCTGGGATACTTTAATGTTGCCGTATGAGAAAGGAGGGTTTGGGGTACCAAACTTTAGGATTTACTATTTGGTAGCGCAGGCGAGTTTTGCTCGACACTGGTATCATGCAGATGTCAGGATCCCGTATCACAGACCAGAAGCCGATCTGACACTTCCGGCGCCACTTAACACCCTGTTACCGGTTGGGTATCCGCGAGACCCGCACGATATCCAAACACTGTGCACAACCAGCTGGGCATGGCATAAACTACTAATGGTAACCGGATCCCGCATATTATATTCATCCGCATTGCCACTAGGGGGTAATGGCTGGATCCCCATTTTGCAGGAGGCTTTGGTAAAGTGCACATTGGCTAAATTCCATCTGGTAACATTTGGCAACCTGTTCCCCAAAGGTCATATTTTTTCGTGCACGGAAGACCCCTGCTTTCGCGATGCCACAATAATGGATCACTTTGTCCTGCAGAGGCTTCAGAGGGCATTGCGGGCGAGTATGTTTAGTTATCCATTAGAACCACCTGAATTCCCAATACTGACAGAGGTTATTAAGGACGGGGATGGGAGTCATCTTATGGCTAGAATGTATAAGGCCGCAGTGGCAATGGTTCCCTGTCAGGATACTGGGGTGCGGGCGGCATGGGAGCGTGACCTTGGTCACCCAAGTACGGATGCGCAGTGGGGTCAGTGCTGTACACAAATATGCCATGTCTCCCCAAACCATCGGCACAAACTGCTGCACTTTAAATTCCTGTGGAGAGCGTATATGACACCTAGCAGAATGCATCGTATAGACCCCTCTCGCCAACACGCATGCCCGAGATGTCGCTCCCCAGAGGCAGACTTCGCACATATTACCTGGATTTGTACCAAGATAGAGTGCTATTGGAAGGTAGTCTTTGAGGAAATTTCTCGCATGATTGAGATGGAAATTGCGCCCACGCCGCTGATGGCGCTACTCGGGTACACACAAGACCTTCCCAAATCCAAGCAACGATTTGTCGCTATTGCACTCCTCATTGCTTAGCGTGAAGTAGCCATCAATTGGGGTAGTAAGCGCGCTCCCACATTGCACGCAGGGCTACATAGTATGACATACTGCAACACTAATAGTGACACATGCACAACTACAGGCGCCCGCGGCTAGGCCCATGGATATCTAGCAACTGTTTCAATCCTACCTGCTGACTACGCGGGATATAAATGACACTTCAACGCAGCCTCAACACATCTCCATGGGGGCCGGGGTAGATAGGGAAACACCTGGGGTTGCTGTATCATCGCAGAATTTGTAGTGAATGTTACTGAATGCTATACCTGGCCCTGCGCTGAACAGAATTTCTGCACTTACTGTTTACCTGGTCAAAGTACGCCTGTACCTGTACATGTACCTATTTTTCTTAATTGTGATGCTTAATAATGCACTGTAACGCTATGTAACTTTTTTGTTTGTGAAATCAATAAAAGATTATAAAAAAAAAACAACAACAAAAAAAACTTGAGCCGGTGGTTTCCGATGCTCAGCACTTACTAGTCAGCACCGGCACTTATGATAGTTTACCAAATGGTGGTGCTGTTTGTCTAATTTAGAGATGAGTGAACCAACAGTTGTTTATTAATTCAAAATACATTAATAATTACTAATACCTGCAGTTAAAGCCATTTTTATGGCTTTGACGGCCTGGAATAGTCTGAATTGTCGCACTTGTAGGAGTGTGATGGTTAGTAGCTGTGCAATGCGTGGTGATAGCTGGAGTGGCCTCCTGACAAGGGCCCTGGCACTTATTGTTTTACAAATTAATCACTATCCGATGCTCTGGCTCCCAGCAAGCAAAACCCCCAGGCTAGAACTCAAAAGGAGGCTAACAGGTACACAGAGGAACTCTGATCAACCAAGAGATACGGTAAACAACTAGCAAGAAAATGGAGAGTCAATCAGAAGGAATCTTATAAGATCACCTACAAATCCGCCCTAAGACGGGACCACCAACGAACAAAAAACATAGAAGAAGGCCATAGCCGAGCACACAGAAGTCAGATTCAACAGCACCAAGGAGATCTTTGCAATTATCAAGGACTTCACCATCCCAACAGCCACCGCCATCATCACCCCCACTCGAATCTCATGTGGCAACCTATCAGACTAATTCAGCAACATAATCTCAACTATCTACAACAATTCCGACCCTCAACTGAACCCCAACTTCCTCGCCACCAGCCAACAGACAGAAGACACAGGAAACGCCATGACCACATTGAAACAAATCACCACAGAAGAGACAGCTATGATCATGAGAACTATACACTCTGGGGTCCGGATGGACCCGAGACCCCACCACATCTACAACATAGGGGCCTCCCCAATCAGCGAAACACTTACCTGCATCCTCCACACCTCCAAAACTACTTCCACATTCCCTGATTCCTGGAAACATGCAGCAGTCAACGCACTCCTAAAGAAATCCTCTTCCAACCCCACCCTATTAGCAAACTACCGCTTGATCTCCCTCTTACCGTACCCAGCCAAGGTCATGAAAAAAGCAATAGCGACTCGCAGACTTTCTCAATGAATACTAGCTTCCAGACACCGCACAATCAGGCTTCAGACCCAACCACAGCACAGAGAGAGCCCTCATGGCAGCAACAGATGACAACAGGATGTTCTTCGACCAAGGGGAAAAAGCTGCTCTTATCCTGCTCGAACTCTCTGTAGCTTTTGACTTGGTATCCCACTCCACCCTGATTGAAGGACTGCATGAGACCAGCATCTAAGGAACAGCCCTCACCTGGATCCGCTTTATTCCAACTGGAAGAACCCAGAAAGTGCACATGCCACCTTAAACTTTGGAGGCCAGAAACCTCACCAATGGAGTCCCCCAAGGATCTTCACTAAGCCCAACCGTTTTTAACATCTACATGATGCCACTGGCCAACATCATCAGCACGCAAGGCATCAGCATAGTAACCTATGCAGACAATACATAACTAAAACTGTGCCTCATGGACAATGATCAACTTGAATGACCGCAGCAACCGCATGACCACAGTGACCGACTGCCTCAAACTCAACTCGGACAAGATCGAAGTAGTGATTTTTGGAAAGAAGATCTTGCTGTGGGACACCACCTGGTGGCTGACAGACCAAGGACCCAAACCCATCCCCACCACCCAAGCAAAAAACCTAGGAATCATCTAAGACAACAAGGTTGCTATGACGACGTAGGTTAACTCTGTTGCCACAACCTGCATCCATATCCTTATGATGCTGCAAAAAACCTTCAAGTATCTACAAGATAACATCAGGAAAACAGCCACACAGGCCCTCTTGACCAGCAGACTTGACTACGACAACACACTATATTCTGGAATCAATAAAGACCACCTCAACCAACTCCAAACCGTAGAGTATGCAGTAGCCAGACTCATCCTCAACCTACCACGCTTTACCCATGTTTCACCACACCTCAGGAAACTCCACTGGCTCCCCATACACAAAGGTACTCAATTCAAACTCCACACACACACACAAACACACCCATAGCCCCCGCATACACTTCCACCAACCCTCCAGCCACCCAGACTCTCATTTTCACATGTACCCTGCATAAATGAAAGCAGAGCAGGAGGTTGCGCCTTCTCATACATCTCCCCCAAAGCATGGAATAACTTCCCACAGCACATCAGAGCCTCCTCATCATTGCTTGAGTTCTGCAAGAAGCTGAAGACCTGGCTTTTTGAATAATCTCCAGGGAGACCGCCGCCTACCCACCTGAGAAGGGTATGGATACCCTCACCAGTAATAGATCGCTATAAAAATCTGCATAACATAACATGGAAACACAAAATAGCCAGCATTTGTGATTTTAGTTGTAAAAACACCTCAATAAACTAGGTCCACCTATTAGCAGACCACATATAGAGGGTCTCAGCTACATATTCTCTTTATTATGGGGATTTTGGATCTCAAGGGGAGGTTCCATGGGATATGACACTGGTTCATTTTCCACTCTTCAACTCCTTTTATCCGGAGCCCCCCACACCCCCAACCAGCATGGGTGGTAACAATTAACGTTCCGATTCGTTCATCCAAGAACTTTGGGGAACATCAGGAGGATGGAGAGAGACCACGTCCAGGTTTGGTGATCAATGCAACCATAACGTCCCTAATCCACTGTTCATAGCAAAACACAAAAAAGGATCTACAATGTTATAAAAATTCCAGGGGCCCAGTTCCATTGGTGCAGCAGGTGTAGTGAACAGGGGCCCAGAGGGACCATTTGAACCCTGATAATTGCTGTGTTTATGTATTTTACTACCCCAAGAGCAGTTAGAGGGGTAATGTTTCTTGCTTGCACCAGGGCCCATGGAATCTTTGCTATGCTAGTGTAGAAGTGATATCACATATCACATCACCATTGATACCACTGAAAGTGGTGAATGCCACGACACCCCAGAACTGATTAGGCTCAACCTTTGCTGCACCATCCAGGTTGGGGAGCAAGATTTGGCGCACAAACCTTGAACGTGAAAGGTTGCTAAGCTCAGAGTGTCCTACACTGATAACTAACAGGCTCTGGGCACAGAGCCTTCGCCAAGATCCTGGGATATCGCTGCACGTGGCCTAGGGATAACTGGATGCAGAACTCAAGATCACTACTGCAAACACCCACTGGACATGGCATTCAGCCACGTCTAGTGATCTCCGTGTGCCGACATGATATATCTCCGCCTGTGAACTGCCTTTGGACCTGGCCAGCGAGCTCTGGGTGCATGAAGTGTGCTTTAAGCCCAACACTACACTTTACAGCCACTACTCAGCATCCCGTTGCCCACAGCTCACTGTAGTCTCCTTTTTCTTTGCCTTAGGGAGTGACACCCTCACCAGTGAGCTTCACCCACTGACAAAAGCTTTGTTAAACAAGGAGGGTTTTTTGTGGGGTTATTTAAAGGAAGCTATAGTTCCCCAACCTCTATTGTGAAAGTTGTAGAGACGTCCTCTTCAGTTGAAGAACCTTATGGTAAGGATCCAGAAGCTAAACCCCCACTGCAGACTGCATTCATGTGGGGAAGTTATATTATAAAAAAATTGAAACATGTTCTTTCTGTGTTTTTTGTATAACTACAGTGATGTGAAAATGGTCTTGACATTGGTGCAATTTTGGGTCCACCCGGATGAAAGTGGCGCTTCTTCTGACTTTGACCCCGATATTTTATGAAATAACACGCTGCTCTTTTCTTAGTTTGTACAATGGCATGAGCTAAACGCTGCTATGAAGGGCACTGGCCTGATTAATGAGGCAGGAATCCATTCAAGGGATGCTAATTCATTCAACGCTCGCGAATAAGTAATTAGGATCTTTTTGGCGACAGTTCACAGTTCAGCGGCTGCTGTAATTAGGGAAGCACCTCAACTGTACGGCCTTTGTCTTTCCTCCCACCTGATTTACAAAATCCTCGTATGACCAGAACACGTTCATAAAAGTGGCTGCAAATAAAGTAAGAGGGAGAAAATAATCATTTCGTGTTGTCTAGTGTGAAAGAATGTACAGGAAAGAAGATAAAATTGTGGCAAGTGGATAAGGAATTGTGAGCCTGATCCCCCCAACCATTTGTATGTTTTCTTTTATGATTCACAAAATTTGGATCTTCACTCTTGGAAAAATTGCCTTGTGCACATATTTTGTTGAGTAGAACGTCTCCCTATTGCAGAGAGTTGACAGTCCAGGACAGCAACGCGTGGAAAACTTTATGAAAACCCACATGCAAATACATTTGTGGGTGTTTCCGAACTATCGAAGAAAAAATCTATTTGTGTGTGAGTTTTCATAATTTTTCACAAACTATTCGATTGTTGTAGTAGGAATTCACAAATGTTTTTCAGGAGTATTGCTTAGACCTCACTACTGCAGCCTGTCATGCGTACTTATAGAAATCGTTTGCAATTTCCAAAAGGTTTGCTTATTAATGTAAATGTAGGAGGAAGCCTATAGGATTCAATTTCATACTTTTTGATGTGGTCCCACGTGAACAATTCAGCAAGGTACCAACAATATGCTTTAAAGTCTATAACAATATTATTGGCATAGTGCTCAAAATAATTATATTTCTGTAAGTGTTGCTCAAATCCTAAAGCTCAATGCATGGATACTGAGATAAAAGGTTTTATATTTAGATTTTCATAATACACATCTCTTGGTGGTAACACCCTGCTCCACAGCCTCAGATTCCTCAATGGCCGCCCTTGAGATATTCTACGTGCCGCAGCATGCCTCATCAAGGACCTAAAGAAATATGACCACATCACCCTCACCCTCTTGGAAGGGCACTGGCTCCCCTTGCTGGCCCACACCATCTTCAAAATCAGCTGCATCCTCTACCAAGTGCCATCAGGTATGGCACCCCTGCCTACCTGGTGGGCAAGATGAACCATGTTTGCTGACTCTTGGCAGACTTGCAGCCAGGACATCATCAGACTGCAGACGAATTAGTACAGAAAAGTAAATACAAGACAACTATGCACAAAGGATACAGAATGGCACTTCTGTATCCCTCAGAGACACGCAAACCCTGTTCCAATCAAGGAAAGAGCTGAATGCACACCCCTTTAAAGAACATTACAGGATGCTGCTGCTACCCAGCTATTCCTCTCAGAGCCCAGGTGCCCTTCCAATTTACTTGTTCACTGAATTTCATATTCATCGTGTACAGTGCCATGCCACCTTTCCTCTAAATTTGCGCTATACAAATAGCACATATATACAAACAAACATATCTTCTGTGACAGATACTGAACATTTCGTTGCAGAAAACGATTAACCGCACAGAGAGACAGATTACTTCCTGTTTTAGAGTGTGTAGCAATGACAGAGTCTTCAAATTGCGAAGGAACTGCAAAATCTATTTTTAAAAATCTTCCCTGGAGGGGAATTCACAAATTGAAATTTTCTCTGCGATTCTAGCCATATGGGGAGGGACTTCCACTAGCCGATTCATTTCCTCAGATGAATTAGCACAATCGAAATCGGGGGATTTTTAATTAAAACCCAACATTTATGCCCAAAATCCGTTAAATGAAACAAGATGTACATATGATTCTATTCATGTTAATTTCGAATACATTTATAAAATATGTGCAACAACATCATAATATACGTACACACTACTCCTGTAAACGTCATGGCGTTTTATGCGGAACTTTGTAAACTTTACAATGCTGCAAACTTTTTTATTTGGGTATTTCCATTTGCAGAATTAAGTTTTGCTAATACTAAAATGTATTCAATTGAATAAATGGGTGTGGTAGAAAATAATGGCACAAAAAAAGTTAGATAAGTTTCCTCCATAAAACACAGTCGAGGTGTTTTCCTCCAACAGTTCTATCCATTCAAATAAAGGCAGGCGTTGTGCAAAATTATAACGAGATATTTGCGATAGTCACTCCATATAAATTCTATTCTAGCAGGATTCTTCTGAGCATTGCCGTGGGCATAGAACACAGTATCTGTGAGCACTCTTCTGTACTTGCTGCTGAGTTCAGTACTTGTCTCTGTCTGGATCCTCTTGCCCTGCATATGAGGCTCTGGTCTGCCTGTAGTACCAGCACCCGCATCTCATTGCTTCTTGTTTTGTTCAGTTTGTTTTTTTCCAAATTTGGTAGCATCGGCCAGTCTGACAATGCCCCAAGGTAGCAGTAGCACAAGGTTCTCAGTTGTTGGGGAGGCCTTCCTTATCCTATAGGTCCACACTGCCTAGCCAGGAGAGTGAGGGCAGTTTACACCACCCCAATCCCCAGGTAAAGATGACTGAGTATCAAAAGAACTCCCCTAACAGGGAAAGCAGGACTGGTAAGATGACACTGTGCACCAGAGAATGACATACACATCCTGTACATTCTGGTGTATTTTATTTCACTTTGCCTGTAAAAAAAAAACTGAAGACACCAGTAGAAAGCAGTGATCATGTATATTTAGTAAGTGAACTGCAGGCCTGTCAAGTGAGTGCTGCTGTGAGTGGTTCCAGTGTGAGAGAGACAGGGAGAGAGAGAGAGAGAGAGAAAGAGAGAGAGGGAGCTTGAGAGAGAGAGTGTGCAGACCTCCAGGGAGATCTTCCAGCCACACACAAGAGATGTGCTAGAACACATATCTGCTTGAGCCTGAGTAGAATTGCTGTTCTGGCTCCTAAAACTTAGATTGACCATCACTCGGTGTATGGCATGTGAAGCTTCTCATACATACAACAGGATTTCATTGGTTCCCAATGATTTGTGCCCAGGATGGGGTCTTACGTGCCACGTCAAAGGGATCTTGGAACAAAGCAAAACAACACCATTGTATATCAGGACTCCTTGATGACTTAGAAGGCAAATGTTCCAACCCAAGACACACATTTCACTCTTCCCTCGCTTTAAGGAGATTCAAGTACTTATATACCGTTTATTAAAACATGATCAAGAGCTCACTATATTCAGACCATTTGAAACTCCCATTGACAACATTACCCACAATTTTAAGAAGTTGCAAAAGATGAGAAATAATGTATCTCTTTTTCTTCACCTTTTACAATTTGTTAGACCTGGCACCATTGGCGTGGGTCCCCTGCATTTTTTGCTTTTGCCTCCTGTGTTTTTGGTGTCTGTTGGACTCTATTTTGCTGGTCTAGAGGCTTTGGGCACTTTGCCACTGCTGTTCAGTGCCAAAGTGCAAGTGCTCCCTGTGTAAATTATTGTTATGGATTAGTGATTCCATGATTGGCAGATTTGATTCACTAGTCAGACCCTAGTACAGTGCACTGTGTGTACCCAGGGCGTGTAAATCAAATGCTGCTAGTGGGCTGCAGCACTGATTGTGCCACCCACAGAAGCAGCCTGTAAAAGATAACTCTGGCCTGCCATTGCAGAGCCTGTGTGCAGTCTAGTGCTGCCATTTAAATATATATATATTTTTTTAAATAGACTTTATTGAGTTTTCAAATGACATATGCAAACAACTCTCAGGAAGTATTGGCATTATATGAGAACCCCCACATGCTTAAGGAAGCAATTAAGCACTATAACCACAATCCCTTCAATTACAATTGTCCGGTGTTCTCGCTTGTGAAACAGGAGAATAGTATTCGTCATAAGACCGGGCCAACCTCCAACCCGCTACCCCTTGCTAAGTGTCAACTTAATACAATAGTTATCAATCCCCTCGAAGCTCTTCTTCAGTCGCAGTGCTCCCCGTAGAACTCCAGTCCGCCCCAACCCAAACTCCCACCCTCCCCACCCCCCAGGCATGCCATTTATTTTCAGCCTAACTACGTGTGATCGTAGGGCAACACCAGGTCGCAAATTGTTTGCCGCTCCATCTAGCATGTATCGTTGGTAGTGCAGTGTGGGGTGTACAATATAATGGGTCAGGCCTACTATGTGACCATCAGTCAGGAACGCTAGTTAAGCCGGGTGATCAGTCGCCCCCATTAGGGCCCTCTCCATCCAGGTTATCTTCCCTATCCTCAGCCGGATGCCTCAGGAGCTCCACTAGTGCTACCCATGCCCTTGCCGCTTCCAACGTCTTCTCGCTCCCTGTTCTTTGGGCCATTTGCAGTCTGATTGTCCCCTCGCACTCCACCCACTTCCCAAATTCCCTCGTCCATCTGGATACGTTAGGGCCATTCCTCGCCTTCCAATGACTAGTGATCTCCCTTTTAGCCAAAACCAGCCCTAAATCTATGAACTTGCTAGTGACTTTGTTCCTGGCCGTGTGAGGGAACCAGTGCAGCAGACAATACCCTGAGGTCGCCACTACCTCTCTATCCATCGTAGTCGCCAATACTGCAGTGACCTCCCTCCAGAAACCCCCCCCCGGCTGGACAATCCCAGAACATATGCAAAAACCACGCGTCCTCCATGTTACATCGTGGGCAGGCGGCTGAGTGGACACCAAAATATTCGTTAATCTTGCCCGGTGTGAGATATGCTCTGTGCAGAACATAGAAGTGGATCAGCTGGAATCTTGCATTCCTAGAGCTCTTGCAGGCCCTCTCCACAAGCTCCCCCTATGGTTTCTCATCTATAGCATCACCCAGTTCTTCTTCCCACTTGATGCGCAAGGCAGACAAAGGCCGGCGTATCTCCTGTGTTAGGCGCCTATAAAGGCAAGTAACCACCTTGAAAGTTCGCTGCTATCACTATATATTGACAAACTGTGGATGTCTGAGGCTCAGCAATCCCCTCCTGCCAGTGTTTTTGCATGGCTGCAGTCAGAGCGGCATGCAGAAGAAAATCTCCTCTTGGGAGATCATACCGCTCTAGGAGGTCGTTGAAGGGTAGCAGAGTATTCTACTCGTATAAGTCTCCTATTGTGGAGATTCCTGCTTCTCTCCATGTCTGCAGTCTATGCCAATTCCCACCGTGGGGTAGAGCCTCACATACGGTCAGTGGGATGTCCGGTGCCTAGGGGCATCGAATCTGCACCCGACGGAGAGACCTATTCCAGCACTTGCGCACTGTACTCAAGTCGGAGGGGACCGAACGACCCCTCGTGGGGAGGCGTAACAACACCTGAGATAGGAGTCGCAAGCTCGGATCACTGCCCCCGTGGTCGCCTGTGTTCCGGAGATGCCCCGCCATCCATTTCGTGAACCACTGCATCTGCGCTGCAAGATAATAGGCCTCAAAATCTGGTACTGCAAAGCCCCCCTCTGCTCTAGGCCTCATCATGGTAGTGAGTGCCACCCTCCGTCTCCCAGATCCCCACAGGAAACCCATGACCATTGTTTTGAGCTGGGTAAATAGTCTAGGCGGTATCCAGAGTGGCAGCGACCCAAAGTAATACAGGAGTCGAGGCAGCGTCACCATCTTTAAAAGTGCAACACGACCTGCCACAGATAGCGGGAGGGTCCCCCAGAAATCGAAGTTACCTTTGGTGGCTCTCAATACTCTTCCTATATTGCCCTCTAGCAGGTCCCCGTGGGTATGGTATATTTGGGTACCCAAGTAAGGCAGGCATCTATCCTCCCATTTCACACCCTCCGTCTCCGGTGGCCCTGCTCTGTCCGATTTTGTCGGGAAGAGACACGACTGAGCCGAATTCACTCGAAGCCCCGCCACTCTCCTCAGAACACTCAGGAGCTCTTTGGCTCCCCGGAGGGCCTCCCCCAAATTAGCTAGGAACATCAGTAAGTCGTCTGCATATAGTGCTATATATTGAGTTTGATCCATCACCTCCAACCCCTGATAATATCGTCCTGACCTAGCATGTGCAGCCAAAGGCTCCATCGCCAGGGCAAACAACAAGGGCGACAGCGGGCAGCCTTGCCTTGTCCCCCGGCCCACCCTACAGGCATTCGAGATCAGTCCCCCTGTCCTGTTAAAAGTGATTTATAGAGCGCTCGTTCACCAGGCGGTTTCTTGGCGCTAAGGAGGGGCGTCCGTGGTTGCAGATAGTATGAGTTTAGTTATATGCTTGGGTAAAGAGCCAGGTCTTAAGTGATTTCCTAAACTTGATGTAAGAGTCAGCAGTACGCAGATGTGGGGGCATGGTGTTCCAAAACTGGGGGGCCAGAATCGTATATCTCAGTCCTCCATGTTTTTTCCGTTTGAAGGTATGGGGGATCAACAGATTTTTGCTGGAGGAGCGTAGATCACGGGAAGGGATGTACCGTTGTGTGTTAGAAGCGATGAAAACGGGTCCATGACCTGAGAGGGCTCTGTAGATGATGCAGCCCAACTTAAATAGGCAGCGTTGAAGTAGAGGAAGCCAGTGGAGGCTTTTCAGCATAGGACTTACTCGTTGATGTTTGGGCTGACCAAAGATGAGCCTGGCTTCCTGGTTCTGGACGAGTTGCAGCCGATGTAACTGGTAGGCTGGTATACCCGTATAAAGGGAGTTTGCGTAATCGATCCGCGATATGACCAGAGCGAGTACCACTTGGGTCAGGGCTGCAGTGGAAAGAAATCTGCTGATTTTCCGAATTCTTCGGAGTTGGAAAAAGCATGCAGAGACCACTGAACTGATCTGAGCCTTCATGGTAAGATCGTTACTGATGATAATTCCTAAGCTTTTTACCGAGTTAGCAGGGAGAGGAGGGCTCCTAACAGCGGTGGCCAGAAGTTAGAATCCCAGGGATTGGCCAAACCGCCTGTGAGGATCAACTCTGTTTTGTCTGGGTTTAATTTGAGTTGATTGGTGTTCATCCAGTCACTGATGAAATTCATAATAGATTGAAAGTTGGACACAGATGATACGGAGGTGTCAATGTTGAATATCAGCTGAAGGTCGTCAGCGTAGTTGAAAACTATGACCTCTCTTTTCGCAGGGCCAAGACTAAAGGGAAGATATACAGATTGAAAAGTAGGGGTGAAAGAGAGGAGCCCTGCGGGACCCCACAGGTTAATTTCTTTTCCTCTGCTCTAAAGTTGGCCAGACGAACCGATTGGGAACGATTGCTGAGAAAGGAGGTGGTCCATTTCAGGGGCAGGCCCTGGATCCCAGCACAGCCGACACGGTCGATCAGAAGTTGATGATCGACCGTGTCGAAGGCCGCTGACAGATCGAGGAGGACCAGGGCCTGAGTATTGTCCTGATCAGCCCCCCTTCTCAGTTCGTCCATGACCGCCAGAATGACGGATTCGGTGGAATGTTCGGGTCTGAAGCCTGCCTGATGGGGGTCCAGATAATGGGTCTGTTCTATAAAAGAGCTGAAGCAGGTGGCAACATGGGCTTCAAGGATCTTACTCAGATATGGTAACAGAGAAATAGGGCGGTAGTTGGCCGGTATTGAAGGGTCTAAGCTAGGTTTCTTGATAATGGGGACCACTTCCGCCATTTTAAAAAAATTAGGGACTGTCCCTTGGGCCAATGAATTATTGAGAAGCTGTAGGGGGGTTAGGGTAGCGCAGAAAAATGTCCCGAAGAATATAGGGAGGACAGCTGTCCATGGGGGATCCGGATCCCACTTTTGTAAGTAGGGCGAAAAAGGCTTCTCTGGTGATAGGTGGAATACTATCTAGATACGACAAGTTCTTACATGGGTGATGGAGGGCCAGAGGAGTAGAGGATTTAGGAATGCTGGCTTTAATGGTGGCAATTTTCTCGATAAAGAAAATATTGATCGAGTCACACAAAGATTGCGAAGGAGCGGGTTTGACAGTGACTCGGTCTAATTTGGAGAGTTCATCCAAGATTGAGAAAATATCCTTCGCTTTATTTGTGGAGTGTAGTATCTTGGCAGAAAAATATTCTGTCTTAGCTTGAAGGATAGCGGTTTTGTAGTCTCTTAAGAGGGACACAAAATTGGCCTTTTGATTGGGGCTATAATCGCGTCGCCATTTACGTTCAGCTTTCCTCAAGGTTGTTTTCTTTATTTTCAGGTCTGCCGAAAACCAGCGTTGGGCGTCATGAGGCCTCTTTCTTTTAACTTTCCTTAATGGTGCTATCTTATCTCTGGCCGAGTCCAGCCAGGTGTTAAGATTTTCGACTTGCACATGGAGAGACTCCTCCGAAACCAGGGGGGGTGAAACTGCTAACAGGGAGCAGAGTTCATTGGTATCCACCCGCCGCCAATTTCTGGCCATAAAATTGCCGGTTTGAGGAACATGATTTGGCCGGGCGTTGGGGATGAAGAAGGAGATAAAATAATGATCTGGCCACGGGCAGGGAAGAACCTGTAGATGGGAGATTTCTAGGTTGGCAGTCCAAACCTGGTCTAAGGTATGCCCTTTGGTATGGGTAGCTACTTTTATGTGCTGGAGGCAGTTCATACCTGCTAATAGTTCCGTAAATTCGATAGAGCAGGGGCTTTCTTGTGGGTCATTTGGCCAGAAATTAAAATCACCAATGATCAGAATTCGAGCATTGTTGACCACCACCTCAGCCATCATATCACCTATCATATATCTACTGACCCTAGCAGTAGAGTTCTTATACAAGAGAGCCGTCCATTATACAAACTGGTCTCCCAGCCCAAATGCCCTCATGACTCTGAAAAGATACGGCCACTCGAGGCTATCAAAAGCTTTCTCGATGTCAGCTGCAAAAATACACGCCTCCTCTTTCTGGTATGTGTCCGCCTCCAAAACTCACAGAAGCCGACGTATATTCATCGCTGTATTCCTGGCGGGGATAAAGCCCGCCTGGTCGGTGTGTATTAGCGTCGTAATATGTGGGAGGAGGCGGGTGGGCAGTACACGACTTAGGATTTTATAATCCAAGTTGAGCATAGCGAGTGGGCAGTAAGCAGTCCTATCCCAAGCCGGTTTTCCGGGTTTTAGGAGTGGAATAATCACCGCTTCTCTTGTTGAAGCAGGCAGATACCCTTCTTTTAAAAAATTTTTTGGGGTCCTCATTCGCCTCCAACCGCAGTAAACACACCGTCTGTTCGTACCCTTACTCAACGACCTGAGATGACATAGGCTCTTCGATGGAATCTCTCGGTGCCTTCAGCCTGTAAGGGTACATTATCAGACCAGAATGTTACTTCCCTCGAAAGGGGATAGGTTTCACTCCAGCTAGGTCCGTAAGAACCTGATGGACCCTTTCAATAGCAGGGGAAGCCCTACATGGTCAAAGGAGTATCCAATAAGGCATAATCATAGGACCCGCCCTTCATTCCAGTATAGATGAAATCAAAAAGCAGAAATAGAAATTGCTAATTCATTCTTGGCTTACTTCCATTGGAGAAGCAAGTCCCAGTATGCAATATTTTTCCTACTGCAAGCTCTGGACAAGTCCATCTTAGATACTTCATATAATGAGGTCAACCAATCTGAATGCTTGGGAGGGGCTGGGTCTACCCAATGCTTACAAATTTGCCTCCTGGCCAGTAGTATTGAATAAAATAGAAGAGTTCTGGCTGGGCCTACGATGTAGCTATTGAGGCCAAAGATTATCAGGGTCAGATCCATTTGAATTGGTACTCTCAAGATGCTCGCCAACGTTTTCCGTATTTCTTCCCAGAATAAGATAATGGAGGAGCAGTCTTTGAACATGTGTATGTCTGAGGCTTCAACCAACCCACACTTCTTACACATAATTTGGGACCCATTTAGGAATTTAGATAGTCTAAGAGGAGATAGGTAAGCTCTGTGCACAGTGAACAGATGGTTCTTCTTCAACCAGGCAGGTTTAACTAGGCTAAAGAGAGTTTTAAATGAATCCTGCCATAGGAGATCACACTGTGCATTTGGAATCTGTTCCCTCCATATCTCGTTTGCAAGTTTAAATTCGCCATCCACTGCCTCTTCTATAGCCCAATACCAATGTGAAACCTCCTTCTTCCCCGCTGGCCTGTCGACTAACTGTTGCTCAAGACTGTTTCCCCCACCTATAGATTTTTTCTGTCTTAACTGGGATTGTACCCAGCTTTGTAACTGGATATACTTAAATCTTGAGAGACCGCTGCCCACTCTCTTTCTTATATCTTCCCAAGAGATGAGCGTTTCCTCACTGACAAGATCGCCCCATACTTTTAGCCCGGCATCTTTAAGTGGTACCGCCAACCTGTCCTGGAGGCATTCCGGTGAGCCGGGTGAATCCCAAAGTGGCGCTAGGTTTGAGAAATAGTTAAGGCCCACCAAGTTTTTTAACCTTGCCCTTATTCTGGCGAATGCCTGGAGGACCTTGAGTTTAACCTTCTTAAAGAATTTTTGGTCCCCAAATTTAAACATGAAGCCCTCTTCCGGTAAACCAGCCCCTCTTAACATGGCCAGAAACATGTCACCTCCCCCAGTGCTAACAGGCATTTTTAATAGCATCCAGGAATGTGAAAGCTGGAACGCCCATGCATAATATTGTAAGTCAGGTAGCGTGAGACCTCCTTTCTCTCTCCTACGCCTTAGTTTTTTCCAGGCTATTCTGGTAGATCTATATATCCAAATAAAAGAGTTTATTTCCTGCTGGAATTTATCTATGGTACATTTGTCGAAATGAAGGGGGATTGTATTAAAGAGAAAGGTGAACTTAGGTAATATCGTCATTTTTACCAGATTCACCCTCCCCAAGATGGATAAAGGGAGGTGGGCCCATGACTTCATCTGTTTATGACATTCCCTTAGGACTCGCGCTAAGTTTGTTTCTGCTATTTTATCTATATTTTGAACAATTCTGACCCCCAAGTAACGCATGTTGGAACTGACCTGGTGTTGAGTTTCCGTAATATTCCAAGTCATAATCTCGGTCTTCCCAGCATTTACCTCATATCTCGAGACCTGCCCGAATTCCTCTGCCAGTCTAATGACTGCCGGGAAGGATGTGTCCAAATCTGCCGAGAGTATCAGGATATCATCCGCGTACAGGGCCACCCTCCTTTCCCAATCCCCGTGTCTGAAGGACTCGATGCTAAGATCTTCTCTGAGTCGTTGCGCAAAAGGCTCTATATACATGTCGAAAAGTAGGGGGAGAGAGGGCAGCCCTGTCGAGTTCCCCTGGTTATATTAAAAGCCTTAGTCAGACTTCCGTTGACCAACAGCCTGTCCGACGGTGCCTGATATAGCAGCTGGATGGTATGACAGAACTTATCCCCCAAGTTGAATCTTGCCATGACTTCCGACAAGTAAACCCAGTTCACCCTGTCGAAAGCCTTGGTGGCGTCCAAAGTTAAGGCTGCTAGAGGAAGTGAATAGGTGGAAGCGATATCTATTGCACCGACCAGATCATATGTGAGGTCTGCTAATTGCCTCCCTTTCACAAACCCTTTCTGATTTGGATGAAGGATGTCATTCACCACCATCCCCAGCCTGTTAGCTAAAATGGAAGTGAAGATTTTATAATCGGCGTTTAAAAGCGATATGGGTCGATATGACCCACAACTAGCTGGATTTTTGCCAGGCTTCAGGTTCAGGACTACTGTAGCATCGTTCCAAGTTCTAGGCGGGCTAATTCCCTCCAATAGTATCTTATTAAATAGTTGGGTTAATACCGGAATTATACCCGCCTCCAAGGATCTATATAATTCAACTGGTAACCCATCAGGTCCAGTAGCTTTACCCCTTTTACATCCCGCCATAGCCTTCCTCACTTCCTCCTGCGTAATAGCTTGCTCCAGATCTGTCAGTTGCTTGGGACTAATAGGTGTTAATGTAATCCCATCCAACCATCCCTTTACGTTAGGTTTATCTTCTGCACAGGTCTCTTTGTATATATCTTGGAAGTATTCCAAGAAGGCCTCACCAATATCTTCATCCGAGGATAAGGAGGCTGCACCGTTTCTCACAGTAATTTCTTTTATATGGTTTCGGAGCTGGTCTGCTTTGATTTTCCATGCAAGTAACTTTCCTGCTCCTTCCCCATACTCGAAATGGGCGATCTTACTTGCCTCCCATCTGCGCATGAGCCTCCTTTGGAGAATGCCCTCCAGCTGTTCCTTTAATTCTTTAAATTTATCCAGGTCTTCCTTCGAGCCTCTACCAGCCTGGCTATTCAGTTTTAACTCCACTTCCCTCATTTCTACCTCCAAGGCTGAAGTCACTTCCCTATACTTTTTGCTCCTATAGCTCGATCTATTGGTAATGATACCCCTCAAAAAAGCTTTGAGGGTGTCCCAGACCGTAGTAATATCAGCTGTACCTAAATTATTCTCTAAGAATAGATTTGTTTCATTAGAGAGAAAGACTGTCTCTTCCTCTTCAAGTAATAGTGATCGATCAAAGGACCATACTCTAGTCTGCTGTGGCTGTATACAATCAAGGGCTAATAAAATGCCTGAGTGGTCCGACAAATGTGATGGCAGGTATTTTATATCTTTAACTCTATCCCTAAGACTATAGCTGAGCAAAATATAGTCTATTCTTGACTTATGCTTATACTTAAAATTTCTATAAGATACCCCCAGTTGCTGACCTGACCTTTCCCTCCATATATCGCAGAGGCCCATTTGAGACATCATTGTCAGGAGAGAAGCCTGGATCTTGAGGGGACTGCCGCTCTGCTATTTGAGGATTTATCTAGTTTAGGGTCAAGAACGATATTAAAATCTCCTGCCCATATCACTGGCTCTGGAAAATCCAGGAGGTGTGAATAGATATTTTTAAGACAAGATGGATCGTCCTGGTTCGGGCCATAATACCCAACTAAGGTAGAAAGGATACCCATTAGAGTGATCTTCAGTATCAACCACCTGCCACCTGGATCTTCCCTATGTTGTAGAATCTGGGCCTTGGCTTGCTTTTTGAAGAGAATCAGCACCCCTCTAATATTAGCCGTCTGGTCGGTGCAGATAAAAGAATCCCCCCATTTCTGAGTTTTAAGAATTTCTTTTGTCTCTGCCTTGAGAAGATGAGTCTCCTGAATGACAATGACCTGCGCTGGGGAATCTCTCAGGTATTGTAGAATTCTAGCTATTCTTGACCTCACGCGCAGGCCATTGACGTTCCAGGACAGTATCTGAAGTATTGTCATAATATTTTGAGTTTAACCCTTCCAGCCCGCACTTAGCCAAGGCAGAGGCAGCATCCGGCTCTTTGCATTCTAACTGAATCTATCCAAACTAAGTTTAACAGGTCTAACGGATCTGAGGCAGATGAGATTATTTTATTTTTTATCCCCCTGTGCTCCCCTTCCCCCCTCCCATCCCTTCCACCCCCCTTGGAGAACCCTTCCCCCATTTGTCTGGACCGGTGTTGTCCAGGTGTTGCGTCCAAGAACTACCCCCCCTATCCCTATTGTGAATGTGTGTTACTCTACAAAAAAATTTAAACTAGTCAAAGTTTAGCCCTTACCAAACAGAAAAAAACTAAGTAAGTGCTATAAAACAGAAAGCAGTAATTATGTACCCTGCGCAGCCTAAGGGACCTCCTATGTTTCTACTGCATTCTTCATTTCTTCATTTCTTCTACCTTGATTTATTGTGCTGGGTCTGAATACATGCAACCCTGCCGTTCAATGCTCCAGGGTAATATGATCAGATAAATACAATATAGAACTCTGTTCTACCCTGCACTGTGCTCCTCTATCAGAACAGACAAAGCTTCCGCAAGGGGCCTATGGGACCTCCTTGCTAATAGTATCAAGCAATTCATCTGCCTCCTGGATTGATCTAATGTTGTGCATTTTGTTGTTGTGCATTACTTTTAAGAAGGCCGGAAATTTAAGTTGTACTACTGCACCGATCTTCTTAAAGTTGTCCATCCTTCTGCCGAGTTCCCACTGCCTTTCTAGGGTAGCTTTAGAGAGATCCGAGCGAACTTCGAAGGAGAAATCCCTACTCCTTAACGTTTTCGCCTTTAAAGCCATATTCAAGATCTTTTCTTTTACAGGGTAGGTAAGGAAATTAATAAGAATATTCCTTGGTTTTACCCTATTTGGGTACAGGCGAAACGGATCCCTATGAATTCTTTGTATGTCTTTTTCCAGGAACTCTGTTGACTCTTCAAGTGGCAGGACTTCTTTAAGCAACAGGACAATGAATGTCTTGAGATCTGACCCTTCTTTCCCTTCTGGAACGTTCATGACACGGAGATTATTTCTTCTGGAGTTATTTTCAAGCGTCTCCATTCTGTCCCGAAGAGCAGCTTCCCCTCTTTGGAGGTCCTGGATCTTTGACTCTGCTGTCCCTAGATTAGCTTTAAGTTCTTCCACAGAACTTTCGAGGGCCTCAGTTCTGCAATTTAGAAGGTCCACCTTCTTCTCTAAGTTCTCGCATGAATTCCTTATCTCGCCTTGGTTGGCGGCTGATACCGCGAAACCTTTCTTGATGTCCTCCTTTAATGAGGCAAACAGAGCTTCCATCGAAGTCAAAAGGGGCCCAGTCTCCCCCTGAGACTTATGGCCTAACTCAACCCCTCCAGTGATTTGACTAGCAACTTCAGCTTGGCTCTGACGGCTGACTCCACCTCTCCCCCCAACAATGGTTCAGGCAGCTGTTCAGCAATTGCAGTGGGTATGAGATTCTGACTAAGGAGGATCCCTGCTGGTTCCATATTATTTCGGGATACGTCAAATGCAGGGCCAGTGAAGCCAGTGTCGACGTCTCCTCTGAGGTCCTTCCCTTGCTTTGTAATGATCAAGACCTCAGGTTGTACTCTAAAGAAGGACCGCAATGAGGGGGTGACTTTAACTTCACTATGCAAGGAAATGCTTTTTTTCCTCACCCCTTTTATGCTCCTTCCCTTAACCTGGTAGTTTTGGAAAGCTGAACAATTGCTGGAGATGCTCTTATTGTTTGCGCCTTCCAAGGCCTGCTCCTCCTCTAGCTGTCCCCCTAATTTCCCACTTTCCTTCTCCTTAGCTTTCACCTTGCTATAACCAGGCGCACCCCCTCCGTGTTTCCTACCTTTTTTCCCACCTCGCTTTATCCCGGCTTTATCCTGGCTTTCGGGTTTCTTGAGGCCCCCCCGGTCTCCTGTGTTGTCTCCTGTGTTGTCTCCTGTGTTGTCTCCTGTGTTGTCTCCTGTGTTGTCTCCTGTATTATGAGGCAGTCCTGTGCCTTCTGGGCACTCGTGTTCTTCTGTGAGTCTATTGGGGGTTTGCGAGGCTTGTGCAGGGAATAATCCCCCCTCACTGCCCAAAATCGACTTCAGGCTGATCGAGTTAGATAAAGTGCTCGGGCAGACGGAACCGCAAACTCCTCCGGAGCAGCTCCAAGCTCTCCCCCGGCGCGTCTAGAGGTTTCCGCATGGAAAAACCAGCTAATGCTGGCGCTGCCGACCCAGAGGAGCCCACGAGCCGCCGCTCTGCGGCCGCGCCTCAGCTCCAGGGCGGCCCCGTACCAGCGTGGAAGGCAGGGCGGGCGGGGAGCGCCGGGAGACTCAACAAACATCCACAACGCTCTCCGCCAAATCCCGGCAAACCGTGGCAATAAAACAAAAAGAGAACCGCGGCGAGAAAGCTCCTGGAGATTTTCTGGAGATTTACGGAGGATTTCAAGTTAAATGCCAGGTAACATTACTCGTTTGAAGGTAGGGATGGGGATTAGTAATCCGGACGCACGCGGCTGCTCAACTAGCAGACGCCATGTTCTCCCCCAACATTTGAGTGTACCAGGCAGATAGCCTTCTTGTTTCGCCCTATTATAAAGCGCCACTAGCTTGGGAGCCAGAACATCTACGTACGTCGAGTAAAATTCTATCGGCAACCCATCCGTCCCCAGTGTCTTATTTCTGGCCATATGTTTAATGGCCCCTCGCACCTTCCCAATCTCTACGTCTCTACCCAGACCCTCCGCCGCCTCTGCATCTATGCTTGGGAGCTCCACACCTCTCATGAACCCGACTGCCTCCTCGTCGCCTGGAGCTAGCCTACTTTGATATAAGTCAGTATAGTATTCCAGAAACTGGGTGTTAATATCTTGTTGCCTATGATAGATCTCGTCCTCCCGCCCTCGAAGCTCCAGTATCGCCGCCACCCTACGCGCTGGGTTAGCCAACCAAGCTAACAGCGCCCCAGATTTATCTCTCTCAGCGTGAGCCCGGGCTGTATAAGCTTTATAGTCGAAGCAATGCAGCCATTCTACTTGTGTTACTATTGCTTCTCGAGCCTCAAGAAGGTCTGTTTGCTTGTCCACCCTCCCCGGCCTGTCTCTTTCCACCTCACGGAGCCGCTGTTCCGCTCTTTGTACATCTTGCAAAAGGACCTTTCGTGCCCCCACCACTTCCCCAAAGCAGCGACCCCTAATAACAGTCTTAAAAGCGTCCCATTCAATGAGTGGGCTTGTCGCCGTATTAGCATTGTCTAAAAAGTAATCATCAACAGCTGAACCCACTGTGGCCCGAAATACCTGGTCTTCCAGTGCCTCCGGTCTTAGGCGCCAAACAGGTATTTTAGGTCGATCACGGATCCTGTCTAAGGCTACCAGCAGCGGATTATGATCAGAGATCGTTCTGGTCAGGTACTCACTCATCCTAACCCCCCCATGTACATCCGGAGAACACAAGATAGCGTCCAGCCGAACATGAAGTTCGTGTAATGCTGAAAAGAAGGAATAATCCCTTTCCCCGGGATGTTGGGACCTCCAGGTGTCAATCAACCCCCATCTCTGCTGCCAATTACGTCTGGCCTCTGCAATTCTATGTATGGGCACATCAGGGAGCGGCAGGTGAAAGCGGTCCAACCTAATGTCAATTACACAATTAAAGTCGCCCCCTAATAGTACCGATCCAGTCAGTACTGAGGCTAGTGTCCGTGAAAGCTGAGCCAGATATGCAGGCTGTTCTGTATTAGGGGCATATAAACTCCCAATCGTTATGCCCTTCCGTCTAAGCGCCCTGAAACCACTACAAATCTCCCCTCTGGGTCAATTATTTGCCTGGTACACTGGAAAGGGACTCCCGCCCGCACCCAGACCAGGGTCCCCCTGGCGAAGGCTGAATAAGTAGTATAAAACAACTGTCCCCTCCACCTGCGCTGTAGTGCAGCACCTTCCTTCTCCGATAAGTGGGTCTCCTGCAATAGGGCGATCTGCACCCCTCTCCTGACCAAGTACGCATGAATTCTATGACAGCATAACATAGTGTGCATCCCCCTGACGTTCCAAGATAAGCATTTAATGCCTACGGTGGATACCATTGCAATGGACGTGACACACCCCTAGCAGTTTCCCCTAAAACGACATGCCTGGCCCAGAACAAAAACCCCTGCACAATAAGAATCCCCCCAACCCCCCCCTCTTAAGGACAGGTACAAACAAACGAGTTCCCATCCAAACTGGAACGTATGATAAGAAAATCTCTGAAACTGGTGGGGTGCGAAGCTGACCCTGCCAGACCCAGACCTCCTCCAAGCCATACCCCCCAACATCTTGATACAGCTGCCAAACCCAATGGTCGTATCAGCCTTCTCAGCCAAGTGCTATTACGCCTGAACCTCTACATAAGATGCACCCCGTTACATTGGGACCCTCTTAATTACGTCATGGAGCTTCACTTTCAGGCTATTTCATCGGCTGTTTGAGGAGTGACATCCGGGAGATCAGTGTCAGAGTCCTCATTTGCGCTACCTGGTAGTGAGCTTTCAGATCTGTCTATGTCAGGACCACTTTTGTTCGATCCCGGTCTGGTACCTCCATGGCTAAGCTCCACGATCGCCTGCAGGGCTTTATGCCGTTCCATTCGACGTTCTTTAGGAGACGGAGCTCTAGCGGGTTGTTGGGTTTTGGTCAGATTCTGCTGGGTTAAGTCTGGGGATGAAGTGCGAGCCTCTCGATTCTGTCGGGCCCCTAGCCACTGCCATGCCTCATGTGGGGCAGTGAAAAAGTACGTCCCTGACTTATCAACTACCCGGAGGTGCGCTGGAAACAGCATTGCATATGGGATTTGTAGTTGTTGCATTTTCCGCTTGAGGGCCAGAAATGAAGCCAGTTGGCGCTGCACTTCCCTGCAGAAGTCTGGGAATATCGTCACCCTATTATTTCCAATCTGCAGGTCCTGTTTCAGTCGGGCTTGTTGCAGTATATTGTCACGATCCCGAAAATGAAGAAGTCGCACCACGAGTGGACGAGGAGGGGCTCCAGGTTTGGGCGGTCTGGCCGGGATTCTGTGAGCTTGTTCAAGTGCTTAAAAGGGGGAAAGGCCCTCTGGGGCCAACTCCGCCTTAATCCAGTCCTCGAGGAATCGCATCGCATCGGCGCCCTCCGCTCGCTCCGGAACCCCTACGATGCGCAAATTATTTCTACGGGGACTGACCTTCACTGTCCTCCGCTCTCGCTTCTAGTATCTTGACGTTGGCCTCCACGCTCCTCAAGGACCGCTGTAACGTGGAAACTGCTTCCGGGACCTCCGCGAAAGTTTTTTCGGTGAGCCCCACTCTCTCCTTAAGCTTGCGGTGGTCATCTTTCAACAGGTTAAGCTCCATCCCAATCAAGTCTATCTTCATCTCCAGAGCTTCCCTTGAGGAAGTGATGGCCTGCATAATGTCCGCTAGGGTGGGCCCCTCAGGGGCAGTATCTCTCCTTGTCTCTACTGTCTTGTCGTTGTCGTCAGTTTGATGACCTGTAGGCTCCACGCTGAGGACAGCATACCCCTTTTTTTGGGTGACTTTCCCCACTGTCAGAGTTCTGCATGCACCCAGTGGTCTACCTCTGTGTGGTACTGTTAATGGCCGCAAATCACCTGTAGCACAGATGGTGCAGGACGGATACGGGGGCCCAGTACTAGCCTCAATCACTCCTCACAATCGGAGCGCCCTCAAGCGGAAGCAGCCATCTCTAAACCCACGCACTGAGGCGGGCCCCCGGGCGATTTCCACAGGGTCTCGGTATCCTCCGCCGCTACAGCCCCTCAGCACCCTCAAGCTGCAGACAGATAGCGTCTCGGGAGCGCTCCTTCCCAGCCCAGTGGTCTTCTTGACCCTGCACACTCCAGGTCCGTGCCTATATGTCCCTTCGTGATGTCGTGGCTCAGTACCCCACACTTTCTGGTAGGGTGAAAAGGCTTCTCCTCCAGTATCTTCAATCAGGGAGAAACCCTGATATTACTCTGATGTGGGCCGATTGGGTCGTTGCGTGAGCGCTTGTAGGCCACTAGATTGCGGCTGTGCGCATTGGCGGAAGCGCCCCTCCCAATCAACACATGGATTATGTCAGTGGGCTCCCGCCCTCCACGGGCTGCCTGAATATAGCCCAGTAGGTCTGGGGCCTCCTCTCAGCACCCGCAGCTGGCTCACAGTCCTCCTCGAGTGTAGCGCCCGCTAGAGCTGCATCGGAGTGGGCGCCCCCCCTCTCGCCGCTCTAACCTGGATTTTGAGCCTCAGTTCCAGGGGCTCTCACGACATGGCTCGCGCCGACCTCTCTGCCGCATGGGATTCTCTGCCTCTTCCTCTACGGCTCACAGAGTGCCTCCGCTGATGTCAGGGCCCGTTTGCGCACCCCATGGCTGCCATCATGCTTTGGAGGGGCAGAACCGTCAGGACTTGGAGCTCGCGCCGCTCTGACCTGTCATCGGGTCTCAGCTCCGGCTGTCCACCATCATAGGGCCACGCTCTGCACCCTTTGCCGCCCAGGGCTCGCCCGTTGCTCAGCGATCGCGTTCAGCCGATCTCCTCCGATGCCAGAGGCCACCCCTTCAGTCCTCGGTTGCCATCTTGGGTCTCTGCATGCCGCTCCAAGTCAGGAGATGAAACGACGATTTCAGCGCCATAGCTGTCCCAAAAGTTGCCTCCTTCAGTCCAGTATGACCTCTAGACGTTCCGCCACCCGGAAAGAGGTACGGGGCTGCAGTTAATATTCAGGATTACTGTTGTTGGGGGAAAACAGCGGCTGGAGCTCTGGAGTCTGCTCCCTCTCACAATGGCGCCTAGCCACGCCCCCCAGTCTAGTGCTGCCATGTCGACTTGGCAAGTGCACCCACTTGCCTGGCCCTAACCTTCCCTTTTCTTACATGTCAGTCACCCCTGGGGTAGGCCCAAGGTACCCCTGTGGGCAGGGTGCAGTGTATGTGAAAGGTAGGACATGCCCTAGTGTGTGTGGCATGTCCTGATAGTGAATTACTGCCAATTTCGTTTTTCACTATTGCAAGGCTACATGTTCCCATAGGACAGAATGGGGAGTTTGTTTATAACATCTTATAAACATAACTGGCCCTGGGAACAAGGTAGGAAAATAAAGTTTAGTATGCCTGATCTCAGAATGTTAAGATGCATCTTTTAAGGAGGGTGATTTTCACATTCTGTGTTTGAAAATACCACTTTTAGAAAGTGGGTATTTTCTTGCCTAACCATCCAGTGTGCCTATGCTAGGTTTGTGTATTGCATGTCTGGCTTTTGGATGACAGGGGCTGGAGAGGGGCAGTGGCTCCAGAAGTCTGATGAGTCAGGGCTGGGCTCCCCCATTTAGAGTAGGGGGAGGAAATTTCCTTTCACCTGCATAGGCCTAGTCTGCCTTCAACAATGCTGTCTCCACCTCCTGCCAGAAAGCTGCACCAGTGAAGACAGAACTGGTTTTGGTTGGGTACAGACACTCTCTGCCTTCAGAGAACAAAGGTTTTTGGTGTATAAAAAGAGGGGCCCAGACCCCAGACTTTGATATCACTTCTGGGAATCAAGAGGAACTTTTGCCAAGGAGAAGAGCCGGAGAAGGTGAGGAGGAATACTGCCCCTGTGCTGTTGGCTGTCTGGGGTTGGCCTGCAGTGGCTACTTGCTGCCAAGGAAAGGAGAAAAGGACTTTGCTGTTTGCTTTGTCACCTGCTTGAGGACAAGATCTCCAAGGGCTTGAAATTGAGCTTGCCTCCTGTTCTGAAGTCTCAGGCACACAAAGACTTCATTTCTTCTGTCTCTCTGCATCTGGAACTGCTGTTTCAGCTGCCACAGAAGGAAATTGCAACACCGATGCCGGTGAGCGACGCCGTAACCTGCACCGAAGATGTGGGCACCACTTGTGAAGAGCACGACGCACCGCCCCAACTTGCACCATAGGCCTGGCGCCTGCTGACGCCGTGCCGCATCGACCCCGAAGCCGTCACCGAGGCCGCTGCCTGCACCTGAGCCGAGGACACCCTTGTGACATCCACGAAGCACTGTCTCGACTCGGACCGCAGCCCCGACTTCACCGACGCCGATGCTTCATCAACGCGGAGCCGATACTCGACGTGGGTGACTCCTGCATCCATCGACACTGCACCGTTGTAAGGAACCGCCGCCTCGCCACCACTGTGACGTCACTTCCCTGACACAGTAAGGAACCGACGTCTCCCCTCCCCTGCACCGCAGTAAGGAACCGAGGCTTCACCTCCCCTGGGTTCGTAAGGAACCGACGCCGCCCAGGCACCAATGAAGCATCACCTCCCCGACGCCGTGCACCGTCTTTGCTTTCATTATTTTCAAGGTACTGTTCTTTGGGGGTCTGCTCAACTCCGCGTACGCCGCCGCGCACCTCGCAGTCGGTGCCGTACTTTGGGATTTTTATCTGCCACGACGTCGTAATAACTCCAGGTGGAGTTATTTGTTGCTACAAACTTTAGTTGAGTGAATAACCTATGTTTGAGGATATCTTGATAACTGTATTGTGGATTTTTGTCGTTTGGTCTTGTTTTGGTTTAGATAAAGATTACTTACTTTTCTAAACTGGTGTGGTGTCCATTTGTAGTGTTTTCACTGTATTACTGTACGTGTTCACAAATGCTCTGAGATAAGCCTGTATGCTCGTGCCAAGCTACCAGGGGGGTGAGTAGGGGCTATTTTAGAAGTGTATCCCCCTTACCCTGACTAGAAGCAAGGGCCCCTATTTGGACAAAGGTACCTACCTCTGCCAACTAGAGACCTCCATTACTAACATTGGTGGTCAGCGGTGAGGATCTGGACTTGCATTTGTGGCTTACATACAGTGATTGGTGTACACTACTAGTATACTGCAGACCATTACGCAACCACATACATTTGGTAGGGTTTTTTTCCTGGGAATTTTTTGCATCTTGAGAACTGCCAATTTTCACCATGAGCAAACCAGCATCACTTGCATCTGTGGATATTGAATTTGAAGAGGAGAGGGTTGATACCTACACTGTGCCACAACTTAAAGCTGTCTGCAAAAAATGTAAAATCTCTGTGAGAGCCCTCACCAGAAAGGAGGAATAGCAAAAGGCTCTGAGGGCCTGGTTGGAATCAAGGAATGACAGTGAGCAAACCGAGGAGCCTATGGTGGAGGGAGAGAATTTAGATGGGCAGCAGGATGGGCTATTGGGCTTGACTGGAGGGAAGTTACCTTCCAGAGGGGGCAGCAGTGTATCTGCAAAGGTTATGTCTCCAGAGGAGTTGGAGGACAGGGAGAGAAGCAGAGTGCATGAGATGGAACTCGCGAAGCTTAGGCTGGGGAAGGAGTGAGACATGGAGAGTAAGAAACTGGAGCTGGAGAGCAAGAAATTGGCCATGGAGGAGAAAAAGATGCTTTTAGAGCATGAGAGAGGGTTGAGGGAGTTGGATCTGAAAGCAAAGTGTTTAGAGATCAATCCCTCTGGTGGCAGCGCACCATCTGTGCCTGGAGAAGGAAAGGTATACATTCCCAAAGATGTTATTAAGGATTTCATGAAGCATGAGGACATTAGTCAGTGGTTCAAGGCCTATGAGGTCCCACCGGGTCCCTGAGAAAGATTGGGGAGCAGGGTTGTGGGTCTGCTTTGTCAGTGAAGGAAGGGAGACATTGCTAGCTTTGCCCACTGAGGATCAGATGTCGTATGCTCCAATGAAGGAGGCCTTGATAGCCAGGTATGGGTTGACCCCAGAGCTGTATAGGCAGAAATTTAGAAACTTCAAAAAGCTGGAGTCAAGTACTTGTGTGGAGTATGTGTCCTATTTTTGCAGAGCATTGGATGGTTGGGTGAAGGGTAGCAAGGTGAATGATTTGGTTGCATGGGAGCACTTGTCGGATAATTGTTTTCCAGAGCTACGCCAGCATTTGATTGACAGTAAGCTGACTGAACCCAGGAAGCTTCCTGTGAAGGCGGACTGCTGGGTCAGCACCAGGGTCCAAAAAGGTCGCGTAGGAGACTCCGCCAATGGTGGGCAGGGTCCCCAGCAGAAGAGTAGGGGGAACAAGTATAAACAGATGGAGTTCCAAAAAGGGCCCCAAAGTAATCCCAAAGGTAAGGGTACCCATTCTTCCACTGAGAAGAAGCCATGGATCCCAGCAGGTAAGCCTGTTCATAGGGGTTCCAAGACATGTTTTGGTTGTGGTCAGGTGGGCCACTTCCAAGGGGATCCTAGGTTTCCCAAAAAGGTTACCACCGCACCCACTGGTGCACCGCCCCGGGAAATGGCCAGTGTAGCCTTTGGGGAGGAGTCGGGTGCCCCAGAGGAGTGGGGTTCCGCAGAAATGTCCCTGGTCTCTTTAGGAGACAGTGAGATGGTCCCAAGAGCTCATCTGCCTGATAACACTAAAAAGTACAGGCAGTGGGTGACCATCAATGGCCATAGTGTGGAGGCTGTGAGAGACACCGGAGCCAGTGTGACAGCTGTCAGTTGTTGGCTGGTGTCTGAAGAGCAGGTGGTCCCCAACACATTCTACCCAGTAGTTGCAGCTGACAATTCAGAGTGCCTCTGTAAAGTGGCACAGGTTCCCTTTGAGTGGGGGTGGTCTCAGGTACCTTGAGAGTAGCTGTGAGGCCAGCCATTCCTGTTGACTGTCTGTTAGGCAATGATCTGGAGAGCTCCCCTTGGGCGAAGGTGGAGTGGAGGTCTCGTTTAGAGATGTTTGGTTTGCCTGAGTGGGCGTGTGTGACCACTCGGTCAATGGCAGCCGGTAAGTGCATTCAAGAGGACCTGTAGCCTGAAAGAGTGGCCCAGGTGCCTGCCAGAAAGAGAAGAGGTAGGGGGTGCGGGAAATCGGCCCTCGAAGTTCCCACGGTCCAGGAGGAGGCAAACCTTGAGAGGGATGCCCTGGAGCCTACAGGGAAACAAGTGGCTGAACTGGGGCACCTGCCTGAGCTGACCCATTGGCAGCAGGAAGGAGGCCCCACCAGGGAGGAATTCTGCCAGGAAAAGCAGAAGTGCCCTTCTCTTGTTGGTTTGCGGCAACAGGCTGCAAACCAGGCAGCAGGTGATCAGTCTAGATCACATTGGATATACTGGGAGAATGGTCTCCTGTATAGCAAGCCCAAGGTTGCTGAGCCTGGGTCAGCCCATGTGCTGGTGGTACCCCAGCACTTCAGAGCCTTCCTACTGGGTGTGGCTCATGATGTGCCTTTGGCAGGAGATTTGGAGCAAGACAAGACCTTTGAAAGGCTTGTCACCCACTTTTACTGGCCCCAAATGCGTAAGAGTTCAGATACTCATTGTAGGTCTTGCCAGACTTGCCAGGCAAGTGGTAAGAGTGGGAGGAAGTGTAAGGCTCCTCTCCAACCTTTCCCTGTGGTCAGCACCCCCTTTGAGAGGGTGGGTATTGACATTGTGGGGCCTCTGGATCCCAAGACAGCCATGGGTAACAGGTTCATCCTGGTCTTGGTGGACCATGCCACCCGGTACCCGGAAGCCATCCCTCTCCGGACTGTGACGCCCCTGTGGTGGGTCATGTGTTGATGGGGATTTTCTCCTGTGTGGGGTTCCCCAGAGAGGAGGTGTCCGACGTGGTACCAACTTCATATCTAGGTATATGAAGTCCCTGTGGCAGGAGTGTGGTGTTACCTACAAGTTCACCACTCCTTACCACCCCCAAGGTAATGGGCTGGTTGAGAGATTCAACTGGACCCTGAAGGGCATGATTATGGGTCTTGGTGAACCCATGAGGCGTAAGTGGGATGTCCTCTTACCATGCCTTTTCTTTGCTTTCAGAGAGGTACCGCTGAAGTCCTTAGGGTTCAGTCCCTTTGAGCTCCTGTATGGGCATCCTGTAGGAGGACCTCTAAGTCTGGTGAGAGAAGGCTGGGAGAAAGCTCCCAATAAACCTCCCCAGGATGTATATAGCTACATGCTGGCCTGCAGAAACCAGACTAAGCGCTTCAGACAACTCGCTCAGGCGAATCTGGAAGCCAGCCAGGAGGAGATGAAACGTTGGTATGATCAGAATGCCACTCTGATCGAGTTTCAGCCTGGACAGAAAGTATGGGTCATGGCCCCAGTAGAGCCTTGTGCACTCCAGGATAAGTGGACCGGACCCTTTGAGGTGGTGGAGCGCAAGAGTAACGTCACCTACTTGGTGGACTTGCAGTCTCCAAGGAACCCTTTGCGGGTCCTGCATGTGAACCGCCTGAAGCCCCACTTGGAGAGGTCCGAAGTGGGCTTGCTCCTAGCAACAGATGCTGGAATGGAAGCGGAGACTGAGCCTCTTCCTGACCTCCTATCTGCAAAGGAGCACAATGGGTCAGTGTACAGTGTATCCCTCTCCCCCGCTCTGACTCCTGAACAGCAGAGTGACTGTCGCCAACTGTTGGGACAGTTTGCAGCTCTGTTCTCCCTGACCTCTGGTGTCACTCAGTGGTGTGTCCATGATGTTAACACTGGGGACAGTCCTCCTGTAAAGCACAACATTTACAGAGTGACTGACAGGGTCAAGGCTTGCATCAAGGAGGAGGTCTCTAAGATATTAGCGCTAGGGGTGATTGAGCCCTCAAACAGCCCTTGTGCCAGCCCAGTGGTCTTGGTCCCAAAAGCTGCCGCACCCGGTGCCACGCCAGAACTCCTGTTCTGTGTGGACTATCGAGGGCTCAATTCGGTCACCAGGACTGATGCGCACCTCATCCCCAGAGCTGATGAGGTCATTGATCGGTTGGGAGCTGACCGATTCCTCAGTACGAGTACGTTTGACTTAACGTCTGGGTACTGGCAGATTGCCTTAACTGATGGGGCAAAGGAGAGGTCAGCATTCTCAACACCAGAGGGGCACTACCAATTCCGGGTGATGCCCTTTGGGTTGAAGAATGCCCCTGCCACCTTTCAGAGGTTGGTCAACCAGGTGTTGGCTGGACTGGAGGATTTCAGTGCTGCCTAACTGGATGACATCGCTATGTTCAGTGTCACTTGGGAAGAACATCTGCACCACCTCTGGGAAGTGTTGCAGGCTCTGCAAAGGGCAGGCCTCACGATCAAGGCGAGTAAGTGCCAGATCGGGCAGGGTTATGTGATGTACTTGGGACACCAGGTGGGGAGTGGCCAGGTGGCGCCCCTCCAGCCTAAGATTGATACCATTCTGGCTTGGGAACCCCCCAATACCCAGACAGAGGTGAGAGCCTTTTTAGGACTCACAGGGTATTACAGGAGATTTGTCAAGGGGTATGGCACCATTGTTGCCCCCTTGACAGAGCTGACTTCCAGGAAGCAGCCCAAGAAGGTGAATTGGTCTGATGCCTGCCAGAAGGCTTTTGATGCCCTGAAATCTGCCATGTGCACAGCGCCCGTGCTTCAGGCTCCCAACTTCTCAAGGGAATTCATTGTGCAGGCAGATGCTTCAGAGCATGGTGTGGGAGCTGTGCTCTCACAATTGAATGAGGAGGGCCTAGACCAACCTGTAGCCTTCATTAGTAGGAGGTTACTTCCACGGGAACAGAGGTGGAGTGCGATTGAGCGTGAGGCATTTGCTGTGGTCTGGGCGCTGAAGAAGCTGAGGCCCTACTTATTTGGGACTCACTTCCGGGTTCAGACCGACCACAGGCCCCTCAGATGGTTGATGCAAATGAGGGGTGAGAATCCAAAGCTGTTGAGGTGGTCCATTTCCCTACAGGGGATGGACTTCACGGTGGAACACCGCCCTGGTACAGAACACGCCAATGCTGATGGTCTGTCCAGATTTTTCCGCCTTAGTGAAGAGAACTCCCAAGAGGGTGGGTAGTTCTCCTCACATTTCAGCTGGAGGGGACACGTGTTAGACCTGGCACCATTGGCGTGGGTCTCCCCTGCATTTTTTGCTTTTGCCTCCTGTGTTTTTGCTGCGTGTTGGACTCTGTTTTGCTGGTCTAGAGGCTTTGGGCACTTTGCCACTGCTGTTCAGTGCCAAAGTGCATGTGCTCCCTGTGTAAATTATTGTTATGGATTAGTGATTCCATGATTGGCATATTTGATTTACTGGTCAGACCCTAGTACAGTGCACTGTGTGTGCCCAGGGCGTGTAAATCAAATGCTGCTAGTGGGCTGCAGCACTGATTGTGCCACCCACAGAAGCAGGCTGTAAAAGGTAACTTAGGCCTGCCATTGCAGAGCCTGTGTGCAGTCTAGTGCTGCCATGTCAACTTGGCAAGTGTACCCACTTGCCAGTCCCTAACCTTCCCTTTTCTTACATGTCAGTCACCCCTAGGGTAGGCCCAAGGTACCCCTGTGGGCAGGGTGCAGTGTATGTGAAAGGTAGGACATGCCCTAGTGTGTGTGGCATGTCCTGATAGTGAATTACTGCCAATTTCGTTTTTCACTATTGCAAGGCTACCTGTTCCCATAGGACAGAATGGGGAGTTTGTTTATAACATCTTATAAACATAACTGGCCCTGGGAACAAGGTAGGAAAATAAAGATGAATATGCCTAAACTCAGAATGTTAGGATGCATCTTTTAGTGAGGGTGATTTTTACATTCTGTGATTGAAAATACCACTTTTAGAAAGTAGGTATTTTCTTGCCTAACCATCCAGTGTGCCTCTGCTAGGTTTGTGTATTGCATGTCTGGCTTTTGGATGACAGGAGATTAAGAGGGGCAGTGGCTCCAGAAGTCTGATGAGTCAGGGCTGGGCTGAATAGACCTGGCCACGTCTTAAACACACCCTTCAGGTCCATTTCGGGGACTTGCAGATTTAGTGGACCCACCCTGACACGCTGACTAATTCGGTGTCTTCACCATATATCAGCTTGTGGCCCACCTTGGATCCCATCAATTATATCGTTTAGGTTCCTAGATTCTCCTCTCCACCCCCGGACTTGGGCAAATCTTACGAGAGAATCCATCACACCATACCAACATCGTGCTTTTCATTCTCACTCTTAGAAGTCAGACCTTCTGCAATACCTGATGAGGTCTCATTGTTTATGTACACGGCTTCCTGATGAAGGCGTACAGCCAAAACGCGCGTAGGATACAGATTTTCAAGAGCCATGCCAGAAATGAATGTCCTCTATACAAAATGAAGTGATAATATTTGTATCACCTATATTTCTTGATTAATATTGAATCATTTGAAATATCTCCATGTATAAAGACGTGTATTGTTGACACTGTGAAATATGTATCGAGTAGTGTCTGGATTCATGATAGGAAACATAACCATTTCATGTAATCTAAATGTGTAATTATAGTGCAATAGTGATCTTAGAGGACTATAATTTCTCTCCTTTTTCCTTTTAATATGTACATGAAGAAAATTGTTTATATAAAAATAAAAAATATTTTTGATACCTAATACTAGAGGGTGTATGTATATTATATATGTTGTCTAGGTCCACGATTATCTTCAACTTTCCTAATTTGTTTTGTTCACACTCGACTAACACACCCTGATTTAGGAAATTGTGTCAGGGGTACCATTATTTTTACATACACAGCTCAGCTGCACCAGGCGAAGGGGACTGTATTTACATGACAACTCTCCCCATGCAAATGTAGCCAGAGCACTACCTTCCAAACGCTCTTAATATCATGTGATGTCACACTCCACTGGAGTGCTGAGAAAGAAATTGGCGAAACTGCTTGCTGTACTTCATGGGCAGATACAATGAGGATGTGTTCTGTGACCCTGCACTTAGCACCTGAGCTGTAACATTTTTCAGTCATCAGTGCCATGTGGTCAGGGTGTGGTATCTCCTTTAAAATGATACAGAACTGGGAAATGTCTCTCACCACAATAATAACACATTTTTGTCGGGGGATTACCTCTATCTGAAGGTAGAATTTTCTTGGACAGAAGATATAAAACGCAACACTTAACAATAAACAAGTTTATTCTTTCTGATTTCTTTCTTTAGACATCCCTATCAGCTCCACTCTTAGGATCAAAATCCAAATTGTAAATGAAGCCACTCAGCAATGGCACAAAAAAGCACCCACACAAGGCTGTCAATTAGAACCGCCACCTCACATAGCACAACAATCATGTTGGTTAATGAGTATCAAACAGTAGAAAAGCAAACTTCGGTCAACACCTCATGGAATATGTAGGAAAAGATGGATGGGGAGCGGAATAAGGGATGAAAAGAAGAAACATAGTTCGGACTAAGAAGGTGTAGGGAAGAAACAAGTCTGTGATGCAATAAATCTCCATGTTCCCACCCAACTCCCATGCCATGATAAAATGGGAGGAGATCGGGCAGTAGTGTCCTCTGCAGGTAAATGTCCTATGCTTAGGTAGCACCAGAGCACCTGGAATGTATAGCCCCTTCGGCTTTGGTAAATATTTAAGTCTTATCACCAGCCTTGCAGGACTACGCACCAATAACCCTTATGTCCTCAAAATCTTTGCTTAACTCCTGTAACTGTTGTCCCTTACCTTAAATTTTAGCAGTCTGGGAAAATCAGAACACATTTTATAAAAACTGCTTTCTTTAGGATAGGTTAGAAAAGGCCAGGGTCCAGGGAATCATCATAATATTGTCACACCACAATTCGTGTTCGGGCTCACTCTCTGCTCTAGGAGACAGTACACTCTTTTTATGGGTATCACTTTGGCACATGCAGGTATAATCAAGTGGCCATTCAATGAAATCTCTGATCACTATAGTTACATTCTCTTCAGCAGAAAAGAGATGGGTACTCCAAGACCCATAAGTTCACAGCTTTTCTCATCTTGTCCAAAAGTTTTTCTTACCCTCAACTCACAGAATCCTTTTGAACTACACTAGACAAGCAACGTCGGACTCAGAGTCACCAGACAAAGATTCTAATTCTTCAGTCCTGGAATCCACTCCCTTTAAAGCCCATAATCCTGAATTGAAGCTTTCCACCTTAACTCAGCTGCTATCACCATTTTTTCCATTTTTCCAAGTTGATAGTATTGAATCCATTATCTCTCTTTGGCCTCTCAACACCCCTTCGATAGCTGGATCTCTGGAGCTCGCATCTGTCACTCCCCTTTACCTGCATGGTTGATAAATTCCCATTTATCTCTTTAAGCGTGTTTCCAGGACATGTTTCTTATCCAATGTTCCATGTCGTCCTCAGCCTGCGAGTATCGTTGCAACTGGTCTCAACAGGGGTAGCTTTATAACCTACATCAGTACCTACTGCTGCCAGACGAGGGTCACAGACTATCAAACGCTCTGGCTAAGCCCATCCTTACCCGGATCACCGGAAATCGCCTTCCTGCTTCACAAGGATGGCACACAATATCAACAGCTACACAGAATAAGTACTCTATTCTTACTGGTTATGTACAGGGTGAAGGCACCCCCAATTTTAGATTTCTCTCCGATGGAAGTGAGGAAATCTCCCATCACTCCTATGTAGACTGCCAAAGGGAGCGCATTGCTCTAAGTCACCATCAGTCTGCCAGTGTCCAGGCTGCTGATGTCAACAGCAGTGGATTGACAATCTGTATTAGTACCTATTACTGCTGAATGGAGGTCAATGACCACCGCAGAGTGTGAGGTCTCCAGGTAAGCATATAGTTAGTCACTAGAAGGCCCCTCCTGCCCCTCATAGACTGAGCACAATGCTGGCAGCTTCATAGACCTCCACAGAGTGAGAGGGCTCTAGTTAAGCCCATTCCCAACTTGGTCATCAGAAGGCCCCTCATGCTCCTTAAGTACTGAGCACCACATTGGAAGCTCCATGGACCAAGTGAGCTGCTGTCACTCGTTGCACACGAGATTGGAGACAGTCACTCTCCTGTGGAAGGGAGAGGATCTCACATCACTCCTATCTGGTTCGCCAAAGAGCATGGAAAGGAAAAGACCAAACCAGCTGTCACACCAGCAGCTGGGCTCCCCCTTGGCTCAGCCCTGTGGCTTCTAGCAGCCAATGAACAGCCTCGGCTAGCAGAACATCAGAAATGTCAGTGAAAGCTCAAAGGAGAGCAACCATCACAGTTTCTTCCAGGCTTCACCCAATATTGTAGTCTATTCTTGCCTTCTTGGTGGCTCAACACCAAACTATATGAAACACAACCAAAACAATATCAACAGATGATCTTGATTCTGGTAAGCGAGTATCCCAGCACAGTCGGGGGCACCCAGGTGCCAAAAATGCTACAACACCATACAAATTGTAGTAAGAGCGTTACAAATGCACATATCGGCTATATTTCATCATTTTTTGAATGGTCAACTATAACCTCGACGTTGATTAAACACTATTAGGTGCTGCTCCATTTATAACGCACTGTTCATCGCTGGCGTGCTTTCACTAGTGGGAATCCATTGCCCAGGGCAGCAATGAATGGATAGCCACTGAAAATCACCTATAGTACACACTCAAAGAACAGAGCCCAATAGTTAGAATGCAGATGTACAAAACCGAGATGAAGAAGTGTGTCAGTCATTGCTAAAGATCTAACTTAATTTTCTGCTTTGTGGCATTTAAAAGGAGTCATCACTTAATTGATCACTTTTCATTTTAGATCTTGCTATGTGGCTTCAGGAGCTTTCAAGACAGCTTCCTTTTCTCTCACTTATATTTGCATTGGTTTGAGACATACATATTGATTGAAAGATAGAGTGATATGAAGTGTCAGATGCACTATGGGTTTTTTCTGGTCACAAACTCTGCGGTCCACAAAAATTCAAGGTTTGCAACCATAAAATCCGTTTTCCTAATGTGCTAATTCGGAAAAGTTTTTCTGATTCACAAAATGGGGATGCTGACCCCTACCGCATCGTAATTTGTAAGGGGCATGTTTTGGGCATTCCTCATTCCTTTTAAATTGTGAGTCGATAAATTATGTATCAGTAGTTTGCAACTGTACTGCCAGTTACTAGCTACCAAGTTGGGGGTGGTAACTCATTCAAAAAGTGTAGGGGGCCACTTTGGATACTCCTTTCCCCTTGGGAAAAGAAAGATAGACAGACAGACAGACAGACAGACAGACAGATAGATAGATAGATAGCTAGATAGATAGATAGATAGATAGATAGACTGAGAGAGCAAGGTGTGAATTTAAAGGCCAATGCTCAAATTTAATATGTAAAATATTTATAAATGTCCATCTTCTTTAATTTGACACTTTTTCTTACCTTTTTTGATAAAACCTAAGGTATTAATGCAATACTTCAAGCACATGCCCTCCTTTCTGTGCCAGCACACAGCAGCGCACTAACTGTGTCCAGAATGCAATGCCTCGCTACAGTGGAATTCTACTTTGCTTGGCCCATTTCCAAAATCGCCTCTGAGTGGTCGCTGCTCAATGACCTGCATAAGGAACTAATTTGGGCAACTTCAAGCTGCGACGTCTAGCCGCATCCTCAGCCTGTCTCCCTTTTTCTGTAATAACTTTTGACACTGTGTAGGCTGCAGCTAACACTGACATTGTCTGCATGACTTCCACTTCCTAACCAGTTACACAGATTTTGTATAATCGTGGAACTATTTCTGCCCTAAGCCTGGTTTTGGCACATCTCAAGTGATGATTTAAATGTAAATACTCTGCTCATACTTCTCGCCTGGAGCATTGGTATGCAGAGGAGCATAACTAAAAAAATCAGCAATAACTATAAAGTAGTCTTATAAAATTATAGGACACAGAAACATCATCTTTAAACAAGGGCAATGGCTGACAAAACTAATTTTCCCTGCCATTATTATTGTCACAATTCAGTAACCCAGGAGGAAAGTGCTCAGCCTGGCTGGCACAGTAGTTTATGCACATCTTAATAAACATGTCCTGCAGTAGAAATACATGAATAAATAAAGGAATACGTACAGGCACCCAAAGTATTTCTTACGTTCCTAGGTGCCAGTGACCAGTGCTGGAGAATGCTGGGTTTGCCAAATACCAAGGGTGCCTACTCTTGATTCTCCCACCACCTTCCACTTCCTGTTTCTTTATTTCACTCTTATATGTTCTTTTTCAACCTTGTTTTCTCTCTTTGTCACTGTTTTCACAGCTTCCTCTTTCGCCCTCTCCTGCCTTTTGTCTCATGCTCTGTGGCAAAGTGTGATGTCGTGTGTTGTGGAATACATGTTTATTTGGGGTTTGCTGTGCATCAGTTAAGCCATGTACATCACTGCTAGAATAAGAGTAGAACTCGGAGTGACAGAAGACGACAAATGATGCTGAGTAATCTTCAGGGCAACCTGGGGACAAGCAGTAATATCTCGAAAACATCCATCGCCAGATGTATGTCAACATAGCATGCAGTTTTATCGAGCTGCAATATTGTTATGTCCAGAATATCGACTACCAACATATCGTCAAACGAAGTGTAGAATTAACTCCACATCTATTAATCTATTCCCTTTAAATATATATGCATATGTGCGTGTACTACTACTCACTTAACTTATGACAAGTTCATTTACTTATTACACGTGTGTTCTGATGTATGAACTCAGCTGTAATGAGACAAGGTACATTTAATTATAGGTAGTTCATTTTTACATATAGAGTTTTATCAACTAGCATCATTAAATTGGGTAACAGGAACCTATTTTTATTTCGGTTGGTAAAAGAAAAAGCAGAACCGTAGTATGAAGTTTGCTATAAAAAATGAGTCATTATTTTTAATATCATATACTTTTTATCAACTGTCACATCTTATATAAGATCAGGAGTTATTACTTTCACTATGGCGGTGTGAGTGATGGATTGTGAAGCTTGCCATGACTGTCAGTCGGTACAAATCGGTTTTTCTATGAAGTGAAGTGTCAAGTTAGTTATTTATATTCATGCCAAGTCAATGAAAATTAATGTGACCCAATAATGTGATATTTGCGATATGTGTACAAATAAACACAAATCCACACATTTGATGTAATTTCTATGAAATATAGAAAATATTATCAATGGGAAGTGATGAAACTCAGCACAGGCCGTCATTATGATGTAAATTCCGCAAAGTATGGAAAATATTTTAAAGTTCTCTTTAAATTATGGGCTATTATATACCACTGCTTTTTGAGGAATATTTTCCATAGTTCCCAGGTTTAGGGAAAACGGCAGCCTCTACAGAGTTTTAAAAATGGAATTTGTGAGGCCTAAACAGTGCTTTCTCAAGTTAGCTACGCTCTGCAGAGGTCAAGAATCGAATTGACAGTTGCATTGTAGTAATGAATCATGAATCTGTAACTATTAATACATTGGTTGCAAAAAAATGTTTTTTCCACATTTAATTTTTATTGCCATGGTATAAATATAGATACAATAAAGTTAATATAGGCGTAATAGAGTTAAGGATTACAACTCACATCGCAGAAAATCCAATGTTCAAACTTCAATAACTTTCACCTCCCCTCGCCCAGTCCGGGTCAAACTTGGAGAATAAAGGCCCAGATTTACTAAGGTTTTGCATCGGGCTTGCGTCACTTTTGTGGTGCAGCCCTTGACGAAAAATCATTTTTTGGCATTTACTAAGTAATGCGTGGTTTAGTAAATACAAAGTAACGCAACCCAGTGCATAGCGCTGCCTTGAGTTACTTTGTTTCGGATAGGCATTCCATGGGTGGAGCATGGCGTCCCATGCATCCACCCGTGTATTTTAATGCGAACCCAGATTTACAAAGACTAATAAACCTTGATTTGCCCCAAAATGGTGCACATACCTGATAGAGGAGTAACAAGGTGTAGTATCTATATTTCTTCATGTTACTTGCTCTTTCCATATGTGCTGCATTCTGCACTATGGTGCGAGGGTGCGTGCATTGGCGCTAGAGAGCACACCATGAACCAGAGCAAGGAGAGCGCAGAAATGCTGAATTTGTTTGTAAATATGGAGTATTTCTGCTCGCTCCCTTTCATGCAATAAGTTCCATAGCTGAGCTGCGTTGCATAAAATAATAGTAAATCTGCCCAAAAATATATTGGGAGCAAATATACATCGACGAGATGTTTCTGGGATTGGATAGTGGTTGAAAAGTTTTAAAGAGGGTCCCAAATTAATATTTCTGTCACAAATATAATGGGATTTCCTATAGGGTTTCTTTTTTGTGTGTGAAATGGAGCATCATCTTTCGTTGCCTTTTGTTGATTTTATTAAAATCCGTTCAGCTACTTTGGATATAAAATTTAAAAAAAATGATTGGCCAATCCACATGTTAAATTATCTATATTTTTCAAAAAGTTATTGAATACTCGTTCAACATGCGCAACACTCTGCGGATGCTCATTAAACGCTTAGTAGTGTTCTCCTCCCAATGTTTGTAAACAATGAGAAAAAAAAGAAAAGAAAAACAAGACCTAAAATAAAGTAGCATGGTGGGAGAGCTGATGCTACATTATTCACAAGTGATCATATAAGCCAGACCGTTTATGACTATGTCTCTCCAGAGCCCGGGGAGAGATAAAGGGAAAAAGACCTACAATGGTCCCCTCTGGTTGGGGCAGGACATAGAGGACTAATCCCATCACCATCCCCAACCTACCGAAGGGTGTGGGGAGTTAACTCCATCTTCAACGCTGCCTAGGGGTCAGGTAGGGGAGATACTGAGCGCCCCCTCCAACTATGGCAAAGCCTAGGGAACTGGTATATACTAAACCCTACACGCCTTGCTCAAGGGCAAGAGGGAATGGCCCCCACCCTCTTCCCTTGCCTAACAGTGAGGGGGGAATACCCACACTCTCTCCTCCCTTGCGAACATCATGAAAGATGTTGTTAAAAAATGAGCCATAGGTTTTACTCACAAGACACGTTTCCACTTTAACAGTTAATGTTTGGGGGTACACGGAATGCATAGACAGGGTAGCGTGAAACACCGGAGCTACAAGAAGACTGAGGCACACCTCTGGCTCCGGAGGCTGGGCACAAACACAACAAGCATTAGCATAGCCAATTGGTCTCGCCTTTGGGACCTTATAAGTGTTCAGTTATGCAGCACGTTATCCTGGGGGCTGTGACGCGGCTGCAGAAAGAGGCAGTCCTGGAAATATCAATATGGAATACCTGTACTCTATGGGGGAGATTCTCCATTCTTACTGTGGCAGCCAGCACACTGACGAAAGGCGGTGCTTATTCTTAGAACCCAGGCGCTCTCGTGCGCTTATGGTTGTACTATAGTAATATAAAAGTCAAATATCTGACTGCTACCGTAGTGACTCCCTTTCTGCTGCTATCCATTCCGTGCTTTCACTTTCTCTGACACCTCTTTGTATGGCTCTGGTGCCCGAGGTACAGCGTCACGGGCTACTCTCTCTCAGACATGCGTTATAGAGTCGTTATTGCCCAGCGCGACGTGCTGAACTTTGCCAAAGAAACGCATCTCTTTTTGCACCGCTATCAGAGGTTCCCTACTCCAGGGTACAGATTCTTTTGGACAGCTCTCAGATGGGTTTATTCAAAATTAATATTATTTTGGGTTCTGGAGGACTTCTGGGTGCCGGTTGCTTCCTGCTAAGGCAACGTGCACGACAATAAACAGGGGGACCATTATAGGGAGAGAATAGCATCATTCACTCCGCGCTGCCACCCTTTCACTTATTTCAGTGTGAAGGCACTCTCGGAATGTTGCCCCAGACTGGGCTCTTTTTCAATTACATATAGAATGTGTGTTGGACTTGGCCCTTTTTTCAGGGTTATCCAAGAACTTTTTGCCTTCCTCCTGTATTTTTTCTGACCTGTTGTTGGTGGTTTTATGACTCTGGGCACTTTACCACTGCTGATCAGTGCTAAAGTGCATATGCTCTCCCTGTAAATTATTGTTATGGATTGGTGTTTCCATGATTGGTTATTTGATTTACTTGTCAGACCCTAGTACAGTGCACTATGTGTGCACAGGGCCTGTAAATCAAATGCTGCTGGTGGGCTTGCAGCACTGATTGTGCCACCCACAGAAGGAGCTTGTAAAATGTGACTCAGGCCTGCCATTGCAGAGCCTGTGTGCAGTCTGGGACTGTCATGTCGACTTGGCAAGTGCACACACTTGCCAGTCCCTAAACCTTCCCTTTTCTACATATTAGTCACCCCTAAGGTAGGCCCAAGGTAGCCCTGTGGGCAGGGTGCATTGTATGTGAAAGGTAGGACATGCCCTGATGTGTGTGCCAAGTCCTGATAGTGAAATACTGCCAATTTCGTTTTTCACTATTGCAAGGCTATCTGTTCCCATAGGACAGAATGGAGAGTTAGTTTATAACATCTTATAAACATTACTGACCCTAGGAACAAGATAGAAAAGTAAAGTTTAGTATGCCTGAACTCAGAATGTTAAAGTGCATCTTTTAGTGAGGGTGATTTTTACATTCTGTGTTTGAAAATACCACTTTTAGAAAGTAGGTATTTTCTTGCCTAACCATCCAGTGTGCCTCTGCTAGGTTTGTGTATTGCATGTCTGGCTTTTGGATGCCAGGGGCTGGAGAGGGGCAGCGGCTCCGGAAGTCTGATGAGTCAGGGCTGGGCTGAATAGGCTTGGTCTGCATTTGGAGTGGTGGGAGGAGTAGCACTTTCACCTGAATAGGGCTGTGCCTGCCTTCCACAATGATGGCTCTGCCCCCCTGTGATGTGTCTGGAGCCAGGGCTCACGCTGACAGTGGAGGTTGTTGTGCACTTGCAAAGTGCCCCACAGAACTGGTTTTGGCTGGGTACAGACACTCTCTGCCTTCAGAGAACAAATGATTTTGGTGTATAAAAAGAGGGGCTCAGACCCCAGACATTTAGATCACTTCTGGGAAATCAAGAGGAACCTTTGCCAAGGAGAAGAGCCGGATAAGCTGAGGAGGAATACTGCCCCTGTGATGTTTGCTGTCTGGGGTTGGCCTGCAGTGGCTGCTTGCTGCCAAGGAAAGGAGAAAAAGGACTTTGCTATTTGCTTTGTCAGCTGCTTGAAGAAAAGATCCCCAAGGGCTTGAAACTGAGCTTGCCTCCTGTTCTGAAGTCTCAGGGACACAAAGACTTCACCATCAGCTCCCCTGAATTCCCTTGCTGGGAATTCCAACCTGCAAAGAGGTGCCTGCTGCTGTTTAGGACCTCTAGAGACTGTTTGTGGCCGGGAGCTGGAATATCGACTCAACATCGAAGAAGTGTGACGCATCCGCACCTGTTCCGACGCATCGCCGAAGAAACCGTCACAGCGCCTGCCGCGGCTCGAGAAATCGCCGCACGATGCATCGGGTGCAACGATCTCAGAAGTCCGAGATCATCGCACCAATCCCGATGCAAGCCTGCTGTGCGTCTGCACGAAGCAACGCATCGTACCTGATCGATGCATCGCATTGAGGCGCCAAGACTGTCGCATCGTTGGGGGCCGCTGTAAGAAACAGACGCATCAACTCCCCACGCAGTAAGAAAACGACGCCTCACCTCCTCTCCGGTAAGGAATCGACACATCAACTCCCCTGCGCTGCAGTAAGGAACCAACGCATCACCTCCCCCGGAGCAAGGAATCGACGCATCACCTTCCCTGAGTGTAAGGAACTGATGCATCACCTTCCCTGCGGCCATTTTGTTTGCTTTGCGTGACGCATCTAAGGTACTTTTGAGAAAAGTGTTGCATCTACAACTTGCATTGAACTGAACTATTTCTAACATCTGAAAGTCATATTTTTATTACTGTATTGTAGATTTTTGTCGTTTGGTCTTGTCTTGGTTTAGATAAAGATTACTTATTTTTCTAAACTGGTGTGGTGTCCATTTGTAGTGTTTTCACTGTATTACTGTATGTGTTCACAAAGGCTTTACACACTGCCTCTGAGATAAGCCTGTCTGCTCGTGCCAAGCTACCAAGGGGGTGAGCAGGGGTTATTTTAGAAGTGTATGCCCCTTACCCTGACTAGAAGCAAGGGTCTCTATTTGGACAAAGGTACCTATCTCTGCCAACTAGAGACCCCCATTTCTAACAGTGTACATTCACATTTTAACAATTATGATTTAATGCCGTGTTTTTCTGTTCCTCAGACTGTTATGTAATACGTTTGAATATGTAAGCTATTTTGGAAAGCCAACCTTCCCTAACTTGTAGCCTCCTCTCTCTCTCTCTCTCTCTCACACACACACACCTATATATACACACACCCACACAAAAACGTAGTCACACACACTGACTCTTCTTTACACACTCACAAATAAAACTTCTCTTTTTCTTACCTACCACAAATACTTTCACTCTACACACACTCTTTCTAACGCAAACACACCGCGCTATGTCTTACGTTAACATACACGCTCGCACACACACACACAAGCATACTCTTTCACACACTCTCCCATAGTTTATTCACTTTCTCTCGCTTAGAAGCACACACATTCCCACTTTACAACCCCTCTCCAATACGCGCATACAATGTACACTGTCTTTCAACTTAACAATCTCCCTCTCTTTTGCGTGTGCACAAAAAAACCACGCATAAAATCATCCACATGATCACGTGTAGTCTTATCCTGCAAATTGTTTTGTATGTAGTTGCAGAATTTCATTTTAATCCTCCGCAAGTTTCTCTGTACATTAGTTTTGAAGCTTTTTTTAATTAGCGTGGAATTAGTCCCACACATCACTGCATGCAAAATGTACTGAAATGACAAAATGCAGCAGTTACTATAGCAACCATACTATGCTGCGGTGCCGGTGCTCTTAAAAATATAAGCTACTGAGTTGGCTAGAAATCATGCAGGGAAGATGCTGTCCCTGAACATTCTCCAAACATCTGAACTTCCGGCATCGTGTGGTGTCGGCAAGGCGCTTTCTGACTTTAGATTTGCGTGCCCTCCGTCTTCTCCGCAGATGGCACCATCACCCAAACCAGTTGTAATTCTCAACACACTGTAGTGTTATATATTTATTTACCAAAAAAGTACTGAGTTGACTGTACCTCCGAGAATTCGCAGTTCGCAGCAGCGCTCTGGCATCTATACACTCACTGTGATGATTTATATGCCTCGTTGCTTCCAGTTTTAATGCCGACTGTTACATTTGCTGACACAATGCAGTTGTCTTGTTTTAGCTTATTTTCTAAACGTTATAGTGTACATGATTGCTGGCATCTGAAATAATTAATACAGTGTGGAACCGGCTTTTGGCAATATCGCCACAATAGAAATCTATTTCTGGTCAGGGGCATCTTTACTGCTTAAATGGAGTACTTGGTGATCTAAGCGTCTCCTTTTAAAAGTACAAAGGAAGCTGCACACGGTGCAGTTTGCGGTTGAATGGAAAGACGGGAGCCTTTTTATTTCATAATCATTCCAATGTATTTTCTAATTGTAGCTGACAAACCACGCTTTCCGTTTTGAATCAACTAATTTCTGGTCCTCCGAAAATGTTATTGGGACCAATTCGGAGAAAACAAGAAAAAGGCACGCAAGGAGAAGGAGCGTGCGCGTCCCTGCTCGCTCCCGAGGCAATACTCCAGGGGAGTGAACTCACGAAAAAAGGTGAGACATGCAGCCACCATTAGCCATTTGCAGGCTACGATTTTTAAAGGACAACCAGAAAAGTCAATCCAAAGCGTGGGAGGAGTCAGACCCCACAAAGTAAAGATAACAGATCCCCTACAGCGCAAGCGCTGTTTAGGCTCAACCTAAAAAGGGCCTCCTGGATGTGGAGGCACATAGACAACCAGCGGGGAAAGTCATGGTGGTAAATAGAGGGTCCTGCAGCCAGAGGTAAGTGGGCACACACAGGATTGCAGGAGTGTGGAGGATTACACATAGGGGCACCAGGGGGTGAGGCAGGGCAGCACACACAAATTGCATTGGGGCAGAGATACAGAGTGGGGCCGGAAGGCACGGAGAGGGGACGTAAGGGAGGTGGGGGCACAGATCAGGGACTACTGGTGTGCGGCAGAGAGGAACACAGGTGCGTCACAAAGTGAGGAATGGACCGGCGGGTTCCAGGTGTGTGGAGAGAAACAATGATTAACACCAGGGGTGGGACAAAGTGGCACACTGGGGTCTGCAGTGGGTGGGAACACAAAAAGGATACAGAGGGGCGAGTAGCACAAAGACAGGATGTACGGATGGCAGAGGGCATCTGTAGGAAGGAGGCAGGATGACACATAGAGTTCATTAGGAAGGCAGCTGGGCACACCCACCAGCATAAAACCATCACTAAATGCCAATTCACCCACCATCATGCATCCACACAACCAGCACCATAAACAAATACATTCACTAGTACTGGGGTAAGTTAACACAAACAACATCAGGCATCAACTTACCCACCTCACTTGTCCTATCACAAAGCGAGAGACTAGGCGTGGTTTATCAGAAGCAGCGATTACCCTACCTCTCTCCCCTAAACAGCATTCCCTCCACGTGAAGGGGAACAAGCCTGAGGATAACGCACCCTGAGGAAGTAGAGGGGTAATGAGAGAGATAACTATTTTAGGGGCTCCTGTAAATAAATCAGGTTAGTAGGGTAATTCACAAGCGGCATAACCCTTCCATGCCACTAAATATTGTAATTGCCCCCAAACTCTTTTAGAATGTAGCAACTCAATCAATTCGCATTCAGAGGTCCCATCAATCATGACTGTAGATGGTCATGTAGTGGCAAATGTATGAACCCTACGCAAATGGGAATCAGGGACTCACAGGATAAATATGCCACAATGAGGGAAAGGTTAGACTCATGGCTCTGGAACATACTAACCCTGTTATCTTGAAAAACCCCACAAAGCAATGGAAAACAGTAGGATGGGATCCTGGGATGGACAGATTTTTACAGGGAAGCCAAACCAGGTCTCCTACCACATAATTAGGGAGGGGTTGTTGATGGCAATCTGAAATTTATTTTCAGTCTTCCTTTGCTTTCTAAACTTCTTTAATGCTAATTTCTGAGCTGTGTGTGCAACAGGGCCTATACTGTGAGATTCTGAAGGGGCAAGAACTTCTGGCCAGATGTGGGGATGATAACCATAGGGGCAGAAAAATAGGGAGAATTCTAAGGCTGAGTGCAAGGAGTTGTATGCAAACTCGTCAAAGGGTAAACACTGAAATCATTCGGTCTGGTGTTGCATGACGTAGCACCTCAAGCACTGTACTAAAGTCTGATTAAGTCTTTCAGTCTGATTGTAGATGGCAACTAGTGAAAGTAAATTGACAAATCTCCAATCTTTACAACAATAAGCAATTATCTGTGATGATCACCTCAGGTAACCCACATAGCCTAAATATTTATTTTAGGAAAATGTGTGCTAGCTCAGGGGTAGTGGGCAACATGGTTAAAGGAATTAAATAGATGGCCTTTGTGAAGTAATCAATCACCATTAGAATGACAGTTATTCCCTCAGATTTAGGGAGTTCCACAATGAAGTCCATTGATATTTGTGTCCGGTCTAGGGCTGGGCTATCGTTGTACCAGTCATGCTGGTTTGTTTTGCACATTTGGGGCATGAACATATATGTTCCATGAAGTCTTATTATGTTGATTCAGCTTGGGCCACCAACACTCCCACTGGACAAATTCTTGAGTCTAACTAAATCTGGAGTTGATTTTGGATTTCTAATTGCAGAACTTCTTCTTTGGGAGTACCTTGGAAGAGAAGGATTTGAGAAGGTTCAGTTACTGGAATGGGCTCTTCGGATGTTCTAGAGAGTGCATCCGCCTTGCCACGGTAAATACAAGGGTGATGGGCAACAGTATACTAGAAACAGGTGAAGAATAGAGACTACGGTTCACTTGAAGTGTTCATGCACTTTATAGCTTCAGATTCTCAAGATTGTTATGGTCCAGTCCAGACCATGAAGGGAAAAGCAGACTCTTCTAAATAGTGTCTCTAATGAACAAACACCTCTCAAATTGCCAACAATTTGCTGTCATAAATGTTGTTCTGCTGCATTTAAATTGTGAGAGACGTAGTATACTGGATGAAGATTGTGGGTCTCAGGAACTGTTCTTTGGATTTTTCCTCAGACCTATATACGAGACCATACATATTTTGCAGAACTGATTATGCGGTCATGAGGCACAAAATCTATCAAGTATCAGAGATTATTAAAGACTCAATAGTTTTTATTAGACCATGACTGTTTTTATTTACATCGTATCATCTAGATGGAGAACATACGCTTAGATTTTAGAAATTACTTTTTTCATAAGCTTGAAATGAAATTGCATAGTGATTTACACTAAATTATACTGAAAATACAACCCTTGCTGTGTTGGGCAGAACTCGCGGAGTAACATGAAAACTCTGCGAGATACCGCGGAGTTCCGTGAATGGGTGGAAATCAGCATGTCGCGCTGTTCGCACTGATTTTTAGCGCTGGGCGCTTGTTCCACACTGAAAAATCACTGTGAACTGCACCACACGGCGTGTCGGAGGGTGCTGCTTCTTAAGTGTGTTTTGCTGCCGCTCAAGTAGATTTTCTACTCGAGCAGCAGTTTTCTCAAAGCGTATGGTCTTGACTGCCCGGGACCGCCCACGTTAGGAAAATCTTGCCTAGAACCCATAATTTACACTAGGGTATGCCAATTCTCACTTGTGCTCGCCAACTTACAGTTGGCAACCTGTGCGAGAAGAAAAACTCCAGCACGAGTTTTGCTGGAACTCCGCATTACAGTTGTAACATGGAGGGGGCAAAAATCTCCAAACTCCGCAGGCAGAGAAGAATTTATCGCCCACCCCTAAAAAAGAATACATATTTTGCCAACAGTATTCAACTGAAATTGCTAGAAAGAAGAGAGAAGAGCCTATAGATCATTAGGTGCCTTTGCATGTCTCCATTGATTAAAGATACATTTTGAATATTCTGGACTACTAAAAAGAGAATGGCATAGTACTGGCTCGTGCTCCTGAAAAAATAGAAACCTTTAATCCCAAATGATTCAGAATATCCAGGTAAGTCTTGGTTCTCTCTCACCTAAATAGAGGCAAAGTTTTGCTCACTGGACTATATGTCACCACCTTGGCACTCATCAAAGCCATTTTACATTTCATAGCACCCTGCATCAAAAGTTTAAAGAAATGTAAAGAAATTCAACAGCATCACCCCACTGCTGAAAGAATTACATGGGGTTTCCCACCAGGCTCATATCCTCATAAAATCAGCTGCATTACCTACAAGCCTATCAAAAACAATATGCAAACTTATCCGGCTAGGAAACTTCCCCAGGCAGAAGGCACCACATTGCTAGACTTGGAGAATGGAGACGTTCATGCTCCCAGAATATAGAACAACATCCCCACAAATATCAGAACTGCTCCAACCCTCCTGCAGTTCAGAAAGGTGCTGAGGCACCACCACTTTAAGGAACACAATAGGGGCATAACCGTTACCTCTCTCTCTGTGTCGTATCCCTGGGTTCTCACCTGGTGAGAACCCAGTGCTCCACTGCTCGCTATCTAGGATCGCATTGTACAAATCCACCCACATACAAAAAAAATACTATAATCAAGATTCATTTGCAATGCTGCTCCCATGTGGAAACCACAGCCAGCAAGATTAAAATATGACAATCCTAACAAAGATAGGGCCCAGGATGCACACTGATTTTAAAAAATGTTTAAAGCACTATACTCCTGGTATAATTTCTGGCAAAATACTAGCCAATTATTTGGAGTCCCCATGTCCTGCACTGCCAGTTACAACATTTCACTTCATGTTGTGACCAGCCAATCAGAGCATGAGCTCCAACAGGATTTGTAGGAGCCTCATGCTCCTGCAGGAGCGCAGGGGCTATCAGGAAAAAAGCCCCCTCAACTAATCAGGTGGCTCCATTTTTAAATTTGCATGACAGCAGTACTCTCGAGAGACTCTCACGAACCCTGCCATCTAGATATGCAAATATGTTTAACCTTAACTTCTCAAAAACTACTGAACAAATTTATATCAAATCACAAAAAGCACACTTTCTGGACCAGGGTCTAGTTTCCTGCCAAATTTGGTGTAATTTCATTCAGCCATTTTCATGCTGTTGTGATCCAAAAAAGTCTATGGAAAATGCATGGGCATTTGCATTTTGAGCTCCCCTTTATTTTGGCCCCCGCTTCACAAATCACCCTAAAAATTTCATTGAAAAACTAAGTAATAGTCACTGGGTAGTTATAGTTAGGATGGTGCATCTAATAGGAAATGCTTTTTTGTGTTGCTAATAACTTTGGCACCAATTGATGAATCCCCACAAAACTTTCTAAAACAGTGCTACTTTTTGATTAGTTTGTGCATGGAAAGTTTCAGGGTGATCCATCAAGCGGAGGCCAAGAAAAAGTGGGATCTCAAAATGCGTTTTTCCCAATTTATTTTTCCATAGGTACTTGGAGCTCATAGCCCCCCTCCCCAAGTCTCGGTGAGGGCCAGGGGACATCATCCCCCATTGCTGAGGTAAAAGTGGAAGGAGAGGAACATTTGCCCCCCTCCCAGAGCGAAACGAGGCCCTAGGAACCCTAACCCCCTGGAACCGTAGTGAAATTCAAAGGGGAGGGGGGCCGTGCAGACCCCCTCCCTGAGCCTTAAAAGGCCCAGGGTCCCCCATCTCCTGGGGCCGTAAAATACCTTAGAAAGGGAGGGGGGCTGTGCTGCCCCTCTCCCTGAGCCTTAAACGTCCCGGGGACCCAATCCCTTGGGGCTGGCTCAAGTACTCTGTTCTGGGCCGCCATGCACTGCTAATTATTGCACATATTACATCACTCATGACATCTTCTATGACATCGTTATTGATATATATATATAGATATATATATATATATATATATATCCAAGCTCCAAAGTACCCAACGTACAAGGAGCACTCGAACGGCAACATGCTCATGAAGAGCCTTTATGGTATACAATCCGCCGGCACAACGATACCTTTAAGCAGTTCAATTTGCCATGTATGCCTGACGCGTTTCAAAGTGTCCCCACTTCTCTTCAGAGGCTTTGGCAATTGAAGGCGCATAGGACACCGCCCTCATCATTTAAATGCTCCAATGCATGCCCTGGATGGGACGCTCTGCCGCGACTAGCAGAGCATTATGGGCCTTATAGTGTCCTTTGTCTCCAGATGGAGCACGCAATGTTGCTGCTGTAACATTCATAGCCCCCTGATGGGCCTCGGTGTGCCGGTGGATATGCTAAATCCGTTGCTGCCCCACAAAGTCGGCCTGCTCGATAACAGACCGCATGGCCCCCACATCCTGGGGTGGTGCTCCTTCGCGGCAGGGTCTCAGGAGTAAAGTCGACTTCTTCCCCCAACCATTAGTGTGCCAGGAGACATGTTTGCAGAGTGGTGGAGAAAGGGGGCGTGACCTTTTAGCAATCCTGCTGTGTGGAACTTACTAGAGGTAACAGGAGGGGTAGTTGGCCCCCTAGGACCCTCAAGAGCCAAATGGACATCATCCCCCAACTTGTAGAGCACCGGGGGCGCGTTTGTAGAGTGGTGGAGAATGGGGACGTGGCCACCGAAAACCTCTCAGCAATCCCGCTGTGTGGGACTTACTGGAGGTAACAGGAGGGCTAGTTGGCCCCCAAGGACGTAGCTCACTAACTATAAAGGCTGAATTTCACTGGTTTTGTTCGAGTGAAACCTGAGCCTAACTATAACGTCTCTGTAGCCTTTGTTTTTTTCTGTAAATGTACATATATATATATATATGAAAAGAAAGGGTTGCCCTGCATGAGACCGCACACACGGTAAGTAGACCACTTTATTGAGGACTTGGCAGGTTCCACAGGCTCACAGTGCGAATCCTCTCTGGGAAGCCTGACGCGTTTCGAACATCCTTGTTCTTATTCATAGGCATATCACAAGCGGAGCAGCCACAGCATTGCAGAGCAGTTATTCAAGTTCACCAACATCCCGCCCCCATGGGCGTGTACCAAAGTGCCTTCTGGAAGTTGAAGTTCTGCAATGAAAATTAAAACCCAAGTGGGTGTTGCTGGCATCCAAGAATTTTAAAACAATCCCCAGCAGTGAGTAAATTCTTAACTGTAAGTCCCGAAAACACTGCCCATGTAATGCAACAACCAGGAGACCTCACCGCTCCGTCGGCAACCTCATTACAAAGTCGCCACAGATCCGCATTTCCCTAACGGCAGTGCGGTCTCGCGGCTGAGCCCAGCCGCTATATGTGAAAAGAAAGGGTTGCCCTGCATGAGACCGCACACACGGTAAGTAGACCACTTTATTGAGGACTTGGCATGTTCCACAGGCTCACAGTGCGAATCCTCTCTGGGAAGCCTGACGCGTTTCGAACATCCTTGTTCTTATTCATAGGCATATCACAAGCGGAGCCGCCACAGCATTGCAGAGCAGTTATTTAAGTTCACCAACATCCCGCCCCCATGGGCGTGTACCAAAGTGCCTTCTGGAAGTTGAAGTTCTGCAATGAAAATTAAAACCCAAGTGGGTGTTGCTGGCATCCAAGAATTTTAAAAGAATCCCCAGCAGTGAGTAAATTCTTAACTGTAAGTCCCGAAAACACTGCCCATGCAATCCAACAACCAGGGGACCTCACCGCTCTGTCGGCAACCTCATTACAAAGTCGCCACAGATCCGCATTTCCCTCACGGCAGTGCGGTCCTGCGCGGCTGAGCCCAGCCGCTATATGTGAAAAGAAAGGGTTGCCCTGCATGAGACCGCACACACGGTAAGTAGACCACTTTATTGAGGACTTGGCAGGTTCCACAGGCTCACAGTGCAAATCCTCTCTGGGAAGCCTGACGCGTTTCGAACATCCTTGTTCTTATTCATAGGCATATCACAAGCGGAGCCGCCACAGCATTGCAGAGCAGTTATTCAAGTTCACCAACATCCCGCCCCCATGGGCGTGTACCAAAGTGCCTTCTGGAAGTTGAAGTTCTGCAATGAAAATTAAAACCCAAGTGGGTGTTGCTGGCATCCAAGAATTTTAAAACAATCCCCAGCAGTGAGTAAATTCTTAACTGTAAGTCCCGAAAACACTGCCCATGTAATCCAACAACCAGGGGACCTCACCGCTCCGTCGGCAACCTCATTACAAAGTCGCCACAGATCCGCATTTCCCTCACGGCAGTGCGGTCTCGCGGCTGAGCCCAGTCGCTATATGTGAAAAGAAAGGGTTGCCCTGCATGAGACCGCACACACGGTAAGTAGACCACTTTATTGAGGACTTGGCAGGTTCCACAGGCTTACAGTGCAAATCCTCTCTGGGAAGCCTGACGCGTTTCGAACATCCTTGTTTTTATTCATAGGCATATCACAAGCGGAGCCGCCACAGCATTGCAGAGCAGTTATTCAAGTTCACCAACATCCCACCCCCATGGGCGTGTACCAAAGTGCCTTCTGGAAGTTGAAGTTCTGCAATGAAAATTAAAACCCAAGTGGGTGTTGCTGGCATCCAAGAATTTTAAAACAATCCCCAGCAGTGAGTAAATTCTTAACTGTAAGTCCCGAAAACACTGCCCATGTAATCCAACAACCAGGGGACCTCACCGCTCCGTCGGCAACCTCATTACAAAGTCGCCACAGATCCGCATTTCCCTCACGGCAGTGCGGTCTCGCGGCTGAGCCCAGCCGCTATATGTGAAAAGAAAGGGTTGCCCTGCATGAGACCGCACACACGGTAAGTAGACCACTTTATTGAGGACTTGGCAGGTTCCACAGGCTCACAGTGCGAATCCTCTCTGGGAAGCCTGACGCGTTTCGAACATCCTTGTTCTTATTCATAGGCATATCACAAGTGGAGCCGCCACAGCATTGCAGAGCAGTTATTCAAGTTCACCAACATCCCGCCCCCATGGGCGTGTACCAAAGTGCCTTCTGAAAGTTGAAGTTCTGCAATGAAAATTAAAACCCAAGTGGGTGTTGCTGGCATCCAAGAATTTTAAAACAATCCCCAGCAGTGAGTAAATTCTTAACTGTAAGTCCCGAAAACACTGCCCATGTAATCCAACAACCAGGGGACCTCACCGCTCCGTCGGCAACCTCATTACAAAGTCGCCACAGATCCGCATTTCCCTCACGGCAGTGCGGTCTCGCGGCTGAGCCCAGCCAGCCACTATATGTGAAAAGAAAGGGTTGCCCTGCATGAGACCGCACACACGGTAAGTAAACCACTTTATTGAGGACTTGGCAGGTTCCACAGGCTCACAGTGCGAATCCTCTCTGGGAAGCCTGACGCGTTTCGAACATCCTTGTTCTTATTCATAGGCATATCACAAACGGAGCCGCCACAGCATTTCAGAGCAGTTATTCAAGTTCACCAACATCCCGCCCCCATGGGCGTGTACCAAAGTGCCTTCTGGAAGTTGAAGTTCTGCAATGAAAATTAAACCCAAGTGGGTGTTGCTGGCATCCAAGAATTTTAAAACAATCCCCAGCAGTGAGTAAATTCTTAACTGTAAGTCCCGAAAACACTGCCCATGTAATCCAACAACCAGGGGACCTCACCGCTCCGTCGGCAACCTCATTACAAAGTCGCCACAGATCCGCATTTCCCTCACGGCAGTGCGGTCTCGCGGCTGAGCCCAGCCGCTATATGTGAAAAGAAAGGGTTGCCCTGCATGAGACCGCACACACGGTAAGTAGACCACTTTATTGAGGACTTGGCAGGTTCCACAGGCTCACAGTGCGAATCCTCTCTGGGAAGCCTGACGCGTTTCGAACATCCTTGTTCTTATTCATAGGCATATCACAAGCGGAGCCGCCACAGCATTGCAGAGCAGTTATTCAAGTTCACCAACATCCCGCCCCCATGGGCGTGTACCAAAGTGCCTTCTGGAAGTTGAAGTTCTGCAATGAAAATTCCCAGAGAGGATGCGCTTAAAAGTACCTTTGCAGCATTTGTCTGTTGTCTGCCGCTTTTCCTCTGATGAAGAGGCCGTGAGGCCTTGAAACGCGTAAGGAAGGTGATTAAATGAACTTTGGACCGTGCAAGTTTGGTGGCATTTTATTTATGGTGTTTACCATCCCGCTGACGTCGAGCTCTCACAGCAGGGCAACTTTTGGATGGATATATATATATATATATATATATATATATATTCACTGAAAAAACTATAGGTTTCAGGCATGTTATAGTTAGAAATTAGCATTTAAAAAACCTTAGAAATTCACTGAAAAAACCATAGGTTTCAGGGCGTCATAGTTCGTTGGACATTTCACTCGTACAAAACCATAGAAATTCCCCCGTTATAGTTAGTTCAGCTAACTATAACTCGCGCCGCCGCAATGCACTGCTGATGACGTCACATATTACATCACTCATGTCATCAGTGATGTCATTTGAGATGTCATCAGTGATGTCATGAGTGATGTCACTGACCATGTCATGAGTGATGTAATATGTGACGTCATCAGCAGTGCATTGCGGGGCGCTGAGTTATAGTTAGCTCAACTAACTATAACGGGGAATTTCTATGGTTTTGTATGAGTGAAATGTCCAACGAACTATAACGCCCCTGAAACCTATGGTTTTTTCAGTAAATTTCTAAGGTTTTTTAAATGCTAATTTCTAACTATAACATGCCTGAAACCTATGGTTTTTTCAGTGAATTTCAAAGGTTTTTTAAATGCTAATTTCTCACTATAACGTGCCTGAAACCTATGGTTTTTAAGTGAATTTCAAAGGTTTTTTAAATGCTAGTTTCCAACTATGCCTACAGAGGTAGGACGTGAAGAAAGAAGAAAAAACGCACAGAAAGAAGCAAAAGAAATGCAGAAAGAAGCAACAGAAGTCCACAAAGACGAAGAAAAGTGCAGGAAGAAGCAAGACATGTGCAGAAAGAACCAATAGAGGAGCAGAAAGAGGCCTTGTTGCAAAATCATCCTGTGCCCACAACTTTTTCAGACGGGTACTGGTGGTAACTGACTGAGTAACTAGGCCTAGAGCCAGTGCTATGCTAAAAGACACTTAGAATACAGTGAAAACGCCTACATACACTAGGGAACACTATGCGTTGGGGTACCCCTGTGATTAGCATGACCTCCTCTGTAAGGCCCTAGTACATAATAGGGCAGGGGGATTAAAACTACCTCTTACAATGCTCCACAGGGCGTGTTTGCACACATGTCACCTCAGGTCCCGCACCCTCCCTTCACCACTGTGCAAACGCGCCCCGTGGCGCGTTTTAAGTTGGGGGATAAAGTCCCCTTGAATCCTGAGGGTCCCTGGGGTCCAACTAGCCCACGAGGTACCTCCAGTAAGCGCCACAGAGCTGCGTTGCAGAGAGGTGCAAAGGGGCATGGCCTGGACCACCTCTCTGCAACGCAGGCCTGTGGCGCTTACTGGAGGTACCTGGTGGGCTAGTTGGCCCCAGGGCCCTCAGGATTGAAGGGGAATTAATTTGCCAACTTAAAATGTGCCACAGGGCGGGTTTGCACACATATCACCTCAGGCCCGCCCCTCCCTTCACCACTGTGCAAACGCGCCCCGTGGCATGTTTTAAGTTGGGGGATAAAGTCCCCTTGAATCCTGAGGGTCCCTGGGGTCCAACTAGCCCACGAGGTACCTCCAGTAAGCGCCACAGAGCTGCGTTGCAGAGAGGTGTAAAAAGGGGCATGGCCTGGACCACCTCTCTGCAACGCAGGCCTGTGGCGCTTACTGGAGGTACCTGGTGGGCTAGTTGGCCCCCAGGGGCCCTCAGGATTGAAGGGGAATTAATTTGCCAACTTAAAATGTGCCACAGGGCGGGTTTGCACACATATCACCTCAGGCCCGCCCCCTCCCTTCACCACTGTGCAAACGCGCCCCGTGGCATGTTTTAAGTTGGGGGATAAAGTCCCCTTGAATCCTGAGGGTCCCTGGGGTCCAACTAGCCCACCAGGTACCGCCAGTAAGCACCACAGAGCTGCATTGCAGAGAGGTGTAAAAAGGGGCGTGGCCTGGGCCACCTCTCTGCAACGCAGCCCTGTGGCACTTACTGGAGGTACCTGGTGGGCTAGTTGGCCCCCAGGGCCCTCAGGATTGAAGGGGAATTAATTCCCCAACTTAAAATGCGCCACAGGGTGTGTTTGCACACATATCACCTCAGGCCCCGCCCCCTCCCTTCACCACTGTGCAAACGCGCCCCGTGGCGCGTTTTAAGTTGGGGGATAAAGTCCCCTTGAATCCAGAGGGTCCCTGGGGTCCAACTAGCCCACCAGGTACCGCCAGTAAGCGCCACAGAGCTGCGTTGCAGAGAGGTGTAAAAAGGGGCGTGGCCTGGACCACCTCTCTGCAACGCAGCCCTGTGGCGCTTACTGGAGGTACCTGGTGGGCTAGTTGGCCCCCAGGGGCCCTCAGCATTGAAGGGGAATTAATTCCCCAACTTAAAATGCGCCACAGAGCGTGTTTGCACACATATCACCTCAGGCCCCGCCCCCTCCCTTCACCACTGTGCAAACGCGCCCTGTGGCGTGTTTTAAGTTGGGGGATAAAGTCCCCTTGAATCCTGAGGGTCCCTGGGGTCCAACTAGCCCACCAGGTACCTCCAGTAAGCGCCACAGAGCTGCGTTGCAGAGAGGTGTAAAAAGGGGTGTGGCCTGGACCACCCTCTGCAACGCAGCCCTGTGGCGCTTACTGGAGGTACCTGGTGGGCTAGTTGGCCCCCAGGGACCCCAGTATTGAAGGGAAATTAATTCCCCAACTTAAAACGCGCCACAGAGCGCGTTTGCAGAGTGTTGCTGGGAGGGGGCGGGGCCTCCGGCACAATCGTGTTTTTTTTTTTTTTTTTTTAGAAGGGGGGCTCTGTGGCCCCCCTTCTTTTTACTTTTTTTGGGCCCTGGGGACCCCATCCCCCAGGGCCTGACCCCCATTTAAAAAAATATATATATATATTAAAGGGAAGGGGGCCGCGTGGGCCCCCTCCCGTGGCCAATTCTGGCCTCGGGGACCCCATCCCCCAGGGCAAGGCCAAATATTTTTTTTTTTATGGAGGGGGGCTGCGTGGCCCCCATCCTGAGGCCTCTATTGGCCCCGGGCACCCCATCCCCCGGGGCCGGCCTTTATATATATTTTTTTATTTTTTGGGGAGGTGGGCCGCGTGGTCCCCCTCCCGGGCCACTTCTAGCCCCGGGGACCCCATCCCCCGGGGCAGGCCCTATCCGTTGGGGACCGTGGGGGGAGCCCCAATGCCACCACGGTCCCGCCGGCTCCCCGCGTCCTGCGGGAGCCGGCATTGCTTTCCACATGGGGAGCTGCTGACATGCAGCTCCCCTGTGGAAAAGCAATCTGCTTTGCTTTTGAAGCGAGAGCAGGTTTCCCTGTCATTGCAAACAGCAGTGTCCCGGGGTGGGCACCCGGGACACTGCAGAGAGCCGGCCCTGGGGGTGGCGGTCCCCAGGGCCATCACGGGCTTCAGGAGGGGGGCCGTGCGGCTCCCCTCCCACCTATTGCACAGCCCCGGGGAGGTGGTGGTCCCCGGGGCTCCGGGGTCCGTTATGGACCCCTGAATTTGAATATTAGTGCCCCAGGGAGGTGGCGGTCCCGGGGGCGTGTGGGGGGGCTCAAGGCCCCCCACACAGGTCTATGTTTTTTTTTTTTAAAAGCCCCGGGGGGTGGTGGTCCCCGGGGCAGCGGGAGGGCCATGCGACCCCCGCGATTATAATTAATAAAAGCCCCGGGGGTGGTGGCCCCCGGGGCTTAGGGGGCCTTGGAGGCCCCCACACATTAAAAATAAGAAGCCCCAGGGGGTGGCGGTCCCCGGGGCTGCAGGGGGCCGTGTGCCCCACAAATGTTTATGGAAAGCCCCGGGGGTGGCGGTCCCCAGGGCTGCGGGGGCCTACCTGTGCCCCCGCAATTACATTATTGAATGCCCCCGTTTTTTTTAAAATTTTCGGCCGAAATTCGCGCTGGGTGCGTGAATTTCGCCAATTTTTTTTTTTTTTAATGCTTTTTTTGGCCCTGGGGGTCCTTGTGGGACCCCTGAGCAGGCCTAGGGGGTCAGGGTGTTTCTACCCTGCCCCCTTTTCTTTTTCACCTTTCTTTCCCTGTTTTCTTGTGCCTCGGTTACCGAGGCACAAGATGGCTGTCAACACTTCCTGGTTTGGAGTGTTGACAGCCAATTAGAATAAAGCTCGTGGTCGGGAGGGTGCGCGGGTCCACCGCGCCTCTATATATCAAAACTTTTATTTTTTGATTTTCTCAGCAAATACTGAACGGATTTACACCATTTAAAAAAAAGGTCTCTTTCTGAACCAAGGGCTACCTTTTTGCCAAATGTGGTGTAATTCCGTTCAGCAGTTTCAGCTGTAACCGTGTCTAAAGTTTCCTATGGGAAATTGATTTTCCGACCTCTATTTTTTGAATTTCTCAGGAACTACTGAACGGATTTACTCCATTTAAAATAAAGGTCTCTTTCTGCAACAAGGGCTACCTTTTTGCCAAATTTGGTGTAATTCCATTCAGCAGTTCGAGCTGTAGCCGTGTCTAAAGTTTCCTATGGGAATTAACAAGGAGAAAAACGTTTTGGGACCCCCCTTTTTTCTCGGCCCCCTCTTGCCGAATCACCCCGAAACTTTCAAGACAGGAGCTGACCGGAGCGGGCTACGAGTTTTGAAAATTTCGCAACGATTCGTCAACCGACGCCAAAGATATTGAGAAAACAAAAAACGAGTTTCCTATGGACCACCAGTAGATAATATATATATATATATATATATATATATATATATATATATATATATATATATATATATATATATATATATTATCTACTGGCGGTCGCCAGTAGATAGTTATAGTTAGGACCTATTATCCATAGGAAATCCGCGACATTCTATTTGAAATAACGTTGGCGCCGGTTGACGAATCTTCGCGAAAGCTTCCAACTTGTTGGGCGCTCCGCTCCTACCCTGAAAGTCTCGGGGTGATACGTCAAGCGGGGCCGAGAAAAAAGGGGGTCCCAAAATGCGTTTTCCCCATTCATTTTTCCATAGGAACCTTTAGTCGCAGCTACAGCCCGAACTGCTGAACGGAATTACACCAAATTTGGCAAAGAGGTAGCCCTTGGTTCAGACTGGTGCCTTTTGCTAAAATGGTGTAAATCCGTTCAGTAGTTCACATATATATCTATGGCCGCGTCGGATCCGCGTACCCTCAGCGCACCCTGCACGCACCGTCCCGATCACGAGCTGCATGCTAATTGGCTGTCAGCTGACTGTCAACACTCCAAACCAGGAAGTGTTGGCAGCCATTTTGTCCCTCGGTAGAACCGAGGCACAAAAACAAGTGCGCAAAACGCACAAAGGGGGCAGGGTAGAAACACCCTGACCCCCTAGGCCTGCTCAGGGGGTCCCACAAGGACCCCATGGGCAGAAAAAGCATTTTTTTAAAAAAATCGGCAGGATGCGCTCAGGGTGCGCGGATCCTGCCGATTAGAAAAAACCCCAGAGGAAACAAGTGCGCAAAATGCACAAAGGGGGCAGGGTAGAAACACCCTGACCCCCTAGGTCTGCTCAGGGGGTCCCACAAGGACCCCCTGGGCAGAAAAAAGCATTTAAAAAAAAAAAAATCGGCGGGATGCGCTCAGGGTGCGCAGATCCCGCCGAGAAAAAATCAAAGCGCGGTCTCCCGCGCTTGTTGATAATTGCCCCCGGGTGGGCCAAGTCCCGGGGGCATGGTGGGGGTTTAGATTTAATGTGGGGGCCTCTAAGGCCCCCAAGCCCCGGGACCGCCACCCCCTGGGGCTTTAAAAACATAATGGTGCGGGAGGGCTCGTGGCCTCCCGCAGCCCCGGGGACCGCCACCCCGGGCTTCTTTTAAAAAAATGTTTTGACCTGTGTGGGGGCTCCAGCCCCCCACACGCCCGGGGACCACCACCTCCCCGGGGCTGTGCACTGGATGGGAGGGGGCCGCGCGGCCCCCTCCTGGAGCCCTTGATGGCCCTGGGGACCGCCACCCCCAGGGCCGGCTCCTGCAGTGTCCTGGGGTGCCTACCCCCGGAACACTGCTGTTTGCAATGACAGGACGGGAGCCTCGCGGCCCCGTCCTGTCATTGCAAACTTGCTTTGGATATTGGAGCGAGAGCAGGAAGCCTGCTCTCCTTCCAATATCCAAGCAAATTAGCTTTCCACATGGGGAGCAGCATCTTAGCTGCTCCCCATGTGGAAAGCAATGCCGGCTCCCGTAGGACACGGGGAGCCGGCGGGACTGTGGGGGTTTGGGGACCCCCACAGTCCCCAACGAGAGGCCAGGCCCCGGGGGATGGGGTCCCCGGGGCCATAAGTGGCCAGGGAGGGGGCCACGCAGCCCCCTCCCCTAAAAAAAATAAAAATAAAATATTTAAAGGCCGGCCCCGGGGGATGGGGTCCCCGGGGCCTTAAATGGCCTGAGGAGGGGGCCACGCAGCCCCCCTCCAAATTTTTAATTAAAAAAAAGAGGGCTTGCCCCGGGGGATGGGGTCCCCGCGGCAAAAAGTGGCTGAGGGAAGGGGGGCCATGCAGCCCCCTCCCAATTTAAAAAAAAAAAAAAAAAGACCGGCATCGTGCCGGAGGCCCCGCCCCTCCCTGCAGCAGTCTGCAAACGCACCCCTGGCGCGTTTTGAGAAGGGAAGTAATTCCCCTTGAATACTGGGGGTCCCTGGGGGCCAACTAGCCCACCAGGAACCTCCAGTATGCGCCAGGGGCTGCGTTGCAGAGAGGTGTACAGAGGCCACGCCCCTTTTACACCTCTCTGCAACGCAGCTCTGTGGCGCTTTTTGGAAGTACATGGTGGGCTAGTTGGACTCCAGGGACCCTCAGGATTCAAGGTGACTTAATCCCCCAACTTAAAAGCGCCACGGGGCGCGTTTGCACAGTGGTGAAGGGAGGGGCGGGGCTTCAGGTGACATGTGTGCAAACAGGCCCCGTGGCGCGTTTTAAGATGAGGAATTAAATCCCCTTCAATCCTGAGGGTCCCTGGGGGCCAACTAGCCCAACAGGTACGTCCAGAAAGCGCCACAGAGCTGCGTTGCAGAGAGGTGTAAAAGGGTGTGGCCTCTGTACACGTCTCTGCAACGCAGCCCCTGGCGCATACTGGAGGTTCCTGGTGGGCTAGTTGGCCCCCAGGGACCCTCATGATTCCAGGGGACTTAATCCCCCAACTTAAAACGCGCCACGGGGCGCGTTTGCACAGATGTCACCTCAGGCCCCGCCCCCTCCCTTCACCATTGTGCAAATATTCCTCTAAAATCAGCCGAAATACGAATTCCGATTTACTCACCTGTTATCAGGAGAGACCTCAGTGCTGCATCTTTCAGCCCAGTACTGGTCCTGAAAAGTAATTTTAACCGTACTTACCAGTAACTTGAATTTCCTTCCATAGGCTAACATTGACTGGTTTCACTTAGAAATTCTTCTAAGTGTCGATTTTTGAAACATACAAATATTCCTCTAAAATCAGCCGAACTACGAATTCCGATTTACTCACCTGTTATCAGGAGAGACCTCAGTGCTGCATCTTTCAGCCCAGTACTGATCCTGAAAAGTAATTTTAACCGTACTTACCAGTAACTTGAATTTCCTTCCATAGGATATCATTGACTGGTTTCACTTGGAAATTCTTCTAAGTGTGGAGTTTTGGAACTTTATAATATTCCTCTAAAATCAGCCGAAATACGAATTCCGATTTACTCACCTGTTATCAGGAGAGACCTCAGTGCTGCATCTTTCAGCCCAGTACTGATCCTGAAAAGTAATTTTAACCGTACTTACCAGTAACTTGAATTTCCTTCCATAGGATATCATTGCCTGCTTTTTGCTGAAAATGTTTCTAAGTGTTGATTTTTGAAACATACAAATATTCCTCTAAAATCAGCCGAAATAGGAATTCCGATTTACTCACCTGTTATCAGGAGAGACCTCAGTGCTGCATCCTTCAGCCCAGTACTGGTCCTGAAAAGTAATTTTAACCGTACTTACCAGTAACTTGAATTTCCTTCCATAGGCTAACATTGACTGGTTTCACTTGGAAATTCTTCTAAGTGTGGAGTTTTGGAACTTTATAATATTCCTCTAAAATCAACCGAAGTACAAATTCCAATTTACTCACCTGTTATCAGGAGAGAACCCAGTGCTGCATCTTTTAGCCCAGCACTGACCCTGAAAAGTAATTCTAACCGTACTTACCAGTAACTTATATTTCCTTCCATAGGAATCCATTGTCTGGTTTTCAGCAGAAAAGTTTCAAAGTGTCGATTTTCACAAACTACAAATATTCCTTAAAAATCGCCTGTGTGACTTAAACGCATTCTTTCAACTGTTTACAGGAGATGCACCAGTGCTGGTTCCAGGATCCACCTCTGAGTAAGAAAAAGTAACGATAACACTACTTACCTGCTAAGTGAATTTCCTCCCATAGGATAACATTGGTGATTCTATATGAAAAAGTTTCTAAGTGTCAACTTTTAAAATACAATAATATTCCTTAAAAATCACTACTGTAACCAAAACGCTTTTACTTAACTGTTTACAGGAGATGTCCCAGGACTGAATCTAGGATCCAGTCCTGTGGTTAGAAAAGTAATCCATAAAGTAACTAATTGCATTTAACTAGAAATTCACATTGAGCTCAATGTTGCATTGTTTTTGAAATTGTGTTGCCCATTGCAACAACTGTAACTACTGTACTTAAAAGTCTATTGCCTATTTGCAAAGTATTTAAACTAAAGTAATTCATTCTGAGAAAGTATATTTTGTAATGTAATGTATAATGTAATTACAATGTAATTTAAAAAATAAAATATCTAAAAATAAATAGTTTAAAAAAATGTTGTAAATCAGTATCAAAAAAATAAATATAACAATTAATACATTTAAAAATTGTCATTTACAAAACCTTTGAAATTCACTGAAAAAACCATAGGTTTCAGACATGTTATAGTTAGGAATTAGCATTTAAAAACCTTTGAAATTCACTGAAAAAACCATAGGTTTCAGACACGTTATAGTTAGGAATTAGCATTTAAAAAACCTTTGAAATTCACTGAAAAAACCATAGGTTTCAGGCACGTTATAGTTAGAAATTAGCATTTAAAAAACCTTAGAAATTCACTGAAAAAACCATAAGGTTTTAGGGACAGTTATAGTTAGTTGGACATCGCACTCGTACAAAACCCGTGAAATTCCCCGTTATAGTTAGTTCAGGTAACTATAACTCGCGCCCCCATAATGCACTGCTGATGACGTCACATATTACATCACTCATGACATGGTCAGTGACATCACTGATGACATCACTGATGACATCTCAAATGACATCACTGATGACATCATCCATGTGAGAATTTAATGCATCTTCTCACACCCAAATATAAGTTTTGATACACCCACTCTAAATTACAGACTGCCATTCTCAAAACCATACACACTCCAATACCAATAAGTACATACCCACTCACTGATTCTTAGGTCTACACACACACATCTACTCACTCACCCGTACAGTCACTCATACTTACAGTCACTCAGTACAGGACTATCATATGCACTCATACACCTATATAAACACTCACACAACGCAACTCATCCATAGAGGTACTCACACACCTAGTCAGTCATGCAAATAATTAAACACACTGCCATTTACTCACCTATACAGTTATCCACACACCAGCTCACTTACTCATACAAATACTAGCACATTCTTACGCTCTTATACAATCACTGATACAAGCACACACTCATCCATACAGTCACTCTCACAATCACACACTCTCGCTTATAGCTATTTATATACTCCAACACACATATATACTGCCTTTCACATATGTAGTTACTCACACATGTACCACTGGGACATACATTCACTCACTAACACACTCTTACACACACTTACCCACCCATACAGTCTATCACAGATGCTCTCTTGAAACCATCCACCCAGTGAATCACCCACTCACACATCTATGCACAGAGTCGCACACACCCCACCCACACAAACACTCAGGCACCCATACAGATACTCAGACAACCAATCAATAACTCATATAGACACTCATGTAGCTATTCACAAACCCATGCAGCCACTTACACAGCAACAGACAGACGGATACAGACATTCACCCAGTTTAGTCACTAACCCATGCATTCAGTAAGATACGTTTAATCACTCACTTATAGAGTTAGTCACGCACCTACTAAATCATCCATACAGACACTTATACACCCACTGATTCTTCAATACGCCTTTCCCTATATATATTAAAAATATTTAAACTTTACAGAAACACACAGTCACTGGATGATGTCATCAGTGATGTCATCAGTGATGTCACTGACCATGTCATGAGTGATGTAATATGTGACGTCATCAGCAGTGCATTGCGGGGCGCGAGTTATAGTTAGCTGAACTAACTATAACGGGGAATTTCACGGGTTTTGTACGAGTGCAATGTCCAACTAACTATAACTGTCCCTAAAACCTTATGGTTTTTTCAGTGAATATATATATATATATATATATATATATATATATATATATATATACACACACTGACAAAACCATAGGTTTCAGGGATGTTATAGTTAGAAATTATCATTTAAAAACTTTTGAACTTCACTGAAAAAGCATAGGTTTCAGGGACGTTATAGTTAGAAATTATCATTAAAAAAACCTTTGAAATTCACTAAAAACAGGTTTCAGGGACGTTATAGTTAGAAATTATCATTTAAAAACTTTTGAACTTCACTGAAAAAGCATAGGTTTCAGGGACGTTATAGTTAGAAATTATCATTTAAAAAACCTTTGAAATTCACAAAAAAAAACATAGGTTTCAGGGACGTTATAGTTAGAAATTAGCATTTAAAAAACCATAGAAATTCACTGAAAAAACCATAGGTTTCAGGGACGTTATAGTTAGTTGGACATTTCACTCGTACAAAACCAGAGAAATTCGGCCGTTATAGTTAGTTGAGCTAACTATAACTCGCACCCCCGCAATGCATTGCTGATGACATCACATATTACTTCACTCATGACATGGTCAGTGACACCACTGATGACATGACTGATGGCATCTCAAATGACATCACTGATGACATCATCCACATGATAATCTGATGCACATCCTCACACCCTAATAAAACATTGATAAACCCCACTCTAAAATACAGAATGCCATTCTCGAAACCATAGACTCACCAATACCAGTTAGTACAGACCCACTCACTAATTCCTAGATCTACACATACATCTACTCACTTACCCATACAGTCACTCATACATGCAGTCACTCATCAATACATCTACTAGCATATGCACTCATACACCCATACAGACACTCACACACCACCACTCACCCATAGAGTTACTCACACACCTAGTCAGTCCTGCAAAGAATCAATCATACTCCCATTTACTCACCTATACAGTTATACACACACCACTTCACTTATTCATACAGATACTAACGCATACTTACTCTCTTCTACAATCACTGACACAAGCACACACTCATCCATACAGCCACTCTCACAATCACTCACTCTCACATATAGTCATTTATATACTCCAACACTCACATATACTGCCTTTCACATATGTAATTACTCACACATGTACCACTGAGACATCCATTCACTCACCAACACACCCATATACACACTCACCCACTCATACAGCCCTTCACAGATGCACTCTTGAACCCATACACCCAGTGAATTACCTACTCACACATCTATGCACAGAGTCACACACCCCCACCCAGCAACAGAGATACTCAGGCACCCATACAGATACTCAGACAACCAATCAATAACCCATATAGACACTCACTTAGCTACTCACCAACCCATGCAGCCACTTACACACCAACTGACAGACTAATACAGACATTCACACAGTTTAGTCACTAACACATGCATTCAGTAAGACACGATTAATCACTCACTTATAAAGTCAGTCACGCACCTACTAAATCATCTATTCAGATACTTATACACCCACTCATTCTTCAATACACCTTGGCATATATATATATTCACTGAAAAAACCATAGGTTTCAGGCAAGTTATAGTTAGAAATTAGCATTTAAAAAACCTTAGAAATTCACTGAAAAAACCATAGGTTTCATGGGCGTTATAGTTAGTTGGACATTTCACTCGTACAAAACCACAGAAATTCCCCGTTATAGTTAGTTCAGCTAACTATAACTCGCGCGCACCGCAATGCACTGCTGATGACGTCACATATTACATCACTCATGACATGGTCAGTGACATCACTCATGACATCACTGATGACATCTCAAATGACATCACTGATGACATCACTGATGACATCATCCTTGTGATAGAGGCAGACCTCCTCTCATCCTAATATAACCTTTGATACACACACTCAAAAATACAAACTAACATTTTCAAAACAATGGACATACCAATACCAGTTACAACACACCTATTCAGTAATTCCAAGATCTACACACACATACACTCATTCACCAACAGTCCCTATACAGTCACTCATACATGTACTCACTCATCATATGTACTCATACACCTATACATCCTGTTACACACCACCACTCATCCATAGAGTTACTCACACACATAGTCACACATGCAAACAAAGTATCAAATATCCATTTACTTGCATATACAGTTATACACACACTACCACACTTACTTCTACAGAAACTTACACATACTTACTCTCTTAAACAATCACTTATAGAAACACCTACTTATTTGTACAGGAACTCTTCCAATCTCTCACTCTCACATATACTCACTTATATACACCAATACTCACATATACTAGTTTAAAACATATGTAGTTACTCATAAAGACACTATTGAGACAGTCATTCACTCACTAACACACCCATACTCATCCACCTATACAGTCCTGCACACATGCTGTCTTCAACACATACAAACAGTGAGTCACTCATTCATGCATCTATGCACTAAGTAATATCCCCCACCGAACCATACAGACACTCAGACACTCATACTGATACTCAAAAACCAACTAATAACCCATATAGACACTCATGTAGCTACTCACCAACCCATGCAGCCACTTATACACAAAGTGAGAGACTGATACAGATATTTTCATATTTAAACATTACTCACTAACCCATGTATTCACTAAGATACACTTAGTCAGTTATACAATCAATTTTACAAAAAAATCATCCATTTAGACACTTATATGCCCATTTATTCTTCCATCGACCTTGAGATATACATATATAAAACATATTTAATTTTCAGAAAAACACACATTCACTGGATGATGTCATCAGTGATGTCATCAGTGATGTCATTTGAGATGTCATCAGTGATGTCATGAGTGATGTCACTGACCATGTCATGAGTGATGTAATATGTGACGTCATCAGCAGTGCATTGCGGGCGCATGAGTTATAGTTAGCTGAACTAACTATAACGGGGGAATTTCTATGGTTTTGTACGAGTGAAATGTCCAACTAACTATAACGCCCCTGAAACCTATGGTTTTTCAGTGTATTTCTAAGGTTTTTAAATGCTAATTTCTAACTATAACTTGCCTGAAACCTATGGTTTTTTCAGTGAATTTCTAAGGTTTTTAAATGCTAATTTCTAACTATAACGTGCCTGAAACCTATGGTTTTTTCAGTGAATATATATATATTTATTATGCTATGTATACATGTGAAAATGTCTCGGTCCCCTATTTGCCTCGGTGGCACGGAAAAAATGGGTGGAACTGACGTCAGCACGCCGACGAGGTTCTCTTATGGCTCCGATGACGTCATACGGTGTCGCGAGCGGAGCCGTGCTCGTTGACGTGGGAGAGCTAGGAAAGAATTTCCGTGGAATGCTGGTGCAGGGGATATTCACCTAAGTGTTCAGGCTAGTCCTTTGGGAGCAACTGTTTATGTTGCCACTCCAGAAACCGAAACCAGTGATCCGAGGGCAGAGGCGCTGCAGATGGCACACGAGGTGGGGTGCCCAGTCGTGTGCACCGGCGGGGCAGCGAAGTGACAAGCACCACAACCCACAAAAAAGGTAACGAGGGCACTGAATAACACAGGATCTTCTCTTTGTATCTGGCAGGAAAAACAAAGTTAAAATGCCCTAGTACCAAAATGTAGAATTAGTGCTACAACGGTCTTCAAGAGGACCTGCGATTCCGCTTCTGCCTCCTGTACCCTGGAGGCGGCACATGGGTCACGCGGTACGGTCATCCTGCGGTGGGACGCACACTCATTGACCTCTCATGGCACAGCTCCACACTTCAGGGAGGACGCTTTCCGTTAGCTATGTTTTCTGATGACATGTCGCGCCGGCCCCGTCCAACAACAGAACTCCTTTAGATCCAAACAGACTCTTCCACTCTCTCACCGGAAGTGAAACCAGGCCACGCGGACACTTTCACAATACAACAGCCGGGAATGCACTTTTCGGTAAAAAACACATTCCTTCCTCCTAATTAATCAAATAAACTTCTCACTGAAGAACAGGGGCCAGCTTCGATCGGTAAACAGCCGTTACAACGACTTTCTTGATACCATTACAACGCATGCATTACCACGCATGCGTTGTACATCACAAAGTCATTACTACGCATTTTTTAGAACGCATGGTCATTTACCACGCATGCCTTTACAACGAATTTTGTTGTAAAGGTATGTATGGTAAATGACCATGCGTTCTAAAAACATGTAGACGATCCATGTCGTTGTAAGGAAACAGAGGCTGTTCCGTTTCCTCACAACGACGTGCACCGCCCTCAGAGATGACGTGAAGCAGGAACCACGAGGAGAGAGGAACCATGAGGAGTGAGAGGTAAGGGGAATTGGGCATGGGGTGGGGGTTTCTTTTCTAGGGTTTAGGGTAGTGCAGTGGTGTTTGGGTGGTGTAGGGGTTCATGCTGGGGGTAGTGTTTTAGGGTTTAGTGTAGTGCAGTGGTGTTTGGGTAGTGTAGGGGGTCTTGCTGGGGGTAGTGTTTTAGGGTTTAGGGTAGTGCAGTAGTGTAGGGGGTCGTGCTGGGGGCAGTGTTTTAGGGTTTAGGGTAGTGCAGTGGTGTATGGGTAGTGTAGGGGGTCGTGCTGGGGTAGTGTTTTAGGGTTTAGGGTAGTGCAGTGGTGTTTGAGTAGTGTAGGGGGTCATGCTGGGTGGTAGTGTTTTAGGGTTTAGGGTAGTGCAGTGGTGTTTGTGTAGTGTAGGGGGTCATGCTGGGGGTAGTGTTTTATGGTTTAGGGTAGTGCAGTGGTGTTTGGGTAGTGTAGGGGGTCGTGCTGGGGGTAGATTTAGGGTTTAGGGTAGTGCAGTGGTGTTTGGGTAGTGTAGGGAGTCGTGCTGGGGGTAGTGTTTTAGGGTTTAGGGTAGTGCAGTGGTGTTTGTGTAGTGTAGGGGTTGTGCTGGGGGTAGTGTTTTAGGGTTTATGTTAGTGCAGTGGTGTTTGGGTAGTGTAGGGGTAGTGCTGGGGTAGTGTTTTAGGGTTTAGGGCAGTGCAGTGGTGTTTGTGTAGTGAAGGGGGTCATGCTGTGGGTAGTGTTTTAGGGTTTAGGGTAGTGCAGTCGTGTTTGTGTAGTGTAGGGGGTCGTGTTTTAGGGTATAGGGTAGTGCAGTGGTGTTTGGGTAGTGTAGGGGGTCATGCTGGGGTTAGTGTTTTAGGGTTTAGGGTAGTGCAGTGGTGTTTGGGTAGTGTAGGGGGTCATGCTGGGGGTAGTGTTTTAGGGTTTAGGGTAGTGCAGTGGTGTTTGTGTAGTGTGGGAGGTCATGCTGGGGGTATATTTAGGGTTTAGTGTAGTGCAGTGGTGTTTGGGTAGTGTAGGGAGTCGTGCTGGGGGTAGTGTTTTAGGGTTTAGGGTAGTGCAGTGGTGTTTGGGTAGTGTAGGGAGTCGTGCTGGTGGTAGTGTTTTAGGGTTTAGGGTAGTGCAGTTATGTTTGGGTAGTGTAGGGTGTCGTGCTGGGGGTAGTGTTTTAGGGTTTAGGGTAGTGCAGTGGTGTTTGGGTAGTGGAGGGGTAGTGTTTTAGGGTTTAGGGTAGTGCGCCCAACCAGCCACAATATCCGTGGACAAAGGGGATCCTGACTCTTTGGAACGCTCTGTCAATTGAATAATTTGGGTCAAGGGCCCTACCACGTCCAAGACATATCAATTCCTTTCTTGGGATCCCTCATATACTTGGAGAAAAAGGTACATAGTTTCTCATCAATTTCAGGCGTGTGTGCCACCTTCCCCTTCAGTGAGGGCCTGGGGCATTCTCCCTCATCCTATTCCTGACCTCCCTTTCAAGGGGTTGATGGATTTTCCCCACCACATACTCTGCCACTTTGGCGTCAGGTGTCAACTCTGCCGACCTAGGATGGTAAATTTGGGTAGGCTCGAACATGTCCGAGTGGACCCCGTCCCCAACCGGGGACTGAGAGGAGTGGGACTCTGGACGCCAGGGACGCCCGAGTCCTTATCCTCATCGGAGGAGAAATCGTCCTCCGATACACCCTCTCCCTCTAAGGGAAACCCGCCGTCGGGGTCTACAATAGTGGTGACAGTGTCGCAATTTTCTCTGGGCCCCTCCTCCTCCCGGCAGGGTGCATGTTTTAGCGTTTGCGCACTCTTGAGGAAGGTCTCCGTAAGTTTATCAAATCCTTCCAACTGCCCAGCGTTATGCTTAACGGCCCTTTTATTCCCCATCTGGGAGCTACTTGGACCCGCCACCACCAGATCTGGGTCACTGAACACCCCAGGGATGCTTTTCGGCAGCTTATCAACCTGATCCCTAAGAGGAGCCAGCGCCCTAGAAATAGCCAGAGAGAGGGCTTGGTCCACTGCTGGAGGGAGAAGTTGGGGGCCATTCCTCCTTCACTTCCTGGTAGGAGGAGTAAAAATGGTCTTCTGGAGAAGACATGATAGCAGAGGGTGTGAGCACAGAACAAATGCCCTTAAAATCCTTAAGACAGCCCCATCGCCGGTGCTCCAACAGCTGGGCTTTCCCGAAGCTGTTATAAGAATAGACTGAGGCGCAATACCAATTACCACCACCAGGTGGCGCTGGTCACTAACGTGGCCGTGTGGGGAAATCACCGCGTAGCGGTGTCAAAATTAGGCGAGGGTTGGTCGGGAATCAAGCGGACACTAAAGGAGTGACCGGATTCCCAAACGCGCGTAAAGACCAGCGGGAGCGCTCGACGGAGCTGCCTCGCTCGGACCAGACGCGCCTGACAGGATCTCACTGCGCGCAGAGCACACAGCGGGAGAAACTGCGAGGGGAGAACGCGCTCGGGCAAGAGCCTGCTGCGCAGGGAATATGAAACAATACCAAGGCAATAATGCTAATAACGTGCACAAGAAACCGCTATACAAACAGCAACAACGTCAGATTAAGCCAAGAATGTAAGGAATGCACTTAACTGACGAGCAGTGAAGAAAGAGGAAGCGGAAGGGACGTCACGATATTATATACGATGGACTGTGATATGATTGGACTATAGTTGCCTTGGAGACTACCCCCCTAATGGTTCATGGGTTGTGTAGACTTTTGTTTAATGATTGTTGTGTTACGTTTTCTTTGAACTGCTATGCAAATAAAGTGAGGAAAGATATGCATAATCCTCGCCTCCATCCTGCCATAGAATTCATTAAACTTTATTTGATCTGATTTAGAAACATAGATCATAAAAGTGTACATAAAAACAGTAAATCCTCTTTCCTAATACAATTCAGTGAGAATTAATTAAAACCAGTAGGTAAAAATGGGTGTTACAAAGCCCGGTTCAGAGCAACTTCAGGTTAACAGAATCGTAAAGTTCAATGTTTCGCAAGATCAATCTCATGTACCCATCATTTTGTTCCTTTTTAAATTAAATGTTTTAAGTGTTACCTGTTTATTCCAATCAAGATGGCTTCAGGTGTGCCATACTTTTGTCATAAGTAAGGCTGTTTAATGCTCTAGTTGTTCTTTAGAACACTCTGGGAAGCTGCAGTAGAACACAAAGGAATCAACTGACAGTCTCTGCCCTTGTTGGATGTACATGGTTTACTGAGAATGTCAGACTTCATTCTCACATGACTGAGAAAGATAATGTGAATTTACAGAAAATATGCTCTCATTTTAGCTTCTGGAGCACCTTCCAAACCTCTATGGGACAAGCATGAGAAAATAGTTTTCTCTCAAACATGATTCATGATATCCCAGCAGAAGGTTTTTCACAGGGTAAACTCACCTTAGAACACACCACAATTCCTAAAATTAGTATGGTACCATCAACAAATGAATTCTAATGTAACTAAAGTCTGTTATCACCCTTTATAGTTCTCCTTTTGGTGACCCTCAAAATCTTCTATTCACTACAATGCATTTCAATGGGGTGCTATCATGTATATTGGTGCCAAGATGGCTGCCAGCAATTCCAGGATGAAGTGCTGACAGCCAATCAGATCTCACCATGAGATGTGTGGTTAGGCTCCGCCCAGATATCAATATTTTTTCTTTTTCTAATTTCTCAGAAACTACTGAACGGATTTACACCATTTAACAAAAAGGACTCTTTCTGAACCAAGACCTACCTTTTTGCCAAATTTGGTGTAATTTCGTTCAGCAGTTCGGGATGTAGCTTTGTGTAAAGTTTCCTATGGAAAAATACATGGGGAAAACACGTTTTGGGACCCCCCTTTTTTCTCGGCTCCCGCTTGGCGAATCACCCCAAAACTTTCAAGACAGGAGCTGACCGGAGCTGATCACTAGTTTTGAAAATTTCGCAAATATTTGTCAACCGACGCCAAAGTTATTCGGAAAACAAAAGACGCTTTTCCTATGGAAACTAGGTCCTAACTATAACTACCTACTGGCAACCGCCAGTAGGTAATATATATATACATATGTATATATATATATATATATATATATATATATATATATATATATATATATATATATATATATATATACTTATATATAAAACAATTCTGCCAACACTATGATTCATTGCAAAATTATTTATTTTCAACTTGAAATGGTCAAATAAGAGAATTGATTACAGAGGCTGGTCTAACTCCGGAATAAACCAAATAATCGGATGCTTCCTCGAATACCAGTGAATAAAACTACCAGTTCCATTAAAGGCAGATATCCAGTCTGCGTTGTTTCAAAATTGAATTATATTTTATTTTCATGAGGACTCTAGCAAGTAAGTTAAAACTTTCATTCAATTGTTTATGAAGTTTGTGAGAGGATTTTGGGTCTTTTACAGATGCTTTAATCTTTTTTGTTGTTGCAAGGAGCTAGGGGCTGGTACCTAGAAAAATATCATCTATACTTTTAGTATTGTTTGATGAATCTATAAGATTTTCTTTATTAGTTATCTTAGGTAAAGCTTTTTGTTACTGGTTTTATGTCTGACGGACAGTCATTAGGTTATAGTGGACAAACTATTGATGTGCCCTGAGGCATTAACCCTGGGCGTTAAAATCCGCTCCGCTCACGGAGTTTGCGGATTTTTGGCAACTCCGCGTTCTGCGTAGAAAACGGAGTTACCGAAAACTCTGCGATCTGCAGTGGAGCGGAGTTTTTTTCTTGATCGTGCTTTCAAAATGCGTTTTCGCGCGCACGGTAGCGACTTACCGGGATCCCTGCGTTCGCCAACGAGAATTCCTATCCGTTCGCGTGTGCCACGAGATTTTGGTAGCCGGCCGCACGATCCCGCAAGAGTGTGCGATCGCGAACACGTCATTCGGACACGCCATCGGACATCCGGCGGAAGTTCCGTGAAGATCGCGATGCCGAACACGCACAATTTGCAATCTGGAGAAGAATATCTCACGAGCAGCATAAAACCTTCTCGAAAATGATGATTTGGATGAAAAAAACTCCTCATATTGACATTTGGCTGTACTTTTTTGTGCAAGGAGTCCTTTTTCTTTTTTTACTTTTTTTTTAAGGGGAAGGGTGTGCCCCAGAGTCTCCAACTTCCTGTCCAGCAGGCTCCTCCCAGTGCTTTGTCCATGTCCTGTTCACTTTTCATTTGGATTTGGAGCTGGAAGGATCACTCTTTGTGCCTGCTGCATCATATATCATTGGATTTGAGGACTTTTGGATTTGAGATTTTACAAGTAAGTTGGAAAATTGGTGTTGATTGTTTGATTGGGGCATTGCACCGACATTTTTGTGTACTTTTCATCATTTTTTTTAAATTTATTGTTGTGGGTGGTCTGTAGTTTCAGTAGGGGCCTAGTTTTTTTTTCTTTGTATGTAATTTTTCTACTAGTTTTGTTTTATAAAGGAAACATGTTGCAAAGTTCACTACATTTTCTCCAACTTTTTGCAATCAATTTGCAATATTTATTTAATTCACTAGCTCAGTAGTCTGGCCCAATAAATAGGCCTTTCAGCCAGTAGGCCCAGAGCTACTCATGGGTGCATGAAACAACTGTTTCTGTGGTGTCTGTTGAATTTAAACATCATTTAGGGCATGGATGGCATTGGATTGAATTGCAAAAATTCTTTTTTGTGGGGTATTTCACTTTTTTGGTGTGTGTTAAATAAATGCCTTTGTTGGATGTGTGTGTGTGGTGTGGTTGTTGTGTAACTTGCAAACCTTTTTTAATTTAATTTAATTTGGAGCTTGTAGAGTGCACAGCTACCTCCAACGGAGGTGTCCCAGCGCTAACGGATACAAAAATAAAAGCAAGTTGCCACAGGCTACAGAAGCTTAGGAAAGGTCAAAAAGCCAGGTTTTTAGAAATTTACGAAAGACAGATTCAGAATTAGCCTTCCTAAGATGTTCCGGTAAGGAATTCCACAGCCGAGTGGTTCTGACTGTGAACGACCGGCCACCAAGCCTCGCTTTTGCAAAGCGGGGAATTACTAGGAGGCCTTGATGATTGGATCTCAAGCTTCTTGTCTGGAGATATTTGCGGAGTCTTTTCCTGAGGTATTGTGGGCCCGTTTCTCTTGTTGCTCTGTATGCTAGAGTCAAAGCCTTGAATTCTATCCTCCTCTTTACTGGTAGCCAGTGCAGGCTCCTCAGATGGGGGGAAATATGGTGTTGTATCGGGATATTTCTAATGAGCCTAGCGGCTGCATTTTGTATTGTCTGCAACTTCCTGATCAGGTAATCTGGCTGACCCAAGTACAAACTATTTGCATAGTCTAGCTGTGAGGTAATGAGTGCATGGACCACTGTTTTTCTACATTCCATGGGCAACAGGTGGAGAAATCTTCGTATGGACTTCATTTTCCAGAAACATGAGGACGAGACCTGATTTACCTGAGTCTTGCATGAAAGGGCAGAATCAAACTTAAAACCCAAATTTCTAGCAGAGGACACCGGCTGAGGGGGAGGGTTGAGCTCAGATGGCCACCATAGATCCGATGGTGGTGGGGATGGCTGGTTAAAAAATAGAACCTCAGTTTTATCCGTGTTAAGTCTTAAACAGGCTGAGATGTTAATCAGGCATTGTTTAAAATTAGTGAAAGCTGCCTCGGTGTGTTCCCTGACGGAGAACACCAGCTGAGTGTCATCAGCGTATGAGATGACACTTACACCATGCTGTTTAATCAGTGAGGCTAGAGGGGCGAGATAAATGTTAAATAGGGCAGGGCTCAAGGCCGAGCTCTGGGGAACTCCACAGACTATAGGACGTGGAGACGAGATAAAAGGGTGCAGCAAAATTTTCTGGGATCGATCTTCTAAAAGGAACTAAACCAAGACAAAGTGGTCCCTGAGACTCCCAGTTGTCTTAATCTATCCAAAAGGATCTTGTGTGACACAGTGTCAAATGCTGCAGACAAATCTAACAGCACAAGCATTGCACAGTGCCCAATGTCCAAGGTCTCCCGGACAGTTTCAGCTACTTCTAGCAGTGCTGTCTCGGTGCTATATCCTGACCTGAATCCCGATTGTGAATCGTGGAGAAGTTTGTTGGATTCCAGGAATTCAGAAAGCTGTATCTGCACTACCTTCTCCAAGATTTTTGCAGGTGCCGGTAGGAGGGAGATGGGCCTAACATTTTTCAGATCCGCCGGATCTGCATCCTCTTTTTTAAGAATGGGTTGAACGAGTGCAGTTTTCCAGGCAGAAGGGTAAATGCCTGTTTCCAGGGAAGAATTCCAAATCCCATTTAGATTGGGGTTAAGTAGTGGGGCCAAGAGTTTAAAATATCTTGCTGGATAAGGGTCTAATGGAGATCCTGATTTAGTTTTTTCCAGCAAAGTCAAAGAGACTTCGGGACTTAAGGGTCTAAAATTTGACCAGGTGTTAGGAGGGCAAGCACGGGACAGAGGTGCAATAGATAGTTCCCTAGGGGAAAATGATGAATAGATGGTTTGAATTTTCTCATGAAAAAACGCTGAAAGGTCTTCACATAATGTAGCAGAGGGTACTATATTACTTTGCATCGAATCTGGTTTAGTAAAATCTTTAACAATCTTAAAGATTGCTTTGGCAGAGTGATTTGAAGATTTAATTTGTTTGGCGGTGTAGTCCCTTATAGCTTTACGCTTTTGTCTATAAAAGTTTTTTAATGCTGATCTATAGAATTTTTTTGTCTCTAAATTGTAGGTTTTTTGCCAAATCCCCTCAAGTTTCTTGCAGAGACTTTTCACTAGACGGAGTTCAGGTGTGAACCAAGGAGCCGTAGGCTTATTTCTAGTCAGTTTCCTAGTTTTTATGGGAGCTATGAAGTCAAGGGATGATGTGACCCAATGGTTGAAGATAGTAGCATCACTGTGGATTTTCTTTTTTCAATTTTGCATTAAAGCTGTGTTGTTTAGCATGCCTCCTTTGTCTGGCCATATAATAAGCCTGCTTGAGTTCATTGTTTTACAGGCCTCCGGCTTGTTGTGACTGTGAGTGACCATGGGGCTGGTGGCCATTTTGTGGTGATAGTTTTTAGTAGTGTGCTGCTTTTGCCATATAGGCCAGCATGTCTTTCCTTTGTTCCTCTTGGCTTATGCTTCTCGTTGTTGTGGCCAGGCCATGTGGCTGGCGGCCATTTTGTGAAGCCAGGCAGTGTGCTTTTGCCATAGGCCTGCATTGTCTGTCTTCCCTTTCTTGTTGTTGTGGGTGGCCTGGCCATGTGGCTGGTGGCCATTTTGTGAAGCCAGGCAGTGTGCTTTTTGCCATAGGCCTGCAAGCTTGTGGCCTAGTCTGCCAATAGGCCCAGAGCTACTCATGGGTGCATGAAACAACTGTTTCTGTGGTGTCTGTTGAATTTAAACATCATTTAGGGCATGGATGGCATTGGATTGAACTGCAAATGTGTTTTTTTGGGGTATTTCACTTTTTTTGATGTGTGTTAAATACATGCCTTTGTTGGATGTGTGTGGTGTGGTTGTTGTGTAACTTGCAAACCTTTTTTAGCCCTGTGGATTTTCATTTTTGCATTTTTGCATTAAAGCTGTGTTGTTTAGCAAGCATGCCTCCTTTGTCTGGCCATATAATACAGGCCTGCTTGAGTTCATTGTTTTCCAGGCCTCCTGCTTGTTGTGACTGTGAGTGACCATGTGGCCATTTTGTGGGGGTAGTTTAGTAGTGTGCTGCTTTTGCCATCTAGGCCTGCATGTCTTTCCTTTGTTCCTCTTGGCTTACTGCTTCCATCTACGTTGCCAGCTGCAGCTCCCTGAATGACGTGATGCGCAAATTAATGCCAAACAAGCTCCACTTCCATTACATTTGTATTTTTGTTTTTGTTCTTCTTCTTTCCTATCCTTCCTGAGTGCACACAGTATACCATGAAAGCCCTTGTTGTCAAAGTCTCACAAATGGCTACACTGTTGTTATGTTTTTTAATAACTGAGTTAATAAAATTTAATAATATAACACTAACAAGTGTGACCACCACACACTAAGTTATATATTATATTTGTTTGTTTGTACTACTAGTATTAATTGAACCACAACAACAAATGCAACATTTCACTGATGTTCTTCTGGCTTCTTTGCTTTTAGGTGCACAAAAGACTGAGGACTCAGGAGGAGGTGCATCACCCGTTGTACTGCCAGACAGAAGTCCTGCTGCGCACGACGTCACGTGACGTGTGACCACAGACATCTCTGCAACTTGTGCAACTGCGTCCTGCTGACATCTGAAGAAGATGGCCCCAAAGAAAGTTGCCAGTGAGAAGAAGGAACAGAAGAAGGAAGAAGTGGCACTTACCAAGACTGGTGTGCTGCCCAGGATTTTTTTTGGGAAACAAAAAATTAATCCTGCAGCAGCGGTGTCCGGGGAGCAAGCTGGGAGCAGCTCCTCTGCATCAGTGGGCCCACCCCACCAATCTAGGCCCAAGCCCATGAGTGTCGCAGTGGCAGCCAGTCTAATTGTGCAAACGCCAACGAGCAGTGATGTTGAAATTGACTTATCGTTATCGCAAAGTAGTACCCAATCAACGCAGGAGGAAACTCAGCAGATAAGTGGGCAACAACAGCCGCAACCACCGCCCACAATACTAGTTGTTCCTCCCGAAGTAGGGGCAGTTCAGGAAATTGAGCTTCCTGCAGAGGAAGAAGAAGAGCAAGCCGCGCTTTCAGAAGATCCATTGTCTTCCAGATCCCCAGCAAGGAAAAGGAGGGTTAGTCCATCAACTTCTTCTTCAAGCCCCCCCTTCTGATGATCTAGATGCCACTTGGAAGCCACCAGCTCAGTCTGAGAGTGAGGCACGCCACGAGACAAGGCTAGGGAAAAGGAAGGTTGCAGAAAGCCTTAGAGTTATGGAGGTAGATGTAGAAGAGGAGGATGATGACGAGCCAGTCATCATGAACATCACTCCCGCCCCAGTGGAGATGGAGACCGACATTACCCCATCCCAAATTGCTGTGAGGGATGAGGCACAGATACCACCAACACAGGTAACACCAACACCACCTCCAGTTTCCATATTTGCATTTGCAAAGGCCCGGCAGGGACTTACATCCAGCACAACCACCACCTCAGTAGGTAGTGGTACTGCACAGAGTCAAATTCCAGGCACACCCTCCAGTTCATCCGGCATTGCAAGTGGCACCTCCAGCAGCGTAAGAAAGTTCACCTCCCCAGTTTGGGACTTCTTTTCGGTTAGCAGTAAGGAGGAGAACGTTGCTATATGCTCAATTTGTCGACAAAGTGTTAGTCGGGGTAAGCTTGGTACAAACTATGGTACCGGAGGCCAAACAACCCATCTGAAAAAACACCACATGATCCGGTGGGAGGCGCACCTTAGCGGCCAAAAAAGTAAAACTGCACCCATTGCTGTTGGTGGGGATGAAGAAGTAGAAGAAGATATGATCGCGGTGGAAGGTGAACAAGAGGGAGACATTTTCTCTGGTACACAAAGTAGCCCTGTCCCCAGCAGTGCAGTGGTACCACTACCGCCCACATCGTCATCATCCTCAGCAACATCTCATTGGCCCGTAGTAAGAGTCAGGCTGAGACACCAAGGCAACAGAGTACCGCAGTGAAAAAAAGTGCGTCGTTGAGCCTAACAACATCTGTGTTCAAGAAGTCACCTGCATCAATGGCACCAGAAAGGAAAAAAATCCAGCCTACCATTGTCAGCATGCTTAGGTCGGAGGGGCAGTACGAACGCAACCACCCAACGTCACGTTTGTACAATGCGAAGCTGGCGAAAATGTTAGCGCTGGACTTTCTCCCTTTTTCTTTTGTGGAAGGGGTGGGTTTTCTGGAATTTGTGACAGCCATCTGCCCAAAATGGAAGGTTCCCAGCCGGTCCTATTTCACCAGAGTTGCTGTTCCAGCACTACATTACGACATGGACAAGCTTTGCAGCAGAGTGCTGTTCACACTATCCACCTGACAACAGACATGTGGACCAGTTGCCAAGCCACTGATTACATGTGCATCACTGCACACTGGATCTATTTTGTGGGGGTTAGAGAAAAGATATCTGCAGCAGGTGTTGCTGACACTGCTGAGATTTTTAATGCCACTCGTAAACATGCAACTGTAGCCATGTTCGTCATGGAGAAATCTCATACTGCTGCAAACATTTTGGAAGAGTTTAACAGCAAGGCCTTTGAATGGCTGCACCCAAGAGGGCTTAACATTGGTTTTGTTGCCAAGGACAATGGCAGTAATGTAGTTAAGGCCATGGGCGATGGTGGCTATTTCAGGGTCCTGTGTTTGGCGCACTGCATTAACATCATTGTTCAAGACTTTCTGAAAAAAGAATACAGAGTCAACAACTTACTGACCACCTGCAGAAGAATATGCACACATTTCAGCCATTCTTTTAAAGCCCGGAAGCAGCTGAGGATTATTCAATGTGAGCATAGAGTGCCAGTCAAAGCACTCATCCAGGGGGTGCCAACACGTTGGAACTCAACTTATTACATGCTTGAACGTCTGTTTGAGCAGTACAGACCAATCAATGACTATGTCAAGCAAAGACTAGCGGATGATACTGTGAAAGGCATGACCGTTGAGATGGACCAATGGAGCCTAGTTAAATGCCTGACAGAGATGCTATTTCCTTTCGAGCTCTTCACACGTGAAGTCAGCAAGGAGGACTGTACTATGGGCCAAGCTATCCCATTGTTGCACATGCTAGAGCAACAGCTGAAGGCGGTGTCTGACACGTACGCAGGTGTGGAGGAAAAAAATGAAGCATATGAGTTGGTGGAGAGCTTAGCCCTTCGTTTAGCTGAAAATACAAGGGTGCAAACTAAGATTGTGTCAGACAAACATTACATTTCTGCCACAATTCTGGATCCACGGTACAATTCAGCACTGAACACGAAGACATTAATTCCTTTTTCAGAAGTGGATGTTGTCCAGTACAAAACTTGGATAGCTGAGGTAGCCAGTGACTTTGAAAAAGAACGGCTGGTAATTAAAGGCACACTACTCCAGCCCACAACAAGTACTGCAGGGCATCCGGCGTCAAGTTCAACTTCAGAGCCTGAGGGCAGTGAGTTTGGCTCACAGCAGTCACCAACACTATCAACAACAGCAAGAACAGAATCATCAGCCCCAGTAAAATCGACACAGGATTGGTATCTACAGCAAGGGCTTGTTAGGTCCAGTGCTGATGCAAAGGCAAAAGAGGCCCAGCAAAGCGGAGCACCCCTGAGCATTGAGCGGATGGTCCAGGCCTATCTGGATGACCCAACAGAGGTCTACATTGATCAAAACCCATTGGTGTATTGGTATGGGAAAAGGCGCCAATGGCCAGTCCTCAGCACGCTGACGATAAACTATCTGGCTTGCCCTGTCGCAAGTGTCTCTTCTGAGCGTGTTTTCAGTGCTGCTGGTGCCATTGTAACAGTGAAAAGGACCAGTCTCTCGCCCAAAAATGTGGAGAGGTTAACCATGATCAAAATGAATCAGCACTTTATACCACCGGATTACAAAATACGTGAATCACAGCAGGAAGATGAGGACAGCGACTTAGGTGACGGAAGTAGTGTGTTAGATGACCTACTTCTAGTTGAACCACCAGAGTTTGAGGACGAGCTCTACTTCCCTGACAACTAGGCTTTCAACTTCTTACTTATTTACTTTTATTATTTGTGTGTGTCTCTGTCTTTCTGGTTCGAATCACAACAAATCCATCACCACCGTCTTCTCTTTTTATTGCCATATTGGAGTTGCAGCTGTGTGCATTTAAGTCCACTCCTCCGAGTCCTGCTCCATCCTCCTGACTCGCCCTAAATCCATTTCCCTCAAGCCAGACATTGGATGGAGAATAGTACAAGAAATGCTGCCTCGTCGAGTCCCTCCAAAAGAAGTGGAACATGATGACTATAGCTATCCTCCTTTCTGAGCCGAGAGAGACTGCCCCTTAACTTAAGATGAGAAGGAACAGGTAATGATGGCATGCATTGGACGCTGACTCTGAGTGATTGGTGTTTGTGTTGTTGTTGTTGTGCATGAAGTGAAGTCAAAGTGTACTAGTATTTAATCTACACACTAAAAGTGACTCAAGTCAATGTTTCCCTTCTTGTTGTTTAATAACAAAATTGTACTTCTACTGCAGGCCGATCCATTGCATTTTTGAATATGGAATCTGGACTCACTCTGTACACTACAGACTGAGTTGGACAACACCATGATGATGACCACATAGTATCTTCGCAGTCAGTCAGTTGGATGGGACATGATTGATGGAATAACTCAGGGCATTTCAAATCACGAAGTGGCATAAAAGGTAAACAAGTCAACAACAACCACAGCAGACCTACATGTTTGTGTAGTAGTGGTGGAGTCAAGTAGTCACGAGTGTAGTAGTGGTATGACTGACAGCCGTGCATTGATTAAGTTACTTACTTTGGAAAATGCTATGTTGCTGTATATGTGTGCTCTGTGACTGTCTGGCTCAGTCAAAATCTAAGCTAAGTGGAGGTTGGGTCGGCGCCGTGGGCCTGCTCTGTCCTGTTGCTGTTGTATGTTAATGCTGAAAACATACAACAGAGTAGACATGATTTAGCCATGCCGTCTCTGAAAGTGTTTGCACTCCTCCGTAATTCATGCTTTTTTTTCTCCTTGATTTTTCAATATCCCTTTTGTTTTTCCATTTACACTTACAGGCCGGCCTTTACCCTGTGCTAAACAGAGAAAAACAACTCACACTCACCTACCAATCCGCATCCGCCAGGCAGGCAGTGGCACCCAAGATTGACGGACGCAGCGTCCATGAAAGGGAGGACCAAGAGGAATGCCGAGATGCAACTCCCCAATTTGACCAGGATAACATACAGTAACTTTAGTATCATTCATCATCTTTTAAATAATTTGATTTATTTTTTCTCTCCAATTATTACGACTGTGTGTTTGTTGTTGTTGTTATTATGTTTGCTCTTTGTTTATAATTGATCCCTACAGATATTTTTAAATTTTCTTTGCTAGCTTTAAAAGGAAGCCCGGTACAACAGAACATAAAATGTATGTAATTTGGGTCTCTCTGAGGGCAGACAGGCAAGGCAAAAATAGCATAATAATAATAATTAATAATATACTGCTGCCCTGTACTGTCTACTAGTCCAGTTAGTAAGTACTACTTATCATCATTAACCATCAAGTCATCATCATGCATGCATTTCCTTTTTCTCCCTTAACAGATATTTGATGGTCGTCTGGCAAGATTGTGTGTGTTGTTCAGTTGTTGTTGTCCATGTGTAGTGTTTGTCTTTGTTAAACCTTTCCCTCAAATACCCCTTCCCAACCATTCATCAAACCCTAACCCTCTTCCCCCGGGCTGTGTGATTTATATTGAGGTGTGACTAAATTAAATTTACACCAATAATTGATCACACACTTTCTGGGGAGGATGTGGTGAAAGCAACACTAATTCAGTTTCACTCAAGGCAGGGCGAGGATCTTCTTCTGCTTGCCAATGCCCACCCATGCTCAGTATATTTGCAAGTAAAATTTTTTCTCCAAAGGAACATAATCCATCATAATTAATTGCCGGCATCGATTGGATTCATCATCCCCCTCCTAAGTTACAGCACTAAAGGTTATGCTTGTGTCGAGTGACTCGAGTCAACTACAGTTTGTAACTTGTTGTACTAGGCTATCCCCGCCACCATTATGTCTTATTTTATTTTGTTGTACTACTCCTTCCATAGTCTCTCTCAGGTGACTGACTGTCTCATTTTATTTTTTTGCAAATGCTACTGCCAGTGTATACTGTACTACCACCACAGCCATGGCATCTTGGGAAACCAAACCATCATCACCATGCAGCCATCGCTGTGCCGAAGTTTAAACATCAATCACAGGTAAGAGAAGAAGTTTGGGGGAGGCATAATTAATAATGGAAATTAATTCATTAATTCACACACCCACACCCTTGAGTCCAGTTGCAGACTGCATAGACTAGGAGGAGAGACTGACATTACTAGTAGGACAAGTCACTCAGTGAGGGTACCGCATCTATCTGATCGTGTGTTACAAAATAGGCAGATTATTTAAATCAAAAACTGGCTGCGGCCCTGCAGCAGCAAAAGATGGAAACCGTGTGATGAAAAAGAGTAACCCCCCCACAAAACATTTACATCATATGTAAAGATTAAGTATAAATATAATTTAATCCCTAACAAAATAAACTAATGTAAAAATCCCACCTGACCCACCCCTCTCCCTAACCCCAACCAATGTCCAAAAAGTCCAGCCAATGTCCTTAAATTCAAAAATAAAATTGTCCATAAATATATAAACCCCAACTTTTCCCCAACGAACGCCAAATGCCCACCCACCAAAAAAAGAAATAAAAAAGGGGCAATCCAACAGGATCTTTATCGGCGGGCTCACAGTCGCCGGTTAGTAGCCAGGACCTCCTTTAGCTGCTCCTCTAGGCGCGCCATTCGGAGGAGCATGCGGCGCTGGAAAAGTCTACAATTGCATCCACGGGGGGAAAGCAGTGTTGGATACAGAAGTGCGGTGGGCGGCTGCCTGACCGCGGCACCGTACCACTCGAGGGACCTGGCTGGGGCCTGGGGCATTGGAGGAGGCTGCAGCTGCTGCCGCCTCCTCCTCCTCCTCCACCAGAACCACCAGCCGCCGATATTCCGTGAGGATGGCCTCAAGCTTCCGGCGCCAGGCCATGGCTGCCAAATCCTTCCTGTCTGGTCTTTTTGGTTGGGAAGGAGCAGCTATATCAAAAAAGACTATTGTAACCAATACTGTTAGCAAAACAGTAACACAAAATTAATTCTACACATAGTGGCACAGTAGCACTAGCAAGCACAGTACATAACATTTGTGGTATCTATCCTCCCACTTCCTCGGTCTCTAACATTTGTGGGAGTTTCAGGCATTATACTAGCACTATGGACTCGAGTTCTCTCTTGTTTAGCAAAATTAAGTAACCTTGTTGTAGCCGGCATGTCAGCTCAGTTGGCTTGCGCTCAAGAAGACAAACATACTTGTGACGCAGTCTGCAGACTCACGTTATTTTTATTTACTACTGTCTGCAGGTGGGGAAGCTGACTACACAATCATCTTATTTTTCTATTATGGGTGGCAATGCCTGTTAGACCTGGCATCTCTTGGCGTGATTATCCCTGACCTTTTGCCTCTACCTCCTGTGAATTTAGATGCTTTGGGTACTTTGCCACTGCTGATCAGTGTCAAAGGACAGTGTTCCCTATGTAAAGTACAATGGTAATTGGTTGGCCATGATTGGTATGTTTGCCTTACTAGTAAAAGTCCCTCGTGATGTGCACTGTGTGTGCAAGGGCTAGTAATGCAAAGGCGCGCAGAGGAGGGAACACAGGCCTTCAGCGTAGGGCCTGCGCGCAGACTGCTAAGTTAGCAGGGTGTCCTGACAAGTGCAACCGCTTGTCAGGCCTTACTTTCCCTTTTAAGTATGCTATGGGCACCCCTGTGGTAGGTCCTGGGTAACCCCTGGGCAGGGTGCAGTGTAGGTAAAAGGCAGGACATATACTGAGGTGTGTGCTATGTCCTGACAGTGAAAAAACACTCCATTTCGTTTTTACTGTTGAAAGGCCATTCTGCCCATAGGACAGAATGGGGGAGGCTGGGTAGTGTGTTTATTAGCCTAGTTTCCTTTAAGTTTAAAATGGAGAGTTGAAGTTTGGTATGTATGAACTCACAGTATCGTAACACATCTTTCTATGAAAGTGGTTTTGTCACTGTGTGTTCAGAAGCCACTCTTTTAGAAAGTGGCTAAGTTTGTGCTTTAAGCATTTCTGTGTGTCTCTGCTGAATGTGAATTGGCTGTCTGGATCTGAGATGGGAGGGGGTGAGATGGCACCTGGCTGACCTGCATCTGGAGAGTATGCAAGGAGAAACCCCGGGAGGTGAAGGGCGCCTGGGATGCAGCCATAAAACAATTGACCCATCTCCTGCTGAGTGATTCAGTGTCCAGAACCCCAGTATCAAAGAGAGAGAGGTGACACTGGGAGGGAGACACCCAGAACTGATTTAAGGAGGGGTCAGGGACCCCTGAGCACAACGAACTTCAAAGACATGAAGGGTATAACTGAGAGAACTGAATCCCCTAGAATTGGTGTAATTTTGAATGGCGAAATGGACAGGTCGAGTCTGCAGAGGCTCTGACCTTTTTGTGGTCAAGAAGAACCTCTGCCAAAGAAGAAGTTGCTGAATAGACTGCTGGATAGGACTGACCCTTGCTTCGTGATCTGGGGCTGGCCTGCAGTTTGTAGCTTTTACTAAGGGGAAGAGACTGAAGGGACATTGCAGTGGGTGGTGTCCCCCCCTTCTTGAACAGGACTGTGCTTTGTGCTGTGTCCTGAACCCCAAGGGCCCGAGGTGAGCTAGCTCCCTGTTTGAAACACAGGAACATAAATGTTTCCGGTGGAATCCCAAGCAACGCGGTGTGCACGTGCTTTTGCAGCTTGAGACCCTCAGAAGTTGTGCCTTGTGATCTTGGGCAGGAAGGAGTAAACCGAGTATCAGATGCGCAGGGAGCGTGTCGAGGTGCAGCTGAAGAAGTGGTGGCGATCGTCTGGTCATCGCGTGCACAGGGAGACGAGGTGAGACTCTGACGCGCAAGGAGCGTGTCGTGGTGCAGGCCGAGGCGTTGGTGAGGAGCGCCTGGTCGTGGTGTGCACCGGAAAAAGAAGTGAGTCTCTCACGCGCAGGGCGCGTGTCGTGGTGCAAGCTGAGGCATTGGAGCGCCTGGTCATCGTGTGCACCGAGAGAAGAAGTGAGACTCGGACGCGCAAGGAGCGTGTCGTGGTGCAGGCTGAGGTGCTGGTGGAAAGCGCCTGGTCGTTGTGTGCACCGAGAAAAGAAGTGAGACTCGGACGCGCAAGGTGCGTGTCGTGGTGCAGCTGAGGAGTGGTGACGATCGTCTGGTCATCGTGTGCACCAAAGAAAGGTGAGTCTCGGATGCGCAGAGTGCGTGTCGTGGTGCAACCCGGAGGCGCTGGTGAGGAGTGCCGGGGTAGCGGGTGCACCAAAAATGAAGTAAGTCTACGAGTGCTGAGGACGCGTCTCGGTGGCCACTGAGACCGCTGACAGGAGGGCCAGGTAATCGGGCCCTCGGAGTGCAACAGCAGCGGCCCGGACCGGCAGTCCAGGAGGAGCAGAGTCGCCGGCCTGAGCTCACCGTGCCCATTGACGGAATTCTGGATCAAGGCCCAGTAGCTGAAGGAGGAGAGGAGAGTGGGGTCGCGCCACCCCCCAGGTAACGTGGATCACCACCTGGGGTCGGGTGCGGGCTCGGAGGGACACTCTCTCAGCCTCTCGCTCCTGGCAGCTGTGTGAGCCTGTTGCTTCGGCTCGGATCTAGGCCCGTGCTGGCCCAGGGAGAGGCAGTACTGGGGCCGGAGTAGAAGCGGTACTTTTGTGTCATCATTGATTCAGGTCGGGGGCAACTGTGAACGGAGCTCCTAGACTGTCGTATTACACTTTGCATTACTGCTGCTAACGAACTTTCGAACTGTCGTATGACGCCTGACTCAATTTGTGCTTAACGAACTGCAAGCGGGGTACGCCCCGCTCTGCGTTATTTTCCCTCGCAGAGTACATGTTTGTAAGTGTGGCGCATTGCCTGATTTCGTCATCACACCATACCGGATTATAACGTGGCGCATTGTATTATTTCTTCAGTGCACAGTATATGATGGTAGCGTGACGCATTGCTTTGTTTCTTCCTTGTACAGGGCATGCTGGTGGTGACACGCATTGCATTATTTCTTCAGTGCACAGTACATGATTGTCGCGTGACGCATTGCTTTGTTTCTTCCTTGCACAGGGCATGCTGGTGGTAATATGCATTTGCATTATTCCTTCTATTGCAAAGTACATGATTGTGGCGCCACGTGTTGTATTGTTTCTCTATTGCACAGCTCAGGAGTATATCGTTACGCATTGCAGTATTTCGTTTCTTTTGCAACGTGTGTGATTCTAGCAATACGACCTGCCTAACCTTTTGGAAATGGTTAGAAGTCAGCTTAACTGTTGGTTAGAAGCAGTGGTTGGGATTAGAACCTACCAACCCACCGGAGGAAATACTACCCATTATTATATGTTGGTTTTGTAACGTGTGGTCATATCGTATATCTTCTTGTATAAAGATTATACTCGTTTTATAAAAACTTGTGTGGAGTCCATTTGTGGTGACATCATTGGGTTGCTGTGAGTGTGGTTGCACATACTGTACACTCCTGCCTTGGAGATAAGCCTGGCTGCTCGTGCCAAGCTACTAAGGGGATGAGCAGGGTTATCTCAGACGGTGTCCTTACTTAGCCTAACGTTGAAACGAGGGGTAGATCCCGCACCCGGTTACAGTGGGGTGGGACATGGGCTCCCGCCTCCAACATTTGGTGGTGGCGGTGAGGGATTAGGACCCCCACTTCCAACATTTGGTAGCAGCGGTGGGATTTGAACTCTAATGTAAGATTCAATCCTAATGTAAATTGAAAGTGTATGTGCAAAATCACTCACAATAATTGGTGTTATCATAAATTGATCGCAGACCACAACGTAACCACATATTGTGTTTTTGGAATTGTTGGTTCGAGTGCAGAGTAACTCTTAAACCACACATCATGTCTCAGGGAGAGAGCCAGATAGCCGGTGAGGCTGAGGCTGCAGAATTAGAGTTTAACATGGAGGCACTGGGTTCCTACAAGGTTGATCAGTTGAGAAAATTCTGCAGAGCTTTGGGATGTCCCATGAAGGGTAGCGCCGAGAAGGAGGAGCTGCAAATGGCCTTGAGGGCCTGGTGGGAAGCCAAAGAGGCTCAGGAGACGGGTGATGCTGAGGTGGATGAGGATGACCCAGGGAATGAATTTGGTCCACAGGATTTGCCAGTGGAGGGACCAGCCGGTGGGGCTGGTAGTAGCCATTCAGGGAGGAGTTTTTCACCAGAGGAGATGGAGGAAAACCAAAGGGTCAGACTGCATGAGTTGGAGGTGTTAAGACTTAAAACTCAAGCAGAGGAGAGCAGGAACGGTCTCGCATTGGAAGAGAAACGGGTTCTCTTCGCTCATGAGTTAAGCATGAGGGAACTGGACATTAAGGGTAAACAAACGGAGTCCAGTTCAAATGGTGGCAGCGCACCACCAGTGCCCGGAGGGAAGGTGTACATTTCCAAGGATTTAGTGCGAGATTACCAGAGGGGTGATGATATTTATGCGCGGTTCATGGCATATGAGATCGCACTGAGGATGAATGAGGTGCCTGAAAAGCATTGGGGGGCGGGCCTATGGAAACACTTTGAGGCTTCGGGGAGGGACGTTCTATCACACTTAGAGAGGGCGGGAACCCTGACCTATGCCAACATGAGGGAGGCTTTATGTCTCCGGTATGGGCTCACTCCTGAACAATACCAGCAGAAGTTCAGGATCTCCAAGAAACTAGATTCCCGTGCTTGGGTAGAATGTGTGAATGAGTACACCCGGGCATTGGATGGTTGGATGCTGGGCAGCAAGGTCAGTGATTTTAAGGGCTTATGCGATTTAATCAGTTGGGAGCACTTGAGTAGTCTGTGTTTCAGAGCTGCGCCAGCATCTATGGGACTGTAAGCTGACTGACCCCAGTAAGCTTGCTGAGGAGGCGAACCACTGGACTAGTACCCAGGTCCACAAGGGGATTGGGAGTACCCCTGCTAAGGGTGTGCAGGGTCCCCCACCGAGGGTGGGGGAGGATAAGGGTAACCACAAGGAGTTCCCTAAAGGGCCCCAAGGTAGTTCCCCCAAGAAAGGGTCCCAGTCCCCCAAGGCCAAGAGGGCCTGGGCCTCCAAGGGCAAGAAGGAGCCCCGAGGTCCGCCTACGTGTTACTTCTGTAAAGAAGTGGGTCATATTTCCCCTAAATGCCCCAAAAAGTCATCTGCATCCACTGGTGCTCCAACACCTAGTTTAGTGAGTGTAGCGTTGGGGGAGGAATTGAGTCCTTGGAATGGGGAGGAGCAAGCCATTATGACCCTGGTCTCCTTAGGAGATTGAGAGATGGTTCAGGAAATCCCTCTGCCTGAGAACACTAGAAAATACAGGCAGTGGGTGACCATCAATGGACAGAGGGTGGAGGCTCTGAGAGACACCGGAGCCAGTTTGACATCTGTACGCTGACCTCTCCTTGGCCCCCTCGCTCAAGGTAATCTGCCAGTACCCAGATGTGAAATCAAATGTACTGAGGTACCGGGCAGCTCCCAGCCAATCCACGAGCTCATCAGCTCTGGGGATGGGGTGCGCGTCAGTCTTAGTGACTGTATTGAGTCTACAGTAATCCACACAGAACCGAAGTTCGGGAGTGGCACCTGGCGCAGCAGCTTTTGGTACAAGGACCACTGGGCTGGCCCAGGGGCGGCTGGATGGCTCAATCACCCCTAGCGCCAGCATCTTGGAGACCTCCTCCTTGATGCTGGCCCTGACCTTATCAGCTACCCTGTAAAACCTTTGTTTTACGGGCAGACTGTCTCCAGTGTCAACATCATGGACGCACCAATGAGTGACTCCTGGGGTCAGGGAGAACAGGGAGGCGAACTGACCCAATACCTGGCAACAGTCCCTCCGCTGTTCCGGGGTCAGGGTAGGCGAGAGGTACACCCCATCCACTGACCCATCCTTCTCCTTGGCTGACAGGAGGTCAGGAATAGGTTTACTCTCCTCTTCCGCCCCACATTGCAGTGTTCAGCTCCGAGTGGGAGGAACATTTGCAACACCTCTGTGAAGTATTGAAGGCCTTGCAGAGGGCGGGCCTCACTATCAAGGCAAGTAAGTGCCAGATAGGGCAGGGGTCCGTGGTGTACTTGGGACACCTGGTGGGGAACGGCCAGGTGGCGCCCCTACAGGCAAATATTGATACCATCCTGGCTTGGGAACCCCCCAAGACCCAGACGGGAGTGAGGGCCTTTCTAGGACTCACTGGGTATTACCAACGGTTCGTGAAAGGGTATGGCACCCTCGTTGTCCCCTTGAAGGAACTGACGTCCAAGAAACAGCCCAAGAAGGTGGTCTGGACTGATGCCTGGCAGAACGCCTTTGATGCCCTAAAAGCTGCCATTTGCACTGCACCCGTGTTACGGGCGCCAAATTTCTCCAAAGAGTTTATAGTGCAGACACACGCTTCAGAGCATGGGGTGGGAGCGGTACTCTCACAATTAAACAACGAGGGCTTGGACCAACCCGTAGCTTTCATTAGCAGAAGGCTACTTCCCAGAGAACAGAGGTGGAGTGCAATTGAAAGGGAGGCTTTTGCTGTGGTCTGGGCACTGAAGCAGTTGAGGCCCTACTTGTTTGGGACCCACTTCTTGGTTCAGACCCACCACCGGCCCCTCAGATGGTTGATGCAGATGAGGGGTGAGAACCCAAAGCTGTTGAGGTGGTCCATCTCCCTACAGGGGATGGACTTCAAGGTGGAACACCGTCCAGGAACGGAACACGCCAATGCTGATGGTCTGTCCAGATTTTTCCGCCTTAGTGATGAGAACTCCCATGAGAGTGGGTAGTTCCCCCCCACTTTTTGGCTGGAGGGGACGCGTGTTAGACCTGGCATCTCTTGGTGTGATTACCCCTGACTTTTTGCCTCTACCTCCTGTGAATTTAGATGCTTTGGGTACTTTGCCACTGCTGATCAGTGTCAAAGGACAGTGTTCCCCATGTAAATTACAATGGTAATTGGTTGGCCATGATTGGTATGTTTGCCTTAATAGTAAAAGTCCCTAGTGATGTGCACTGTGTGTGCAAGGGCTAGTAATGCAAAGGCGCGCAGAGGAGGGAACACAGGCCTTCAGTGTAGGGCCCGCGAACAGACTGCTAAGTTAGCAGGGTGTCCTGACAAATGCAACCGCTTGTCAGGCCTTACTTGCACCGAAAAGGAAGTAAGTCTACGAGTGCTGAGGGCGGGTCTCGGTGGCCACTGAGACCGCCGACAGGATGGCCAGGTAATCAGGCCCTCGGAGTGCATCAGCAGCGGCCCGGACCGGCAGTCCTGGAGGAGCGGAGTCGCTGGCCCGAGCTTGCCGTGCCCATTGACGGAGTTCTGGATCAAGGCCCAGTAGCTGAAGGAGGAGAGGAGAGTGGGGTCGCGCCACCCCCCAGGTAACGTGGATCACCACCTGGGGTCGGGTGCGGGCTCGGAGGGACACTCTCTCAGCCTCTCGCTCCTGGCAGCTGTGTGAGGCTGTTGCTTCGGCTCGGATCTAGGCCCGTGCTGGCCCAGGGAGGGGCAGTACTGGGGCCGGAGTAGAAGCGGTACTTTTGTGTCATCATTGATTCAGGTCGGGGGCAACTGTGAACGGAGCACCTAGACTGTCGTATTACACTTTGCATTACTGCTGCTAACGAACTATCGAACTGTCGTATGACGCCTGACTCAATTTGTGCTTAACGAACTGCAAGCGGGGTACGCCCCGCACTGCGTTATTTTCCCTCGCAGAGTACATGTTTGTAAGTGTGGCACATTGCCTGTTTTCGTCATCACATCGTACCTGATTATAACGTGGCGCATTGTATTATTTCTTCAGTGCACAGTATATGATGGTAGCGTGACGCATTGCTTTGTTTCTTCCTTGTACAGGGCATGCTGGTGGTGACACGCATTGCATTATTTCTTCAGTGCACAGTACATGATTGTCGCGTGACGCATTGCTTTGTTTCTTCCTTGCACAGGGCATGCTGGTGGTGATACACATTTGCATTATTCCTTCTATTGCAAAGTACATAATTGTGGCGCCACGTTTTGCATTGTTTCTCTATTGCACAGCTCAGGAGTATATCGTTTCGCATTGCAGTATTTCGTTTCTTTTGCAACGTGTGTGATTCTAGCAATACGACCTGCCTAACCTTTTGGAAACGGTTAGAAGTCAGCTTAACTGTTGGTTAGAAGCAGTGGTTGGGATTAGAACCTACCAACCCACCGGAGGAAATACTACCCATTATTATATGTTGGTTTTGTAACGTGTGGTCATATCGTATATCTTCTTGTATAAAGATTATACTCGTTTTATAAAAACTCGTGTGGAGTCCATTTGTGGTGACATCATTGGGTTGCTGTGAGTGTGGTTGCACATACTGTACACTCGTGCCTTGGAGATAAGCCTGGCTGCTCGTGCCAAGCTACTAAGGGGGTGAGCAGGGTTATCTCAGACGGTGTCCTTACTTAGCCTAACGTTGAAACGAGGGGTAGATCCTGCATCGGGTTACAGTGGGGTGGGACAGGGGGCTCCCGCCTCCAACATTTGGTGGTGGCGGTGAGGGATTAGGACCCCCACTTCCAACACTGGCCATACTCTGTTATTACATCAAGGGCAACTGCTCAAATTCACTTTCACCCTGCCCTGACTGCTACAACAAGGCAGATGATATCTGATCCAAATGATCATTGCTTATATATGGGACAACATGAGTAACTTTGTTTTGATTGATTGTGTAACCATGCAGCCGATAGGCCACCCATGGCAGGCTGACACAGTCGAAAAGAAATTAACATAGGTAGGAAGTGGGCCTCGGAGTCGGAGGGAGGCCCTTGATAAGTAACAACATACATACACAATATATATGCTGTGCTTGCAAACTACTGTGAGTCAAGGGAGTATTCTGAAAATACAACTTCTATTCTCCTTGGCTTTGCTACTCTGGCGCGGTTTATTTTCTTTTATTATTTTTAAACCACCACCCATGCGTCCTTCCTTCCTTGCTTGCCTTTGAGTTTGACCCATGAAACACCCCGGAGGATTCTTGCTATCACCCATACAGTTTTACCCACCCACCCAGGCAGGCATCTTTTCTTTCACCTTCCACCCATCCTGCTTCAACCACCCATGCATCTGATTCCTATCAGCCACATATGCATGCATCACACGTATCCTTCTCTGCCAGTCATATATATTACATCTCGCCCATCCTTCTTCCTTCCATCCTTCTTTCCCTTTTCGTTCAACCCATCCATCAAGGTCTTCTGATCTGACTCTTAGTCTTCTCCATAAAACTTTCCCAGCTGAGTTGAAGTCAGATAGAAGAGGCCATTAGTTACTCAACTACTACTCCTGCCGCTAATGCTATTGCTCTAATCCTAAGTAAAGGGTGTCTTCTTCAACTGTTGTTCACAACAACTTAGTCTCTCTCAACATACAATGTACACCCTTGCAGCGCGTGCGTAACTATTGTCAATAAGTAATGAATATAACTAAGTATAACTTACCACCGCCCGCCACTGCTGCTGCCGCATCCACCCCTGTGGCAGCTGCCGCATCCACTGCTCCCTCCTGGCTGGTGTCGCCTGCCCTGCCGCTGGCCCCGGCACTGGTCGTCGGTACGCCTAGAAAAAACATTACACATTTTTTAGATGCCATATACACCTCCCCCTATTTATTCGTTTTCACTAGCAAGATTGAAAAAAAAGTTAAAATACACATACATCACTAGTACAAATCGGGTACTAGAGTAGAGTAGACACTAGTAGTAGTATGTCCTATCCTATCAAAAATAGTAAAATTTCAGGTTGGGTATTTTGTTGGTGGGAATTGTCGAAAAGCCTCTCAAGATTAAGAAGACTAGAAGAGGACAACCCAAAGGACTGGACTCAGTGGCTAGAGCTATTGGTGAATCTGAGTTTTAAAACCTTTTAAATAAAAATAAAGAGTGGCCAAATGGGCAAGCTTAGCTACAGACAGACTAATATAGTGGTAGAGTAGTACAGAGAGTCAGAGCAGAGGCAGTTAGAGGCAGGGATAACAAGAATTTAGAAACAGATAGTTTAGATCGAAGAAGATTTGGTAAAAAATAGAATTAGGAAACGGAAATAATAGTTTGGAAAATAAGGTGCAGTAAAAGTTAGGGAAATATAATGATTAATATTAACAACTGGAGGACTTACTGGGGCCAGCAGCAGAGCCCTCGGAAGAGGAGCCATCCTGGCCCTGGGAGGCATCCTGCGATTCTTGCCCCGCTCCCGCCGACTCTGACCCCGTCTTCTTGCCCCTGGGTGCTGATCATGTAAGATATAATAAAGAAAGAGACAAACATTGATGATTGGTGTGAAACAAATAAAATATTTTAAAAAACGCTCAGAAAAACATTTTTGGAAACAACAATTGGAATAAAATTGACCTATCCAATCTGATCGACTAGTTCTATCGCGGGATTCGCGGACCATCTAGTTAATATTTATGAACACTAATCCAGTGTTCCATTCTGTTTCCAGAATCCTAAGCCTAAGTTAAGTTACGTACCACCTGACCTAGCCCACCTATTCCAGACGGGCCAATTGTTCACTAAGTCTGCATTTCCATTTATTTTAGTCCTCAAAATGCATACATGGAGGACGCATGCATACATTTTTGCATATGCCAAATTGTTGGTTGGTTGCTGCTGATGTTCTGCTAAGCCTATTACTCACTCACTAACAAACTACAAAAGGTTCTACTAAGGACTGGAGTAAGCAGCACTCAGCAGCACGTGACGTGACAGAGGATGCGTCACGCAGACCGCTAAAAAACTACCAACTAATACTAAGTAACTAAACTATCTATCAATCCACCACTATCTTAGTGACAGGAGGACAGAGGAAGGACTAGAGTCTCTCTAGCATTACCTAATTTAAGTTCTCTAAAGTAAACTCTCTTACATAATCAGCCTAAGCGAGCGCAAAGTTGCAAACAAGTAAGATTAGTAGCGCCGCCGAGCACCTCTGTCTAGAAGAATAACAATCACAGAAGATTTTTAAACGTAATTTACCTACCTGCAATGTAAGCAGCAGCATTCTTGCTATTGGAAAAAATTATACTCGCAATAACAACAGTAACAGTCTACAGAACACACAATACTACTAGTATTATACTATTAGCTACACACCAAGCCCCACGACCTTGACACCTAGCAGGTCCAGCAGGTCCTGCTCCAGGTCCAAGATGTCAGACCACCAGTGGGTCAGCTGGTTACGGGTGCGCCGGACCCCAGAGCAGCGAAACACTGCCCGGCGCACCCTCGCCCACCGGCGGTGACGCTCCTGGGTAGCGTACCCGGAGCCAGGCCTGGTGCCTGTTGCCAAGGTCAAGGGGAGGTGGCACTACACAAAAAAAACAAGGGCGGCCACCTCCGCCTCGCTGAAAAGGGTCTGGGCCTGCACCCCTTCCGGGCGCAGTCTGCCACAAGGGAGGCGGCTCTTCTTGGGCGCATCCGCCTTACCCTTGGACTTGGAGCCGGTGCCCTTAGCCATGGTTCTGGGGTGGGTGGGGCGCAGAAAACAAAATGTCGGAGTAAAAAATAAAGTCAGGAGAAGAAGTAGGAGAGTAAAAAAGGAAGTAATATAAAACAGTAGAAAAAAGTTTAGAAAACGCAGTAAAAGTAGAAATAAAACACAAAATATACACTTAAGGTCAAAGAGGGTAAAGAAAATAAGTCAAAAAGATCAGAAAAACAGTGTAAAAAACAAAGGATTGAAAAGATTATAGAGGGATTGAAAAACAGGCCCCAGAACCATGCAAAGAATAGGAAAACAAGATGGCCGCGCCCATTGGCGACCGCGTGGTGAAGTTTGCGCGATATTTGCCCCGAACACGCAATCCGCGTTGCCGAAGGTCAAAAACATCTCGCGAGCATACGCGAGCACACGCGAGCATGCAGAAACAAGCAACTCCACATGCTCGTGTAGCCTCGCGCAGTTTTTCTACCGCTTCGCGTAGCCTCGCATAGCGCGGCTACGCGAACTTCGCCGAGGGTTATGAGGCATCCAAATTATTTATGCTTACACTCAAGCCTTTGGCTTATGCTATTAAGAATCCCTCTTGTATGTGTGGTTACTGCTATCAATTGAAAGATCTTTCAAATCTTCTGCATTACTTTTTTGATCCCTTTGTAAGTGTCCGATTACAGATGATACTTCTAGATACAAAATAAAGGGGTGTTAGGATGAGATTTTCCTACTAAATTTCCATTGCTTTAAGCCTATACGCATTCAATGGTTCTTGAATAATGTTAGGTATACTCAAATTTCTTTACGTATATTCATAATAAATGGGGTTTGATAAAATCAGAAGATGTCAAAAATACAATCAGAGCTATAATGGGTTGTTGTACATTAGGTCTGTTGTGATGAGACAAATTAAGAACACTAAAACATATAATATTACAATAATATGGTATACCATTTCTTTGACACTCACTAGACATTAAATAGTCCTTCAAAAAACGATTGGCTTTTTTAAGTATGTACATCTCAGAATAGTAGTTACTAAATTTAAAAAATCCAAAAAAGATGATGGTGCAGAATTCCAAGATAGCAAACAATATCAACAACCATTTACAATATTTAGGACTGATTGTTTTTTGGAAAAATTGAAATGGAAATCCCTACACTCTTATGTCATGTGAAAGAATTCATTAAAAAAAACCCTCTTTAAAATATATACACTTATAGAAGTTTACTTTTATTGTCAGAGATCAGTCATGTAATATCCTTCACACACAAAGCTTTGATTTTTAAGACAGCTTCCAGAAATATTGTGGTTATATGGTCGAGTAAAGATTGACTATTCTAAACTCAAATATCATCCTAAGTGGCAAAATCAGACATTGACTGTTATGAAAATGTAGAATACTAATTATTAGTCAGTGTTGGACCTGGCGCCTTCTGCAGAGTCACCCATGAATTTTGTCTTTGTTTGCTGAACCCATTTTTGTTTGTATAAGTACTCTACTCCTGCTAACCAGTATTAAAGTGCTTGTGCTCTCTCCCTTATACATGGTAAATTTGGCCTAACCATGAATGGAACATTTAATTTACTTATAAGTCTCTTGTGTATGGTACTATCTGTAGCCAGAACCTGTAAATTAACTGCTACTAGTGAGCTGCAGCAGTCATTGTGCAACCCACTAAATAATATGTGTCAGGCCTGCCACTGCAGCATATACTGGCACATGCATCAAGGTAGAGCTTTTGCGATTCCTTAATTGCGATTATTAAGGAATCGCAATTAAGGAATCATAAAAGCCTATGCATGTAGGAATCGCTATAAAAATAGCGATTCCTAAACATTCCTTAATTGCGACTCGCAAATTGCGAGTCGCAATTAAGAATGCCGTCCCATTCATTCCTATGGGCCTACAGGCCCATAGGAATGAATTGGAGATTGCATGAGCAATTTGCGAGTACCAGTAGGTACTCGCAAATTGCTCATGCAATTTCAGGAGTGCAAGGGTGTCAAAATGACACCCTGTTGCACCCTGAAATTATGATGTGCACCCATGTTGCGCACACACATGCCCCAAGGGCATGTGTGTGTGTAACCTAAAACTTTAAAAAATGGATTTTAGTGCATTTTTTAAAGTTTTTACAATTTACCATGAAGTTCAACTTCATGGTAAATTACGCCCTAGTAGCGAAATCGCTAATTTTTTTACTTTAATGCATTGCATTTAAGGAATCTCAATTTGCGATTCCTTAAATGCAATCGCAATTTGAGAATTCGCAATTAATTGCGAATTCTCAAATTGCGAGGGCCTTGACCCTTGATGCATCGCAAAAGGTAATTTTGCGATCGCAAACGGCCGATTTTTGCGAATCGCACCGTTTGCGATCGCAAAAACCTTTGATGCATGTGCCCCATAGTGCAGTATTAAACTGCCATTTCAACCAGGCAAAATCCATTTTTTGTCAGGCCTAAACTTTAATTTTTAATACTTATGTCACCCCTAAGGTAGGCCCTAAAAGAACATAGGGCAGGGTACATGGCATTTAAAGAGTGAAACATGTGTCCTTAAGTTTTACATTTCCGGACAGTGTAAAAACCTAAAGCCGTTTTTCACTGGGTTACTTTCTTACTCTTAGTAAGTGATAACTACAGCTTGGGAGCAGACAGAGAAATACTACTTCCATTGATTTAAATTGTACTTGAAAATCCTCTTTAATGGTAAAGTCGGATTTTAAATTACTATTCTGAAAATGCCATTTTCTTTTAGAAAGTTGGTAATTCCTGCATAAATCAAATGTGCCTGTCTTCCAGTGTCCAGGGTCACATGACTGTCAATGGCTCTCCCTTGATGTGATGTGCATTACTTTCAGATAGGGGACAAAAGGGCTGTGGGTGTGGAGAAGGACATTCCTCTACTGAGCACAATGGCCGGGGGAGTTGTACTGAACCCTTCTGAGCTTAAAAGGGTAGCCTGTGGGCTGTGCCTATCCCCTTACTGACTTCTGAAGCTGCCTGCCCTGTCACTGGCAACTGTAGCTCACACCTGGGCCTACCTACCTTTTCGTTACCCTAGACATATTGGATCCAAACCCAGGAAAGAGGAAATAACTGACCAGAACCAGATAGGTTCAGACAAAGAGGGTGACCCCCACACACAGGCTGGCACTTGGTATAAAAGTGGTATTATCAGAACCTCACATTGGAACACGCCTGGATCTCTGAAGATTCAGAGGAAGGTGTGCCCTGCTGTCTGAAGGACAAAGACTACACCTGCTTGGATTGAATCCAGGATCCCAGAAGTCAATCCAAGGATCAGTTGGCTGACCTTCTGTTTCAGCTACAGGGGCACAACAAGCTTCCAGAGACATTCCATGCAACTGCCCAGCTGGCTAGCACCATCTGGACCTGCCTGGACCCATCTGCTGGTCTCTGTTGGCATTAGTCCTAATCTCAAAGAGCTGCCTCGCCATGTCCTGGACCCTTGGTTAATGTCAGAGTCTACTCCTCCAACCAGCAAACTGCAAGAACTGGGCTCCAGGTGAAAATCCAGAGGTTTTGGGCTATTCACGTCGAAAAGGAACTGTTCCATGTCTCCTCGTAAATGCAAGCGGACTTTAACAAGGCCAAAGCCGGCCCTGCATTCAACCACTGAGGCAACCTCCCCAGCTACAGGCTCTGGACTATATCCGCATGGTGCTGTTCCCATGGACAACAATTACCCTGCGTTAAACACCAATGTGAAAATCTGACCGGCACGCCCGCAACGACCGCATTGTCAACGCAAAACTGATTAAAGCTCCTCCTGTGGAACTGGGTTAAGTTAGAAGGTAACAAACCTGGCCCCTGTATCCAACTCATGCTCCATTGTGGTCAGCCTGAATTTTTGTCTTTGATTCGGTTCAGTCCGACCAGATAACCGCGATTGGCGCTTTGTGCTTCTTGCCGCTATTTTTACCTAAAACTTAAAAAAATTAAAACTCCTGTTCTACTTATTGGATTTTTGAAGGTTATGTTGTCATTTTATTTATTAAACTCTAGTCTATTTTTCTAAATTGGTTTGGGATTTTTCTTGTGTTGGGTTTTCACTTTATTACTGTTTAAGTGCTGCATAAATGCTTCATACGTTGCCTCTAAGTTAGTCCTGACTGCTTTTGTACCAAGCTATCAAAGGGTTAAGCACAGGGTTATTTAGGGATTTTTGAGGTTCACCCTGACAAGGATTGTGTTCGTTATTTAAGTGCCGTTCTCACCCCTCTCAACTATGGGGAGGAGGGATTCATCAGCCATTTGAAGAACCAATGGATATATTTCTTAACTCAAGGGACATACTCTCATTTTATTATATGTTGTGTTGACTATATTAAACTAAAAAGATGATACAGTAAGTGGGCCCTGCAGTGCATTAACTGGTGAGTTAATTATCAACAAAGTTAAAGCTGGTTTATTCTTTAAAGAGGTATAACACTATATGTGTAGTTCAATGGCTATAGCAATCAGTGAAAGAGGTTGCAAAAGATACAGAATTAGGCTGTGACCACCACAGTGAAATGTCCTCTTTGTGTATTGATTAATGTGCTTTAAACAACAAAAAGGAAAGCAGGGACAAACCTAACCCAGAGCAGTCTTTGTTGACAATGTAAGTCACGGATTTGACAGGTTATTCATGTGGCATGTTATTTCTAGGTTTTAGAATTTGAGATCTGATTTCCAAAATTTTCATTTGTAAGAGGTGGTCACAAATTGCGCACAAACTGGGCAACTCAGGAGTTAGAGATGCTTTGAGACTGGAACCATACTACGCTGGTTCGATGCTGGGGCATCAACAAGAGGAACTATTGGGGCAGGAGGGACTGCCACTAGATTATCAGCAGACTTGTGGTGGCCTGGGGCTTGTTGTGGTCAAGGATGGGTACCACTCGGTGGGTTTTGCCTGAAAGTTGCTGGCCTGCAGTTAATTGCCAACTGTGGCCTGGGTCCCTAAGCACTCTCCAAAGGCTAGCTGGCTGGCCTCCTGTCCACGAGATTCCAGGGACAGGAAGGATCTTCCCATTACCACAAGATTGTAAATACCGTGCAGGGTGTGACAGAAACGGGTGGAAGTGATCGTCGGTTGGGACAAGGACCATCCTGATGTACGCCGTAATCACACTGTGCAGAGGAGTGTGCTCATAAAGATCAGCGACCCACCTGGGGTGCCAGGACGTAAGGAGTTCGAGGAGTCCAGGGGAAGCTTGTCGAGTCTGAGGGACCCATGCTTGCAACTGAAAACCTGTGCTAGTTTGTAGTCTGTAGCGTGCGGTGTCTGAGGGTGTTGAGGACGTTTGCTGAGTCTGTGGGACCTGAGCTGGAAGCCTAGACTGTCTCCATCCTCCAGATCGGGAGTACAACAGTGCCTGACATCACGACCTCTGTCCGAGGCCGCTGGTTTCCTATCCCGGGACCCACGCCACAAGGTACTCTGTTATGGAGAATATCATGACTCGACCTGAGGGATCTCATTGTGCTTTGTGGGCACCCAGAGCTGGCTGCCTGTAGCAACTGCAGCTCGCACTTCAGCCTGAGGGTAATATTTCTTCAATTGAGAAGTGTGGCAGCTTCTGGTGTCACAGTGCTTTGGCTCCGGGAGGGATAGTGATCCCGCACCCAAGAAGGTGCCGCTCGGTGCCTGAAGGCCTAATCTGGAGGGACGGAACGCAGTAACTGTTTCCTTCCGCTTAAGTTGCCCTGATAATCTAATCAAAGTGTTACTAGCAGGGGCAACTTTTTATTGCAGGTAAGTAGAGTAAGTATATGTTAAGTTATACATTATTTTATTAGTGATATATGTGGCTGCAGAAGTACCGCAATACTATTGCGGTACATAGCGATGGCTAGGGATTATCTGATTGGCTAATCTGTTCTTTTCCAAAAGGTGAATGCAGCCATCTTGGTTTTACAGCATTTTGCCAGTGTTTTGTGAAAGAATTTAAGAATATCTTTAAAAATAAGTGCTTTTTATTAGTATAAATTTAGTATAGTGGTGATAAGAAATAATGTCAATAAATGGCTACATGTATTTTTTTAAATACGGGGTACCCCAGTACTATAGAGAACGTTTCTAGAGACAAACATGGCACCGTAAAAGTATTTATAGAAAAAGACATCATGTATTTTGACATTTACTCATATTGCTATGAGGTTGGCTTCAATAGAGCCTTTGATTACAAGTGTGTAGTTTGGTTTTACATATGGTTCAGCATGAATTGGTGGATGTTATTTATGAACACATTTTTGCAATGTGAGGTAAAATGTAAACCATCTGCACGATATAGATAAGCTTTTAAAAACAGAATGTTTAGGTGATGTATGGAAAACATGCTGTGACCTCTTAGGAAGACAGCATTTTGTTTTTATGTCTGTGTGTTTTCTCATACTTTCCTGCCTTTACTAATGACTACTTCCATTTTATCCTTTGGCAAATATCTGAAAACACAAAATTGGTGTCATAAAAAAAAAAGTCATTAAATATTTAAAAGTAGCTTTCATCTTTATTTCAATTTGAACACCAGTGAGGTGACCAATATCTTTCCTCCACAATGAATAGTTATAGAATAGGGATACTGACAAGCAGTAAGAGATGAAATGAGAGGTAGGATGTCATTCCACCTTAAACCTCTTTGAGATACCCATGTTATTTCAATGTTTGCTGAACCTAAATTATGCTCTATTTCACACTTTTTGGCATACTCTGAAGCCCAAAATATATAGCTGTGTCCAATTATCCACACACAAACCATCTTCTATGAAGACTACCAAAAACATTCACCAAACACTATCTGAATCTAGGAAAGTAAAGTAGTGGCCTGCAACACTGTGCAATTAGATACTATTTAACAAATTACACTTATGAAAGAAACACTGTGATTGGTTATATGTAAGAATGGGCTACTAATATAACCCAAAGACTAGAAGAAAAGCACATTTAGTAAGAAAATCAACTGAACTGTACACTGTCTGAAAAGTATACTATTTCTACAACTACTTCAGTGAAATTTAAGGCCAGATGACTATGTAAACCAATAGGCTATAGGATTAGAAGGGAAAGCCACTATTTATATGTTATGTATTTGGTGATTTGCTCAAAACACGTGTGAAAGACAGACTAACTTTAAACACATGATAAATAAACTAATTGTATGCTATCTAACAAATACAAATAAGCTGTAACAAAGATTGCTATTGGATTATATTTCATATTAGTCTACAAACCTAGCCCAATACTACTAGACTTATGTAAATCATATTTAAATTAGGTGAACTGTTGTACTAGGACTAAAGTTCAACTAAAGCTTGGAGATACAACTCTGTATTTAATTGTGTTACATTCTTAGGAAAACAATCACAGCATTTACTTGTATTGAAGGTAAATAGAAATGAAGTACCATAACATTTTACTATGAAAACTTGTTATATATATACAGCTAATGGGTGATTTATAGTTTACTGTAATTATCACTAATAGTAGTTTTGCTTGTTTTTCGATTTCTATGTACAGGTATAGCTAAAGTTAGCATGATGCTTTCTAAATATTACCAGAAAAAAAGAAAATGAAAATGTATTCTAAACATATAAGAGAAAACTTACTGACACATATAAAGGGACAAAGCGGACATTCCACAAAGGAAAATGGTAAGGTTATTAGCACATGTTTGCAAACTGAGAAAGCAGTTTCTGCTAATGATATGGTTACGCAGACAAAATAGATTCCTACAAATGGTAATATGTGTAGAAAAGACACCTAAACAAACATGTGAAATGTTCTCTGTTGTACAGTCATACAAGAAGGGAGAGCATTAGAAATAATATATGGAAACAATTTAAAAATAGAGTACTTGGGAATTTACTCCAAAATTATCCCACTTCCAAAACCATACTGCCAAACGGAAACATAACACTATGTTCACGTGATTGTGGAAAAAGTATTTGCTGTCAAAAGAAAATTCTTCATTTTAACTAACCCTGGGCGAAGTGCACAAAAAACTCCGCCGCATTACGTGGAGCTCTGCGAGCAGCGGAGTTTCTTTAAATAAATGCAGTTCGCGGTGATTGTTAGTGCCAGGTGCTTGTCCGCACTCTGCAATCATCGCGAACTGCATCATGCACAGCGCAAGCGGGCACTGCTTCTTTTCTGCCGCTCGAGTAGATTTTTACTCGAGCAGCAGCTTTCTCAAGGCAAGCGGGTGGTTTCTCAATGCTAGCAGTCGCGAGCATACGCGACCACTCGCAAGGAGAAATCTGACCACCCTCATTGAGAAATCTCGCTGGGAGGTTGGTTTTCCACGCTTGCGCTCGCCAACTTTATGTTGTAGATGGCGAACGAGGAAAAATCTTGATGGGAGGTGGATTTTCCTCGCTCGCGCTCGCCAACTTGACATTGACGAACGTGAGCGAGGAAAAAAACTCCGCTCCGCAACACGAAGCAGAGTTTTTCAGAACTCCGCGAGCTCAGCGTTACACGGAGTGCGGAAAACTCTGCAAACTCCGTGAGCGGAGTGGAGTTCACCGCCCAGACTTAATTTTAACTATGAATCACATAAAAACACTAACAAGTTTAATTTTAACATATAAAATATGTAAGTTAAGAGAAAAAAATTGATCAGTTAAACATTTTAAATATATGTGGAGGCTTTGTTGGAGACACATGCTCAATCCTGAGCCATACTTTCAGGAAGAAGCATACCATACGTGCACTAATTGGGTCCTATCTGTAAACAATGAAGGACGTTGCTATGCAGTCATGCATGGCTCTGTGGTAGGGTTAGAAAAAAAAGTGAAGAATATATTGGCGCACTCAAACCAGGACGTTGAGGAGAAAGCTACAAAATGTCTGTTTACCAATGGATTTTCTCTTCCCTATGCAAGATTCAGACTAAATCTATTTAAAAGAAAAAAATACATTTGCAACGCAAAATAAAGACATTGGACAACTGCCCATTTGAAATATTATATAGCTACAAGGCCATTGTTTAGGCTGCCTTCAAAATGATATGTGTAATTTCACTTTTCATGACATTAAAATGCTTTCAACTCATCATTCAAGCATACGAAAACTTGTACAAACGTTATACTTTGTTTAAGGTCCTGCAATGCACTTGGAGCAAATAAATGATGCTCTACCACACTATAATACTGAGATTTTGATAATTTCACCAAACCATTTCTGAAATTCCAAATAAAGTGTGCATTTGCTCTAGACGCACAAATTCTACTAAACAAAATAAATACATTGATTTACTACAGAAAACAATGAAAAAGAACACAGAGTAACTAGGAGGAAACGAGCTATTTATCATATTGTGGAAAACAGATAAGATGTTTGTGCTAATCAAATTGTCTGTTATTATTGCCTAGGAAAACTAGACCATAACTTTATACCTTCAGGTGCAATTTGTAATAATTTGGAGATTTACCTTTTACCTTCAGAATTAAACTATTTGAACTTATATGAAAGCATATTAATTCATACTTTACATCCATTTCAAACTATTATTAGAATGCAATCCAAATCTGGGAACTTTCAAGCACAAGAGTTAGTGCATGCACAAAAGGGAAAGGTTGTTTTTCTACCTTTAGATTAAAAAGAATATTTGACCTTTGGGAGTACAGTGCAAATTAGAAGAACCTTTAGTGGTATTAGGTAATGAAGTGCCAACCAAAGACAAAAAAATTGGCAAGAATTATTAAGCATTGCCAAAATACAAGAGGATATTTCTTACTGGTTAGACAATAACATACACTACCATCATTTTAAAATAAATGACTTTCTAGCTACCACTGACCCACTATTTACATATGAAACTAATGTTGGCCAGTTTCAGAAAGTGAGCAAAGAACACTCTGAAGGATTATATGAGCACTATATATACACCCACTGCATTCTAAAGATGTAATGGTTGAGTCCGTAGAACTCTATCAGATGAGAGAGAGGCTACAGGAGATCCAATTAGTATCTAGAAAAAACACTTTAGAGGCTTGTTATTATCCAATTTTATTTCCAACTGGAAAAGAAGAGCAATATGATGATTGTCCTAATCTAACTTCAGCATCGGAATATCATTTCACAAGACTATATTCAGAGGATCAATGTTTTAGGCAATACATACCTTACATTTTTACTTTACGATATGAGAGTGAATATTCCATTACCTCTTATGTTGTAACGTATGTAATGCGAACTGGAACAGGATTTAATAACTTAACAGCTAAAGAAATCCAAAATAAGGTCGAAAGCAATGATGAAAACCTGTAATATAATTGAAACAATATGGCATGTCAGCGAGGCACAAATGAATATTGGTTCCATAGACACGGAGAACTAAGATGTATGTTGAGGAATTGGGACACCAACTTGGTGGTCCCAATTCTTACTTTTCTTACTTACGTTTCTTACTTTGATTTGTTGAGAATACCTTTGGGATGACGTATACAGTTTCCTGCTTGACGCTTACAATGATTTAACAGATGTTGCATTGAAAGGGAATTATGTTCTTTAGATCCAGCAGATATTTGTAGACTTTTAATCACAAATTCCAGACAATGCTTAAGTTTATAACAAACAAAATGAAACATCCCCTAGGAGAGGTTGTTGATTTCTTTTGGAGAAAAGAGTACCAAGCAAGAGGTGCACCTCATATTCATATGCTGTTAAGCATAAAAAATGCCCCCAAATTTGGATATGACTCAGAAAACCTGTTCTTCAGTTTATTGAGCAATATGTTACTTGTGACATCCCAAGTAAAGAAACAAACAAAAAACAGTTTGAAGAACTTATAAAATTTCAAAGTCATAAATTCAGAACATTTACAAACAAATCAAAACAATTCACTAAGGCCCGCAAAGCGGTGGCGTGGCGGTGCAAACCACTGCGCCACCTCTCAGCCAAAGGTTGCCATCCCCCAACTGCCAGATTACGACTTTTATATAGTCTGGCAGGCTGACGACAGGCGGGCCCAGGTTGGTTCTCTTTCAAAGGCCACGATGCATTTGAAAAAGGCCCGCAATGGGGATGCCTCACAACTTTCCTGCATGGCATGAACTTGAAAGTCAATGCCGTATAGGAACTTCTATGCATGCAAACATGTTATGCCCCTCTGAGTGCATGCACAAGGGGTGGAGACATGAGGGGCCCTGTAGGGCCCCCTTTGTTTTCTCTCCTCTAAGGTTTACATGGAGGAGGAACTGCCATGTAAACCCTAGAGGAAAGTAAACTCGTAAAATGGCTAGTGGAACCACGGCGGTTCCGCCAAGCATATTGCAGCCTTTGAACGCCACGCCATCTCCAGGGAACAGCAGTTCCCTGGCGGCGGCGGAGCTTCCATGGGTGGGTCAACTGCCCAAGCTCAAAATGGACCCCCAGATCAACTCCGTCGAATCCTCCTGCTTCCACACCCTCCGCCTCCTACGTAAGACCTTCAAATGGATCCCCCTCGAGCACAGAAAGACCGTCACTCACGCCCTCGTCACCAGCAGACTCGACTACGGCAACGCACTCTACGCCGGAATAAACAAAAACCTCACCCGCAAGCTACAAAACATCCAGAACGCCGCCGCAAGACTGGTCCTCAACCTGCCAAGACACTGCCATATCTCCCAGCACCTGCGCACACTCCACTGGCTCCCCATCGAGACTAGAATCACCTTCAAGATTCTCACCCACACACACATGGCCCTCCACGACACCGGACCAGCATACCTGAACAGCCGACTCAAATTCCACGCACCCCAAAGAACCCTACGATCAGCCCAGCTCTCCTACGCCGTGGTCCACCGCGCCAGAAAGACCAGATTGGGAGGCTGCTCCTTCTCCTTCCTCGCGGCCAGAGCCTGGAACGCCCTACTGGTCCACCTCAGACAGGCAACATCACTCCCCATCTTCACGAGAAGCCTCAAGACCTGGCTCTTTGACAGACCCCCTCCTTGATGGACTGGAACCTGCACCCCCCCCAGCGCCTTGAGACCCTTACGGGTGAGTAGTCGCGCTTAACAAACACCTGATTGCTTGATTGATTGATTGAACTGCCCCACTCCTTATGGGGTGGTCAGACCGCCGGTGCGGCGGTGGCTGGATCTGCCACCGTGCACCCACATGAGTCTTGCGGTCCTCGGTCCTCGGGCTGCCAGACTCGTAATCGGGCCCTTAATGACGCTTTGACTTCCCAAGACCAATTTTAAATAAAGTAAGAGTCAACAATCTTATGTCTTCTGTTAGGCATGTAGTTAAAGGAAAGTCCCCTAAAAACACATATAATTTTAAAAAAGGACACAGCAACCCTTTGATAATGCATATATTGAATTCTAATATTGATATACGATTTGTTGCTGAAAATTCAACAGCTGCTGCTCGGTATGTGACTTCACATCTTACTAACGTTAAGAAAACTGATATGAAGGAAGTGTGGGAAGAAATATCCTTAACTAAACTAGCCTGTATCGATTTAGCCTTAAAATGCTATCTCACAGTATGAGGTGTGTCCCCGTTTAAGCTCTTCAAGTTTATATGCTAAATCTTGGGCCATTACATGGCCTACTTTAGGATTAGCATCTTCTAGAAGAAGAGTTTTTTAAAGTTAACCATAAATTGGTACACATAGTGAAACCACATTTGTTAGACACTTACTACACTAACAAAAACCCTTTATTGGAACAATTATTGTTATTTAAAGTAGCTCCATTTTACACTTACAGACATAATGTCGTTGAGGATGTTAATAGTGGAAAATGTCATGTGAATGGAATAGATGGCTGCTTAAAACGTCATTCCAAACCTAAAGTAATTAGTTACAGCAAACTGATATATGATACTCCTGCTAATAAACATTTTATTTGTTGGTACTTTTACAACTTTTTAAACCCTGGCAAAAGAGGAAGAATTATTTGGAACATCAATATCACATGAGAAAGCTTTTTACCAGTACAAACCATATATTACAAATTAATATCAAAGTTCCAGATTTATGTTGACATGTTGGACCAAGTTATGTTAGAGGAAAAACAAATCCAAGCGGAATTATTATGCAATACTGAAAGTACCAATAATAACCTTTTTAATATTACAACTGCAGTCCCACTTGGACTTCCAAATATTGATAATGAAGTTATTGTTGGTATGGGTGAGGTAGAACTCGGTAAGGGCAAAATGTGTAAGGATGGCGAAATTATTGACAATCTTTTTATCAAAATTAAACAAAAAACTACTTAAAATATTTGAAAACATTAAACCAACTGTTTATAATGGACATCGCCAAGAACATGGTATATGTTCTGATTTTCAGGCTATATTAAAATATATATCAGGGGAGGCTGGTGTAATTCAAACTTATCATGAGTTGTTATTGCTCTAACTAGATTAGCATAAAGTACAGTGGTCCCAGTATTATGACATCAAAAACGTGTCAAATGGAAAACATACAAGAATATTCCAAAATAAAAAAATCAAGAAAAAACTAGACTAATGCTGCAATGTTATTTAATCACACTGAACATTACTTATAATTTGTAAGAACCACATTTAAGAGCAATAAACATTTAACAATCATCATTGAAGTGCCCAGATAAATAAGTGAAAAGGGAAGGAAAGTGATTCAGGTGAGGTAGTGAAATACGTGAAGTATTAATAGTGATAAATATCACAAACAAATTGTGAGGCATATCACAAACATATTGGCGGGCATATCTAATTCAATGCCACAAGACTTAAATCATGGTACATAACATCTAAGTACAATAGATTCCAACGCCATGTAACACAAGAGTTCACAGTAAAAAAGTACTGTTGAAGGAACTGGCATCAGTTAAAGTGTCGACGTTTCGACCCCTGTATGAGTGTAGGTTCTTCTAACCCTTACTGGCGGGGTCTTCCTCAGGACTGATGTGAAAGTGGAAAGGACAGGGCACCTACGACAAGAATTAAAAAATGGATCATCATATCCATTTCTAAATAAAATAAGACAGTGACATGAAAGAGTACTGATCACTATATTTACCGTGAATGAAAAAGAGGAGAGCTCACAAAATTGAATGTTGTCAGGTCGTGCGGGGCTCCATGGCTCCACAATGGACATACAAAGAAGAGAGTGAGAAAAACCTGCAAAGTTAAGGTGTCTGTCAGTAAGCTCTGAAAGCTAAGAGGTTTAGACAAAAAAGAAATAGCTAATATAGTAGAGAACTTACTCAAAAGTTACATAGATCATAACCATGAAGGTTGTACTCAATGGATTTGAATCCAAAAATCTGTGGTTTGAATCCCATGTCATAGAAGTCGGAGCAGTTTCCAGAATTAATCTATGAAAACTGTGAACCTAATATGAGGAAAGAAAACATAAAAACAATGCTAAGTTCAGGACCCAGTTTAAATAATGATATAGATGCAAAAATATTGCATTCCCCGGCCGGATGGATGTAAAACCGGCCGCACAGACTACGGGAGAGCCGACATGGAAGCATGTGCAAGGATGGCGAAATTATTGACTATCTTTTTATCAAAATTAAACAAAAAACTACTTAAAATATTTGAAAACATTAAACCAACTGTTTATAATGGACATCGCCAAGAACATGGTATATGTTCTGATTTTCAGAGCTATATTAAAATATATATCAGGGGAGGCTGGTGTAATTGAAACTTATCATGAGTTGTTATTGCTCTAACTAGATTAGCAGCACATAATATTAAAGGATTACATTACACCAACTACTACCAGTGGAACATAATGATAAACTAGAATACTTAAAAATAAATTGTGATACACTGAATGATGGCTTTTGTTCACTTACGTCTGACAGAAATACTGAAGACATCAGATGATAACCTATTTGGTGGGAAACATGGGATAGTTTTTAGCAATCTACTTCAACTTACTCCAATCAACGGGGACCCCATTTTTAAAACTGTCACAGTCAAATAAACTAGAAACTCCTTAGGAAGGATAGGTAATTTTAATATTTGGTTATATTTCTCATAAAGTGAACTTACACTAAATATAAGACATGCAAATGATGAAGAATATGGGAGAATATTAAGAGATATTAGGCTGGGAATTGTACCTGAAAATGCAAACAAATGCTTCCAACAAAAAGTAGATCTACTTTATTCCCACATTTGAAAACTGCAGCAGAGGTTATGCATTATCTTCTTTTGAAAACACTACCCGATGTTTGTTTGATGCCAACCCTAAAAGAATGCTCCGATTTAAATATGGAAATGTTATCAATTGAAAATGAAACAATTATACATTTACCTTGTAACAACTGTTTTGAAACTCATGGAGCAAATATTCCTATGACTAAATCCTTGTCGACAAAATTATTAAATATGGAGAAATCAGTGTCAGAAACTGCCGGATAAGAGAAAGACATATTTCTTTGCAAGAAATGCTGTGCCATTTTATGACACAATTTGAATTTAGAACATTAACTTGTAAATGGAGCTATGGGACATATCCTACAATTTGTAAAATACAAAATTAATGATTAAATTGAATTTTTATAGTAAAAGTTGACAATATTAAGGAACCAAAACAGACTGCAAGAGCAATGGCATGATTTTCACTAATAAGACATATATTCCCAGAGAACAATTTCCTTTGTATTTAGCTTATGCTGTAACAATACAAAAATCTCAAGGTTTAAGCTTGGATTATCTTTGGCTCAACTGTTATTAACGAGAACACATTGCAAGGACTATATATTATAGACCTAGAAGAAACCAAAATTAATGCAGACACTCCTTGTGTATGAAAATATAATAATTTAAGAAAAAGATATACGTCTTCTCTTGGTGACTATCTGGTGGTGTGTAAACCTAAAATATATATGAAATGGAAAGAAAGCTTCCTAACTAATGAGCCAATTAAAACATTTGGAACTATGTAAAAAACAAAATAAGAGAAAAGAACACCACCTTCAAATTTTAGGCTTTCAGTTCAGTAATACAAATAGTATTATTCGCTATAGTAAAGTGATTGCTAATCTGAATTTATATTTACTTTTAGGAAAGCCTTTTTGTAAGACTGTAACTTATTTGTATTTCCTACTTCAATCAGAGAAACAATTGTGCCAATCTGCAAGTGGTATAAGAGATATTGTTGATGTTTCTATATCTTCTCTATAAATCAGCGACAGGATGCCCAGGAATTTTGTATGGCTCATCTGAAAATTCTAGGTAATGAGACTTTCCCACAAGCAGATCTTTTTGCTCTAAGCTACTATTGGGAACATGAATGTTTCCAATAATTGAATTATTTCTCGACAATGACGGAATTTGAAAAATTTGTATACCTTCCCATTCCTGATTGTAAATCAATATAATTTAAGAAATTAATATATCCAGCTGTGCATTTTTGTTCAAACCTTTGATCAAAGGTTGTCTCAACACTTTCTTTAACTATGGTGAATAAGTATTTATGTCTAATGATACAAAGACGTGCTCCAGATAATATAAAAATTAATACCTTAATTACTGAATTCACAGCTACCCAAATTTCCATTTCGGTATGCACTTTACTTGTCCCACAAATATTTTCCATCATGGAGAAAATACTGTTTCAGGACATTACATATTACATTTAAGGAACAATACAGGCTGGAATGAATGTGATGACACTAAGTTAACACCAAATTGCCTAAAAATGTAATCAGCTGTTACCTTCTGATTCTAACTCCTTCATTTTAATTTTAGGTCCAAATGTCTGCATATGCACAATATGGACTTGAGCGAGATGTACGACCGTGCAAATTAGCGACTCGCAATTTGCAAGAAATAGCTCCTCACAAATTACGAGTCGCTAAATGGAATGTACGAGCAATTCTGGCCCTCAATTTGTAGTTCGCAATTGAGCTGCATTGCAAATACCGGGCTCGCATTTCTCGAGTCTGCAATTGTCCACAAATTGCGAGTGGCTCGCAAATTAACTGCGAGTATGTCGCAAATTGACTGCGGGAGGGTCGCAAATTGCGAAAGGGTCGTAATTTGCGACTGCGGCTTGAAAAAGTGCCTGATCACTTCCTAACACAGAAGAAGGACCCCAAACCAGGAAGTGGTGTCCATTGTGATTCCAACATAGCAGTAGGAGCACACAGTGACGGCAGTAGGAGCACAAAGTGGAAGCAGAAGCAAAATCCAGATTGCATCCAGGCACCAAGCAAGCCCTGTAATGGCCAGTCAGCAGAGCGAGAAGGGAGCAAAGGAGTGCAAGCGCAAAATCAAGTTTTCTGAAAGAGAATTGGAAATTCTCACAGATGGTTGCTGCAACAACCATGAATTTCACAGAGTCAGAAAAACGAAAGATCTGGAGGGAAATGCAGCAGCAAATTAATGCCCTGGGAGTCGCAGATAGGTCCATCGATGACCTCAAGAAAAGGTGGTACGACCTGCGCTCTAGTGCTAAGGAAAGGATAGAGGCACGGCTGGCACAGTCCCAAGGGTCCAGACCGGGACCATCTAATGCCCCCCTTCCCTTATCTGTGGAGCCACAACTGGATCCTGCACATGACACAGAGGCAGCGTGTGCCTCAGGGACTGTCCACACCTCTGCAAACACCTCTGGTAAGTGCAAAATACCTATTATTCAAACATACCTGCCAGTACCCAGCAGTCCACAGGCATTTAACATTTATAACCCTAGACATTCTGTTTCAGGCACCAATAGTTATAGCTGTTGCATCATGGGATATGTAGTCAGGTACACAAACAGTGGAGTAACTCTCTGACATGAGCTGAAGAACATTGTCTGACCACTGAGCTAGTGTCTCACAAGTGCATTTTATTTTTTAATGTACCTCATAGATGCACCTGTGCCAGTCCAGGACACACAAGAGGAAGCAGGGGACGATCAGGACCTTGACCTGATGGAGACAGAGCTGGATGCCCAGGCAGAGTTGCAGCCAGGTATATCAGACGGCCAGGACAACACATCCCAGCACCAGCAACAACTCCTTTCACCAGGGCCCGTGAGCTGCGTCCAACGCAGCGCTTGCAGAGGCGGTAACAGGCAAGGCCTTATGCCCACTTCCAGGCAGGCATGGGTGACCAGGCAGATGCCAGCGGCATTGAGCAGGCAATGCTGCAAATTCAGCGGCTGTAACAAAGACAGTTAAGGGTTATCAACAGCAAGCTGGCCCAGGGTTTCACAAACATATCCCTCCAAATGGCAGAAAACCAGGCCTGGCTTGATGCCAAGTTATATGCCCAGACTGGGGTGATGGGACAATTCTGCACTGAGCTAGCAGAGGATGGGAGGCAGCAGAGGCACAATGAGAGGAGCAGGGCAAGCAGGATGGGGGCATTGACCCGGGTGATTAGTAGCCTGGCCCAGGCAACCACCCTCCACTCAAGATGCACACTGGCCCTGCACAAGGAAATGGGCCACTATGGTCAAGATGTGGCCAAAGGTCTGCAGTATTTGACCGCTGCTCTTAACACGGGGGCAATGAGGGATGCCCCTGATAGTGAGGCATCCAGCCACAGCAGCATCTCCACTGCGGAGACACACATGATGCATAGGAGTAGCAGCAGGCAGCCCACATCACCACAGGGTAAAACCCAACAAGTCACCAGAAGAGGCAGGAAGTGACTGGACATTGCATGTGTACCATGCTATTGCCCCCTGGACCATTGTTGGCGGGGAGTAACCTCCTTTTGTCAAACTGTTTTTGATTATATTGATCATGAAGGACATGTTGTCCTGCAGTTTATTACTGATTACCCTGACAATAAAGGGTTTCCCACTTTGTAAAATCTGATACTAGACTTCTCATTTGTGGAGGGTGTAATGTAAATGGATGCATCTTATCGTGAAAAAAAATGTCTGGCTTTGTGATCCCTGCGTCGTCTCCCCTATGCTGCTCTACTTTGCTCGAGTCAGTGTCGTACAGGTGGGCCAGGGTCATCGTCCTCTCATTCGGAACCAGAAATATTGGCAATGTTGTGAAGAATTGCACATGTTGCGACTATTTTGCAAGCTGTTACAGGCTACAACTGCAAGGCCTCACCGCTTTTATGTAGGCACCAGAAGCGCGATTTAAGGATGCCGAAGGTGCGCGCAATCATATTCCTGGTGCGTTTGTGTGCACTGTTGTACCATCTCTTGTGTGGGCTGTTGAGATTCAAGTAGGGCATGAGAATCCATGGCCACAGGGCATATGCACTGTCACCTGGTGAGACAAATATGAGGGTGAGACAACTTAGATAGAGTAATGTTTGAACTAATACATTTCACTTTGTACGTCACATTGCATTCCCTGGTAGGTATCCTTCGTCAAATTCTCCCCTTTCTAGTCGCTGGTGAATGTTACTGTGGCGAAAGATATAGGAGTCATGGGTGCTCCCTGGAAATTTTGCTACAATGTCTTTGATGATGAGTTGTGCATTGCAGACTACCTGAAAGTTTACTGATTGTGTGCTCTTGCGGTTCCGGAATATGTATTCCAGGTTGGATTGGGGACATAACGGCACATCAGTCCCATCTATGCAGCCAATTGCCTGTGGAAATCTTACTATCCTGTAAAATTGCGTTATTGTATTCTGAATTTCTATAGCATCACTAGGCAGGTAGATGTGTTTGTGTATGTGGTGGATCATAGCATCAAGGAATTTGCAGAAGAAACACAAAAGCGCACTCTGCGACACCCCTCCAGCCACTGCAATGACATCTTGGTAACTTCCAGTGGCCAATAGGTGGACGGAGCAGAACACCTGGACATGGGAGTGGATTGCATTGCTGCACTGGGTTCTGCTTTCTAGTTGTGGCTTTAAGATGTCTATTAGCTCTAGAATCATGTTGCCACTCAGCCTGTACTGGTCATATATCTCTTCCTCTGTCTTCTTAAACATGGTTAGCCTGACTCTGAAAATTCTCTCCTGTCTGCCTCCTCTGTTGAGCAGCCAAAATTCGGATCCTCCCCGCTATCACGTACTGGGCAGCCATTGTAGCAAGATTTGCGATGCATTTTGGACCTGTTTTTATAGGTTGGGCCCTGTTACCACTTGGTTTTGATTCATGGTAAATTGCATGTGCAAACAGGTCATTTTGCACTTACTTGCAAATTGTGCCTAGTCTGTCCATGAAGATTTGGGACTCGCAAATAGCGAGTCGCTATTTGAGACACGCAAATTCCAGCCGCATATGTTTGTGGCTCGGTTATCTGTTGCATCGCAATAACAGATTTGTGACTGCCTGTCGTACATTGCGTATGGCCCGTTTTGCTTGCTCTAATGGTTTTGCAACCATTTTGCGAGTCGCAAAACGGTTGTACATCTGGCCCTAAATATATTGCATAGTACCAGCAGTAGATATGTCATTATGTGGCATAGCATGAGTGATGACTTTTGAAGAAATCTACTGTTTTAGGCAAGAAATGTAGTTAGTTACTATGAATTGCTTTTGTAGTTTGACTACAACTCACAGTGTTGTTTTTACCCCCAGTTTTTGATGATGAACAAAATAAAATGCTTATTTGCACCCTTTTAGGTGATAAATGATAGCATACATTAGTAATTTCATTGTTAGTACCATCTGAACAGCACTAAAAATATATATATTCGCATTGATGACATCTGTATGTGAAGAAATGTACATGATATTTGTTTCCATGTTTGTTTTTACAATCTACAAAAATATTTGAAATTTAAGAAGTACAAAGGAAAAACAGTATTCCTTTATCTATATGTAACTACATAACAAACTTACTCTTTACTTACCGTCTCCTTTACTCTTCTTTTATATATATTAATGACTGCACCTGTATGGTAAACAGTTGCAATAATAACAAGCTCTTTATTATTATGAAATAGAAAATAGTTCTCAAATGAACTTAATTTTTCTTCTTTGTGCTTTGTCGTTGTTTTGTTTCTCCATCAACCAGATCAAGAGGGAAAAAAAGCCCAAACATACCCAATTGGGCACGACAAAGCCTGCTGCAAAGAAAAAAAAACGTTTGAGGAGGGCAGCGCTGAGCTATTACAAGCTTCTGGTGGATGTTTAGGTCAAGGTTCCCTGCCAATATCACTGTTTGACAATACAAAACGTTTGCCACTGCTCCTGCATAAGGCTCAACCATTTGACGGTCATGTCTAAGGCACGTTACAGAAACTGCAGAGCCAGGTGGTGGAATAGCTGGTGGTGCTGAAGTACTAGATTGTGTTAGTACTTGCGTCGGCATGGCCAAAGTGGCAGGTCTAGCAGTTGGATGATCCACCGCCCCTGTTGATGTTCTCTGCTTGAGTTGCGCCATCTCCAACTTCCTTCTCCATTCAGCCCAAGCCAAACAGGTGGAATGCATGGCGCAAAGGTGTTTTCACATTCCTGGGGTCCCCAACTAGTATTGCTAGCCAGTTCCATGCAACATCCCTTTGTGACATAAGGAGCATGTCACATGTTGGGCGTTGACTTTTTTCTCCCCTGCAGGAATGTAACTGCCACACCACCGACTCTTTGAGCTGCTTTTGCCGCTCCACCTCTTGCTCTTCCAGAGCATTAGCCTCCTCTTCCTCCTCCATTGCACCACGAGCAACACCACTGGGTTCTCCTCCTTATGCCATGCTGGAACATTGCAGCCAAACACAGGAAAAGCAGTAGCAGAATTGGTACGCTTCTCATCAATTCAAATGCACACCAATAACAAAGTCAAATAGAATCCTGCTTTATATAGGTTGAAAAAGAATTTTCAATCTATCAGAGGCTTTCTTGCCATTACCAAATACTGTGGTAATTCCAAGATAGTACCGCGGTACCAGTAAAAAATGAAAGAAGAAAAAAAAAGATACAGTAGTTCCTAATCCAAATAGACCCCCTCCTAAAAACACATCTTTTTGACCTAAGTTATAAACATAAGACTACGTACAAATATTTATTTTCATATATATACACACAATACATTAGGCTACCGTAGCATAACCCAATTCTACCAAATAAAAACACACACTTTTTACAGTATGTAAATTTATATATATAAATCTATATATATATATATATATATTGATATTTCCCAACAATTAATCACAGAAGAATATGTTTAAAAATGTACTACTTCTAAAAACCCATGAAATTCCACCCAACAAAAAACCAAAGTTTAGAAGTAAGTTATAGTTAGGAGTTATTATAATACTATGCTATTGCTCAGCACATTTAAACTACACAAACATTAGAAATACAATAGTTATAGCAATTTTTTCTAATCTTTAATTACAACATTATTTGTTCAACTTATAGTACAGGCCACAGCATAACATCAAATCTCATTGTCACTGACACTGTCAAACAACTATAACTTGCCACATTTACATTAAATATAAAACAAAATATTTTCAATGCTATAAAATATTGTATTTATAAATGCCAAATTTATGAATGTATTTTAAACATGTCATTCAATACAATAAATAATACATTTGCAATGGGCGACTTATAGTTGCTTGACTGTGTCAGTGACGTTGAGATAACTATTTTGCTAAATTCCTGGGATATTAAAAAATGTACTAGTTTATTTCTTGTAGATTAGAAAAACAACTCCATTTTAATGCAAACTTTTTACTGTATTTTGGGAGTTGTAGTAAAAGTAATACACTATACTTGTTTTTATAAACACGTATATTAGTTCAGCTTTAAAAACATTCTCATTCAAAGTAATCAGTAATGAGAAGTAAATTAAATAAAAAAGATTTTTCCTTTTTAAACAAAAGTGGTATAGTAAAGTACAGCTCTATATTTCTCACAGATGTATCCCAACAGATAAGCATGACAGTGAGCAAGATGCCAATATTGAAAATCCTTTTGATATGGAGCAATCAACAGAAATACCTGCCTCACAGACAGTTCAAGTACCAACCAGAAGAAGAGCTGCAGTTTCACTGCTCCCAGAATTCACAGATGTAGCAGATGAACCAATCACAGCCAGGAACCCCCAACATCTTAATTTGTTTGGGGGTTAGGGACCTCAATGCAGTCTGTGCAGCGCCTGCATGCAAGAAATATAAAAGATGGACATTGGCAACTATTGGGTATTAACAATTTTGTCAAACTCACAGAATCTGTTGAGAAACACGCAACATACAACACATAGGCGTAGGCATCACCAACACATGATGCACTTTGACATTTTAAGCAGATCTATTAACTGTCTGGTACAGGCTACCACCACGTTATCCAGGCACACTGTAAATATCCAAACAGTGATAGGTCCCTGCTGTAGCGATGTAGCACTAGCCTTAGTGCAGGTCACATCTGTGTTAGAAGATATGCAAAGCAGTCGTCTTTCTGGCCCTACATAGGGGTAGGTGAAAGTGAAGAGGCATCAAGCCTAAGTATCCTGTCATGCCTGATGTATCCAATGTTAAGCGAACACGTCAACATACATTTAGTAGAGATGATAGTGGTACTCCGGAGGAAAGTACTACAAGCAGAGCAAGAAGAAAGCTATTTTCCTATGCTGTTTACTTATTATTATTTGTTGGTAAGACAGACAACAATCTAGAAAAGTTTTGTGTCTAGAGACATATTGTTTGCTTTAATACAATAACAATACTATGATTCCTTAATAAAAGGTATTTTTGGTGTTACAAACCAAAAGAAACACGTAGACTTCATTTTATTTACCACATTTTCTTTTCCCTTTTCCCTAAAAATAAGTTGCTGTAGTTGTGGTATTTCTCTCTCCGGATTAGATTCAGAATCAATCTCCACATTGTGAAGATCCCTCCTCATAGCAATAGTATGTAACATTGCACATGTAGCAATTATTTTGCAGCAAATCTCAGTATGGCACTGGAGGGCTCAACCACTCTTATGCTGATATCTGAAGCGTTCTTTCAGTATTCCAAAGGTCCTCTCTATAACAAAGAGTTTTGCTTCATGAGCATATCACAGCTCTCTCCTTGTGCTTGGATTTAAATATGGTGTTAAGATCCAACACCATATTGGATATGCACTGTCTCTTAAAAAGTTAAGGAAGCTTATATTTGTATGGGGTATTACTTTGAATGGGAAACTGGATGTGAAATAATTTACATAGGCTTGCCAAGTAGAAACCTGTCACCAAGATTACCTCGAGACAGCCTATTATGTATCCCACTGTGGCAGAACATATAGGAATCATGTGTTTCTGCCTGTAAATTGGCCAACAAGGTCTATATTATTATACAGGAAACATCACACACAACCTGTATAATGGAGTAGTGACTATTTTTGCAGTTTCGAAAAGTAAGCAGAGAGTGAACAGATAGAAATATGTGTACCATCAATACATCCTATAACATTTGCAAAATGTGCCAGATGATCAAAAAAAAATTGGTATGTTGTAAGTTCTGCTGCGATGGAAGAACAAAATGTAATCATTAATTTAGGACAACATAATATCAAGAGACCTATAGAAAAACGCAAAAAAGGACTTTGACACTTCCTCTGCTACTGCTATTTCTCCCTGGTAACTTCCCGAAGCTAAACGGTGAAGGCAACATAGTAACTGCACATATACTGGAATATCTGACTACTAAGCCTGTGGCAATCAAATATATCCTCCAAAAAGGATTACCCTAAGTATCCGCTTGTCTCCTTCTCTGCATACCAGCCAAAATTCCAATCTTCTTCCTTCGCCAGAACATACAAAGCTGCCATTACGAAAGGGCCTGATGTATTTTTGGCCAATTTAAATATGTTGTACCTGTTTAACACCTGACATTTAGGAAATGCTTCATACATACTATTTAAGATTCGCAGTTTGGAAATTCGTATTTGCAATTCCTTATTTAGAAATGCAAAAATAGTGATTACCAAAATAAAGACCATCAAATTGCCTTTCGTACATAAGGAAGGGGGGTCTTGCATTCGCAAACGTCATGTAATAGCGATTCGCACCATTTCCAAATCCAAAATCTTTCGTACATCTGGCCTCAAGTTCCATAGACTTGTATTGAGAGACAACATATATATACTGGCCTAAATTATACGTATTTTAGCATTTTGCTCAAACTGAACTTTGCTATAGAGCGCCGGGTCAGTTGAAATGACAATTGTCTTTTAATTATTTTGCTGTGCTGCTTGCTATTTTGCAATAAACACTAGTAAGACGGTGGGCTTTCGCATATGTAATGTTTATATTCAACAATTTAAATAAGCCTGTATGTAGGTACTGCAAGTTACCTAGCTAGAGAGCAATGGACACAGTACAATATGATATGAGATTGCATCTGCTGGAATATGCTTGGGCCAGGTCTTATGCCTGACTATGTACTCCTATCTCTCTGTTTACCAAACGTGCAAGTATATTTCTATCCATTCTTATACATCTATTTTAGTATTGAATGTATTTTTATATATTGTATTATATTTCTTCCTGTTCTATCCCATATTTTTGTACACTTCTGTAAAATGCTCTGTCACCCAAAAGGGTCTTGTTCGAGCTATATAAATCTTCAAATAAATAGCAAATGAGCTATGAATGCCAGGGCAGGGAGGGGGACATGGGCAGATGGCCAGTTCAACAAGGAAGTCCTGGTTGAATACGGAGGAGATTAGCTTTAAAGAAATGTGTTTCAGTTCCTTTCTGAATTATGCAAGCCAAGGTGTTTGGTGATGTTCTGTATTTAAGGTGTCCTACTAGATGAAGGCTTTCTTTCAGCTTTTTGCTCTTTTCCCTTTATTTTCATGAATGTCTTAAATTATGTATGTTTTCATTTGGGTATTGAAAATGTACTTTTTATCCTCTGTGTAATGAAATACCCCTGGCTAATATTTGATGCCTTTTGGCTTCCTATCAAAAGATTTAAAAAATCATATTTTTATTGAGTGGCGCTATCAGTGCTACCTTTTTCACATTGGTGACATCCTCTGCTAACGCGATAATTCAACAGAGATAGCGCAAACTCAATAGTTTAGTTCAGTATGTGTTATATTAACTTTGAATTACTTCTCTATATCATTGATTGTCCAGCTTCAGACAAGAGCACTGCTCCAATAAGTAAATCAAAGTGTGGCTGAAGGCCTAAATAGGGTGCTAATAGCAGTACTCAAGGTGGAAGCTGTACTTCAGGAAAACATGTTGGCACCCCTCCACAAAGAATGTTTAATAACTGGCAACATTTCCAAGTTATGGAGAGGTAGTATAGTCCCATTGCATAACATGCATTGATAATGGCAATAATTTTCACTCGCCCAATTGACTTTGTCAATGCTTGGATTTTCTTTTGTGGTCAGATATCACTGTGTATCGCTATAGGTTTTGCCAATGCTTGTACAAATGAGGCGTAAATACTGGCAAGTTAATAACGTGGCGGGCAGCCATTATGGAATGCTTTTTTATAGTTTATGATTTTTATTGTACTGTTCTTGGTTAGTTTCATTTAACTTATAAAAGCGGTGTATTGAAAGAACGTAATGGCCATCTTGCAGTGGCTGAACAATAATAAAGTACAAAATACAATTCTAGATGACTGCCCACTGATATTGCCTTTCCCAATGCTTGTGACACAATTATACACGTTAAAAGATGCAGGTCAGAAAAGGTGAAGACGTTCCGTGAGGTAAAGGTAAATCTTCTTTTATTCCAGGTCTTAGTAGTACAGCCAACAGGGCAGCAGAAGAGCAAGCAACTGCCAAACAATTGAATCATAACATTCTACATTCCTACTTCCCGTATTCTAATTCTACCCCACGCTAAGACCCAACACATCATCCCCTAATACAATAAACAAAACTAAAAACAAAAAAACTATACACGTATCCATAAATATAAACTAAACAAATAGCACACCCAAAAGATGTGCACATCTCAAGATACATATTCATGTAACCACTTTGGTTCCACCCTCTCCTTGCACGGTCTTGTATGCATCAATCAGTGCATCACATTTCCTCTGGAAGCCCCGGCGCAGAGATGAAACCGGTAGCCAGAAACATCTCCAAGCATTTTTCACTGCCAAACGGCACAGCATCATCAAGAGTGACATCTGGTGCTCTTTGTATAGCCAGCTTCTCCTCATTCCACCATTTGCCATCCTCCAACATGACCACATTCCTCTTTACACAAACAACCTTTTTGGGCTTTGAGAATTTTGCATGCCCCATGGCAATGAACCCCAGCAATCTGACTCGCACCCACTCCCCTTCTTTGACTTGTAGACGTCGATTACACTCCTTTGAGACATACCTACTTTGCGCACTCTCACACTTGGCAGCCACACATGCCCATTTTTCATCTGACACCACTAAACTATTCATCCATGGATGCACCAGTCTATTAGCTGCTAGTCTCCCTTTTAGTAAGGCAAAAGGCGACAACCCTGTAGACACACATGGCGTGGTACGCAATGCCCATATCAAATCTTCCAATTCCTTATTCCAATCCAATCCACTCGCCAAAGACAATTGTACATTGTCCTAAATTACACGATTGCACCTCTCTACCAAACCATTGCTCCTAGGATGGTTCAATGAGGTTGTCGCATGTTTTCTGCCACACCTGTTCATGAACTTGCCAAATTCTTTAGACGTAAATTGAACGCCATTGTCAGTCACAATTTCCAATGGAGCACCTTCGTGCAGAAACAAATCATGCAAGAATTTGATTACTTCCACAGTATTGGTATTCCAAACAAACTTCACCTCAGGCCAACGAGAACAATAATCCACTAACAAAATTCCATATTTCTGACCTTCTCTTAACACATTCATGTGTCCAATTATGTCCATGCCTAATTTAACCCACGGTTTCTCCGATACCGGCATAGCCTCAACAGGACTGGGAACAGTCACTTGTGACTTATCGCTGAGTGCACACGCTATACACTCCCTTACCCAGTGCTCCACATACTTGTCCAAACCTGGCCACCAAAAGGTATCTCTAATTCTTCTCTTCATGGCTCTCATACCCACATGACCTTCATGAGCTAATTCCAACACCTACTCGCGAATCATTTGGGGAACCACCAGCACACATGCTCTTCTCACAAAGCCATCCGAGACGCTCAATTCTTCAAAAACTTCTTTGTACATTTTAAACGCATCCTCCACCTTTGCCTTTGGCCACCCTATTCAAATATGATATTAATTCTTCTAACACCACATTTTGCTTCACCGCTTCCTTCCATTCTTCCTCCCCCATGCAACCAGTTTCATTGGCCTTTGTACAAGCTACTATGCACAAATCATCATCTTTATTAACCTCCTCATCCATTTCCGCTCTCAAAGGCAACCTCGACAACCAGTCCGCAAAAACGTTCTTCACCCCTGGTAAATACACCAGTTTAAACTGAAAATCCTGCAAACGATAATACCATTTTGCAATCCTAGGAGTTGCTTTGCCCGCTCCTTACGGGGTATCAAATTGAGCAAAGGTTTGTGATCCATGCATAGTGTGAACTCCATTCCCCATAAATACTGTCTAAAATGGCCCACTCCCCACCAACACGCCAATGCTTTCCATTCAATAATGGAATAAGTACTTTCTGCCCCACGCAAGGCTCGTGACCCAAAGGCTACAACTTCGTCCTTGCCATTCCTTGTCTGCATGAGCACAGCACCCAAACCATGCTGACTAGCATCCGTTACAACAACACATGGATCACAAGTGTCAAACGCTTTGAGCGGAATGGCTCCCGCAATTGCATTCTTGATCACATCAAACTCCTTGTTCACGTCACTTGTCCAATCAAATGTGACATTATTGTTAAGCAACATCCTCATTCCCTTCGTCCTTTCAGCACACAAAGGCACAAAACATGCATAAAACTCCAACATACCAAAGAAAGACTGCAATTGATCCTTACTTTGGGGTGCAGGAATTCCTCGATGGCCTTAACCAAATGTTCTTTAGGCTCCACCCCATCAGCCAACAATTTGTGCCCTAAATAATCTACACTGGATACAACAAATTTACATTTGCTTGACTTCAGAGTGACACTTTTACCCTTAAGTGTAGTCAGCACTTGCACCAATGTTTCATCGTGCTCCCTTTCATTCACACCATTGACCAAAGTATCATCTTGGAAACACTTCACTTTGTCAACGCCCTTGAACATTACCTAAGTCACACACTGAAACATGGATGAGGCCGAGGCCAATACGAAATGCATGTGTTTAAATCTGGACGCTCCATTGGGTGTAACAAACGATGTTAAATGACGTGAATCCCTGTGTAATGCTATTTGGTGATACGCTGAGGACATATCAAGGGTAGGGAAAACTATTGCCCCCTTCACCATTGTCAGCATTTCAGTAATGCTTGGCAAAGGATGACTATCAACACATATTCTTTCATTTAGATCTCTTAAATCAATGCACATCCTCAAGGTCCCATTGGGCTTTCCAGCCAAAGCTACTGGTGAAAGCCACTCTGAGCTCTCTATGGGCTCAATTATATTTTGCTGACACAGTTTTTCCAGTTCTCTCTTCAACTCCTCTTTCATGGAAACGGGAACATGTCTCACCTTATGCACAACTGGTTTAACCCCTGCCTTCAACTGAATTTGGTGCGTAAACCCTGTGTCCCCAAATACATCAGGAAAAGCTTCTGTCCAATCACATTTTTCTACTGACATTACCTGTGCCACTTTCTTATGTAACATAACTTGTTCACAACTGTTGAGATCTAGCACGATTGCCAGGTTACGTTGATCCAACCAACCCAGTAAATTAAGCCCATCAACCGCTACATACACAGTACTATTAGCCACATTGCCTTTAAACTCTAAACAAGCATCAAATTCTCCTAACACTTCAATAGGTTCCCTCCATACGCTACAGGTTTCACCCTGGACTTCCAAACTGCACACTACTCAAATTTTACCACTCTTCCACACCAATGAAAGTAAACAAGGGCCCTGAATCAGCTATCATGTTGATCCTGATTCATTTGACTTTGATCATACAATGAGGCTTCCTGAAAAGAGACTCACTTACAAACAAAACATCATTATCCACTCTCACAAGTGGATTTAATTCACTAAAGTTTTTATTCTCCTCCACCATGAACACTATACTTGCTTCATCCGAATCCATTTGACCATCCCGTCAGGACTCCCTCGAATGGTATTTACGCTATTAGTGACTTTAAACTCCTTATTCCACTTAGCCTTACACGCTTTCATAAAATACCCCTTTTTCTTGCATTTACTAGACCATTTATCTACGGCAGGACACATGGGAGAATTCCCCTAAAGATATTTGCTCACACACCGATAATATTCAAATGTTTTTTTCTTTTCCTCAAGCTTATGCCAGTTTTTCTTAGCCTTTTCATGTAACTGCAATGTATGTACGTGCGTACTGACAGTCATCTGCTCCATAAATTTTGTTGTTGATTCAAATCTGCTTGCCAGCTCGATAGCTTTATCCAAAGTAAGATTATCAACTGTTAGTAGTTTTTCCTGAACTGTTTGACTATTGGATTTCTCCACCACTTGATCACCTATAACTTCATCCTCAAAAATCTTAAACTCACATGTGGTAACTAGAACTCCAAAATCACTAATTCCACTGATTCACCAGGCATCTGATGCCTCTTATAAAATGTATGTTGTTCCATTGTAATATTCCTTTTTTTTAAAACATAAATCCAATACCTCGTATACTCGTCTACCACATCTCCCTCTCCCAGCACAGGCACCACAGACAGGTGTTTAAATTTTTTTGTCCCTTTAGTACCCAAAGAATGATGTAACTTTGCAATTTTTTTGTGTGTGAAAACTTCACCTTCGGTTGCCTCCAATTAAACTTCAAAACCCTCCTTCCATTGTTCCCAATCCACTAAAGGCAAACCAGGAGCTGATAAGAAAGGAACAGGAGGATTCAGGGATTGTTGCATGTTAAAGGGTTTTAACTCTATGACAAGGCTTAATTTGCTGAGAAAGTTAAAAATATGCAATTCTCAACTTCACTGGGAAATTTGAACAAAATCAACTGAATACCAACAAATAAAATGATGCATCAAATCCATTCAGGCATGCCTATCGCCGAATATGCATGGCAGTAAGCACGTCATGGAACTGTACCTTCCATTGATTGTGCGCATGATTATCCTAGTGAAAAATGACTGCTCCGCTCCGATATGCAATTAAAGTAGAAGGCGTGCCTATTGCCACTTCAGACCGATAGGTAAATAAACAGAAGAAGTGCCTATTGCCGAGAACAACATGCTCACAATGCTCCGATGTGCAATTAAAGCAGAAGTCGTGCCTATCGCCGCTACAGAACGATAGGCAAATAAAACAGAAGGCGTGCCTATCGCAGAGAACAACGTGCTCGTAATGCATGAAATGCAAAGTTATTCCAAAGACAAAAAATGGCCACTGAATCTGGTACAACGTCGATTTCTAAAGAAAGGGGGCTCATTTCCTTATGTCAAGCGACGAGATTCGATTACTTACGTCACATGCACCACAATCCTGTGCGTTTCAGTGATGTTCACGAATCCCAAAATCTTGCGATGACTGGATACAATAGGTCACACACACCGAAGTACAGTGCGTTTTAGTGATGCTAAAAACCAAAACCATCCATTCTTCTGCCAATGCTTTGCCAAGAGCCATTGACCCACGGCGGTCGTTCTGCATTGAACACCAGGCACAACCCAAAATGAGGCACCCTGCTGGCTGTAGTGGATTCAGCTCCGGTCATCGCCAATGAAAATATGCAGGTCAGAAAAGAAGAGGACACTCCGTGAGGTAGAGGTAATCTTCTTTTATTCCAAGTCTTAGTAGTACAGCCAACAGGACAGCAGAAGAACAAGCAACTGCCAAACACTCAAATCATAACATTCCTACTTCCCGTATTCTAATTCTACCCCACACTAAGACCCAATAACAAGTATTGACAAACCCAATAGTATTGACAAATCTAATACCAACACGCAGCAGACGCTGCCTTTGTTGTGTCCAAGCTCCAACAAGGAGAATGGACATAAGGAAAGGGCAGGAGAGCACCAGTGCTTGGTGTAGCGCTACAGAGACGAGTGAGAGAGTTGAGAGACAAGAATTGGGGAAAAGAGAATGTGGGTACAAGATAACGCAGAGAATTAATTGCAATGGCGGGAGAAGGAAGGCTTAGCAACATAGTGACAGCACAGGAAGTGAAGTTGTGATTGCAGGGAGCAACAGAAAGTGCAGAGTGATGGCTGGGAGTGGGAAACCTACCAGCTTCACACACCTCGCTTCCTCCCAAAGAGGCAGAGCAAGGGGTAGGTTCCCGGCACCTGTTTTCCAGGAAAACTGCGAGTAAGCGGTCCCCGCTGTTCTTCCCTCTCCCCCCCCTTGGCACCAGAGACCTATGCCACTTTGACAGGATGCTCATCCTTGGGCAGCTTTCCATCTTTGCTTATACCCATCGTGTTTTTATCTTCCACCTTTCTCTCCTCAAAACCAGCATGACGTTAACTTTTGTAACGATCGTTGCTCTGCCTAACTATTGATGAGGCGTGACTTGAACCCGAATTGGTGAGTTCCATCACGCCATTTCCTACGGTGGTTGGTTACCACCAATGACGCCAGTATGTTTTGTATATGTCACGTGTGCCACAAGTCTGCTTAGTATGTTTGTCTGGCCATGCACCTCTTGAGTTGCACTAACCACTTGTGCATGTGGTTGTGGCATGTTTTTAATTTCATTTTGGAGGCATTATTACTGTATGTGCATACCTTATTCATGTACTGTTGTTTTTCTCTCTCTGTTTTGAATCTCATTAGGTTGGTCCCATGATTGGTATTATTAAGGTACCTCATTGACAAGTCATCAGAGTGATTGGTTCATTTTCCACAACCAACCACCCGTGTAGTTAGTGCAACAAGATAGGTCCTGAAGAATTACTGAGTGATTAACACACATAAGGCAAGAAACATGTTGACCATGACTACACACATATAGACACCTCCGACCATTATAATCGGCGGTATCCCTATCTCTGTTTTTAATTGATACGAGTGGGCTCGCAGATTAAAATATCATTTTAGAGCACCACCTCGCCTCATTTTATTTCTCCTCACATCACCTCACATCTACACCACTAGGCCCCTCACACGCACCTCACCTATACGGCTTGGGAAAAAGATCTCCGACAAAGAGCCCCTCATAGGTTGCCTGTCAGGCATTGCAGCGCCGGCCTGGACGAGGAGCAAGACTTATGATGAAGCATGACACCCAAATGGGTGTGTGAGGGCCCCACTTCCCAAATTGGAGACACCCACTCAATCTGAGCAAGGGTGCCCCTAGCCTCCTTCTCTTCTTCTCTCCCCACCCTACAGGAACTGCATACTCCTTCGATGCTACATTGTATTTATTGGGGCCTGTAGGCTGGACCTATATGCAACCCTTCTCCCTCATTTATATTGAGTACTTGAGCGCAGTGAACAACCGTGGGATTCCCTTTACACCATAGGAGAAGTCTTCCGACTCTCCCTCCTCTTGGGACCCCTTTGCCCTTGAGAGGCCGTCCTCATGATGGAAAACAACCAAGGCCTGAGCTTTGAAGATAACATGGTGGCAGAAATTCTTCGGACACCATCTTTATTAGGAACAGATAGTGGTGCCTCGGGTACCCAGGGAGGCGACTGGCTGTCACTCACAGCTATGAAAAAAGAGTGGGTCTAGATCACCCTTCATGGTGCCATCATGACTGAGTATTTGAGAGCAAACATTAGCCCCCAACGGACTACTAGTGAGCAACTTCCCCAGGCTGTTCCTAGAGGATGCAACTTTAAAAAGGAAAGGTCCCTGGTAGCCTGGAAATGCACCAGGGACTGGCTGATTCTGATAACCAACACCGCCAAACGCCTGTGGGATGTCCACTAGTGAGGATCCAAATCGCTAAGGGAGCATTAAAGACCAGTATCCAGATCACGGCATACAAAAATAAACTGGCCGAGATCAACAATAACATAACCGATCACAAGGAGTTTCTAATGAAACAGAAAATCAGAAAATTGCAAAAGGACATAAAAATATTTGAGAAAGAGAAAGTGTACCCTTACCTTAAGGACAATTACGCCCCACCAGGGGGAGACATTTCATCAGACGAGAGTCTGGTCTCTCGCAGACGAGGCACATCTAACAGCAACTCCAGTACTGACAGTTGGGGGAGTGGCGGGAATATAAGCAATCCTCAAACCCCGTTCCTCGGTTACGAGGGACTACAGTTCCAAGGCCCTCCAGGCCCCCACTATTGGCAATACCCCATGTTCCCACATGGACCACAACAATTCTACCCACAACCTCTGATTCCCCCTCCTTTTTTAGACAGAGTTTGGGGCAGAGGACGAAGAAGAGGCAACAAGAGGGTACAGTGGCAGGCCTCACCTCAACAACCGGTACAGACCCGGAGCCAGACAGGCAAACTAATAGTGAACCTATCCCCCAGACCTCTGACAACGATGGAGACTAAAGTCCTGGAAAAAGGATTAGGGTTTTTCCCTACCCCCAAACAAGACGACTTCCGGGAGTCCTGTGAGTTACACCAGTTCTTTGGGAAGATACGCTTAAGAGCGTTCTTCCAGGGCAAAATGGAACAGTCACGGGACGACTCAAGTTTACATAACCCTTCTAAATTCACTCCTCATGCCGGCCAAATCCCCCACGAGATCCTCACTTTTGAGCAGGCGGTCCTGAAGGAGGCAACCAAGGGGAATAAGAAACAACCTTTCTACAATCTCTCCTATGTTGAAACAGCAGCAGTTAACACCCTTGCTAATGACACCTCCATCACGATCAAACCAACAGACAAGGGCGGGGCCATCGTGATCTTATCCACTGACGATTACGATAGAGAGTGCTTGGCGCAACTATCCAATCGCCAGTATTATACCCCCATTGATCATGACCCGACCGGGGTTTTAACCACTCGTAGCACCTCCATGGTGTATACTGATGAGACTGAGGGATGGATAAGCAAGAAAGAGGCGGACTTCCTGGTCAAGAAAGACCCTAAGGTCCCTTACTTCTACGTACTCCCTAAGATCCATAAAAATCGGATACCCCCACCGGGACGGCCAATTGTCTCCGGGATTGATTCTTTACTCGAACCCCCTCCAGGTTCTGCGACCACTTCCTCCAACCAGTGGTCCAGAAGACCCCATCATTCTTGCAGGACACCAGGGACATCCTGAGATTTATCAATACCATTGACACTGACCAGGAGATCCAACTACTAGTGACACTCGATGTGGAGTCCCTATAAACAAACATTCAACAGGGGGCTAAACTTGAGGTTGTGGAAGCAGCACTGCGGTCAGTTGATTGGGTCTCTCCCACACCGATCAGCTTCATTATGGAGTGTGCCTCTTTAGCACTGACCCAAAATTTCTTTCAATTCAAAAGGCAACTTTATCACCAAACACAGGGCACATCAATGGGGAGCACCTTTGCACCCAGCCTGGCCTGACTGTATATGGCAGCCTTTGAGGCAAGGTGCATTTTCGACATCTCCAACCCATTCTCCCAGAACATACTCCTATGGCAAAGGTACATAGACAACATCTTGGTATTCTGGAAGGGGGATGTACAGACATGTAACGAGTTCTGTAGGTGGGTGAACACTCTCAACCCATACTTAACGCTTCACAAACACCATCTCTGATACTTGTATTCCATTTCTGGACTTGGAGATAACACTGACGGAGGGTAGATTACACTCCACGGTCCACAAAAAAACAACTGACCATAACAGTTTGATACTGTATGGGAGGGACAGCCTTCCGTTTGGGCAGTTCCTGCGCCTTAGGCGTAATTGCAGCACCACCCGGGATTATGACGATGTGGCATCACAACTCACACACAACCTAATACAAAGGGATTACCCGGTACATAGCATTAACACTGCCAGGAAGAGGGCCAGGAACAATAACAGGGAGGCCTTACTCGAGAAAATACCTAAAACTGTGGAGAACTTACTGACCTGTGTGACGACATTCACCCCACATTCAAACAGGATTAAACAAATCATTAGAAAGAACCTGGGTATCCTACAGACAGGGAACCTGGTACTGGCCCCTCCCAGGTTTGCGTTCAAACGTACCAGCAACTTGAAGGACCTTTTGGTCCACACACATCCCCGCCCTGGTCCACGCCACAATAACCAGCCAACTTTATGGGGTCTACCTCCGGTCACAGGTCACTGAGATTGTGGCTCGTGTTCTGTGTGTCCTCTTACTGAGAGAACCAAAGAACTACAGCTATCACCCAATTTTAGATGGGTCCAAAGGTCTCACACCAATTGCAACACCAACAATTGTATTTACGCCATTACCTGCCCTTGTAAACAGAGGTACATTGGCATGACAACCAGGGCAGTGAAGGTCAGGACTGTGGAGCATCGAAGCAACATTCGTTGCAACAGACTAACTACCAAACTCTGTCAACATTTCACAGAGAAGGGACACACACCTGATAGCTTAAGGTGGACAGTGATTGAGGCCCACCCCAACCTTAGCAAACAAGGCCTCTTCAGAAGAGAGCAACACTGGATTTTCAGACTATCCTGCGACAGAGATGGGCTCAATGAGGATATTCAGTGGGGGGAGGTAAATAATTAGAGCCTCCACCCCCCACTATCTGCCCACTTGATTACCACTGCATGCAGTTGATATCACTAACTGCAGATACTAGCCATCACCAGCGGGGACTTAGTATCCTTTGAACACGATCTACTTTGCCATAATAACCAAGCCTGGCTTCATACAGTCCCTGTCGCCATGGCCATGTGGACTCCCTCCTTCACCTCTTACATGTGATAACTATCATGATATCCCATCGGGATTTATCACATGTAGAGGTGTCAGTGTTCCAAGGTCCCAATGCCGGGACTTCACCCACTTGAAATCACTCCACTGCGTTACCTGCGTGTCCCATTATGATTGTCTGACTTCAGCCTGCAGACCGATAATGTTGGTCAATTGGGTACTTCCTTCACCCTTTTTTACATTGCCAGTGGCGTTGGACTCAAGATGTCCCACGAGGGTGGGCACTCTTTAGTGCATACACGCGCATGCATGACCCATCCAATACAGTACCCACCTTCTGGATGCTATACGCATTCCATGTTATAAGATGGCCGCCATAGCTTTAATCAATGGCTTTAAGCTTCTACCCCCTTCAAAGATGGCTGCCGTATATTTATCGACCTATGGATGCCACATGCATTCCACGTTCTAAGATGGCCACCACCGTTTTGACTGGGAGCTTGTAGCTTCAACCCCCTTCAAAGATGACTGCCGCATGTCCCTTGACCTTCCACTTCTGGGTCATTTCCCTGCTACTTAAACCTAAACCTTCACACACCTCGCTTCCTCATAACGAGGCAGAGCGAGGGGTAGGTTCCCGGCACCTGTTTTCCAGGAAAACTGTAAGTAAGAGGTTCCCGCTGTTCTTCCCCTCCCCCCACCCCCCACCCATTGGCACCAGAGACCTATGCCTCTTTGACAGGATGCTCATCCTTGGGCAGCCTTCCATCTTTGCTTATACCCATCGTGTTTTTCTCTTCCCCCTTTCTCTCCTCAAAACCAGCATGACGTTAACTTTTGTAGCGATCGTTGCTCTGCCTAACTATTGATGAGGCGTGACTTGAACCCGAATTGGGTGAATTGCATCACGCTATTTCCTACGGTGGTTGGTTACCACCAATGACACTAGTATGTTTTGTATATGTCACGTGTGCCACAAGTCTGCTTATTATGTTTGTCTGGCCATGCACCTCTTGAGTTGCACTAACCACTTGTGCACGTGTGGTTGTGGCATGTTTTTAATTTCATTTTGGAGGCATTATTACTGTATGTGCATACCTTATTCATGTACCGTTGTTTCTCTCTCTCTGTTTTGAATCTCATTAGGTTGGTCCCATGATTTGTATTATTAAGGTACCTCATTGAAAGGTCATCAGAGTGATTGGTTCATTTTCCATAACCAACTACCCGTGTAGATAGTGCATCAAGATAGGTCCTGAAGAATTGCAGAGTGATTTACACACATAAGGCAAGAAACATGTTGACCATGACTACACACATATAGACACCTCCGACCATTATAATCGGCGTTATCCCTTTTCTGGTTTTAATTGAGACGAGTGGGCTCACAGATTAAAATTCATTTTGGAGCACCACCTCGCCTCATTTTATTTCTCCTCACATCACCTCACATCTACACCACTAGGCCCCTCAAATGCACCTCACCTATACGGCTTGGGAAAAAGATCTCCAACAAAGAGCTCCTCATAGGGTGCCTGTCAGGCATTGCAGTGCCGGCCTGACGAGGAGCAAGCCCTATGATGAAGCATGACACCCAAATGGGTGTGTGAGGGCCCCACTTCCCAAATTGGGAGACACCCACACTTCACTACTGAGTAAGGGTGTTGACCAACGTAGCCTCCTTCTCTTCTTTCCCAACCCTACAGGAACTGCATACTCCTTCGGTGCTACATTGTATTTATTGGGGCCTGCATGCTGGACCTATATGCGCCCCTTCTCCTTCATTTGTATTGGGAGTGGAAAACAACACAGAGACAGGAAAGTGGGATGGTGAGGGATGGAGAGACAGCTGGACGCCGCAGGCAGTGAACAGCAACGAGACGTGAAGCCACACAGGACTTGATTATGAGTGCCAAATTTATCTCACCGGATCAATTCCTATGGCACTGGTAAATCAGAAAAGAAAAAGGGAGGAAAGTTCCACTAGTTGACTGACTCAAATTTGCAGTATTTAGAAGTTGATTCTCAATTTATTAAGCAAAAACATTAATATATATTCTGAAGGATGTAATGTATGAATTTGAGCCAATCAATGTGAATTGAATTTTCTGGAAACAGTATTTCTAATGTAGGACTCACTTACATTTTGGATATTCTTTGTGATCCAAGTTGAATTTACCAATTTGGAGCGGTTGTGTCCTGTATTATATGACTAAGTTAACTTATAGCTAATTGAATGATGCATGATTAAGTACATTAAGATCTAAGACTGAGGAAATATGGGATATTAGTATTATTTAATGCACATTTTGCGCTGTGGAGATTGCAAATAACAAGTTTTTATATATTCTTTTCTTTCATTTTTTTCTCACCTTTCGTCACTTTCTCTTATTTCTGTCTTTTACTAGTGTTTATGAAATTGTCATTTTATTACGACTGTTTTTTTTAGAAAGCTGATGCCCTGAAGAAGCAACTTTTTTATTTATTTATTTTATTTTATTGTCATGAAACACTTCTTGGAACATTACAGGCACATTATAGTGAACTCAGCAAAACGCAATAGTAAGAGGCGATAAATCGGATCATCTATGGACTGATTAAGGACATGACTGAAAATGTTTAAACCCAATAGGTGAAAGAGGCAGAACACAACAAGCCAATGGTTGAGGTTGTCTAACCCAAAGCCCACTCACTAAGTATATGTATAGTATTGGAATAATAGGTCTGGTAACAGGCAGACAAAGCTGTCTGCAAGTACGCCTAAAAGGGTGAGCACAATAATCCACAAAACTGTGGACAAACAGCTTTTCTTGATACAATTAGCAACTTATTCTGTAAGGGCCTGATTCACAAACATAAACTTACACTTTTGTGTAAGTTTACATTTGCTTTGGGGCAATACTTTACCAATCCTTTTTTAGTGACAGGTTTTCTTGTTGTAAGGACTGGACTTTGTGGCATAAGTCGGCTAATGCCTTAACCAATTCTAATGCTCTAGGGGCCTCCTCCATAAGCGCCCGAGCTAAGTTGGGAATGCTGAACTGATTGCCTGTTTTGTCTGAGCGGAGAAGAGTGTATGAGGTTTGGCTTTCTTTCATGCCACTCACTTGGCTCTTGTCCACAGAGATGATGCTGGACCTCTAATCTCTCCTAGGGTGGCGTCTGATCAGAGAATTGTAACCGTAAATCATCTGCTGCCCCATAAGGGAAGGGGAGGGGAGGGGAGTGGGAGAAAATAACAAACAGAGAGATTTGTGTGCCTTCGAGCTCAGCCATCATCTTCTTGTAGTCGTACATATGTCTCTTCTCAGTCCTGGAGAGTGTAGTCATGATATGTGTGTAATATAGTGCGCAGTGAGCTGTACTACAAATACAAGAAGAGAGGTTATTCAGCAAATAAGTAGTCATGAAATATTCCCTCCCGCCTTTGACATGTGTACTAACAGTCACTTACATGATAATTAATCTATTGCTGCATAGACTTCCAATAATCTGCTACCATGAGAGTTGAGGCACTCCTTGCAGAAGGTATATCATGTTTTCACATCACACATTAGGTGCACCTTGTTTGTTCAACCCTAGGGCCAAGGTATGCAAGAGTGTACTTTTGGATTCACGGGCCACAGCACAATAAATGATGGCACATAAGAATGTCACTGGGCGCTAATACCAAGGCCTCGGTATACGCATTAAATAATACCCACAATGTCTCAATATTCAAGAGATGTCCTTTTTTTCTAATTTTCAGCATCATAAAAACAAGCCTTTGGTTGATACATGTTCAATTAGCGCACAAACCTTAAGGGTGGTACTTAACCATGTTTCCTCCTTTTAGGTGCGGCGTTGCAGGGATGGTGTTCGCTGCGTTGCTGAATTTGCAGGGGAGAAGATATCCACAGCATTGAAGATTCACAGGACCGCAGTGCGGCGTTGCATGGATGGAGTTCGCTGCATTGCTGGATTTGCAGGGCAGAATATGTCCGCCTAATCAGAGATTTGCAGGAGAGCCGCAATGCAGAAGAAGCTCGGCTGCGTCGTGGAGACATTCAGGTAAGCGGAATCGCTGAAGAGGATCCGTACTCTTCAACCAGTGGATAAACCAAGCACTGCCTTGTGGTTTGAGTGCGGCATAAAAACCGTTCCCAAATCCTGATGAGTTAGCCCATATATCCCCATAGTCATGTGCCTATGAGTCAGCTCAAATATCCCCATAGTCATGTGCCAATGAGTCAGCCCAACTATCAACATAGTCATGATGCGTCAGCCCAAATAGTCACATAGTCTGAATGCCCTGGAGGATGTTACTGTTTGTACTTTAGTGTTTCATGACTCGGTGGCCTAGGGCCCTGGGGGATAATTACTATGCCAAGAATGTTGTCAAGCCTACAGGGCAATGAGTCCCATGAACAGCCAGGGAGGCATTGAGACATGTGATGGATCCCGCAAGCCCCCACACACAAGGTACAGGAGGAGTGAGAACACAAAGAGGTCAGGGTCATGACCAAGTTTAGGTATTTCACAAATACAACTTAAATTGAAGTGGGATCAGTAAATCTAGCTCCCTCGAAGTCAATTGCCTTCCCAATGTGGCTTCATTGGAGTGGGAATAGTAAATTTACACCCATCAAAGTCCAACACGTTCCCCAGTGTGACTTAGATTGGTGTGGGAATAGTAAATCTACCACCATCAAAGTTAAACACTTTCACGAATGTAGCACAGATTGGAGTGGAAATAGTAAATCTACTCCCCTCAAAGTCCTACACTTTCTCAAATGTGGTTAAGATTGGAGTAGGATTAGTAAATCTACACCCCGCAAAGTCCAGCTCTTTACCCAATTGGGCTTAAATTGAAGAGGGAATAGCAAATCTAACCTCTCAAAGTTCAACACTTTTCTAATGTGGGTTGGATTGGATAGGGAATAGTAATTCTAGACTCTTATAGTCCACCGCTTTCCCCAATGTGGCTTAGATTGGAGTTGGGAATAATACATTTTCAGCCTTTAATGTTTAACAATTTCTGCAATTAGTTTTGGAAAATTTAATTTACAACCTTTTAAGTCCATTTTTTATGCATTGTTACATTTTCAATTTTGCTGTTTGTAGTTTTTATGAGCAAAAGTTGTGTTTATATGTAAATGTAAATAACATGCTCTGCTTTACATTTTAGGTTATCAAGTGAAAATTGAAGAAAAACACACTGTTTTATAAGGTATGGTTTGTTTATATCATGTCATATTAATAACATACACAGTTGTGTATTTCTAATTTGTAATATATTTTATATTTATTCGCATTTCAACATACATTGTCATGTTTTCAACATAATTGTCATGCACATATAAGTTTTATCAACAAAAACTTTTATAAACACATATGTTTGCTATTTTTTAATACATATGTTGAACATTTTCAGTTTTTTTTAATGCATATATTTTACTATAATTTGTTCACAAATACATGTTTTCTTCATAAATACAATTTATTGTATACATTGTATATTCAGACACATTTTTAGTATATTGAAAAGTAGTATAAGTTATTTTACAATTTTACATTTATAGTTCTATTTAATATACGTTCACAATTTTGGTACATGTTCAGTTTAGTTCAAAAACCTTTATTTGATTTTAAATAAGATCATAAAAGTGCAATTTTAAAAGGCATCATTCATAAAACTATAAAATAGTGTTCCAGGGATCATAATAAAGTGGGTACATGATGTGCAAGATGATAACCTATAAAACAGTTCAAAAGTGCGGAATATATAGGAATGAATAATACAGTACAAAAGATGCAGCAAATCCTGCCAGCAGCAACAATTTTGATATCAAAAACCTCTTGGGGTCCGCAATGAACAGAATTTAAGGAAAATCCTATGTGGGAAGTTACCTGAAGGAACAGACATAAGATCTTAGACCGCAAAATTGATAACCAATTATCCTTCCATAAATTAACATGCTTTAACCGCTGCTTTCAGAAAAGAACTGAAGCTAAATCACACCTCAATGTCATCTAAAAGTTGCAGGTAAAGTAACGAAATTCTGCACTACCTGTATGCTAAGTGCTTTAAAAAATGTTGTAAATATAGGTCAAAATACAGCTTAAAATATTTACCAAAAAAAACTGAAAATGTATAAAGAACTAGGATAAACATCGTCGAACTGGCAATCCGGCAAGCTACTACTAAGCATGCTGAGCACAAGAGCACATCTTACTAGTCGCCAGACCTAAAACGAGTTAGGAGGGACTTTTCCCACCGAGTCAAAGGGAAATCTAAATACAGGACTGTGGCATTAAGTCCCCTTAATTGGATATAATCCTTAATAGAAGTCTTCACTAATTCATCCCTTAGCCTCTTTGTCTGGCTAAACTCCAGAAAAGTAAGCTTAACCAGTCATTTGTTTCTCTAACAAAGAGACTGGTGTGTCAAAGAATTGTGAGATGCCTATCTTACTAAAAGAATCCTTCAGGTAAGTGAGCCAAGATAACCTCAGCCCATACTCACAGGATAAGCAGTCCTTGATAGTCACCCTATTCAAGCATGGTTCCTGCAAGGTCCAAATTGATGCCCAGAGGATCAAAGGTGCCAAGTGCACTAAATCTGATACGTCCTGCAGTGGCAGCTCCATATGCAACCTATTATGTGAGCTGGCTGATGGGATTGAAAAGTCCTGCATCTGAAGACATGATTTTACTCATACTGGAGCGATGGTAAATTATATTAACCCCAAACACCAGCCCCATATGGAGGAGCTGGTACACACTGTCCTTTATGAATTGTGAGAAAAGGCAGCATTGTCGTGCGGCCTTGAGGCTGCGGTAAATTAAGTATCTCTCATGCAGATTTGGACATCTTAAAACAAGCGTTCCGAATCTGAATTCCCAAGTACCCGAGGAGTCAAAAAAACTCATAGGTATGGAAAACTATTGACCCTAGTCAAGATGTTACTACCGACGGGTAATTTCTAAATGTTAGTGTTATCTGGGTCTCAAGCCATGATATAAGACTTTCTAAAATTGGTAATTAGATCCAGTTTGTCCCTGAAAGATACAAAGGAGCCCACCAGCATGCAAAGAGCATTAGGTGTGCGGGCCATAAGTACCACGTTATCTGCCTATAAGTAAGCTTGAACACGGGTCACCATGTAAGGAAATGCCTTGTTTTGTATGGTCACCTCCAAGTTTTTGACTGATGCTGCTGGTTTTTCAACTCTGAGAGTGCAGTAAGTCCTCAGTGCCATTGCCCTGACCCTAAAGTGTATGTTGAATTTGCTGTACCCAATTGGAAATGGCTATCTTACTGGTAAGTATCTAGTATATGGTACCCTTCTACCCAGGGCATGTAAGTTAGAGGGGCACCCCAGGGCTTACAGCACTGGTTTTGCCACCATGGAGGTCCCCCAAGTAAACTGAGTCCCCAAGTCCGCCTCTTCAGACTGGCAGGGTAGTTATGGACTGCTAGCCCAACTATGGCATTGAAAGCAACGGCAAAGGCAACGGCAAAGCCACCTCTTCCGGTATTTCTTTGTATGTCATCCCTCGGGCAGACCTACCCAGTCCTACGTCAGGGGGCAACATATGACACAGGCAGGGCAAATGCAAAAAGAACAATTGATGGACAGAATACAGAACAATGTCATACATTCACCCCAGTACAGAGATCTGGGCCTAAATCCATCGTTTTTTTGCTCACCAGGCCATTCCAGTTTGAACCCAGCCATATGCAAATCAGTCTTGACCCTGTGCCCCATGGGAACAGACCAGCCCAAACTGCCAGGCCAGGTCCTCCCTGGACTGGAAACAAGCATCCTAGGACCGGTTTCGGGGTTTCACCCCTCATCTGCCAGGATAGCTTGACTCCAGTGGCATGGAGAGCACGGGACACACGTCTGGGCATACCCGTCCCACTCGGGGTGAAAAATGCAAAAAGAACAATTGATGGACAGAATGCAGAACAATGTCATACATTCACCCCAGTACAGAGATCTGGGCCTAAATCCATCGTTTTTTTGCTCACCATGCCATTCCAGTTTGAACCCAGCCATATGCAAATCAGTCTTGACCCTGTGCCCCATGGGAACAGTCCAGCCCGAACTGCCAGGCCAGGTTCTCCCTGGACTGGAAACAAGCATCCTAGGACCGGTTTCGGGGTTTCACCCCTCATGGGCCAGGATAGCTTGACTCCAATGGCATGGAGAGCCCGGGACCCACGTCTGGGCATACCCGTCCCACTCAGGGTGACAAATGCAAAAAGAACAATTGATGGACAGAATGCAGAACAATGTCATACATTCACCCCAGTACAGAGATCTGGGCCTAAATCCATAGCTTTTTGCTCACCATGCCATTCCAGTTTGAACCCAGCCATATGCAAATCAGTCTTGACCCTGTGCCCCAGCGAGGGAGCAACAATGCTGTGGAGTGCCCTGGAAGAGGACCGAGACCCGGAAGCGAAGTACCTAGGAAGACGTCGCAAGAGAGCACAGGAAACGATCCTACTCTCCGACACGGAATCGAAGAACAACTGCAGGTAAGTGCGGGAGAGTGGGGGGGCTAAACGGGAATCCGTGACGCAACGCTAAGCGCGTTCGCATTGTAAGCCGTCCCATTTTATGGGCCCTAAGCGCCGCCCTTGTCTGCCGACGATTGTCGGCGAGCGGGGCTTACGTTGTTGCGTGGATTCTGCACCTACACAGAACTATGCGCAGGAAAACAGGACCTCGGTGTATAGGGGTGAAAAATGCAAAAAGAACAATTGATGGACAGAATGCAGAACAATGTCATACATTCATCCCAGTACAGAGATCTGGGCCTAAATCCATCGTTTTTTTGCTCACCATGCCATTCCAGTTTGAACTCAGCCATATGCAAATCAGTCTTGACCCTGTGCCCCATGGGAACAGTCCAGCCCGAACTGCCAGGCCAGGTCCTCCCTGGACTCAAAACAAGCATCCTAGGACCCGTTTTGGGGTTTCACTCCTCATCAGCCAGGATAGCTTGACTCCAGTGGCATGGAGAGCACAGGACCCACGTCTGGGCATACCCGTCCCACTCGGGGTGACAAATGCAAAAAGAACAATTGATGGACAGAATGCAGAACAATGTCATACATTCACCCCAGTACAGAGATCTGGGCCTAAATCCATCGTTTCTTTGCTCACCATGCCATTCCAGTTTGAACCCAGCCATATGCAAATCAGTCTTGACCCTGTGCCCCATGGGAACAGTCCAGCCCGAACTGCCAGGCCAGGTCCTCCCTGGACTGGAAACAAGCATCCTAGGACCGGTTTCGGGGTTTCACCCCTCATCAGCCAGGACAGCTTGACTCCAGTGGCATGGAGAGCACAGGACCCACGTCTGGGCATACCCGTCCCACTCGGGGTGACAAATGCAAAAAGAACAATTGATGGACAGAATGCAGAACAATGTCATACATTCACCCCAGTACAGAGATCTGGGCCTAAATCCATCGTTTTTTTGCTCACCATGCCATTCCAGTTTGAACCCAGCCATATGCAAATCAGTCTTGAGCCTGTGCCCCATGGGAACAGTCCTGCTCGAAATGCCAGGCCAGGTCCTCCCTGGACTGGAAACAAGCATCCTAGGACCGGTTTCGGGGTTTCACACCTCATCAGCCAGGATAGCTTGACTCCAGTGGCATGGAGAGCACGGGACCCATGTCTGGGCATACCCGTCCCACTCGGGGTGACAAATGCAAAAAGAACAATTGATGGACAGAATGCAGAACAATGTCATACATTCACCCCAGTACAGAGATCTGGGCCTAAATCCATCGTTTTTTTGCTCACCATGCCATTCCAGTTTGAACCCAGCCATATGCAAATCAGTCTTAACCCTGTGCCCCATGGGAACAGTCCAGCCCGAACTGCCAGGCCAGGTCCTCCCTGGACTGGAAACAAGCATCCTAGGACCGGTTTCGGGGTTTCACCCCTCATGAGCCAGGATAGCTTGACTCCAGTGGCATGGAGAGCACGGGACCCACGTCTGGGCATACCCGTCCCACTCGGGGTGACAAATGCAAAAAGAACAATTGATGGACAGAATGCAGAACAATGTCATACATTCACCCCAGTACAGAGATCTGGGCCTAAATCCATCGTTTTTTGCTCACCATGCCATTCCAGTTTGAACCCAGCCATATGCAAATCAGTCTTGAGCCTGTGCCCCATGGGAACAGTCCAGCCCGAACTGCCAGGCCAGGTCCTCCCTGGACTGGAAACAAGCATCCTAGGACCGGTTTCGGGGTTTCACCCCTCATCAGCCAGGATAGCTTGACTCCAGTGGCATGGAGAGCACGGGACCCACGTCTGGGCATACCGGTCCCACTCGGGGTGACAAATGCAAAAAGAACAATTGATGGACAGAATGCAGAACAATGTCATACATTCACCATAGTACAGAGATCTGGGCCTAAATCCATCGTTTTTTTGCTCACCATGCCATTCCAGTTTGAACCCAGCCATATGCAAATCAGTCTTGACCCTGTGCCCCATGGGAACAGTCCAGCCCGAACTGCCAGGCCAGGTCCTCCCTGGACTGGAAACAAGCATCCTAGGACCGGTTTCGGCGTTTCACCCCTCATGAGCCAGGATAGCTTGACTCCAGTGGTATGGAGAGCACGGGACCCACGTCTGGGTATACCCGTCCCACTCGGGGTGACAAATGCAAAAAGAACAATTGATGGAAAGATTGCAGAACAATGTCATACATTCACCCCAGTACAGAGATCTGGGCCTAAATCCATCGTTTTTTTGCTCACCATGCCATTCCAGTTTGAATCCAGCGTATGCAAATCAGTCTTGACCCTGTGCCCCATGGGAACAGTCCAGCCCGAACTGCCAGGCCATTTCCTCCCTGGACTGGAAACAAGCATCCTAGGACCGGTTTCGGGGTTTCACCCCTCATCAGCCAGGATAGCTTGACTCCAGTGGCATGGAGAGCACAGGACCCACGTCTGGGCATACCCATCCCACTCGGGGTGACAAATGCAAAAAGAACAATTGATGGACAGAATCCAGAACAATGTCATACATTCACCCCAGTACAGAGATCTGGGCCTAAATCCATCATTTTTTTGCTCACCATGCCATTCCAGTTTGAACCCAGCCATATGCAAATCAATCTTGACCCTGTGCCCCATGGGAACAGTCCAGCCCGAACTGCCAGGCCAGGTCCTCCCTGGACTGGAAACAAGCATCCTAGGACCGGTTTCGGGGTTTCACACCTCATCAGCCAGGATAGCTTGACTCCAGTGGCATGGAGAGCACGGGACCCACGTCTGGGCATACCCGTCCCACTCGGGGTGACAAATGCAAAAAGAACAATTGATGGACAGAATGCAGAACAATGTCATACATTCACCCCAGTACAGAGATCTGGGCCTAAATCCATCGTTTTTTGCTCACCATGCCATTCCAGTTTGAACCCAGCCATATGCAAATCAGTCTTAACCCTGTGCCCCATGGGAACAGTCCAGCCCGAACTGCCAGGCCAGGTCCTCCCTGGACTGGAAACAAGCATCCTAGGACCGGTTTCGGGGTTTCACCCCTCATGAGCAAGGATAGCTTGACTCCAGTGGCATGGAGAGCACGGGACCCACGTCTGGGCATACCCGTCCCACTCGGGGTGACAAATGCAAAAAGAACAATTGATGGACAGAATGCAGAACAATGTCATACATTCACCCCAGTACAGAGATCTGGGCCTAAATCCATCGTTTTTTTGCTCACCATGCCATTCCAGTTTGAACCCAGCCATATGCAAATCAGTCTTGAGCCTGTGCCCCATGGGAACAGTCCAGCCCGAACTGCCAGGCCAGGTCCTCCCTGGACTGGAAACAAGCATCCTAGGACCGGTTTCGGGGTTTCACCCCTCATCAGCCAGGATAGCTTGACTCCAGTGGCATGGAGAGCACGGGACCCACGTCTGGGCATACCGGTCCCACTCGGGGTGACAAATGCAAAAAGAACAATTGATGGACAGAATGCAGAACAATGTCATACATTCACCATAGTACAGAGATCTGGGCCTAAATCCATCGTTTTTTGCTCACCATGCCATTCCAGTTTGAACCCAGCCATATGCAAATCAGTCTTGACCCTGTGCCCCATGGGAACAGTCCAGCCCGAACTGCCAGGCCAGGTCCTCCCTGGACTGGAAACAAGCATCCTAGGACCGGTTTCGGCGTTTCACCCTCATGAGCCAGGATAGCTTGACTCCAGTGGCATGGAGAGCACGGGACCCACGTCTGGGTATACCCGTCCCACTCGGGGTGACAAATGCAAAAAGAACAATTGATGGAAAGATTGCAGAACAATGTCATACATTCACCCCAGTACAGAGATCTGGGCCTAAATCCATCGTTTTTTTGCTCACCATGCCATTCCAGTTTGAATCCAGCGTATGCAAATCAGTCTTGACCCTGTGCCCCATGGGAACAGTCCAGCCCGAACTGCCAGGCCATTTCCTCCCTGGACTGGAAACAAGCATCCTAGGACCGGTTTCGGGGTTTCACCCCTCATCAGCCAGGATAGCTTGACTCCAGTGGCATGGAGAGCACAGGACCCACGTCTGGGCATACCCATCCCACTCGGGGTGACAAATGCAAAAAGAACAATTGATGGACAGAATCCAGAACAATGTCATACATTCACCCCAGTACAGAGATCTGGGCCTAAATCCATCATTTTTTTGCTCACCATGCCATTCCAGTTTGAACCCAGCCATATGCAAATCAATCTTGACCCTGTGCCCCATGGGAACAGTCCAGCCCGAACTGCCAGGCCAGGTCCTCCCTGGACTGGAAACAAGCACCCTAGGACCGGTTTCGGGGTTTCACCCCTCATGAGCCAGGATAGCTTGACTCCAGTGGCATGGAGAGCACGGGACCCACGTCTGGGCATACCCGTCCCACTCGGGGTGACAAATGCAAAAAGAACAATTGATGGACAGAATGCAGAACAATGTCATACATTCACCCCAGTACAGAGATCTGGGCCTAAATCCATCGTTTTTTGCTCACCATGCCATTCCAGTTTGAACCCAGCCATATGCAAATCAGTCTTGAGCCTGTGCCCCATGGGAACAGTCCAGCCCGAACTGCCAGGCCAGGTCCTCCCTGGACTGGAAACAAGCATCCTAGGACCGGTTTCGGCGTTTCACCCCTCATGAGCCAGGATATCTTGACTCCAGTGGCATGGAGAGCACGGGACCCACGTCTGGGCATACCCGTCCCACTCGGGGTGACAAATGCAAAAAGAACAATTGATGGAAAGATTGCAGAACAATGTCATACATTCACCCCAGTACAGAGATCTGGGCCTAAATCCATCATTTTTTTGCTCACCATGCCATTCCAGTTTGAATCCAGCGTATGCAAATCAGTCTTGACCCTGTGCCCCATGGGAACAGTCCAGCCCGAACTGCCAGGCCAGGTCCTCCCTGGACTGGAAACAAGCATCCTAGGACCGGTTTCGGGGTTTCACCCCTCATCAGCCAGGATAGCTTGACTCCAGTGGCATGGAGAGCACAGGACCCACGTCTGGGCATACCCATCCCACTCGGGGTGACAAATGCAAAAAGAACAGTTGATGGACAGAATGCAGAACAATGTCATACATTCACCCCAGTACAGAGATCTGGGCCTAAATCCATCATTTTTTTTCTCACCATGCCATTCCAGTTTGAACCCAGCCATATGCAAATCAGTCTTGACCCTGTGCCCCATAGGAACAGTCCAGCCCACACTGGCAGGCCAGGTCCTCCCTGGACTGGAAACAAGCATCCTAGGACCGGTTTCGGGGGTCACCCCTCATCAGCCAGGATAGCTTGACTCCAATGGCATGGAGAGCACGGGACCCACGTCTGGGCATACCCGTCCCACTCGGGGTGACAAATGCAAAAAGAACAATTGATGGACAGAATGCAGAACAATGTCATACATTCACCCCAGTACAGAGATCTGGGCCTAAATCCATCGTTTTTTTGCTCACCATGCCATTCCAGTTTGAACCCAGCCATATGCAAATCAGTCTTGACCCTGTGCCCCAGCGAGGGAGCAACAATGCTGTGGAGTGCCCTGGAAGAGGAGCCGAGACCCGGAAGCGAAGTACCTAGGAAGACGTCGCAAGAGAGCGCAGGAAACGGTCCTGCTCTCCGACACGGAATCGAAGAACAACTGCAGGTAAGTGCGGGAGAGTGGGGGGGCTAAACGGGAATCCGTGACGGAACGCTAAGCGCATTCGCATCGTACGCCGTCTTGTTTTATGGGCCCTACGCGCCGCCCTTGTCTGCCGACGATTGTCGGCGAGCGGGGCTTACGTTGTTGCGTGGATTCTGCACCTACACAGAACTATGCGCAGGAAAACAGGACCTCGGTGTATAGGGGTGTACCAACCTACCACCTTAGTACCCAAAATCCCCAAACCGACTAGCTATAGTGTCTCATTCGTTCTTCTCCAAAATCACGAAGCTACAAATGATTAGACAACCCAGAACACAACACTCCCGACTCTCTCAGGAATCGCGGTAGCAAGACATACCCTTTCGCTCGCTCACTCGTACTTGTCCACAATAAGAATGGTCAGAGTCACTGTTATAGTTCAAAATGTTTATTTTAACTATTGTGCTCTATAATGCAGTATACGAGCCACTACCAGCAGCGAAATGCATACATTTAAAACAATTAGCATTGTTACAATTCCATAGAATATAAAGGGGGATGTCATTATATATATTTAGATAGTGGAACAAGGACTATAAGGCCTGACCACCCTCCCCTTGGTAAAGTGATGTTTATTTTATAAAAGAAGATCTCTGGGCTTTGTCAGCAGATCCCCTACCTTAGTGCCTAGATGGAAGCTTTACATCATAGGAACCGCATAGCTCTTCTCCCTGGAAAGGACCCTCTCCAAGTGTGTCAGAATAACATGCATCCCTGTAATATCAAAGCACGAGCTTCCAGTAGCACAGCTGTGTTAGCATGTTTTGTCTAGATGCTAGGGACTGACCAGAACAGAATAACAAGGGGCATTGTTTATCGACCTTGCACATCGTGTTCAGACTAAACTCCAAGAGCAGGCAGAGAACGCAGAAAGCAGACAGTTCTCATGTGAAAGGCACAAACAGAGTCTTGCAAAACAAAGTCTAGTAGTAACGTGCACAAAAGCAGCATCATGGCAGCCGTGCTCATGTTAATTTAGCAATGTCGACAATGACCCTAACAGCCATATAACACCCTCCCCTTGGTAAGGTCATAGTATATAGGCAAAGGACCAAATCAGATTTCAAGGGTAAGCAGAGTTCAAATGTGCATGAAAAAACCAGATTGGAAAAAATAAAAAATTAAATATATATATATATATATATATATATATATATATATATATATATATAATTTTTACGTTGTAAAAAAATGTATCGTTGCACGTAAAACGTGTCTAACATGGAGGTGGTGTATCCATGAAAGCACGTGATCCTGTCAATGCAATACGTTCCAAAAGGTCATCCCTATCGTTAGCAGCAAAGAGGGATGCCATCCAATCAAGTAGGCCGAAGGAACAAACATGCTCCTCGTAATCCGATGCCTCCAAGAGCAAATCCGGGCAACTTGCGTGATATTCAATGAAGCTCCGTTGCAATAGGTTCTGCGCAGCCACACAGATATCCCATTCAGCCAAGGCTCCAAATGCAGCAGCACGCGCCATACGGCCATTATCAGAACAAGCCTGGTCATGGGCCTCGAAGGGACCCACTAACAGGTTAAAATCCGGGACAGGAGATGACGTATTGGAGAGGCATAAATCCATAGTCCAATAGAAGGGGCACCGTTGACAGTAGAATACAGGTTGCACGCAAGTGAAGTAGGCAAAGCGAAAAGTTAATCCATAACTCACGCTAAGCGTCACTAATGGCAAGCATCCAAAAACTTGTTGCATTTGATCACGGTACAGTTGCAATTGGCCTGGTCTGTGCATTACCACAAGATGAGCAGCCCATGTGCAGCAGGAACAGAAGAAGCAGGATTCCACCAGCTAGCGCCAGTAATAAAGGGAATCCTCCGAAGACGCTGGAAAAAATAGAATGAATAAAGGCCGGTATTACTCCAAATATCGTCTGAAAAGAAGTAACAAGGCCAGATGCCACCAGTTTTAAAAAATGAGGAAGGCCTTCGGTATTAGACGCATTAAATATTTGATGTATCAACTCCCCAAAATGTAGTGGGAGATTCGTGTTCAGAAGTGACTGAATCTCACTCAACGTTCTAGCCACCTGTAATTCGAAGGTCTCTCGAGCTGAAGTGAGTGCCACTTCTTGTTGAAACAATAGCGCTTTGAGCCTGCTTAATTTATTGAAATCTGTTTTCAAAGTCGGAATGGAAGTCCAAATGGAAATATCTACTTTCTCATGCGGGGCGGATAAAGCACATTGCTACAACAAGTAACATGTTGTGAAACTGTTACTATATACAGGATTCCTGCCTGTAAACCACAGCAGTCGTGGTTATTCAAAATAAGATAACTGCCGTTAGTAAGCAATGTAAAAGCGGGAATTATCGCTGGCACGGGACTTCCTTTCAAAAAGCAAGCAAGATTAGGTGCGGATACATTACAAGCGCCATGCAATTTTACGTGTTTGCAAACTAGGGAGTGTTCCACTGTGGAATTGCAATCCTCCCCTGTTAGGAAAACTTCCTTATCATCATGATGACATCTATAACTGAAAGGTAGGGACCATAACTCATGGAGAAACGTACTACCCAGGGGTTCAAAGCGACCAATCAGGAAATGTTTCAAGCAAGATTTAAATTGAAACAGCGAGAAAGGGAGAGAGATAACCCTGTGTATTAACCATACAGCTGAATCTGTCTCCGCCACAGAGAACGGCAAATGTTTTAACTGTTCAATGTGTGATAACGTGTATGTAGCATCTTTCATGGACATAAACCGTTGTTTATCAGTTAAATTAAATGGCAAAAACAAAGCGAAAGCATTCAAATAATCCCACAGTACTTTATCCATTTTAAGTGTTTGTAGTGTCCATGCAAACTGCATTACTGATCGTAATTGATTCTGATCATGATATAACACAGATACATGAGTCTGAACAATATCAATAACAGATGAAACAATATTATCCAAGGTATAAATGCGTGAAGACAGTGTGTTAATGCTATTATCGACCACTGCAAGGACTTTTTCCAAATTAGCTTTGTCAATTTGTCGCAGACGAAATGTTGCCTCTATCTGCGATAATTTCCATATTTCATTATACTCAGCATAGAAAAATCATTTCATCCTCGGGGTCCTAGGACCTAGAAGAAAATCAGCCAAGTTGATGTCACTCGACAAGCGAGACAAGTGTTGTTTAACTGAGAACAACGTTGAGTGTTCCAACCATTGTTGGCACAATTTACCACAGAGTATGTTGTGACCGAATGTGAGTGCGAAAAACGTAGATCTGGTCTAGCCTGTGTAAAACCTGGCGTTATATTCTAAAAACGCAGCTGTCATGAATTTGAACTGATTTGCCACAGCAACCACCCGCTAGGGTCAACATTAGAAACATTGAAAGTACCATTTCGAATGAGAGTTTGCAAAACATCCATTGAATAATTTGTGTGTGTGCGCCAATTATCATACTCAGCCAGGCATGGAAAGGACGGATTAAATAACTTTTTGCAGTCGCCAGGCCAATGCAAGTGGTTTGATATACTGTATCATTTAAAAATAACATTTGTGCAGGTATGAGGCAGGCACGATGTAAAGCCTCAGTTCCCTGAACCTGCCAATCCTTAGTGCCCCATATTGTTTTTAAATCAATGGTAGCACTCCAATGATCGTAACCCTGAGAGGCCAATTCAGATCTAAAGGAATTGGAATAAATCAATTTGGTGTGGGTCAGGATAAACTTAGATTGCGACGAAAATTGTAATTTAAAGAAATAGGATTCAGGATTGGACATGTCATAATCCATGAAATAGGTGAATTTATCCCTAAGTGTTTTAGAACTCCCATGTAAAGGGGTTGGGCAATGTTCCCACTGCGTGTAATTAAAAACAGGACGTAACCTGTTTGTTTTGTGTAAGTAATGATGCCCATAATGTTGATAAAATAATAAATCCCCATAATTGGCTGAATTCAAGTACAAATCTTCAGCATCAAAAGCAGCATAATACTTTAAATCTGAAAACAATTAATGTACTGCTTGTACATCCCAATCATTGGAATGTATGTCCGGTGTCACCACGTCTCCTAAAGAAATGCGAAATACGTATGGTACGTTGAGGACTTCCGTCGGACCATGGATTTCGAAAGCTACTTTATCCCAAACGATGCCATCTGCAACTGGGAAAGCTGAAATGTCACAAGGGCTTGATCTCGTTTCATTATATGGGACAATGTATGAGGGGCCAGAATTCCATTGACCAATTTCACAGCAGAGCGTTCTGGCAGGTAATGACCATTGATGAGTAAGAAAAAGACAGTCACAAATCCGATTGACACGAAGAGGAAAATCAGGATAAGGACCAGCCAGATGTAGGTCCAGGGTGGGACCAAGTAAGTCTTTTTAAACCAAGAGATGAAAATACTTATTTTTGTCAGTGGAAGTGACAACGTAGAAGACGAGGAGGACGAGTCACAGGTGAAGCACGGACAGTCCCCAAAATAACTGCTTGCACTCATATTCATCAAAGGCTGGTGGGAGACATCAGTTTGGTGTTGTCGTGGACTGTTTGGAACTTCAGTGTGGGACTCCTCCGCAGGATAAGTATACTCGACCTCTGCAGTGGAACAGGGAGGTGTGGTAATCGGTAAAAGGTCAATAATTGTTTCTGTTTCACCCCCTTCAATACGAGGATGATTCGAAGTGGACGAATGCACCGGATTCATTGAGATAGCGTTGCATGAAACAGCAGGAGTTACACTATTCAGAATCGGCCAGACGGTGTCACTTGACATTGTCCACTGAAATATATCCGTTGTCTTTGCGACCAGGTAAAGGTGGTAGTATTACTGAACGAGTACCCTTCAATCCAAGAACCGGGACTGGTGCACGATAAGAGGGACCAAATTCTTTCTCGTTCTCCAGCTTTTCCCGTACCAAATCTCCAATCTTAGGAAGCCAGCCGGTGACCGGAATCAGCAGCGACGTGTCATTGGAAGAGGGTAAATGTTCAGTTGCGTAGCTGTCACGGGTCTTTTGTAGGTCCTGTAACATAGTAGAATGGTTATCTACGTCAAAGGTTGCTGCCGCCGCCACAACGTCTAGACCATCAAGGTCTGGCACAAACATTTTAATGCCAAAGAGCAGTTCGTAGGGGGTCCGCCCACCCAGAGATCTTCTAGGGAGATTATTAAGTGCACGTTGAACTCCATACAAATGGGCTAGCCAGTTCCTGCCAGTACCTAAGACTCTAGCTGTCAAAGATTGCTTTAAGTCACGGTTCATTCGCTCCACAATAGAGTTGCCCTCAGGCCTGTATGGAGACGAAAACTGCACCAGCACCCTCATTGACTTCATCGCATCCTTGTACGTCTTAGAGGCGAACGCTGGACCTTGGTCTGAATGGAAGGTGCCACAGGCAAACATCCCGACAAAGACACGCAAATCCCTGATGACATTTCGAGCGTCAGCACTACTTTGTGGCCAAACCCAAAGGAATCTAGTGCATGAATCAACTGCAACAAAAATGTATTTATACGCAGTATCAGAAGAGATAGGACCGCAGTGATCAAGATATACACAGCCAAATGGTCGATTAGAAATACTTAGCTGTGTTTGTGGTGGGCGTGTGACAGTAGACGGTTTAATTTGTTGACAAATGTCACAAGAAAGCACATAATTAAGGGTTTGTTTATATAAACCACGCCACCAATAACGTTGCTGTAAAATCGAGACTGTCGCAGACACCCCGGCATGTGCAGAAGCCATGCCCTCGTGTGCGGCTATGATCAAAGAAAGTCTGCGGTCCATGTTGGGAATCAGCCGATCCCCAACAGATGGAATCTTAGCATAGGAACTTGTTCGGGAGATATATGATAAGAGTATTTCGAAGGGAAACCCTGAGGATAAGCAGTTCCCTCCTTCGTAGCAGCTACTGCAGCCAGAATATCATTATCTATTTTAGTCATGGACCTTGTAACTGCTGCTATGGAACACGTGGCTACTGCAGACTTGGCTGCTTCGTCAGCCATAGAATTACAAAGAGCATGTGCTCCCACATGCTGATGGGCAAGAGTATGGATAACATGTGTGAGGGGCAGACGTTGTTTGAGGTCTGCCACTGGAATCCAAAGCGTTTTATTTATTTATTTGAAGGTTTTATATAGCGCGAACAAGACCTTTGCGGGTATCAGAGTGCTTTCCAGGGCAGATGTAAGAAACAGAGACACACATAGAAAATTATAGGTGAGTCTAATGCACAGTAATAACTAATACAAGCTAGCGAATATAATATACGGATATATAAATAGTTCAAGTAAATTTAGCCATGAGAATAGATTTAACTTCTTTTTTGAAAGAGGCAGTAGAAGGGTTTTGTCTCGTTTCTGGGGGCAGAGCATTCCAGATCCTAGGAGCCATTCCTGAGAAGGTCCGTTTGTAAGTTTTCTTCTTGGCAAATCGTTGTGGTTTCAGAAGAAGATTCCTGGAGCTCCTGGTGGATCGGTTACCACAAGAGAGTACCAGCTTCTGAGCTAGATAACTCGGAGTATTGTGATGTAAGGCCTTGTGCGTCATACATGCGATTTTCAGATGAATTCTGGCCTTGAAAGGTAGCCAGTTGAGGGCTCTAAGGTCTGAGGAGATGTGACAGTTTCTTTTGGAGCCTGTGATGAGTCTAGCAGCTGTGTTGATTGAAGCTCTTAGCTGAGCTCTCGTCGATCTGGGAAGGCCGCAAAGAGCGACACTCCCATATTCCACTCTTGGGATTACTAAAGCTTGAACCGCCTGTTTGAAGTCATTTGCAGGCAGGTAGGGTTTCAGTTTTCTCAAGGTGTTCATCTGGAAATGTTCTCCTTTTGTGGAAGCGCTGATGTGTTTCTGCATGTTTAGATTTCTGTCCAGTGTTACTCCCAGCGATAATGAGAGGACCTTTGAGTGCTGTTAGGTGATTCAGCCAATCAAGGATGATGGTCGATTGGTTGGGGGAGGGGCGGGGCGATTAGGAGGAATTCAGTTTTGAGGGTGTTTAGTTTCAAATGGTTTTCGGCCAGCCAGGTCTGTGTTTTTTGAAGCGTTGAGTTGAGAGATTTGATGTTCTCAAGTGAGTGGATCTTTATGTAGAGTTGTGTGTCATCTGCGTACATGTGATAATGGACATTAGAGGAGCTGAGAAGTTCGGTGAGTGATTCCATGAAAAGGTTGAAAAGTGTGGGTGAAAGGGATGATCCCTGCGGTACTCCTAAAGTGACTGGGACGGGTTTGAATAAGGATTGATTAACCTTGAATCTTTGTGATCAATTTTGGAGGAAAGAGGTGAACCAAGTAAGCACAGATCCAGATAATCCCATTCTGTATTTCGGGAGATCTAGTAAGTTGTCATGTTTGACGGTGTCAAATGCCAAAGTTAGGTCAAGCAAGATTAGTAAACAGGCTTCGTTTTGGTCAAGGATATTTAGTGTGTCGTCTATTATGTGGGTCATGGCTGATTCCATACTGTGACCTGCACGGAAGCCTGATTGGTATTGGTTGAGCAGGTTGAATTGATCTATGTGGTTGCCAAGCTGCGTGTGAACACATTTTTCTAAGAGTTTGGCCAGAGTGGGGATGTTGGATATCGGACGAAAGTTATTTAAGTCCGCTGGGTCCGCAGTAGGCTTCTTTAAGATAGGGGATACCTGCCCTGTTTTAAGGATTTCTGGGATGGTTCCTTGAAGGAGGGAGGTGTTTATACTCTTGGTCCATAGAGGCAGTAGCAGTGGAATGAAGTCTTTTAAGTAGTTTCCGGGAAGAGGGTCTGTGAAGTGGCTCGAGGGATTCAAGGCCGTTAGCGTTTTTAGTATAGTTTCTTCACTGTAAGTGTTGAAGGAGGACCAGGATGCATTGTTTTTGAGGTCGAACTTTGCGGAGCATATGAGTGGGGCTCCTGGCGGGGGAAATGAAGTGTCCATCTGAGTGTCAGTAAGGGATATTAGGTCGTTGAGCAGGTCTGTCTTTATGTTTTATGTCTTCATAGTGAAGAAGGAGGCAAATTCCTCGCAATTGGGTAGTCTGGCAGGGTTATCATGGGGGTGGGGGGTACACCCTTAGTTTGTGCTTTGATTAATTCGAATAGCTTTTTGGGACGATTCTTGGCTTGGTCTAATTGATTACTGAAGAAGTCAGCTTTTGAACGTCTAATCTTTCTGTAGTAGGAGTTTCTCGTGGTTCTTCGAAGCTTGAGGTGTTCAGAGGATGGTGCAGATCTCCATCGTCGTTCAATTAATCTTAGGGATCGTCTGTCTTCATTTAGCCTACCATCATACCAGGGTTTTGAGTGTTTTGTGGTGACTCTTTTCAATTGTAAGGGAGCTAGTTTGTCTAGTACCATGTTCATGGAGTGGAAGTAATGGTTAGTCAGACCTTGTACATCGGATAGGCCTTCAGGGGGAGCAGGATGTTCGGATTAGAGGTTGTGAGTAAGTCGGAACCGACATTTTTAGGTTCCTATTCCAAATTTTCGTTCTTGTGGGTTGTGCAGAGAGTAATTTAACTGATTAATTGATGTGGAATGTAATTATGTGGTGGTCAGACCAGTCACAAGGGAGGGTCGATTCAAGCTGAGTGGAGTCAGCTTTGGAAATTACTAGATCGAGGGTTGAGCCTTTATTGTGTGTGAGGCTGTTACAGATTTGGGTAAGGTTAAGGTCAGAGAGGAAAGCTTTGAGGCTATTGACCCCTGTGTCATCCAAGTCATCCCAATGGAGATTGAAGTCACCAAGGAATATTTGAATATTTTGTTGTCCGTCATTTGTAGCTAGAATATCCATGAGGTGTTCGATGAAGGTGAGGTTATCCCCTGGAGGGTGGTAGAATGTGTGAAGTGAACATATTAGTTTGTTATTACTAGTGATGTCTTAACAAAGGTATTCACAGGAGGATAATACCGGGGAGAGGGAGCTGTTCACTGATAGATTGCTCTGATGTATGCAAGCGATACCACCACCTAGCCTATCAGTTCTATCTAGTCTTGTGATGTCGTAGTTTGGGGGTACCAGTATGTCTAGGATGGGCGTAGATGATTCATTTAGCCATGTTTCGGTCAAGATTAGTAGGTCGGGTTCATTAGTGAGTATGAGGTCAGTTATGTCGGTTGCATGTCTTGATGCCGACCTACAGTTTAGGAGTATACACTTTAGCCGCGTCTTGGTGGGTGCAGTGTTGGGTTCGAGTATGATGGGGATTCGCATGAGGTTGTTTTCAACTATGATATGTATCAAAAGGAGAGAAAGGAAAATAAGGGGCTAGTTCACTTCCCCTAGTAAATGTATAAATCAATGAGAACTAGCTACTAAAGATGCTGCTAGTGTTTGTTGATAGGCAGGAAAAAACATTTGTTTTTTATAAAGACCCTCACACACCAACCTAGTTGGTGTCATGTTTCATCATCGGGTCCCACCCAAGGAACCAAGTGTACCTTGGGTGTGCTGCGACGCCTAACTACAGCGGAGCGGGTTTTGTCAAATGAGTGTGCAGTGCTGGTGTGAAGAGTGTAGGTTAAAAGACTGTCCTTAGGGTCCCAAGTATCCAAAGGACTATTTTAATAGTGGGCCTTAGTGGAGGTGATTAAGAACTCCCATATCCTATGTGGTCAACATGTTTCAGCCAGTGCCTTAAATTAAAACCGGCTTTCTTCAGGACCTTATGTGAGTGGAAGTTAAAAGGTGATGGTCTAAGTGAGTGTTAAGACCAGATATGTGACGCCCTCGCTAAGGTGCATTACATGTAAGAGGATGGTATCCTCTAGCGGCTTATTCCTGTTGTGGGAAAAAAACAAGACAAACAAACAAACACAGAACAGTGAGTAGCTTCAAGAAGGCACATGAATTTAATGTGACTAAATGTCGTCGTGTCCGTGCTCTATGCGAAAAAAGAGCGAAGGTGTCAAACAGATCGTGACGGTAAGTGGTTTAAAAATGTTAAAGACTATGCGCTACTGTGCAGGAAACTATGCCCCTAGAGTTGTGTCTTGTGACTCTATGGGTATTGGAGGGGATGGATTGGATTAGGGAATGTTTATGCAAGTTATCTGGGTGCGCAGTATTAAGTGGGAGATACGGTAGCTCATAGGAACAGAGTAGGGAGATTAATTCTTTAGCTGATGGAGGGTTTTTCCTCTGGACCGGACGGGATGAGGCGTTGGGGTAGGGCACTGTTCTCCATCTTGGGGGCTCATGATTCGGGGTGCTTGCGTGCAGTTGTTGGGTGAGTTTCGAATTTTTTGACGTGGAGGTATGTTCTGGATTCTGGTTTTGGGCGCGTGAACTTGGGTTGTTGTAGAATCAGGTCATGTAGAGTTTGGATGTCCTCTTTGACTTGTTGCAGAGATAGTAATATCTCATCGAGTCTGGGGTCTGGAGTGAGAGGTACCATATTTAATGTATGGACTGTGGGTGAGGGAGGTGTGGTTGAGCCATGTATGTAGTTTGAGGGGGAATCGTAATCTGGTTTGTTGTATTGCAATCTTCCTGTGTGGTTATCTATAGAGGGGGGTGTAAAGGCGGGGTGTGAGAAGGTATGACTGTGGGTTATGTATGGGACGGTGGGAGTAGTGGTGAGGGGGGAAGGGACGGGTGGGGAGGTGGGATGTGAGGAGATGAGGGTGTGGGGTGTGATAGGAACAGTGTGAGTATTAGTGGTGTTGGAGGTGGAGTAGGAATTGGGGAGATGTGTGTCATCGCGAGGATGTGATGAGGTATGGATGTGGGGAATGAGTGGGGCAGCGGGAGAATTTGTGAGGGGAGAGGGGGCGGGTGGGAAGGTGGGGTGAGAGGAGATAAGGGTGTGGGGTGTGATTGGAACCGTGGGAGAATTGGTGGTGCTGGGGGACGAGTAGGACTTGGGGAGATGTGTGTCATCACCAGGGGTGACGGTTGGGTTTGGGGTGGTTGTATATGCAGGATGGTACATCGGGGAAGATGACTTAATGGGGAATCAGACAAGGAGTTGCTAAGTGAGCTGCGATTACGATCGGCTGGGGAGGTGGGATGGGGTCTTACTACTTTTTCCTTGATGAGAGGAAAGATGTTATCCAGTAGGTTTAGGTTACGGTCCGATGATTGCATGAGGATGATCCCATTATGGTAGATGGTGATTGTTGCTGCGGCTTTGTAGATTGGGGAGGGGATGATAGATAGCGTGAGACCATGTGCTGTTTTCCTCGTGGAGGCGATCGAGAATAGGGCGAGAAAGGCTTTCCTCCATTGTGCTCTTCTTTTAGTATAGAAGATGATGTCATTAGTTATGTGTCCTTTGTTAGTTGAGAAGTAAGGGTCAGAGATTGGGGGTTCAGGGTGAGATTTTAAAATATTGTGTTTAAAGCCTTTAGCTGCTTTTTTGTAAGGTTTGGGGGGGGTAATTAATGGAATAGGTGTGTAGACCAGTGTGCTCCATAATGGAGTTGAAGCTTGTAAGAGGGGGTAGAGAGGGGTCGGGTGAGTACGTGAGGCGTTGTGCACTATGCGGTTGAGGTGGGGCTAGGTCAGAAGGGCAAAACTCTCACCTTTGAAATTGTAGAATGGGGAATCGAGGATGTTGTCTGTGTTCTCTGGGAGCCAACCCATTTAGAATGAATCAGTCCAAGATGGCCACCATGTTTATTACATAGTTCTGTTCCTGCAAGGTAGTCCTCTTTCACTTTCCATTAATTGGTCCTCTTTGGGTGTAGTCCTGTTTCCGTTTTTTATATGCCCTGTGGTGAGTGGTCCTTTCTTTGTTTTCAATGGAGTGATATTATGGAGAAGTCCTATGTCTCTTTCTGACTAAATCCATGCCTAGTTAGTCCTTTCTCCATGGTTATATCTATTGCTGCCATTTTGTATGGTGTGAAGAGGCAACTGGTGATCGTCGCCTAACCTACGTGAAGGAGATCACAAAATGGGCTCCCCAACGTGTGCAGACCGGTTGTGGCAAATAAACAAACTGACCAAAGTCACATAAACCCCGATGGGCTCCCCCTATTGTGCATCAGAGACTGCAGTCTACAATGAAGCTTGCATGAACAAAGTGAGAACCGTAAAGTGTAAATTGTCTGCAGTCTAGTCTGCAATCATAGCGGGAACGAGGAGCCACCTGAGTCAGGGGTCCTGCATGAGCAAGAAGAAAACCGTAAATTGTAAATTGAAAAATGTAAAATGACCGTAGTGCTGTCTGCATTCACAGCGGGCGCGATGACCCACCTGAGTCAAGGGTCCTGCCGTACCGCCGAGAGATCCCAGATCCTCGTTCACTTTCCAGAGCGTGAACGAGCTTCCGCCTCGGTCCACTTCTCCAATTGCTCAGGACCGCTAGTGAGAAGGGCGGGGGAGGCGCCAAACTTGCATAATGTCCATATCCCGAGCGCGCCGGTTCAGAGCACGTCCGTGGCAAGCTCCCCAAGTCGGCGGTTCCGCACCCTCCCGCCTTTAGACTGCCTTTAGAGTCTCGATAGTCATTCTGAGACCAAAAGAATATGTTGTCATTAAAAGATTGAACACAGGAATAAGAATCGCATACAATGAGAGTATTCACATTAGGATCGGCAAACTCAAGGGCTAGAACAAGAGCACGCAGCTCCGCCAATTGTGCTGTACAGTCCCCAAGTGCTTGAGTATGCACTATGGAAGACTTAAATTCTCCATTGACAATTGAACCAGCCACAATAGCGCAAGCCGCTGAATAACCGTGTTTGGAGCCGGTGGCCGGTTGAGTCGAGCCATCGGTGTAAATGATACATTTGTACTCATCCAAAGGAAGCAATGACAACGGAGGAGGATGAACGTGTTGATACTGTAAAAACTCCTGTGTCTGAAGTGCAGGGTCAAAGATAAACGTGACATCAGATGATGTCAAAGAAGTAGCCCATTGTATCCAACGGGGATGTAGTGCCTTAGAGTTAGGTACACTTGTCTTAGTCACTGCTTCTAAGGCAGGGAAAGGCGTGACCATAAGAATGCGTTGTCTTTGCGCCAGCGAGCGTTCTTTCAGAATCGTCCTTTGGACTGCCATCAAACTTTTTTCAACATTCGAAAAACGCATTTCTGCTGCAGTGTACAAATGTGATTTGTATGCAATTGGTACTGTGTCCCCCTCATTGAACGTCAAGTAGGTGAAATCCACCCTCCCCGGCACTATACGTATCACCAGGTACGTGGTGTTATCAAGCATCAACAAGTAGTTAGTTGCAAGCATATCAGATTGCAAAGATTGTAGGATAGTGGTATGTTCCGGAAGCCAGCTGGCAGAAGAATATGTTGGTTGTATCAACGCATAAAGGGGTTTGATACGCTGGGCATAATCGGGGATGTATGTCTTCCCGAAAAAATCCCAGCAAAGACTGAAGTTTCTTCAGCGTAGAGGGAGGTTGCAATTGTGCACATTTCTCCAGAAAGTGGGGGGCTAACCCCCGAACCTCATTATTGAACTCATAGCCCAAAAAGAGCATCGTATAATGAGCAATGTGTGATTTTGCAAAATTTAACTTGTATCGGTAGTCGGCAAACAATAAAATGATGCGGTCGACTCGGACAAGATGAGGCATTAGCTCGTCGTCCGTCAGATAAATATCATCAACGTACGAGAACGCATCTGGATCTATGTCGTGCAACAAAGACACAACACGTGCAGCAAAAGCCCCGGGGCTGTTCTTATACCCCATGGGCAAGCGCATACATTTTTTCTGATTTCCGACGGCAGTAAATGCTGTCAAGTCACGGCTCTCTGGATCCAGATTATGACTGTAAAAAACATTTTTGGATATGTCCAGTGTAGTTTTGTATTTTTTATGAACCAGGTTGTTCACCAGTGCAGAGCTGTGTGTGTTTTGCACCACAAAAGTGCGACAATGACTATTCAAATTTCGATAATCCAACACAATGCGATATGAACTGTCAGGTTTTGATACCGGAAAAAGAGGATTATTCATCGGTGATATACAGGATTCAATCACTCCTTGATATTCCAACTGAGATAGAATGTCACAAACGCGAGCTTTAGCTTCTCGTCTGATTGGATGTTGTGGTTGTGGCATGGACCGTAATGGTATTTCATGTGCCGGTGAATCAATATCCCAGCCCACCTGATTACGGTACACCGCTGGGGCAAGGGCCAAAGCCCACTCAGCTGCATAAGCCTTTGCATGTTCCTCAGGGACATAACGTGAAAAACTCGGAAGTATCATGTCCTCCACTCTAGAAGCGGCGAGCACAAAGGGTGGAGGCCAATCTGCCTCCACCAACAAAATGTCATATGAGGAGGTGAGATTTTCACAGAAAACCGCTTTGATTGGACGCTGTATATCACCTTCAATTTGGATGATAATCTCATAGAGTCTATCCGGGGGGGGCAACCCGGGTATCTGCTGTTTCTACTTTAATGAAGGTATCAGTTGCTGTCGCCTCCAGACAGGGACGCTGTGCCTCCCGCACTATGGTAACCTCCGCCGTGCTGTCGAGCAGAGGCACTGCCCATGTCCAGTCGAGGAGTCGCGTTCTCACCGTCTGAGGCATACTTCGCAGTTAATGCAGCAACTTTCTTCTTCTGAAACGGGGGTCTAAAACGAGGCAGATCCTCCTGTTTGGCTTTAACATCAAACTGTCTAGGTCGATCCCGTCCCTGTTGTGTGGTCGGACCTTTGGCATGATCCTGTCGCTCCCCACCACCGACTTGAGAGTCCGATGTGTCCTGTAAAGAACGAGGCGAGCGCTGATCAGGGACTTGAAATCTATCAGGTGTCTTAATTTTCACGCGGTCGCGCAAGTCATAAGTACGCTCAGAAGACTCAGGTGTCGGTGAACCAGCACGCGAACCTTGCTTCCGCTGTTGCTGCCCCTGTTTTTTATTTCACCAGTTCTTTTTAGGAAAGAACGGGCGCCCATCTTTATCAGTCTGGACTTTTTGTTGAGTTTGAGATTGCGTCTGCGTTTGAGTAAAAGGCCTAACTCCCAGACTATTGGGGCCTAAGGTTTTGTAAGCCTTGGCAATAATCTTTGGCAATTCGTGTGGTTTGTCTGCGTCTGCCACAGCCTCCAAGCGGTTAGCCACTTGCAAGCTGACAGCATCACCCTTAACATTAGCAAGGATCATATCAGCAACAACGTCGAACACCCCCACCAGCCTCATCCCCAATTCCAAAGCCGCTTCGGCTCTGTGTTCATCAATCAATCAATCAATCACAGAATTTGTAAAGCGCACTACTTACACGCGAGGGTCTCAAGGCGCTGTGGGAAAAAAAGGGGGGGGTGCTGCTACTGGTCGAACAACCAGGTCTTGAGTAGCCTCCTGAAGGTCAGCAGGTCTTGGGTCTGTCGTAGGCTTAGTGGAAGGGTGTTCCAGGTCTTGGCGGCGAGGTGGGAGAAGGATCTGCCGCCGTTGGTGGTTCTTCGAATGCGAGGGACGGTGGCGAGGGAGAGGTCGGCGGAGCGGAGTTGGCGGTTGGGGACGTAGAAGAGGAGTCGTCTGTTGAGGTAGGCTGGGCCAGTCTTGTGGAGTGCCTTGTGTGCGTGGATGAGGAGTTTGAAGGAGATTCTCCTGTTGACGGGGAGCCAGTGCAGGTTCCTCAGGTGGGGGGTGATGTGGCTGTGGCGTGGTACATCGAGGATCAGGCATCCTGAACACGCTTTATCACGGAAGGGAGTACTGTCATGGAGGGGGTGCCGAAGCACATTAAATATACCGCTGCAAACACTTTACCCCAAGTATTACAATCAGCTAATTCGGGAACTAAGGGGCCGATTCCGATCTGGGTCGGAAAACTCTCCGACCGAGCCGGATCCAGAGAGATTTCCGACCGAGCCGGACTCCTGCAGTCCAACCGAGCGAGTACGATGCGGCCGCATGCTGCCGGACTCGATTCGGTCGGACTCCCATTGAAGTCAATGGGAGCCGGTCGTACGACGCGTACATGGGCTCCCAGTGACTCAATGGGTACGTCGCAAACAAGTGCGCCCCCTACAGTGTGTACGCGTTGGTGCAACTCGCACAGTACATGCATGTTTAGGTGGGACCCTTGGGTCCCCCCTGTGTTCGACTCGTACAGCTACGGGTGCAGGGGGGTCCGGCACGGACCCCCCAAGTCCGGCTCCGGGAGCTTTTTCGAGCCGGACGCTCCGACTCGATCCGGCTGTCCGACGCGTCCATCGTACTGGCTCGGTCGTAAAACGTCTCCATTGCGCGCCACGAATCGAGTGCGAACGAGTCGGACGGAGCGGTTTGGACCCGGAAACGAGTCGGTCGGCGATTTCGCGTTCACTCGCATCGTACTTGCTCGCTCGGATGACTGTACGAATCGGTCGGGAACAAAGCCTCCGACTCGGATCCGGTAAAGCCGAATCCGATTCGGAGCCCTACCGACCGAGATCGGAATCGACCCCTTAGTCTTTAGGTAAACTTATGGTTAGGATCCTGTGTTTCTCCACAGGAGTGGTATTCGGAAAAACAGCCTCAATTTGTCCAAATTTTTCAGCAAGCCAATAAGGAAATTCATCCTTATTCTGTGGACGCTTGCCCATCACTGAATTAACCATAAGAGGACTGATGGTTACACCACCAGGTCCAGCGGGTTGCGCAGCAACGCCAGGTGGTCCCACCTGGAAGTTGCGCGACATGAACTGTATAACAGCTCTATGTATACGTATTAAGGAAGTATGTAATACCCGGAGTTCTGCAAGTGTTGCAGTTATTAGATAACACGGCTGTGGGGTATACCCAGCCAAAATGGGCCACATGGCCCCAGCTATCGATAAAGGGCCTAAACGGACCGGCGATATTGGGTGAGGAAGGGCACCATTAAACCATATTTGGTGTTGCCAAGCCATTAGCGGAACTTCAAGAGACCTATAAGGCTGATAATTCTGAGGCAGGGCCGTGGCAGTATATTCGTGAAAGAAATTATCTGTTCCATCTACTGCCGGAAAGGTGACCCAAGAATAAAACACCTTGAAGCGGTAAGCTGCATCCGCTTCTACAACAAAAATGAGAGCAACACCAGCATCAGGGACACCATGTTGAGTCAAATAAACAGTAACAGCCGCCCAATTAGGCGATGTAATGGCTACCGCCATAAGGAACAGTAAAGAATAACAACCTATGTGTGGCAGCGCAATAACGGGTTAATAAGAAAGAGAAGGAACGCTTGAAAAACCTATAAAACATCAATATAGGAGGCTACACTGTCACAACCGTCTCCGGAAACAGATGTGAGGGGTTTGTAAACAAGCACAAGCACTACTCAGGAGTCTCACAGATAAGAACCAGACCAAACGTTGGCAGCGCCATGCTGCTGGGATTCTGCACCTACACAGAACTATGCGCAGGAAAACAGGACCTCGGTGTATAGGCGTGTACCAACCTACCACCTTAGTACCCAAAATCCCAAAACCAACTAGCTATAGTGTCTCATTCATTCTTCTCCAAAATCACGAAGCTACAAATGATTAGACAACCCAGAACACAACACTCCCGACTCTATCAGGAATCGCGGTAGCAAGACAAACCCTTTCGCTCGCTCACTCGTACTTGTCCACAATAAGAATGATCAGAGTCACTGTTATAGTTCAAAATGTTTATTTGGGGTTGCACGAACTTGGGGTGGGTGCCAAGAGTTGCTGCAAGGGGGTTGTGTTCGATCCTGCGCCCCTTAGGCCACTTGCCAGTCACTGTGCGTACCTCTCCCCCACTCGCACGAACTCTGACTCGATCTCCACACTCTGGTGGGACTTCCAGTCCCAGAGTGCAACCCGTGGCTGTCATCAGCTCCAGCTGGGAGGGAGGCGGTACCCCAGGCCATTTACGCGCCGGTTGTATCCCGCGGGACGCGCACGGGCCAAGGGCGGGCCCGTCCTGCGCCCGTCATCACCAGGAAGAGGCAGGGCAGGGCCACCTCCCTAGGCAGCATACATTGATATCCATCTTGTTCCTAGCCAGTGGGTAAGACTTATAATAATCATTTTTCCACCATTGACCCTGCGCTAAATAGGCAGAGACAATATTGATAGTTTTGACCACTGGCCGTGTGCCCGAGATAGCAAAACTACAACTTTGCTTTACCAACGGCACAGTCGGCAATTAGCTTCAAGCCAACATAACTTGGGAGTTGGTGAGGCCACGAATGGGCTGCGTAGGCTGAAAATTGGAGTGAACAAGGGGACATTTCCATCTGGACTTTTTCTTTAATTGTGAAATACGGCTCAAAACCTATTTTCAGGACTGCCCCTTGTTAGAACAGGATGATTCAGGGTTGAGGAACCCTTCCACTTTTACCCCCAACAACAGCATGATACCGGTAGAGGTTCTAGCATTTGAAAAAGCTGTGCTTACGGAACTATCCCTACCTCAGACCAAGAACCCCTTTCATAACCTTTCTAACTTAGAACTGACAGCAGCAAAAAGCCTCGCTGAGGATACAACAATTACGATCAAACAGGCTGATAAAGGTGGGGCTACTGTAATCCAGTCTACCATAGACTACGATGCAGAATGCAATCGGCTGCTACAAAATGACAGGTACTACACCACTATCACAGTGGACCCCACCACACGACTAACCACAAGTATCTCCACAATGGTGTATGAGGCTGAGACCAACGGGTGGATCAGTCGAAAGGAGGCTGACTTTTTGATAGCAAAGGAACCGAGGGTACCATACTTCTATACCCTCCCTAAAATACACAAGGGCATTTCCCCGGTTCCAGGCCGCCCTACAGTCTCTAGCATTGGCTCACTACTCGAGCCACTGTCTAAATTCTGTGACTACTTTTTACAGCCAATAGTGAGACAGACCCCATCTTTTGTACGGGACACCACAGACATTCTCAGAATCATTGAGCAGACACAAAACACTGACGAAATAGACCTCCTCGTCACACTTGACGTGGAGGCACTATATACAAATATCCCCCAGAGAGTTACCCTGTCAGTTGTTGAGGCGGCACTTAATGCATTGGAATGGACCTCACCAACTCCTGTGTCTTTCATCATGGAGTGTGCAACCCTGGCTTTGACTGAGAACTTTTTTGAGTTTAACAAACAATTATATCAAAGCCAGGGGACTTCAATGGGCAGCACTTTTGCCCCTAGCTCGGCCTGCCTTTATATGGCGGTGTTTGAAAAGGAAGCCATCTATAACATCAATAACCCGTACCTCAATAATTTGAAGCTATGGAAACGCTTTATAGACGACATCCTAATTTTTTGGAAAGGCAATCGCTCTACCTGTGAAGAATTTGTGGGTTGGATCAACAGTCAAAATGATTTTCTGAGATTCACCCACACTATCTCTGAGACCGCCTTCCCTTTTCTAGATCTGAATATCATCCTGACCGATGGGGCATTAACCACTTAACCGCGGCGGCAATTCCGCCGCGGTGCGGCGGTTTAGCGGAGTGGGCGGGGCCGCGTCGGCCAACGGACGTGCGCAGCACTACGGAGGTAGTGCTCGCGACGGCCGTTGGCTGACAGAAGCAGCGAAAGGGTTAAGCACCACGTTGTATAGAAAACCTACTGACCGCAACATCTTATTGCTATATAACAGCCACCACACAAGGGCGCTCAAAGACAACTTACCCTTTGGTCAGTTTTTACGCATCAGACATAATTGTAAGACAGTCTCTGATTACAAAACTGAAGCCAACTCTTTGGCCGCTAACCTCAGACAAAGGGGCTACCCAGAACAGCAGATCAGGGACTCGATGAAACAAGCCAGAAATAACCCCAGAGAGACACTCCTTGAGGTACACCCTAAACCAGCCACTGACACACTGACATGTGTGATATCATTTACCCCTGACTCAGCCTGTATCAAAAAAATCATTCTAAAACACAGGGCGATTCTGGGTACGGGTGACCTGCGCATTCCTAGACCTAGGTTTGCATATAAGAGGACCAGCAATCTCAAGGACATCTTGATACACACGAGACCTATACAAGCTAAATCAACTACACAAAGAACCTTGTGGGGACTCCCACCAGTAACAGGACACCATCCGTGTGGTACGTGTGCTGTACGTAAACTGACATGTGTTGTTAAAGAAATCACCTTCTCCGCGACATTTAAATGGACACTCACCAGGAATACTAACTGTAACACCACACAATGCAACTACATGGTCACCTGCCCTTGTGGCCTGAAATATATAGGGATGACCATGCGAATGTTCAAAACCCGTATAACAGAACATAAAAGTAATATACGTTGCCAAAGGTTCACTACTAGACTATATACACACTGCAAAGATGCCAACCACCCCCCCGAATCACTCCGGTGGGTGGTTCTGGAAGCACACACACAGATATCTCAGTCAACTCTGTTTAGGATAGAGCAGAGATGGGTCCACAGACTATCAATACATCGAGAAGGGCTCAATGATGATATTCCATGGGTTCACTCACTTAGTTTGTACCCTAGAATGTAGACCTTCCAGCCTGGTGTGTGTCACTAGTTATCATGCGCTTATAATAGACCTTTATTATGCATGTACCATGATTTGTCGAGTGGTTCAACTGCAATGCTTTTTCTTTCAATATGAACCTGCACTACCATCTTTCTCGATATTATGATCAAACTTACATTGAGCACACCCTGGCATTTTATGCCATCGATCACATACTTTATAATGGCCGCCACCCGGGCACCTATCTTAGAGCTGTGTCAGGTACCTTGTTCTAAACGTTCGTTGAGATAGTCTACATTAGTCATCAAGAGGTTGATTCAATCCGTTTGTTAGCATTTGTCATCATAACTCTGATTGCTTTACGTCAACACGATTACCAATGGGTTATATGTGACCTTCATCGTGTTTTTTCATTATCCCCCACAGTAACATCTGTTAGAGACCTTGTTACATGTAATTATCCATTTACATTAATGCAGTAGTTTTGAGACTCCTATTGGTCAACTTTTGTAACTTCTGACATTCTGCGCCTCCATAACCGTCAATAGTTGTATTTGCCAGGCCAAGATGGCCGCGCAATTTGCCACTCGTCATTGATACCCGTATACACGTCCTGTTTAGAACTCTAAGTCCCGCGAGATTCCACGCACTCGCGAGACTGCCCGTACGCCGCCGGCGCACTGGAGGTATATCTGTGTCCACCACGCCGCACGGATCACCATCCCGGTTCCGGCGGCAGGGTAGGTCACGAGAGGAGCGTTTAATGAACGCTGGTAAGTAGACACCTTTTGCTACAATACTGTGAGACCCAGGGCGACCGGGACTACTTCGGAGGTGAGTTCTTGGAGCACGGGTGGGCTGAGGCACCGGTTCTGAATCCCTGTACTTCCCCATGGGCCATCCCCCACTTGTCGCCCCACACCTGGTGTTTTAGGTGTACCGTTGCCTAGACGACTCAGTGGTCGGCACCTTTGCCACCATTTGAGCGATGCCGTAGTGATGCTCCCTATCACCTGGGACACACGGGGACCTTGTTGGCCTTCATGGGGGAGGTCAGCATTTACTGGACCTTCAGTACTCCCTCACCGGCAATTGCCTATTGAACGTTACTGTCGACTGGGCAGTAATGGTTGTTGTGAGATGGAGTGTTGTACTTTACTCAGCTTCTATTTTCCTTTACCTACCCTTTTAGGACACAAATCGGTGTCCTTTACGACCGCCGGACACTGTTGAAGTAACTTTAGATAACAGTTGTGGTGAGCATCAGTTCTGTCTTATCTGTTGTTTTATCCTGTACAGTGATGACATACACCCTGATATTCGGGGATTTTTAAACACCACTGTGCATGAGTTTTTAACCTTAAGCTTCACTAAGTGCACGGTGTGGAGCACGTTTGTGTGACCTGGTCATATACAGAATACACATACATAGGTAACCATGGTGTTGTATGAACAGACTTTTGAGATACATGCAGTGTTTTTAATATTTGCAATTCTTTCTCACCTTACCTCTAGGTTAATACCTGAACACGTGGTAGGTAGTTTTTCCCCTTAACACGTTGTGTAGATAGCGTTTGTTCTGGTCCTGAAGAAGTGCCCTGATCCTCCTGACACCCATGGCACGAAACATGTTGACCGATTGAGAGTAGGGCGTATTTAGCTAGATACATAGCCTCTAGTTTTTCGCCACTCTCCATTTTTAATCAGGCAGTTTACCTTCTTGAATAAAATAACTTCTAGGACTAACTGACCTGTTTTAATTCACTTTTTTTCACATCTACACTCACTAGGCCCCTTACCCCACTGCACCTAACGGCAGGAACAAAAGATCCCCGCTAGAGAGCCCCGTACTGGGTGCCCGTCGGGTATTGCAGCGCCGACCTGACAAGGGGCAGGCTCATATGATGAAGCATGACACCTAGCTCGCTAGGTGTGTGAGAGCCCTAGTTCCGAAGGGAGGAATTCCTCCCCCCCCCTTATCCTTAAAACCGTGGGACCATGTTGCCCTTTTTTGATCCTACCAATTGTATCTCGCCTTTTCTGTTCACCTTGACTTAGTGGAACTTCATACCCATTTTTCTCACTAAACAGGAGCGTTAGCCTTGAGTCTAGTGCGAAAATCACATCTTCTAAGGATAGGTGTCGTGATAAATCTAACCCCCACGTTCCGGATGCCTCAAGGATAAAGAGTAGGCAACCAGTGCAAGATCACACTGTAGAGAGGAATGTGATTATAAATACACACTTGCCCAATATAAATCTTCCCCCTGCTTGTGCTCCGTATGTAGCTATATTGACAGGAACCCCTCCAATTGCACCCAATGTAAAGGAAACCCAACTTGAACTCAGAAATAAATGCCTATTCTGGCTTACAAGACATAAATACTTCGAGTATGCTAGAGCAGGGGAGATTATAATGGTTCGAAGAGTAGGGTGGGTGGGAAATTGCAGGAAATCAGAACCAGGGGAGTGTGTAGTTATCAATTTAAAAAATCCTAACACTGTTAGAAATTTGCTGAAATCTACCACCAACTGCCATGATGCACCAACAGACATTAGTCTCCGTCCCTTGGATTTCTTCTACCCTCAACATCAAATGACTACAAGAGGTGGTGTAACACCCCCAATCCCATTAATGGGTCCGGGGCCCAGATGTGAGGGAAGTTGGGGTGCCCTCAATAGGCGTCCTCAATTCAATATCCCAGTGAACAATAGATTTGAAAGTTTTGAGGCGGTAGATTGACTAGGGGAGGGTCCGCCTAAAGGTGAGAACGTAGAAGTGCAGTGCCAGGACCTTAAGGGCGAAGAAGGGTGTAGATGGAGGCGACCAACAGGGGGCAGTAGTTCTGATACCGCTCAGTGGATTGGCCCACCAAGAGCTAGGATACAACTGAGAAGGGTACATGATGCCATACCCCCAATTCTTTCGAGGGACATAAACAGAGAATGTGAACCTAGTGGGGCACCCAACCGACAACTTGAGGCCCACCCAGGTGATATTCCTTCCCCCTCCGCCACCGCTTCTGAGGCACTGAGAGGGACAAGAGTACAGGGTGGTGGATTAGGGATCTTAGCCTGGAATTTGGCAGGACTCAAAAACAAACTGCCCTGCCCAGAATGGGGGCATTTTGTGGATAAACAAGATATTTGCAGGAGACTTGGGCGAGGGAAGATTTTCAGCGGGTGGGCTTTGCGTCATTTAACATCTTTGCCACCCTGGGGGGGGAGAGGGAGACCCTCCGGTGGCCTATCTATATGGGTAGGCACACACCTTGGCTGTAGAGCCGAACAGTTGACTCCACCCACAAATGATATCCAATGTGTTTTGCTGTCATTTCCCACAAAGACAAAAATAGCATTAATTAATGTGTACTCTAGACCGGTAAACAACAAACAAGAATCTGTTGTTATAGATCACCTGGGGCGTTTTATACTAACTTTGGACCCAGCGACATGGTTGATCATAGGGGGTGACTTTAATTGCCAATTTGAGCCCCTTACTGATCCAAATCATTCCGCGTCCACGGAAGCAGATCTTTATTGGTCAATACCTGACCCGCAGATTACTCCAATTAAAGTATGGTCACCATTGGCAATGCAACTCCACTCACTTACTTTAGCTCTCTCTCTGAGGGCATGCAATGGGAGGACTAAATCTGACCACCCGGGCCAGCCCACATTTAATAGAGGGGCAGGTCTCCCTAATTGACTACATCTTGGTGGAAACTAGATTCTGGAAAAAGGTCTCTGACTTCTACGTCCAGCAGAGGCAGGACAGTGACCATAATGCCCTGATAGTGATCATAAAAACAGGGGATTTTGGTATGTCCAACTCCTCACCCCTTCATGTAAATGAGCCCAGCGCATTAACGCTATCCAACAACAGAAGGAAAGTCAGATGGAGCCACATCCAGCACTCTCCCCTAAAGTTGGCTATAATCTATCAGTTAGCATTGCCAGTGATAATCAAAATGTGGGAGGTAGTACAGGTGGAGGGTCCTACATGGGATCGAGATAAGGCAAGCAAAATTCATGAGGAGCTAACCACAAAACTGATTGATGTATTCTATCCGGTGACGCAGATGAGGGAAAATAAACGACCCAAATGTTCCTGGTTCAATGATAACTGTCGCAAAGCCAAAAGGGCCTATTGGATGCGGTGAAGGCGAAGGATAGGCCACAAATTAAACTTGCCAGGGCCAGGTACAAAGGGACCATCCAGCAGGAAAAGAAAAACTGGGAACTAGATAGGTGGGAAGCCCTTAGGATAGCACTGAATGACAAAGATTTGAAAATGTTCTGGTCAATAGTGAGCTCGGGCGACAGGGAGGGGAGACGGCCTTAAAGCCCAACATAGCGCCCGAAGTTTGGGAGATACACTTTGGGTCACTGTATGACATTGAGGATGGTGGCAATGGTATCATGGGTACTCCGAGTTTATCCCTGGAGTGCCAACAGGAGGGGGGTTGGGAGATCACCATGACCGAAGTGGGAAATGCTATCAATAATCTTCACCGCAATAAAGCGCCAGGCTTAGATAAACTTCCGGGTGACCTCTTCCGGGAGGAACCCAAAATTTGGGTACCATACTTGTGTGCCCTATTTAATGCCATCCTGAAGGGCATGGATCCCCCTGATACCTGGCGTGGGGCAGAGATAGTTCCCATATTTAAAAAAGGCTGCCCTCTTCTACCCTCAAACTATAGGCCTATCAGCTTAATCGACATCACTCAAAAACTGATGGGACGGGTCCTTCTGGACCGTTTACAGGGTTGGATGGAGGAGGAGGAGATCCTAAGTCCCTACCAGGCCGGCTTCAGAACAAATATGTCAACCGTAGACCAGATATTTAGATTACAGCTATTATTCTGGAAAACGGTGACCATAGAGGGTGGCAGCCTCTATCTAATATTTGTCGACTTGAAGTCGGCCTTCGATCTTGTACCTAGGGATAAACTCTGGAAAGTGCTTAGTGATCTTGGGATTCCACCCTACCTTCTCAATGTGATAGTGAGGCTCCACTCAGAAAATTATGCTCAAGTAAGATGTGGAAAATACGGGGAACTTTCCTCACGTTTCCCCGTTAAAAAGGGGGTACGCCAGGGATGTGTTCTAGCCCTTACTTTATTTAGTCTTTACATCAATGGGCTCATAGACCATCTCAAAAACATCAAGGACAATGATGCCCCTAAGTTAGTCTCAGGGAAGGTTCCCGCGTTAATGTTCGCGGATGATACCCTATTACTGTCAAAATCTCCAACGGGTATACAGCGCATTCTCGATGGTTTTGCAAATTTCTGTAAGATGCGGGGCTTGGAGATCAATTTAACTAAGACCAAATATATGGTCTTCAATCCCCCTAAGACGACCCGCCCAAATCCCTCCCTAAATGGTACACTCTTGGAAAGGGTGGGGATATTTGACTATCTGGGGGTTACACTATCAGAGCATTTTGAGTGGGGGTCCCAGATGGCCAAAGTAAGACTCAGGTTAACCCAGACTGTGGGCGGGATTATGAAATTGCACAGAACTTCTGCATTTAAGCCAGCTGCTCCTGTTGTGGAAATATATAAAGCCCAAGCAAGGGGGGGCCACTCTATATGGGGCGGAACTGTGGGGGCATTGCTCTACCTCTAATCTCATGAAGGTGGAGAACAATTTTATGAGGCAGTTATTAGGCCTTCCACGTAGCACCCCCCCTAGTACCCCTCCGCATGGACTTGGGTATGAGGCCCATTGACGAAGAGATTGCCCTTAGGCCCATTACATTATGGTGCCGGGTATGGGTGACCCCGGAGTTATCCATTTATAAAACCGAGCTTAAGGAGATTTTGTCTATCTCTGCCACCAAGAAAATTCCGTGGCTCTGTCATATAAGGGATCTCTCCTTAAGGTTAGGTAGGATGGACCTCTGGAAAACCCCTGAAACATCATGTCCAATGATATCTAGGCTGAATCTAGTGCAACATTATAGGCAATCCAATATACTGTCCATACAGGAAAGTTCCACTGGCGGTCGGTTAACATTAGAATTTCTACAAGTAAAAGATGTATATAGAAAGGAACATTTCCTGGATGTGATTTATCCCCCAATGGCCAGGAAACTGTACGTGCAGTTTAGACTAGGGAATCTTCCTTTATTTGCACACACTACCAAATGGGCTATAGAGAATCCGGGTGATTGTCCTGCTTGCAACTACAAGGTAGAGTCTGAAATTCATGTACTGTTTTTTTGCCCTGCATATCGATTGCCTTGCAAACGCTGGTTAATTCAAATATGTAGAAACCTAGGATTCATGCGTTGCCTAGAGGCCTACAGAGTTCTAAAATATGACACACACCCTCCAATTGTGTTTGCTGTATCACGCTTTTTAAATCTTATGTGGCACATACGGCGGGGTTTGTTAATATAGTATCCTGGGAAGAACTGTGCGTCGAAATTGCAATGGTCCACACCAGTGTAAATATGAATAGGGTATATTGTCCCAGTTTACATATTTTTCTTTTAATCGTGTAAAAATTTTAGCTCATGCTTTTATCAGATGGTTTTTATTAGATTCTATAAAAGTTGGAGGATGCTATCTTGTTGACATTTACATCCCTGTAGAGTTTGGAGAATTACTGCTTAAGAAGTCAATTGTGAGTTATGTAAACTAGATAATTGTAAGTGTACATACTTTTTATTACTAGTATTGTACTTTTATGGCCCTAGTGGCCGAAATCAAGTTATTTGGATTGGATTGGAAAATGTTTATTTTACCTATCGTGCTCTGTAATGCAGTATACGAGCCACTACCAGCAGCGAAATGCATAAACTTAGAACAATTAGCATTGTTACAATTCCATAGAATATAAAGGGGGATGTCATTATATATCGACAGTGGAACAAGGACTATAAGGCCTGACCACCCTCCCCTTGGTAAAGTGATGTTTATTTTATAAAAGAAGTGCTTTGTCAGCAGACCCCCTACCTTAGTGCCTAGATGGAAGCTTTACATCATGGGAACCGCATAGCTCTTCTCCCTGGAAAGGACCCTCTCCAAGTGTGTCAGAATAACATGCAACCCTGTAATATCAAAGCACGAGCTTCCAGTAGTGCAGCTGTGTTAGCATGTTTTGTCTAGATGCTAGGGACTGACCAGGCCAGAATAACAAGGGGCATTGTTTATCGACCTTGCACATCGTGTTCAGACTAAACTCCAAGAGCAGGCAGAGAACGTAGAAAGCAGAAAGTTCTCATGTGAAAGACACAAACAGAGTCTTGCAAAACAAAGTCTAGTAGTAACGTGCGCAAAAGCAGCATCATGGCAGCCATGCTCATGTCAATTTAGCAATGTCGACAATGACACTAACGGCCATATAACAACGTGAGTGGCTGCGGGTGGAATTACTAGCGAGGCTGGGTCAGCCATGCGCTCTATAAGAACAGTTAACATAACTTAACAGACTCAGACACAAGAAGAGAGATAATAGAAATATGATCAGCAATAAAAACTGAATTAATCAGAACAATGTTGAGCTAGTAAAAGTTACAAAAAGAAGTCGACTCGAGCTCCTATGAAGTGGACAAGCTTAACCTTAAACTCAAATTAAAACAGTGCCTGAATGATGATGCTGGCAATGAGATGTTCCTCTGAAAAAAATATCATACACTGTGCGGGGTAGCTAATATAATATATTGCCAGTGTGGGCTATATGAGCTGAAGAATAATATCCTCCTCACCCTGCACTGAGTTGGTCTTGCTTTCACCACATCCGCCCCAACAAGTGTGTGATCAATTAATGGTGTAAATTGTTAAGTCACACCTCAATAAATCACACAGCCCGGGATAAGAGGGTTAGGGGTTTGATGAATGGATGGGAAGTTGAATTTGGGGAAAGGTTAGACAAAGACAAACACTACACAAGGACAACATTCATCTTGGCAATGAGCAGTCGACAATCATAAATCTGTTATTGGAGGAAAAGGAAACGAAGGAACGAATGAGTACAGGTAAACCAAACCAAATAGTCCTTCTGCCCCCAGAGAGACCAAGTTACATTATTATGACCTGTCCTACCGAGCTTTGAAAGATATTGAATATATTACAAAATAAACTTTCTGTAGGATTCAAGTAAACACAAACAACACACGCAGTTCAAATGATTAGTAAAAGAAAAAATTATACTGAATTGCCAAATCTGCATTGATTCCTCTTGTACAGTCCTTCAATCTTTGGTGCCAGATAAGAGGGCCTGTAGATTGAAAAACAAAAATTATATTGAAGAATCAAAGACTAGGAGAAAAAAAGAAGTTAAACTAAGGACTAGGAGTGCACCGTGAAGACTCAGAGGAAGCACAAGAGGAGAAAAGAATAGTCCTTTAGCTTTTGCATGAATTCATTTTATCCTGGTGCGTGAACAAATTGGTGAGGCCAATTTAACAACAACCAAAAATCCCACAAAAAATGGCTGCATCTTGTTTTTCACTTGTCCCGCCCGTTCGCGATGCCTTATTTCCTGTTCCGGGTCGCATATAGCGTGCTCGCGATGCGCATTTCATGTTCGGGAACGCGTCGTACGTGTTCGTGACGCTTTTTGCGTGCTCAGGGGGAAATATCGCGCAAGCTTACCCACGCGGTCACGAAGGGCTCGTCCATCTTGTTTTTCACTCTATGCTATGGTTCTGGGCCTGCTTTTCTATCCTCCCTCAATCTTTGCAATCCTTAGTTTTTTACACTGTTTTTTAATTTTTTTAAATTTATTATCTATCTCTCTCTGTCCCTAAGTCTATATTTTGCATTTATTTCTACTTTTTACTGTGTTTTTTTTACTTTTCTACTGTTTTATATTACTTCATTCTTTAAGCTCCTACTTCTTCCCCTAACTTTATTTTTTCCTTCTAACTTTTCTTTTCCGCCTCCCACACACCCCAGAACCATTGGCGAAGGGTAGCAGCACTACCGGCTGCAAGGGCAAGGCGCGTGCGCCCAAGAGCCGCCTGCCTTGCGGCAGACTGCGCCCTGCAGGGGTGCAAGCCCAGCAGCTTTTTTGCGAGGCGGAGGTGGCCGCCCTTGTTTTTTTTGTGCAGCGCCACCTCCCCTTGACCTTGGCAGCAGGCGGCAGGCCAGGCTCCGGGTACGCTAACCAGGGGCGTCACCGCCGGTGGGCGAAGGTGCGCCGGGCAGTGTTTCACTGCTCAGATGTCCGGCGCACCCATAACCAGCTGGCCCACCGGTGGTCAGACATCCTGGACCGGGAGCAGGACCTGTTGGACCTGCTAGGTGTCGAGGTCGTGGGGCTTGGTGAGTAGCTAATATATAGTAGTATAAGTATTGTGTATAATTTTTTTACGAATAACAAGAATACTGCTGCTTACATTGCAGGTAAATTACGTTTCAAAATCTTCTGTGATTGTAGGACACAGGTGCTCGGCGCTACTCTTACTTGTTTGCAACTTTGCGCTCGCTTGGGCTGATTATTATGTAAGAGTTTACTTTAGAGAACTTAAGTTAGGTAATGCTATTGCTAGAGAGACTCGAGTCCTTCCTTTGTCCACCTGTCAAATAGTGGTGGATGGATTGATATTAGGTTTAGTTAGTATTAGTTGATAATTTTTTAGCGGTCTGCGTGACGCTTCCTCTATCACTGAGTGCTGCTTACCCCAGTCCTTAGTAGAACCTTTTGTAGTTTGTTTAGTGAGTGGTAGGCTTAGCAGTGTCAGTCAGTAGCAGAACATCAGACGCAACCAACCAACAATTTGGTGCATGCACAAATTTATGCAGGTGTCCTCCATCTCATCTATGCATTTTTGAGGGCAAAAAAAAATGGAAATGCAGACTTAGTGAACAATTGGTCCGTCTGGAATAGGTGGGCTAGGTCAGGTGGTACTTAGGCTTAGTTAGTGTTCTGGATTCGAATCAATCAGAATGGAACACTGGATTAGTGTTCATAAATAAGTAGACGGTCCGTGAATCCCGCAAGCCAGTAGTCGATCTGATTAGATAGGTCAATTTTATTGCAATTATTGTTTCCTAAAATGTTTTTTGAGCGTTTTTTAAAATAATTTATTTGTTTCACAGCAATCATTAATGTTTGTCTCTTTCTTTATTATATCTTACATGATCACTGATCAGCAGCACCCAGGGGCAAGAAGACGGGGTCCGAGTCGGCGGGACAACCAGAGGACCGCTCCTCTACCGAGGGCCCTGCTGCTGGCCCCAGTAAGTCCTCCAGTGGTTAATATTAACAATTATATTTCCCTAACTTTTACTGCACCTTATTTTTTCCGAACTATTAATTCTGGTTCCACTTCCTAATTCTATTTTTTACAAAAGCTTCTTTGATCTTGACTTGACTATCTGTTTCTAAACTCTGGTTATCCCTGCCTCTAAGTTCTAACTGCCTCTGCTATGACTCTCTGTACTACTACTATTAGTCTGTCTGTAGCTAAGCTTGCCCAGTTTGCCACTCTTTATTTTACGGTTTTGAATAAAACTCAGATTGACCAATAGCTCTAGCCACTAAGTCCAGTGCTTTGGGTTGTCCTCTTCTAGTCTTCTTAATCTTGAGGCTTTGACAATTACCACCAACAAAATGCCCAACCAGATATTTGACTATTTTTGATAGGATATAGTACATACTACTACTTTTGTGGGGATTCTGCACAGCCACATACAGAACTATGCACAAGAAAATAGGATGTTGGTGATGGGAGGTTGGACCTTCCTCACACCTCAGTCAGAAGTGAACCCACAATCCCCTGACCGACTAGCTATAGTGTCTCATTAGGTCCCCGAACCGCCACCCGAAGATACCCAATGATTACACAACCCAGAACATAACACCCTTTCGCTCACTCACTCGTGTAAGTCCACCACCACACCAAATACCACAGAGTCTATGTGTAAGTTCAAAAGGTTTATTTTCAACTAACAAGCTCTGTACGTTGTTCTATAAAATTCAGTGTACTACAGCCAGCTCCAACAGCAAAATGCATAAGATTAAAACAATAAACATTGTTACAAGTGCATGATAGAAGACAAAAGATCTGTGCGAATTCTGGGAGACCCCTCACCGTAGAACGTAGAAGTACTGGTTACATGCATCATTCATAAGCTCTGCAAATCTCTGGTTCGTAGAAGGGAATCTTCTGCCTGTTATGAGAAAAATGGTGCGCGTTAGATAGTATAATGCAAGCATTTCTCAGTCATGCCAAAAAGTGTAACATGTTACTTATGGCTAAGCAATACGGACTAACCGAACTCCATAACAAAGTGGCTTGTTTTTCGACCTCTTGTACGCCACGCTCAGACAGTAGCTGTATGAGCTCATGTGGGCTCAAAAAGGCGTCTTATTGCACAACAAGCTGCGAGGTAACATGCGCAAAAGACATGAAGCGAAAATGGTTGCATGGCTCAGGCTAACTTTGCAAAGAGTAGAGTAGACTATAATAACCCTAGGGACCATAACACTACTAGTGTCTACTGACTCTACTCTAGAACCCGATTTGGACTAGTGATGTATGTTGTATATGTATGTATTAACTTTTTTTTCAATCTTGTTCGTGAAAACGAATAAATAGGGGGAGGTGTACAGGCATCTAAAAATGTGTAATGTTTTTTCTAGGTGTACTAGCGACCACCAGTGCCGGCGGGGCCAGCGGCGATGGCGATGCGGCCATTCCGGAGGGGGCAGGAGATGCGGCACCAGCAGGAGATACAGAGGGTGAGCCAGCAGCAGTGGCGGGCGGTGGTAAGTTATATTCATTACTTATTGACATTACACTAGCTGGAAGGGTGTTCACTTCACTCACTGTACTGTTGAGACTTATTAAGTATGAAGTTGTAGTGAACATTATACAACGGTTGAAGAAGACACCCTTTACTTAGCATTAGCAATGCATTAGCAATAGCATTAGCAGCGTGAGTTGAGTAACCAATGGCCTCTTCTATCTGACTCCAACTCAGCTGTGAAAGTTTTATGGAGAAGACTAAAATTCAGATCAGATGACCTTGATGGATGTGTTGAACAAAAAGGGAAAGAAGGGTGGAAGGAGGAAGGACGGGCGAGATGTAATATGACTGGCAGAGAAGGATACGTTGGAAGCATGCATAGGTGGCTGATAGGAATCAGATGCATGTGTTGTTGAAGGATGGGTGGAAGGTGAAAAAAGATGCCTGCCTGGGTGGGCGACACAGTATGGGTGGATACTGGGGATAGCAAGAATCATCAGCGGTGTTTGGGTGAAACTCAAAGCCAAGGCAAGGAAGGAGTGGACGCATGGGTGGTTGTTGGTGAAACAAACTAAGGTTTGTGGAGAGATTAAGAAGAATGATAGACATTTACTTAGAATGGATGGATGCCTGTATGTATTTATCATAGACAGCATAGGTGGAGACTGTCACTGGATGCAGAGTCTTAGTTTGAAGAGAATGTAAAAGAAACCGCGCCAGAGTAGCAAAGCTGAGGGGAATACAAGTTGTATTTTCAGAATACAGTTGACACACAGTAGTTTGCAAGCACATCATATATATATATTGTGTATAGTTAGTTATCAAGCGCCTTCCTCTGACTCCGAGGAGCACTCCCTACCTATGTTAATTTATTTTCGAATGTGTCAGCCAGCCTGCAAAGGGTGGCCTATCTGTTGGTTACACAATCAATCAAAACAAAGTACCTTATGCAGTAGCGGTCGGTGGTGGGAGTGCTGCTGGGCGGTGATGTGGGGAGGGGAGGGCAGGGTGGGGGTAGTAAACTATGGATTACGGCCAAATACAGGTAAGTAAACATAAAAATAAATAAAGCGAATTTCATTGTGCGCACTGCACCGCCAAATGCGATGCAGTGCGCGCAACGAAATTAGTTTTATTTATTTATATGTTTTCTTACCTGTAATTGGCCGTAATCCATAGTTTACTACCCCCCACCCTGCCCCTCCCCCTCCCCACGTCACTGCCCGGCAGCACTCCCACCACCGACCGCTACTGACCTTATGTCGTCGTCCCATATATAAGCAATGATCATTGGATCAGATATATAATCTGCCTTTTTGTAGTAGCCAGGGCAGGGTGAAAGTGAAATTGAGCAATTGCCCTTCATGTAACAGAGAGTATGGCCAGTGCCACCCGTAATAGAAAAATACGAGCTTCCCCACCTGCAGACAGTAGTAAATAAAACTAACGTGAGTCTGCGTCATGACTCGTATGTTTGTCTTGGGTGCAAGCTTAGCTGACTGAGCTGGCATGCCGGCTACAACCAGGTTATGTAATTTCGCTAAACTAGAGATAAGAAGAAGACTGGTGTACTGTGTACTGGAGTCCATAGTGCTAGTATAATGCCTGAAACTCCCACAAATGTTAGAGGCCGAGGAAGTGGGAGGATAGATTATTACCACAAATGTTATGTATTGTGCTTGCTAGTGCTACTGTGCCACTATGTGTTAAATTAATTTTGTGTTACTGTTTTGCTAAGAGTATTGGTTACAACAATATTCTTTTTCTTTCTTGATATAGATCCTCCTTCCGAAGAAAAACCATCACGGAAGGAGTTGGCAGCCAGGGCCCGGCGCCGGAAACTGGAGGCCATCTGCCAAGAGTACCAGCGGCTGGTGGCTCAGGCGGAGGAGGAGGTGGCAGCCGCTGCAGCCTCCTCCAATGCCCCGGGCCCCAGCCAGGCCCCACCTCCAGTGGTACGGCGCCGCGGTCAAGCAGCCGCCCGCCACCGCAATTCCTTAACAGCCAGCACTGCTGCCCCCCACCCTGGATGCCACTGCAGGGCATTTCGCCGCCAGATGCTCCTCCGGATTTCACGCCTAGAGAAGCAACTAGAGGAGCGGGTCAAGGTCCTCTTGGACAAACACCTGAAAGCCCGCTGAATTTAAGAACTATGTAGGACCCCGTTGGATTGCCCCTTTCTTATTCCTTTTGTTGGTGGGTGGGAATTGGGCGTTGGGGTTTATGGACATTGTTTGGACTTTTTCATTTTGGACATTGGTTGGGGTTAGGGAGAGGGGTGGGTCAGGTGTGGGATAGTTTATTTTTGTTAGGGTAATAAATTATATTTATACTTAAACATACGATGTTAATGTTTTGTGGTGGGGTTACTGTTTTACGAATTTACGTCACATGGTTTCCTTGCTGATGCAGGGCCGCAGCCAGTGTTTGATTTAAATAATCTGCCGATTATGTAACACACAAACAGATAGATGCGGTACCCCTCACTGAGTTATTTGTCCTACTAGTACTGTCAGTCTCTCCTCCTAGTCCATTATACCTCCCACCAAACTTATCTTACCTGTGATTGATGATGATTAAGTTCGGCACAGCGATGGCTGCATGGTTTCCCAAGAGAATGGAGAAGATGACATGGTTGTGGTGGTAGTAATAGACACTGGCAGTAGCATTTGCAAAAAAAATCAAAAAGAGACAGTCACTTGCCTGAGAGAGACTGTGGGAGGAGTAGTAGAATGAAGTAAAGTACAGTACAGAATAAGACTGCCAAACAAGCAATATTGCAACTGCTAAAGTAAAATAAAACATAATGGTGGCGGGGACAGCCTAGTACAAGAAGTTACAAACTGTAGTTGTGTCGAGTGAGTCACTTAACTTAACACAATCGTAATTCGTAACCTTTACTGCTGTGTGGTAGGATGTTGATGATGAATCCAATCAATGCCGGCAATTAATTATGATGTATTAGGTCCCTTTGGAAAAATAATTGGCTTGCACATAGACTGAGCATGGGTGGGCAAGCAGAAGAAGATCCTCGCCCTGCCTTGAAATTGAATTAGTGTTGCTTTCACCACATCTGCCCCAGCAAGCATGTGATCAATTGGTGTACATTTAATGTAGTCACATCACACCTCAATATAAATCACAGCCCGGGGAAAGAGGGTTAGGGTTTGATGAATGGATGGGAAGGGGGGTTTGGGGAAAGGTTTGACAAAGAAAAACAGTACGCATGGACACAACAGAAGCAAAGCACAATCTTGGCAGACGACCATGATCTTATCCAATAAATCTATAAAGGGAGAAAAAGGAAATGCATGCATGATGATGAAGAAGATAACTTGATGGTTAATGAGTAGTACTTACTAACTACAACTAAACAATTAGACAGTACAGGGCAGCAGTATATTCTATGCAATTTGCCTTGCCTGTATGCCCTCAGAGAGACCCAAATTACATGTTGTACCGGGCTTACTTTTAAAGATAGCAAAGAAAATTAAAAAATAGTTGTAGGGATCAATTAGCAAACAAACAACAACACAACACACAGTCGTAATGATTGAAGAGAAAAAAGGAATCAAATTAATTAAAAGACGAATGATGAATGATACTAAAGTTACTGTATTATCCTGGTCAAATTGTGGAGTTGAATCTCGTCATTCCTCTTGGTCCTATCTTCCATGGACGCTCCGCACATCAATCTTGGGTGCCACTGCCTGCCTGATGCGGATTGGTAAGGTAAGTGTGAGTTGTTTCTCCCAGTATAGCACAGGGTAAATGCCGGCCTGTAAGTGTAGATGGAAAAACAAAAGGGGTATTGAAAAATCAATGAATAAAAAAAAGCATCAATTACGGTGGAGTCCAAGAAGAGAAGAGAGAACACTTTCAGACTGAGGCGGCTTGGATACATCGTGTCTATTCTGTTTACAGCATTAAGCTACAACAACAACAGGACAGAACAGGCCCACGGCACCAGGCCGTGACCCAACCTCCATTTACCTTAAATTTTGACAGAGCCAGACAAAACTCAAAAGGCATATACAGCAACCTAGCATTTTCAAAATTAAGTGACTAAATCAATGCGCCGCTGTCAGTCATATGACTACACTCGACTCCACCGTCTGCTGTGTTTACTTTCTTGTTGAATTGTTGTGTTTACCTTTTATGCCACTTCATGAAACGCAGTTATTCCATCAATCATCTCTGATCCAACTGACTGACTGTTTGCAAAGGTAGTATGGTCATCATCATGGTGTGGTACGTGTTGTCCAACTCCAACTCAGTCTGTAGTGACTAGTCTCCGATTAAGTCCATATTCCATATTAAAAAATTGCAACGGATATTGGCCTGCACCTGCAGTAGTAGGAGTACAATTTGGTTATTAAACAACAAGAAGGGAAACATTGACTGTCACTTGAGTCACTTTCACTTTGTAGATTAACTAGTAGAGTTCGACTTCATGCACAACATCAACACAACAAACAACAGCAATCGCTCAGAGTCAGCAAGCATCCAATGCATGCCATCATTATTACCTGTCTTGCTCTTCTCTTTGGCTGTCAGATCATCAGATGCCTAGTTCTGACAGGTGTGTGTGTGTGTTTTTTAACGAGGCAGTGGCCTCATTATTACTCCACATTCATTTTGAGTGTTGGTAGTCGCTATTTCGGTTTTCGTCTTATTCATCTGTGGCACTTTGTCGCAGTTTAAGTTGGTTCACATGGTCAGCGCTGTGATGGGCCGCGGCCTGGGTAGCAGTCATTGCTGGTCAATTGAGTTTGCAGAAATGTCAGCAAGTTTCTTCGAAGAGTCTTGTCTTTCTCTGCCAAGTACCTTCTGTCCTGACAGTGATGAGCTTTGGATGCCTGCCGAGGCTGTAGCCTTCTGACAGTGATGAGTTTCGGCTCGGAAACAAAACGGATGATAGCTATAGTCACGTTTCACTTCTTATGGAGGGACTGTTAAAGGCAACATTTCTTGTACTCCAATGTCTGGCTTGATGGAAATGTAATTAGGGCGAGTCAGGAAGATGGAGCAGGACTCTGAGGAGTGGACAGTTAAATGCACAGACGTGCAACTCCAATAGGGAAATAAAAAGAGAAGACGGTGGTGATGGATTTGTTGTGATTTGATTTGAACCAGAAAGACAGATACACAGACAAATAAAGGAAGGAAGAAAGTAACAATTTGAAAGTCTAGTTGTCAGGGAAGAGGAGCTCGTCCTCAAACTCTGGTGGTTCGGACAGAAGTAGGTCCTGTAACCCACTACTTACGTCATCAAAGTCGCTCTCCTCTTCCTGCTGTGATTCACGTATTTTGTAATCCGGTGGTATAAAGTGCTGATTAATTTTGATCATGGTTAACCTCTCCACGCTTTTGGGCGAGAGACTGGTCCTTTTCAAAGTTACAATGGCACCAGCAGCACTGAAAACACGCTCAGAAGAGACACTTGCGACAGGGGAAGCCAGATACTTTATCGCCAGCCTGCTGAGCACTGTCCAATGGCTTCTTTTCCCATACCAATACACCAATGGGTTTCGATCCATGAAGACCTCTGTTGGGTCATCCAGATAGGCCTGGACCGTCCGCTCAATGCTCAGGGGTGCTCCGATGTGCTCGGGCCTGTTTTGCCTTTGCATCAGCACTGGACTTACCAGTACCCCTGCCGTAGAAACCAATCAGTTGCCGATTGTACTGTGGATGATCCTGTTCTTGCTGTTGTTGATGTTATTGGTAGTATTGGTGTCGGTGACTGCTGGAGGCAAACGCACTGCCCTCAGGCTCCGAAGTAGAACTTGACTCTGGATGCCCTGTAGTACTGGTTATGGCCTGGGGTGGGGGCCTGTAATTACCAGACATTCGTTTTCAAAGTCAATGGCTAGCTGAGCTATCGAAGTTTTGTACTTGGCAACATCCACTTCTGAAAAAGGAATTACTACCTTACTGTTCAGAAATACTTTGTACCGTGGATCCAAAATTGTGGCTGTAATGTAATGTGGATCTGACACAATTTTATTTTGAATCCTTGTATTTTCAGATAAGCGAACGGCTAAGGACTCCGCCAAATGATATGCGTCTTGTTTGTCATCCACACCTGCGTACGTTTCAGACACCTCCTTCAGCTGTTGTTCTAGCATGTGCAACAATGGGATAGCTTGGCCCATAGTACAGTCCTCCCTGCTGACTTCACGTGTGAAGATCTCAAAAGGAAGTAGCATCTCTGTCAGGCATTTAACGAGGTCCCATTGACCCATCTCAACGGTCATGCCTCTCACAGTAGGATGCATGACATAAGCATTGAGTGGTATGTACTGCTCAAACAGACGATCAAGCATGTAATAAGTTGAGTTCCAACGTGTTGGCACCTCCTGGATGAGTGCTTTGACTGGCATTTTATGCTCACGTTGAATGACTCTCAGCTGCTTCCGGGCTTTAAAAGAATGGCTGAAATGTGTGCATATTCTTCTGCAGGTGGCCAGTAAGTTGCTGACTTTGTATTCATTTTTCAGAAAGTCTTGAACAACAATGTTAATGCAGTGTGCCAAACATTGGACCCTGAAATAGCGACCATTTTGCATGGCCCTAACTACATTACTGCCATTGTCCGTGGCAACAAAACCAATGTTAAGCCCTTTTGTGCGCAGCCACTAAAAGACCTTGCTGTTAAACTCTTCCAAAATGTTTTTAGCAGTATGAGATTTCTCCATGGCAAACATGGCTACAGTTGCATGTTTGCGAGTGGCATGAAAAATCTCAGCAGCGTCAACACCAGCAGATATCTGTTCTCTAACCCCCGCAAAAGAGATCCAGTGTGCAGTGATGCACATGTAATCAGTGGCTTGGCAACTGGTCCACATGTCTGTTGTCAGGTGGATACTATGAACAGCACTCTGCTTCAAGGCTTTTCCAAGCAATTCCAGCACGTCGTGATGTAGTGCTGGAACAGCAACTCTGGCAAAATAGTAGCGGCTGGGAACATGCCATTTTGGGCAGATGGCTGTCACAAATTCCAGAAAATCCACCCCTTCAACAAAAGAAAAAGGGAGAAGGTCCAGTGCTAACATTTTAGCCAGCTTCGCATTGTACAAACGTGTTATTGGGTGGTTGCGTTCGTACTGCCCCTCCCCCCAAACATGCTGATAATGGTAGGCTGCATGGTTTTCCTTTCTCTTAGGCTCAACAACGCACTTTTTTCATTGCGGTACTCCTTGCTGTCTCAGGCTGACTCTTACTCTTGTGCCACTGAGATGTTGCTGAAGATGTGGGCGACGATAACACTGCACTGCTGGGGACAGGGCTACTTTGTGTAGCACTACCAGAGAAAATGTCTCCCTGTCCTTCCTCTTCCACCGTGATCGGATCTTCTACTCGTTTAGCCCCACCAACACCAATGGTTGCAGTTTTTATGCCGCGAAGGTGGTCCTCCCAGCTGATCAAGTGGTGTTTTTTCAGATGGGTTATTTGGCCTCCGGTACCATAGTTTGTACCAAGCTTACCCCGACTAACAGAGGTATTACAAATGGAGCATATAGCAATGTTCTCCTCCTTTTCGCTAACCGTAAAGAAGTCCCAAACTGGGGAGCTTAACTTTTGCCTCCTGCTGGAGGTGCCACTTCCAATGCCGGATGAACTGGAGGGTGTGGGTTGAATTTGACTCTGTGCTGTACCACTACCTACTTCTACTGAGGTGGTGGTTGTGCTGGATGTAGGTCGCTGCCGGGCCTTTGCTAATGCAAATATGGAAGCTGTAGGTCGTGTTGGTGTTACCTGTGGAGGTATGCGTGCTACATCCCTCGCAGCGATTTTGGATAGGGTAATAATGTTGGTCTCCATCTCCTCAGGGCCGGGAGTGATGTTCGTGATGACTGGCTCATCATCATCATCCTGCTGTTCTACATCAACCTCCATAAGTGTAAGGCTTTCTGGAACCTTCCTTTTCCCTAGCCTGGTCTTGGGACGTGTCTCCCTCTCAGACTCAGTTTGTGGCTTCCAAGTGGCATCTAGATCATCAGAAGGGGGGCTTGGCGAAGAACTTGATGGACTAACCCTCCTTTTGCTTGCTGGGGATTTGGAAGACAATGGATCTTCTGAATGAGTGGCTTCCTCTTCTTCTACCTCTGCATGAGACTCAATTTCCTGAACTGCCGCTACTTCGGGAGGAACAACAACTACTATTGCGGGCGGTGGTTGCGGCTGTTGTTGTTGACCACTTATCTGCTGTGTTTCCTCCTGCGTTGATTGGGTACTACTTTGAGATAGCGATAAGTTTATCTCAGGCTCAGCATCACTGCTTTCCACCATTAGGCTGGCTACCTCTTCCACACTCATGTGCTTGGGCCTGGGTTGGTGGGTTGCGCCCACTGATGCGGAGGTGCTGCCCCCAGCTTGCCCCCCGGACACCGCTGCTGCAGGCGTAATATTTTTTTTCCCCAAAAAGGTATTGGGCGGCACACCAGACTTAAGTGTCACTTCCTTCTTCTGTTCCTTCTTCTCAATAGCAACTTTCTTGGTACTGGAGGACCTGGTACCTGCTTTCTTTGGGCCCATCTTCTTCAGATGTCAGCAGCACTCAGTTGCACAAGTTGCAGAGATGTCTGGTCAGGTCACACGTCACGTCGTGTACAGCAGCAGGACGTCTGTCTGGCAGTACAACGGGCAATGATGACACACCTCCTCCTCAGTCTTTTGTGCACCTAAAAGAAAAAAAGCCAGAAGAACATCAGTCAAACGATAGCACAAATCAAACTAATATAATATATAACTTAGTGTGTGGTTGTCTCAATTATTAAATTTTAGAAACTCAGTGAACAACAACAGTGTAGCCATTTATGAGACTTTGACAACAAGGCCAGGGCTTTCCTGGTGTACTGTGTACACTCAGGAAGAATAAGAATAGCAAAGAACAAAAACAAAAATGTAGTGGAGCCTGTTTGGCCTAAATTTGTGCATCACGTGGGATGGATGCAGCATCAGGGAGCTGCAGTTGGCAATGGGGATGGATTTGGAAGACAAGAGGAACAATGGAAAGACACGCAGGCCTATGTGGCAAAAACAGCACACTACTAACTACCACCACAAAATGGCCCCCAGCCACATGGTCACTCACAGGCACAAGGCACGGCAAACAATGAACTCAAGCAGGCCTATGTGGCCAGACAAAGGATGCCTGATAAACAACACACAGAGCTTTAATGCAAAAACTAAAATCCACATGGCTAAAAACAGGTTGGAAAGTTACACAACAACAACACATACACACGCAAAAAAGGCATTTATTTAACACACCCAAAAAGTGAAATAGACCCCCCAAAAAAACCCACATTTTGCAATTCAATCCAATGCCATCCATGCCCTAAATGATGTTTAAATTCAACAGACAACACAAACAGTTTTTATGCACCCATTATGACTACCTCTGGGCCTACTGGCAGACTAGGCCGCAAGCTTGGAGGCCTATGGCAAAAGCACAGTGGCTGGTCCCACAAAATGGCCGCCACCACATGGCCAGGCCACCCACAATAACAAGAAAGTGAAGACAAAGGACAGGACCAGGAAGTTGGAGACTCTGGGGAACTTCCTTCCTCTTTAAAAAAATTGTTAAAAAAAGAAAAATGACTCCTTGCTCACAAAACTACATCTAAATGACAACCTGAGGAGTTTTTTGAGCAAAATGAACAAAATCATCATGTTCGATGAAGGTTTTATGCTGCTCGAGAGATATTCTTTGCCAGATTGTAAATTCTGCGTGTTCGGCATCGCAATCTTCACAAAAAGTCGTTATCGCGCGTGCGAAAACGCATATTAAGCGCGCGAAGAAGAAAAAAGTGTAAGTCCGCGTTGTCGCGCAGTGCGGAGTTGCCAAAAGTCCGCGAGCTGAACGCCCAGGGTTACCTACTGGCTGAAAAGGCCTATTTATTTAACACACACCAAAAAACTGAAATACCACCCCAAAAACCACATTTTGCAATTCAATGCAATGCCATCCATGCCCTAAATGATGTTTAAATTCAACAGACAACACAAACAGTTTTTATGCACCCATGCTGATGACTACCTCTGGGCCTACTGGCAGACTAAGCTGCAAGCTTGGAGGCCTATGGCAAACGCACAGTGGCTGGTCCCACAAAATGGCCGCCACCACATGGCCAGGCCACCCACAACAACAAGAAAAGGAAGACAAGACAGACAATGCAGGCCTATGGCAAATGCATAATCCCTGGTTTCACAAAATGGCCTCCACCCACATGGCCAGGCCACCCACAATAACAAGAAAGTGAAGACAAAAGGACAGGACCAGGAAGTTGGAGACTCTGGGGAACTTCCTTCCTCTTTAAAAAAATTGTAAAAAAAAGAAAAATGACTCCTTGCTCACAAAACTACATCTAAATGACAACCTGAGGAGTTTTTTGAGCAACATGAACAAAATCATCATTTTCGAGAAGGTTTTATGCTGCTCGAGAGATATTCTTCGCCAGATTGTAAATTCTGAGTGTTCGGCATCGCGATCGTCACAAAAAGTCGTTATCGCGCGCGCGAAAATGCATATTGAGCGCGCGAAGAAGAAAAAAAGTGTACGTCTGCGTTGTCGCGCAGTGCGGAGTTGCCAAAAGTCCGCGAGCTGAATGCCCAGGGTTATCTACTGGCTGAAAAGGCCTATTTATTTAACACACACCAAAACACTGAAATACCACCCCAAAAACCACATTTTGCAATTCAATCCAATGCCATCCATGCCCTAAATTATGTTAAAATTCAACAGACAACACAGAAACAGTTTTTATGCACCCATGATGACTACCTATGGGCCTACTGGCAGACTAGGCCACAAGCTTAAGCCTATGGCAAAAGCAAGCACACTGCCTTGCTCCACAAAATGGCCGCCACCCACATGGCCAGGCCACCCACAATAACAAGAAAGTGAAGACAGACAATCAATGCAGGCCTATGGCAAAAGCACACTGCCTGGATGGCTCCACAAAATGGCCGCTAGCCACCCACAACAAAAAGAAATGGAAGACAGACAATGCAAGCCTATGGCAAAAGCACACTGCCTGCCTTCACAAAATGGCCGCCACCCACTTGGCCAGGCCACAACAACAACAAGCATAAGCCAAGGGGAACAAAGAAAAGACATGCAGGCCTATATTGAAAAAGCAGCACACTACTAAACTACCACCACAAAATGGCCCCAAGCCACATGGTCACTCACAGTCACAACAGGCCATGGAAAACAATGAACTCAAGCAGGCCTATAATATGACCAGACAAAGGAGGCCTGCTAAACAACACAGCATTAATACAAAAATGCAAAAAGGAAAATCCACAGGGCTACGAAAGCACACACACACATCCAACAAAGGTATTTATTTATTAACACACCCAAAAAGTGAAATACACCCCAAAAACCACATTTAACAATTCAATCCAATGCCATCCATGCCCTACATGCTGTTTAAATTCAACAGACACCACAGAAACATGCACCCATGGGTACCTCTGGGCCTACTGGCTGAAATTTCAATCAAAGAAAAACAACTAGGCCCCTACTGAAGTTACAGGCCACCCAGGCCACAACAATACATTTTAAAAACGATGAAAATCCCAAAAAAATGTAGTTACAAACAAGCCCCAATCAAACAAACAAGTACACCAATTCTCCAACTTACTTGTAAAATCTCAAATCCAAAAGTCCTCAAATCCAATCCAATGATATGATGCAGCAGACAGACACAAAAAGTGATCCTTCCAGTTCCAAATCCAAATGAAAGTGAACAGCACATGGACAAAGCACTGGGAGGAGCCTGCTGGACAGGAATAGGAAGTTGGAGACTCAGGGGCACTTCCTTCCTCTTGAAAAAAAAAAAGTAAAAAAGAAAAAGGACTCCTTGCACAAAAAACTACAGCCAAATCACAATCTGAGGAGTTTTTTGGAGCAAAATAATCATTTTCAAGAAGGTTTTATGATGCTCGAGAGATATTCTTCGCCAGATTGTAGTTTCTTCGTGTTCGGGATCGCGATCTTACCAACACTGGCGCCGGAAGTCGGATCGCGCGTCCGAATGACGTGTTTGCGTTCGCACACTCTCGCGGGATCGTGCGGCCGGATTCCAAATCTCGTGGTGCCCGCGAACGGATAGGACTTCGCGTCGGCGAACGCAGAATCACGGTAGGTCGTTACCGCGCGCGCGAGAATGCATATTGAGCGCGCAAAGAAGAAAAACAGCTACGCTACGCTGCAAATTGCGTAGTGCTCGGTAACTTCGCGTTCTACGTGAATCGCGAAGTTACCGAAACTACGCAAACTCCGCGAGCATAGTGTAGTTCACCGCCCAGGGTTAGTCACATGTAGGGCAGTCCCTCTAGGGTAGGAAAGGATAGATAGTCACTGTCACTGCCCAGGGCATTGGAGGCAGACACACATTTGTTTGTATTCTCCGCCCAATGTCTTGCTTGAGGGAAATGGCTTTGGAGGATGAGTCGGGACTTCTTCAATACACAAAGTTGCGAGTCCGACTCCAATCTGGCAATAAAATGTGTCTAAGAGTAAGACAATGGGGATGAATTGGTCAAACAGACACACACAAATAATAAAGTAAATAATGTTCCCTAGCTATATATATATATTTGTTTGGGGAGCGTCATAGAAAGAAAGCCTAGTAGTTAGGAAAGTAGATCTCATCCTCAATTCTGGTAGTACCCCCAGAAGTAGGTCATCTAACACACTACTTCCATGGCCTGAGTCTCCGTCATCTTCCTCCTGTGGTACTCCAGGTATGGTGTAATCCGGTGGTATAAAGTGCTGATTCATTTTGATCATGGTTAATCTCTTCACGTTTTGGGGCGAGAGACTGGTCCTTCTCACTGTGACAACGGCACCATCAGCACTGAAAACACGCTCAGCGGAGACACTTGCGACAGGGCAAGCCAGATAGTTTATTGCCAGACTGCTGAGCGCTAGCCATTGGCGCCTCTTCCCATACCAATACACCAATGGGTTTTGATCAAGGTAGACCTCTGTTGTGTCATCCAGATAGGCCTGGACCATTCGCTCAATGTTCATTGCTGGTGCTCCACTTTGCTTGACCTTTTTTGTCTTCTCCTCTGGACTTTAGCCCTGCCAGTAGAAACCACTCAGTTGCCGATTTGGGGGCTGATGCTCCTGGTCTTGGTATTGTTGATGGAGTTCTTGTCATTGGTTTTGGCTGCTGTGAGCCAACAGCACTGCCCTCAGGCTGTGAACTTGAAGGCTGCCCCACCAGACTTGTGCCCTGGACCAGTTGGCCTCTAATTCCCTGCCGTTCTTTTTCTAGCTCACTGCCTTTCTCAGCTATCCATGTTTTGTATTTTCTAACATCTCCGTCTGCAAAAGGAATGAAAGTGAACAGTAATGGTTTGTACCGTGGATCAAAAATTGTGGCACAGATGTAATGTTTGGAGACCACAATGTCTCTTTGCACCCTTATGTTAGCAGACAAGAGAAGGATTAAGCTCTCCACCAAGTCATACGCATCTTTTGTTTCCTCCACACCTGCGTACATTGCAGACACCTCCTATAGCTGTTCCTGTAGCATGTGTAACAATGGGATAGCTTGGCCCATAGTACTGTCCTCTTTGTTGATGTCTCTTGTGAACACCTCAAAAGGAAGCAGCATCTCTGTCAGGCATTTGACAAGGCCCCATTGGTCCATCTCAATGATCATGCCTTTTATAGTTGCATCTCCTCTTTGCATGACATATTCATTGATAGATCTGTACTGCTCAAACAGGCATTCAAGCATGTAATAAGTGGAGTTTCAGCATGTTGTCACCTCCTGTATGAATGCTTTAACAGTCATTCTATTATCATGCTGAATGACCCTCAGCTGTTTCCGGGCTTTAAATGAATGGCTGAAATGAGTGCAGATTCTTCTGCAGGTGGACAGTAAGTTGCTTACTTGGTCTTCTTTTTTTAGAAAGTCCTGTACAATGATGTTGATGCAGTGCGCCAAACACAGGACTCTGAAATAACCACTATCGGCCATGGCCTTAACTATATTACTGCCATTGTCCGTGGCAACAAATACAATCTTAAGCCCTTTTGGTCGCAGCCATTCAAAGACCTTGTTGTTAAAGTCTTCCAAAATGTTTGCAGCTGTATGGGATTTCTCCATTGCGAACATCGCTACTGTTGCAATCTTCTGAGCAGCAATAAAAATCTCAGCAGTGTAAACACCTGCAGATATTTTTTCTCTAGCCCCCACAAAAGAGATCCAGTGTGCAGTGATGCACATGTAATCAGTCGCTTGGCAACTGGTCCACATGTCTTTTGTCAAGTGGATACTGTGAACAGCTCTCTGCTGCAAAGCTTGTCCAAGCAATTCAAGCACATCATGATGTAGCGCTGGATCAACAACTCTGGCAAAATAGGACCAGCTGGGAACCTTCCATTTTGGGCAGATGGCTGCCACAAATTCAAGAAAACCCACTCCTTCAACAAAAGAAAAAGGAAGGAGGTCTTCGCGTTGTACAAACGTGCCATTGGGTGGTTGCCTTCATACTTCCCCTCTGGCCTAAACATGGCAGAAATAGTAGCCTTACTTTTTTTCTTTCCTGATGCCACTGATGCAGGTGACATCTTGAGAGCAGGCGGTGGTAGGCTCAATGTGCTTTTCAGTGGAGCAGTCACTGTCCTCTGTCCCCTTGGTGTCTCGACCTAGGTCTTGTGCCATTGCGATGTTGCTGATGTGGGCGATACTACTGCACTGTTGGGGAGAGGGCTGCTTTGCGTAATGAAGATGATCACCTTCCACCATGATCGGATCGGATTCAGATTCCGTGCTCAGCCGGCTTTCACCCCCTTCACCAACAACACTTGCAGTTTTTTGGTCGCTAAGGTGTGCCTACCAACGGATCGTATGGTGCTTTCTCAAATGGGTAGTTTGGCCCCTGGTACCATAGTTTGTACCAAGCTTACCCCGACTAACACTTGCTCCGCAAAAGGAGCATAAGGCAATGTTCACCTCCTTCTGGCTAACCGAAAAGAAATCCCAAACTGGGGAGCTCAACTTTCTGATGCTGTTGCCACTGCCAATGTCGTATGAACTGGCGGTAGGTGGGCGTTTAGACGTTTGACTCTCGGCAGTACCTACTTCTACTTAGGTGGTTGTGGATGTAGGTCACTGCTGGGACTTTGCAAATATGGCAGTTGGTGGTGGTTTGCCCTGTGGTACCACTGCCACATTCCCCCGGGAAGTTGGGATGGGGTAATGTCGGTCTCCACTCGGGCTGGGCTATCATCCATGATGACTGGCTTGTCCTCATCCTCCTCTTCTACATCTGCCTCCATAACTCTAAGGCTTTCTGGAACCTTACTTTTCCCTAGCCTTGTCTGAGTCGTCTCGGGGCATGTCTCACTCTCAGACTGAGGCAGGATCCAAGTGGTGTCTAGATCATCAGAAGGGGGGCTTGAAGAAGAAGATGATGCACCACAAACCCTCCTTTTTCTAGCGGGAGATCTGGAAGACAATGGATCTTCTGGAGCAGATTGCTCTTCTTTCTCAGCATGAAGCTCAATCTCTTGAACTGCTCCTACTTTGGGAGGAACCACTATTGGTGGTTGTGGCTGTTGTTCTTGTTGTTGTCCACTTCTCTGAGTTTCCTGCAACAATTGGGTACTACTTTGCGATAGAGATAAGTCAATGTCAACATCACTGCTCGTCGGCGTTGCTGTGATTTAACTGGCTGCCTCTGTGACAGACATGGGCTTGGGCCTTGAATGGTGTGGGTCCACTGATTTGGGGGTGCTGCTCCCAGCTTTCTCCCCAGAGGCCAGTGCGGCAGGCACAGTTTTTTGTTTTCCAAAAAACATTTGGGGCGACATACCAGTGGTGGTGGTGGTAATCTCCTTCTCACTGGCCACTTTCTTGGTATCAGTTTTAGCAGCTTTGTTTGGGGTCATCTTGAAGCTGTCAGTTAGCAGTGGCACTTAGCTTCACAAGTTGAAGAGATGTCTGAAGTGTGGGTCACTCAGGCGTCACGCTCAGGCCGTGCACAGGCCTTTTTTCTGGCAGTACTGTGGGTAATGTTTTGTTGTCTCTTGTTGTCTTGTCGTGCACCTAAATGAAAAGAAGCAAGCAGGACATCAGTGAAACGAGGCATTGTTGCTGTTCAATTAGTAGCGCAAACAAAAACAATATCATTTAGTGTGGTCACTGCTGTTACTCCCTTAATTAACAATACAGTGTATATCTACTCATTAGTAAAATGGAAAACCACAGCATACTTTCATTGTGACTGACTGACCACTCAGGAAGAATAAGAGAGAGCAAAAACAACAACAACATACAGATGAAACTGTTTCCTTTATGTGCGGCATGGGATGTCACATCACTCACGTGTGATGTGGCACTTAGGGAGGTGCAACTGGCAAATGATGACAATGGAAGGAATAATCCCTAGCCAATTAATACTGTTGTGCACCTATAGCAGACATGAGTTGATTGATGTAAGATGTAGTGGGAAATGGTATAAACAAAAACATTTTTTTTTTTTTAAATATACAAACAAAATTGCATTTTTTTTTTACCGATTAGTATTACTTAAAAAAATTGACAAATTAAAGTAATTAAACATAAGTGAAGTTATCCTCAAAGATATAATAATAAGTTATTATTAAACTGCTGTCTCATTGCTCAACCATCCATGCACTGCAGCCTATGGCAAAAAGGGCTGAATTTGGTTGGACGCACAAAATGACTGCCAACCAGTGCCACATTGTCATCAACAACAACACTGAACATAAAGACATTCATTGGGAACAAGGAGAAGACATGCAGGCCTATAGGGAAAGCACACTGGCTGGATCCACAAAATTGCTGCCACCCAGATGGTCACAACAAGAGGCAGGAGGCCTAGAAGAACAAAGAACGCTTGCAGGCCTATGGCAAAAGCAAACTGGCTGCATCCACAAAATGGCTGCCAGCCACATGGTCACACTATAACAACAACCAGCAAGAAGGCATGGCCACAACAAAGAAGACATGCAAGCCTATGGCAGCAGCACACTGGCTGCCTGCACAAAATGGCCGCCAGCCACATGGTCACACACTCACAACAAGAAGCAGAAGGCCTAGAAAGCAAAGAACGCATGCAGGCCTATGGCAAAAGCAGTACACTGGCTGCCTACAAAAAATGGCTGCCAGCCCCATGGTCACAATGACAACAACCAGCAAGAAGGCATGGTCACAACAAAGCAGAAGACATGCAGGTCTACGGCAAAAGCACACTGGCTGGATACACAAAATGGCCGCCATCAATATGGTCTCACAACAAGAAGCAGGTGACCTAGAACATAGGACGCTTGCAGGCCTATTGATAAAGCACACTGGCTGCCTACACAAAATGGCCACCAGCCACATGGTCAAAACAAGAAGCTGAAGGCCTAGAACAAAGAACGCATGCAGGTCAATGGAAAAAGCACACTGGCTGCCTACACAAAATGGCCGCCATCCACATGGTCACAACAAGAAGCTGGAGGCCCAGAACAAAGTATGAATGCAGACCTATGGCAAAAGCACACTAGCGGCATACACAAAATGGTAGCCAGCCACATGGCCACAACAACAACAAGCTGGAGGCCTAGAACAAAGAACACATGCAGGCCTGTGGCAAAAAAGCACACTGGCTGCCTACGCAACATGGTTGCCAGCCACATGGTCACAACAAGAAGCTGGAGGCCTGGAACAAAGAATGCATGCAGGCCTATGGCAAAAAAGCACACTGGCTACCTACACAAAATGGCCGCCAGAAACATGGTCACTCACAAGTCACAACAACAAGAGGAAGGAGGCCTGTAAAACAAACAGCACATGCAGGCCTAGGGACAGTCCACTGACTATACAAAATGGTCCCTGGCCAGTGGCCACATGGCATCTGAAACAAAGGCAAATGGTGGCTTATGGCAAACACACACAGTGGCCAGACAAAGGAGGCTTGGTAAAACAGAAAACATCATTAATTCAGCAATGCCAAAAACAAAAATTATTGGGCTAAAAAAAATGTTTACAACAACACACATCCTTCAAAGGCATTACCCCTCCTAGGCCTATATGCGGTTTGCATGAAAAAAACATGAAATACCACATAAAGCACATTTTGTATTTCACTCCAAATCCATCCATGGCCTAAATGCTGTAAACACCACATAAACTGTTGTTTCATGCACCCATGACTAACACTGGGCCTGCTGGCTGGAAGGCCAATTGGCAGACTAGGCCACATAGTGAATTCAATCAATATTTCAAATGAATTAAAAACATGGAGAGACTGTAGTAAACTGTAAAAACATGTTTCCTTCAAAAAAGAAGAAAAAAATTGCAAAGAAATGTGTGACCACTAGGCCCCTACTGAAACATTCCACCCATCACAATACATTTTACAAATACATTAACAGTACAAATAAATCCAGGTGCATGGCCCCAATCAAACAAACACCAGTTTTTCAACTTATTTGTGAAATCTCAAATACAAAATTCCTTAAATGCAATCCAATGGGATATGCAGCAGAGCAGACACAAAGAGTGAGCCTTCCAGCTCCAAATCCAAAATGAAAAGTGACCAGGAGATGAATAAAGCACTGGGCGGAGCCTGCTGGACAGGAACAGGAAGTTGGAGACTCTGTGGCACTTCCTTCCAGTTGAAAAAAAGTAAAAAAACAAAAAAAACACAGCCAAATGCCAATTTGTGGAGGTTTTTAACTCCAAATCGTCAGTTATGGAAGATTTTGATGCTTCTTGAGGAGAGAATCTTTCCCAGATTGCAGCTGCGGTAGATTCTGCGCGTTTGGGATCGTGTACAGGAGAAAACCTCCTCCAGAAGTTGCTGGCACACCCGAATGACGTGTTGGCGACCACAAAATCTCACTGGAGCATACGGGGATCTAGAAAATCTTGTGGCACCAGCGAACCGCCCTAAAAATCTCATGGGCGATTGCGAGGGCCCATCAAGTCGCTTGCGTGCACGCAAAATGATGCTACGAGCGCGCGGACCAAAAAAAACTCTGCTCCGTTGCGAAATGCGGAGTTTAACGATAACTCCACATTCTCTGCAGAACGCGGAGTTGCCGAGATCCGCAAACTCCGCGAAAGGAGCAGAGTTTTACGCCCGGGGTTAATATTTTATCATGAAAACACCCTAAACATAGGACAGAGCACCCTCACTATAAGATAACTCTCTACAGATACAAAAGTGCTCTGCATCTTAGACCAATGACAAACCTTTCCTGCCTGCATAAAGTGATTCAGAAATGTGTCTCTGATCAACTAACTGCCTTTCTACACAATCAATCACAACCTATTTGCACCTTTTCACCAAGGATAAAGCACCTAAACATATATGATAAAAATATTAGGTGATGCTCTCTCCATCATTGGCAAATGTGGAGTACGTTTACTAGTAAGTAAGTACATTTGTTTATTTGGGGGGAATCACCCATAAAACACATATAAAAATACATTTGGAATAATTTATCAATAGCTGTACAAAAATTTAAAAGAGTAACCATTAAAAAAAACAATGTTTCGTTTACATAAAACTTTAAAAACCTTACAGTTCTTTAGATAAATTGAGTCTTATCCACCAGACAAGATATAAATATTTTGACTAGGAATGGACGGAATTGGTAGAGTTGCATTCAGCAGATTTCACGTAATTACATTACAATTCAGCTGAATTCCACCAAGGGGCAGAGTCGGCACCCCAGTGTGCATGCCATACCCCTCGGTGCCCTTAAATGAGTATGTAAGGGGGCCGAGGGATTGCAACTCCAGTGCTTTCCCATCAGTGCCCTTACATACTTATGGTACTTGAATTGGGCTTGAAGAGGGAGCAGTTCCTCTTTGTTTAACAATCACTCCAGATTAAACTTTACTCTGCACTGGTTTTTAAAAATAGAGGGACTGTTCCCTCTAAGTCCTGTTTAAGCACCATTGCACCCATAGTGTCTCCTTTACTTGCTACTAATATGGAGGTCTACCTTGGGTTAGCAACAATTCCTTTCCTCACTATTAATATAAGGTGCTACCTTGGGTTATCAACAATTTCCTAGGGCTTCCCTGCACCTCAAAATCCATATATTGCCTGCACTGTGTGATCACCCTTCCTCTACCCTGCAATGCCTGTAGCACCCCACTGTGTACTACCAAAGATCCCAACATTCCTCCCACCCCACCCTAAGCCCAGTGCATAAATCCCAGTATCTCCACTCTCTGTACCTGGGAGCAGATTTCCTCAGGAGCCAAGACAGCAAACCTCCACAACAGTGGGCAGACCAAGACCACCGCTCCTTTCCTGTTAATACCTCTGGGTTATCTTCCACTTTCTTCGTGCTTGATAGCTCACTCTTCCATATCTGTAGGCCAAAGGCTTTATTCCACTCATCTCACCTAGTTGCTAGTGTCCCCTGGAAGGCCCCGAAAAAGCACCTTCCTGCAGTTGTAAAACTGTCTTTCGGTGCGCTATAGGTGGCTCTGTCGCTCCTGGGGGCCCAGTGGAGGCAACTCCTCCTCCCGCTGACCCCGCTCCAGCTTGGCAGGCTCCTACCCCCAGTGCCACCGAGCCCTGGGCAGCTGCTCCGTTCCAGGATTTACCATGGTAGTGCTATTCACTTCGCTGGCCTGCAGGGCACACGCCCATTGGAGGAGCTTAAACTCGGCCCCTTTGATTCAACGCACAACCTCATTGGATAGCCACGGCACCTGGAAGTGATTCGGAATCAACAAAAGAGAGGACTTTAAACAACGCCACATCATAAAAAAAATTGACTGTGGTAGGCCATACACCTCAGCCAAGGTAAAATAGTGAGCAGATCAGTGCTGATTTAATTCCGCTGGTGGACCGGCGGAATTAATTAGCAATTAGACATGGCATGAGTAACATGGCATGAGTAACACGGAATTACTAAATTACTCCAATTCCGTATTACCTCCATATCACCTCCCTATTATCTGATATTAAAATTCGGAGTGCTTCTGCGTAGTGCCTCATTCCCAGTCAACAGCAAATTGTGATCATCCAGGTCATCTTTAAATGATGGTAGGACGGGCAGAAGAACAAACAAGCATTTGCTATGCAATAGGTCTCGCATTCACGCAAGTTTGAGCTATTGGCATTGTAAATGACAATGCCTTTTATTTATGTTTTGGGTTTTAAAAGATAAATAAAAGGCATTGTCATTTACAATACTGATAGCTTAAACTCTCACAAATGCGAGACCTATTGCATTGCAATAAAGGGCCTTCTCAACCGCTTGTTAGATTGTAAATATCAGAGGAAGAGATCGGCCTGCTAGTCTTCAAAGTAGTGATAAATAGTGCAGTGAATAAGATGTGCAAGTGTTGTAAATTACACAGACACAAAGTGTGAAGTGAGAGTTACATATAATCCGAGCTATAAACACTAACAAAGCATTCCAACACCTTTCGATCTGTCGCGGCTCAGGAGGAAGAGCAGGAGGGGGGGCTATTTCCTGCCCTCTCCATGATTTGAGCATGCATGTGGCATTGCGTAATGTCATTGCTATCTTTGGCCTAATAAAAAACACTCCAGCTGGAGTAGGGCTCTGGCTTCACCTCCTGGTGCAGGGCGGGCTGTGCTTTATGGCAGGCATGGAGGGAGGGATGGTCTCGGCTGCAGCTCCGGGCCCGTACAGTGCCCCTGCTATTACTAGTGAGCGAGAGGTGCTGAGATGGTGGTATTGGTGGTGGTGGTGGTGGTATTGGTGGTGGTGGGGGTGGTATTGGTATTGGTGGTATTGGTGGTGGTGGTATTGGTGGTGCTGCTATTGGTGGTATTGGCGGTATTGGTGGTGTTGGTATTGGTGATGGTATTGGTGGTGGTGGCATTGGTGGTGGTGGTGGTATTGGTGATGGTATTGATGGTGGTGGTATTGGTGGTGGTGGTATTGGCGGTGGTAGTGATGGTATTGGTGGTGGTGGTGGTATTGGTGGTGGTGGTATTGGTGGTGGTGGTATTGATGGTGGTGGTGGTATTGATGGTATTGGTGGTGGTGGTGGTGGTAGTGGTAGTGGTGGTTGTGGTGGTATTGGGTATGGGGGTGCTATTGGTGGTGGTATTGGTAGTATTGGTGGTTGTATTGGTGATGGTGGTATTGGTGGTGGTGGTGGTGGTATTGGTGGTTGTGTATTGGTTGTATTGGTGGTGGTATTGGTATTGGTGGTGGTATTGGTGGTGGTGGTATTGGATTGGTGGTATTGGTGTTGGTGGTGGTATTGGTGGTGGTGGTATTGGTGGTGGTATTGGTGGTGTTGGTATTGGTGGTGTTGGTACTGTAGGTGGTATTGGTGGTGTTGGTATGGGTGGTGGTATTGGTGGTGGTGGTATTGGTGGTGGTAGTGTTGTTAATAAAACAGGCTTTTGAAAACAACCCGTCAGGTGGCTTTAGTACAGATGACATGTAACACAGATGTGCTGTTGTCAGCTTCAGCCCATTAGAACAGGATTATGTGCTTCCTGGAATTCACATGACTTAATTCGCTAATCATTTCTAAATCCATTTTACTTTTGGGGGGGATGGGGTTGAAACAGACACGAGATAATGCCAGGTTAAAGTGATTGAAAGCAGGCGCCAGTGTCACTGGGTCAGCCGTGCTGCTTAAAAAAACACAATTGGTTTCAGCTGAAGCAGCGCACGTCCGGCCTGCAGTAAGAGAAACTCAATAAAGTAAATAATGCTTACAGACTAAATAACAGGTCCCGTGAAACAACCGAAGTACAGAGGCCAGTCGCCATGGGAAGGGTACAAATGAAGACAAGGCCATCCTAAGGAGGGACTAACAAGCCTATTAACGAATCCGAAGGCAGCATTTACGAAAGACAATGACACAAGCCAATGAAAAATATGGGAGGAGAGTGGGTGCGGCTTCTCTCCCATACTCTACTACAGCAGTCTTGCAGAGCGAGCAGTGCATGCGTGCTGCCGCTAGGCTCGACCTAAAAATGTGCTTCAGATTCAGGACTTAGTTTACAAGAGGGATAAAGGTATGACCAACCAGTTGGAGCTCGCCATTTACTGCAAACATTATTCACTGACAGAGTCCCATGTCTAAAGTTCCTGAAAATTGATCTTGCTTGGGGGGTGGTTCTATCCGATCCATGAACTGTTTGAATACCAGATTACATTAAAATCAAGTAACCTTCCCATCAGGCTTTCAGCTGATGACTCCACTAGGCACCTTTCATGTACGTACAGCCAATACGTTGACTTCAGTAAATCTAACATCCCCTTAGTAATCAGCTTAGGGTTATCTCAAGGTACATGCAAATCAAACTTATACAACCAGCACCTCACATGATAAAACCCTAGTAATTTACAAGACTTATCAATACCTTTCAATTCAGCAAGTTGTTACTGAGAAGTCAGTCTACTAGTTCTCCTTGATTTGATGGTGGCCTTTGACAACACATACCCCAAAAAGATTGTCTATACACTTGATCAACGCATGAACATCAACTGTTCTGAACTCCGAATGATTTCCACAGCAATGCGCTTTGGCTGTCAAAGCTCTTTTCAGTCAACCGATCGTTTTCACTTGTTAAAAGCAGATGTTTTGTGTGAATGCATTGCATAAAGTAGAACTATGCATAGGATACATCTGTACACCTGATTAAAATGCAATCAGCTTTGCTGCAGCGCTAGAGTGATGCAAAATGATGCACACAGCACAAAGTGGCACCTGCTATTTTTTATCCAGTGAAAAGGTGTTGTTCCTTTGCGTCACTTTGTATCAAGGGGGCATTTCTAGGGTGGGTCAGGGCAAACATTTGCAGGTTTTGATGCAAATACAATCTACTTAGAGAAACTAATGCCTATTTGAAGCAGGTGTAAGCAGCAGTGTTGGAAAGTGGATTATTGGTAGGGGCAAATGTAGGTCTGCCACTGGCAATAAGGCCACTAACCATTGGTAGGACTCAGCATAGGTCTTAGAAAATTATTCCCATGCTCAACCCTTGGTAGCTTGGCTGCGAGCAGGCAGGCTTAACTTCAAAGACAGGTATGTAAAGCATTTAAAAACACCATTTCAGTAAATAATTAAGACACAACACATAATAAAAATTCAACATCAATTTATACAAATAGGAAATATTTTTATCTTTACAATGACACCAAAACGACAAAAATCCAATGTAGGGAACCGGAGATATGAATTTTCAAAGATTTAGCAAAAATAGCACTTAGAAAAGTATAGCACCATATTGGGATACAGGCTCGCGATAGACCGACCCAAAGTCAAAGTTTCAGGCCGACTGCGATGGAGCCCTGAGTGGATACCCCACGCGGAAGGTCCTGGTCACAGTTTTTACCTTCGGACTTTGAAACTTTTCTGGAGCTTTTCTCCCCGAGGTCCCTCGAAGCTCTCAGCCAGTCCGCATTCGGTGAGGGTTCGCCGGCTTGCCTTGCGATGAGCTCCCGGTCTCCTTTCTACATTCGGACTTAGAAACTTTTGCGGTTCGGCCTCGTGAGCGTTCTAGCGGGGCAAACCCAGGATCCAGGCCGACACACGGTTGAAGGCAGGCGGCTTGGCTTTCGCGGTTGCTCCCGGTCACCTTTTCTATGAGCGGACTTAGAAACTTTTCTGGAGCTTTTTCTCGCGGGGTCCCTCGATGCTCTTCACCAGGCCGGATTCGGTGAGGGTTAGCCAGCCTCGGATTTCTTCTACTCCAGGTCAAACTCTGAAAGTTGGACCGACGGAGCTTTTAGCGGGACGAACCTGGATGGCTTGGCCGGCTCACGGTTGAAGGCAGGCGGCTTGGCTGAACAGGTTGAGTCGGTCCCTCTATGGAGCTTTTTTTCAAAGTTCCTCCAAAGTTCTCCAGACTTTTTGAACTTCTTCCAGAAGTTCCTCAAAGGGTCCCAAAGTGTCTCAAACTCACTCCAAGGGTCTGGAAGCTCCAAGATGGTCCTTGAAAGTTGAGGACTTCAGTTCCCACAATACACTTGGACGTCACCCTTACAAATCCACTGGTAGTTCCCCAGGTTGATGATCCTTGGTGGTGAGGGTCCAGGTGAGCTCTGTTAACCTGTAGCTTACGGGGAGTCCACTCTTTACTTCTTTTTCAGCAAGGTAGTCCACAGGGCTGTAGTTTCTGATGGTGCAGGCTTCAGAGGTCAGGCCTTAGAATTTGCACAGCAAAACCTCTCAGCTTGGCACAATGTCTTGCTTTTGTCAGTTTCAAGCAGCAGATCTGGAGGGCTCTGCCCCTCTCAGATACTTATTCCAAGTTCTCTGGGTCAGACAGGAGGTCACTCCTGACCAATGGGAGCAGGGTAACTCCTCAAACATATGACCACATCCTGTAGAGTGTGGCATTATTTTGTCCCAGAGTGCATCAAATCATCCAAATCCATAATGGCAGATTTTCCAGCAAGGAGGTAAGAGCTGGCTAAACACACCCCTAGGATGGCTAATTTACTTAGACTCTCCCCCCTGCACCTGCTCATACCTTCCTTAATCCTACCATCTGCCTGAGGTAGAAAGTTCAGAGTTGTAAATGACACTGTTCTCTGCTCTCCTCTTTGAAAAACATAGTTTACGACTCCTCCCCCTGGCCTGGCATTCCTATGGAACAGCACACTGCCCTGCCAGCAGAGCAGGTTAACCCCAGGGGCTCTTTATCACCTCTTCAAGGCAGCCTGGCTAATCCACTTAACTCTGACCAATCAGGGCAGGCCACTGGAAGGCTGAATTTGGACCTACAAACAAGAAAGTCTTATAACTTCTTGTCTGTACCTTTTAGGAGAAATTCAACAATATCATATTGTTGGATTTATTAATACCATTCGGGGAAGTCTTTGAATGGTACTCCTAGCCCTCTCCTATCAAGAGTTATTAATTAATAACTTCCTACCATGTTAACCTATGTAACAGGGGATTTACAATGGGAAAAATGACTTGGGCCATTTTTCCAGCACCAGGACTTACAAAAACATATTTTAGAAGTACTTTGCTTATATCTACAGGACCCCCACTCCATGGGACAACTAGGGGAGACTTTAGGGGTTCTGAATCTGTAGAAATATTGCATATCCTCACTTCACAGTGCTCCTAGCATCAAAGTCGAATTTGGGCAGCACTTTACCACAATGTGGCGAGTGAAATGTAAAATTTCACTTAATCCAGGGCATATAAAACATTTTATAAAGGTCTACCTTATAGATACCTGACCCCCCACCCCTGGGACACCTAGGGGAGACCCTGGGGGTCCCTAATATGCCATAACTTTATAGGTTATCCATTTTTAAGTGCCCCAAACACCAAAGTCGAGTTTGGGCACAATGTACTTTTTAAAAGCAGTCATGGCACCCAGGGCTGCTTTTAAAACTGACCTCAGGCCTCAGCAGTGCACACATGCAAGTGCAGAAAGGGCTGCTGGCCTCCAAACTGCCATGCCTTACTACATACTAGGGACTGATAGGTAGTTTCAATTCCCCTGCCCTATTATATACTAGGGACTTATAGGGTAGGTCATGCCAATCACAGGGGTACCCCAACCCATAGTGTATCCTAGTGTATGTAGGTGTTTTCACTGTATTCTAAGTGTTTTCAGCATAGCACTGGCCCTGGGCCTGGTTAGGCAAAGCCCAGGGTCAGTCAGAGTTAGTTACCACCAGTACCATTCAGCAAAAAGTTGGGGGGTGCACAGGGCACAGAATGACTTTGCAACATAGCCCCCCCCAAACGAAATGTGATGGGTTACTAACCTACACCCTGATACTCCTCATCAGCTAAGTGGAAAAACCTGGAAAGTCCAACCGCATTTGCATGGGCAACCCCAGGTCTGTGTTCCACTGTAAAGTCCATCCCCTGTAGGGAAATGGACCACCTTAACAGCTTGGGATTCTCCCCTCTCATCTGCATGAGCCATCTGAGAGGCCTGTGGTCAGTTTGAACACGAAAGTGAGTCCCAAACAAATATGGTCTCAACTTTTTCAGGGACCAAACCACAGCAAAAGCCTCTCTCTCAATGGCACTTCACCTCTGCTCTCTGGGAAGAAGCCTCCTGCTAATAAAGGCAACTGGCTGATCAAGGCCCTCTTCATTTAGCTGTGACAACACTGCCCCAATCCCTTGCTCTGAAGCATCTGTCTGAACCACAAATTATTTTGTGTAGTCAGGGGCCAGTAGCACTGGTGCTGAACACATAGCAGCTTTCAGAGTGTCAAAGGCCTTCTGACACTCTGGGGTCCAAGCCACCTTCTTGGGCCTCTTTTTAGAAGTGAGTTCTGTTAGGGGCCCCACAATGGTCCCATAATTTTGAACAAACCTTCTATAGTACCCTGTCAGTCCAAGGAATGCCCTGACCTGAGTCTGGGTAACAGGAGCTGTCCAATCCAAAATAGTTTGGATTTTAGCTTGGAGAGGCTGTACATGGCCCCCACCTACCAGGTGGCCCAGTTACACCACAGAACTCTGCCCTATTTGGCACTTGCTGGCCTTAATAGTCAGGCCCGCCTGCTGCATAGCCTGAAGCACTTCCCTTAGGTGGCTTAAGTGATCCCCCCAGGTAGAACTGTATACAGCTATACCATCCAGGTAAGCTGCACTGAACTGTTCCAACCCAGACAAGACCCTGTTCACCAACCTTTGGAAGGTGGCAGGTGCATTCTTTAAGCCAAAGGGCATTACCATGAACTGATAATGTCCCTCTGGTGTGGAGAATGCTGACCTCTCCTTTGCTCCATCAGTGAGGGCAATCTGTCAGTAACCTGAAGTCAAATCAAAAGTACTCAGGTACTTAGCAGCCCCTAACCTGTCAATGATCTCATCAGCTCTAGGTATAGGGTGAGCGTCAGTCTTTGTGACTGAATTCAATCCTCTGTAGTCCACACAGAACCTTAACTCCTTGGGTCCCCCCTGAGGATTAGGTTTAGGCACCAGGACCACTGGTCTGGCCCATGGACTCTCAGACGGTTCAGTTACCCCCAATTCCAGCATCTTAGCAACCTCAGCTTTAATGCTGTCTCTGACATAGTCAGACAACCTGTACAGTTTATTTTTGACAGGTAGGCTGTCACGAGTGTCAATGTGGTGCACACACCACTCAGTGATGCCTGGGGTCAAAGAGAACAGGCCAGCAAACTGCTCCAGCACTTGCTTACAGTCTCTGTGCTGCTGGTCTGTCAACTTGGGAGAGAGTATCACCCCCTCCACTGACCCATCTTGCACATTAGTGGAGAGGAGGTCGGGCACAGGCTCAGTTTCCTCCTCCACACCCTCATCAGTGACAAGTAACATGGTCATGTCTGCCCTTTCATGGTGGGGTTTCAATCTATTCACATGCAGGACCCTATGAGGGTTCCTGTGGGTGCCAAGGTCAACCAAATAGGTAACCTCACCCTTCTTTTCTAAGATTGGATAGGGCCCACTCCACTTGTCATGGAGGGTCCGGGGAGCCACAGGCTCCAACACCCACACCAATTGTCCTGGAGTATACTCAGGCATAGTAGCCTTTTGATCATACCAGTGCTTCATGAGCTCCGGGCTGGCCTCCAGTTTCCTGTTTGCCTTGTACATGTACTCTACCATTCTAGATCTCAGGCCTAGCACATAGTCAAGCACATTGTCCTTTGCTTCTTTAAGAGGCTTCTCTAAAGACTCTCTCAGCAGGCTCAATGGCCCCCTCAAAGGGTGTCCAAACAACAACTCAAAGGGACTGAAACCAACCCCTTTCTGTGGCACCTCCCTGTAGGCAAACAGTAAGCATGGGAGGAAAACATCCCATCTCCTCCTGAGATTCTCTGACAACCTATTTATCATGCCCTTCAGGGTTTTGTTGAATCTCTCAACAAGACCATTTGCTTGTGGGTGATAGGGAGTGGTGAACTTGTAGTTGACACCACACTCATCCCACATAGCAGTCAGATAGCTGGACAGGAAGTTCATGCCCCTATCTGATACCACCTCTTTTGGAAAACCCACTCTGGTGAACACACCAAGCAGTGCTCTAGCCACTGCAGGAGCATCAATGGTTCTAAGAGGGATGGCTTCAGGGTACCTAGTGGCATGGTCCACTACCACTAAGATATACCTATTCCCTGATGCAGTAGGTGGGTCCAGGGGACCAACAATGTCCATCCCCACCCTTTCAAAAGGAACCCCAACCACTGGCAGTGGTATTAGGGGAGCCTTTGTCTTGCCCCCTGCCTTGCCACTGGCCTGACAGGTGACACAGGAGCTGCAAAACTCCTTTACCTTTTCAGACATATGGGGCCAGTAGAAATGGTTCACCAACCGGTTCCATGTCTTTGTCTGTCCCAAATGTCCTGCCAAGGGGATATCATGACCCAAAGTCAGGATGAACTCTCTGTACCTCTGGGGCACCACCAACCTCCTGGTGGCCCCCTCCTTGAGGTTTCTGGCCTCAGTATAAAGCAGTCCATCTTCCCAGTAGATTCTATGAAACCCACGGTCATCCCCTTCCTCTTGCTTGGAAGCAATCTGCCTCAAGCTCTCAAGGGTGGGACAGTCACGCTGTCCCTTACTGAACTCCTCTCTGGAGGGTCCACCTGCTCCTGTCAGCTCTGCCAAATCTGACAGCTCTGGCAGGGATGGAGTCCCTCCCTCAGAGGCCAGATCCTCCCCATCAGGGTTAGATTCTTCCCGTACCTCTCGAGTTCCCTGGGCTGGCTCACCAGGCCCAGTGCCCTTGTCCTTGGATGCTTGGCCCTTAGTTCCAGGGTCCAAGTGTCAAGCCCCTCCCTTCTGGCTAGTCTGTGACCTAGTCACAGCACATACCCACTCAGGGAGCTCCAATATTTTCATATGGAGTCCTCTCTCCACCTCTGACCACACAGAGGCTTCAAGATCATTGCCCAGTAAACACTGGACTGGGAGAACCTTTGACACAGCTACCTTCATAGGGCCTGTCACACCTCCCCATTCCAAATCCACCACAGCCATAGGATGGAGTTTGGTAGTGCTGTCTGCATAAGTCACCTGGTGAAACTCACCAGGTAACAACCTCTCTGGAGGCACCAGCTCATTCAGGACCATAGTTACACTAGCCCCAGTGTCTCTGATAGCCTCAACCTCAGTCCCATTCACTTTAGGCCTCTGACTGTACTTGTCCATGTTTGGAGGTAAGACAGTCAGGGTTGCAATATTCACCCCACCCAGGGACACTAAGGTTGCTTCCACCACCTGACTATCCCTCACTGGGGCACCACTCTCCACCCCTACACTGACACTGGCAATCCCTGTGGATGGCCCCTTAGGGGGGAGCTTCTTGGCGCAGGCAGCATCTCCCTGTTTGTGCCCTGGCTGGTTACAGTCAAAGCACTTACCCACTTTTGAGGGATCAAAGAACCTACCATTCTTTCCCTGATTCCACCTCCCTTTGGATTTGGGTTGGCTCGGGCCCCCCCTCCTTGTGCAGGTTTTTGTGGGTCTTTGGAGGACTCCTTCTGGTTTTAACCTTCTTTCCCTTGGGCTTTCCCCTGGGGAGGGACCTGTCCTCCTTTCTTCTGGTCACCCCCCTGGTGCTGAATGGAAACCCGGGTTCTCACCCACTTATCAGCTGCTTCACCCAGCTCTCTGGGGTCTGTCAGCTTAGAGTCCACTAGATACTGGCGTGACTTCTCTTCTGCACAATGAGTCAAAATATGTTCTTTCAAAAACAAATTATACAATCCCTCATATGTGTCAACTTTGTTACCAACAATCCAGCCTTCCAGTGCCTTCACTGAAACATCCACAAAGTCTACCCAAGACTTTGAACTCAATTTCTGGGTGCCTCTAAACTTCACCCTGTACTGCTCTGGAGTCAGACCAAACCTCTTGACTAAGCATGCCTTCATCTGCTGGTATGATTCTGCATCCTCTCCCTTCAGGGTCAGGAGCCTATCCCTCCCAGCTACTGGAATCAACTCCCACAGGAGTGCACCCCAATACTTAGAGTGGACCCTACTAATTCTAAGGGCCCTCTCAAAAGCTGCTAGCCACTTGTCAATGTCATCCCCCTCAGTGTACTTGGGTACTATACCCTTGGGAAGTTTGTGATCAAATGCACCACCCCTGGACATTTCAAAATCTTCATCATTTTCACTGCCACCATTTCTTTTCAACGCCTCCTCCCTCTCCCATCTCTTCTCAGCCAATTCCTGTTTCCTCTGCTCCAAAGCTATCTAAGCTAATTGAGCCTTAAGCTGTCTCTCGGCAAGGGACGGCGGTGGTCCTTGAGTAAGGGACCCTTCCCCACTCCCACCATCTGGATTCATATGGCTCACACTAGAGAAAATGGAAGCGGCATCATCCTCACCCTCCTCTTGGATGAGGTTGGGGGGACACCCTCTATCCCCCCTTGAGTCTCCTCAGCTGCCCCAGCCCAGGCCTTTAGGGACTCAAGCAACCCTGCCTTCCTAAGCTTCTTGGTAGCAGGCAGCCCCCTAAGCCTACACTGTTCCCTAAGATCAGCTATTTTAAACTGGAACAGTTTAGCCAGGTCCAGCTCCATGGTTCCCTAGTTGTGGGTCACAATAACTAGGCACAACATACTTAGAACAATTTGGAAAAATCAAAACAATGGATTAAAAACAGTTTAGTCCAAATTCCAAAAATCAAACTCAAACGTTTTGTTCTAAGGCAATTTAGAGGATTTTTATAATCTTAATTCACTTCACTGAAAGGTGTACTTTTTAAACACAAGTCCTCATCCACACCGCTGCCACCAAATGTTGGAAAGTGGATCATTGGTAGGGGCAAATGTAGGTCTGCCACTGGCAATAAGGCCACTAACCATTGGTAGGACTCAGCATAGGTCTTAGAAAATTATTCCCATGCTCAACCCTTGGTAGCTTGGCTGCGAGCAGGCAGGCTTAACTTCAAAGACAGGTATGTGAAGCATTTAAAAACACCATTTCAGTAAATAATTAAGACACAACACATAATAAAAATCCAACACCAATTTATACAAATAGGAAATATTTGTATCTTTAAAATTACACCAAAATGACAAAAATCCAATGTAGGGAACCGGAGATATGAATTTTCAAAGATTTAGCAAAATATAGCACTTAGAAACGTATAGCACCATATTGGGATACAGGCTCGCGCTAGACCGACCCAAAGTCAAAATTTTAGGCCGACTGCGATAGAGCCCTGAGCGGATACCCCACGCGGAAGGTCCTGGTCACAGTTTTTACCTTCGGACTTTGAAACTTTTCTGGAGCTTTTCTCCCCGAGGTCCCTCGAAGCTCTCAGCCAGTCTGCATTCGGTGAGGGTTCGCCGGCTTGCCTTGCGATGAACTCCCGGTCTCCTTTCTACGTTCGGACTTAGAAACTTTTGCGGTCCGGCCTCTTGAGCATTCTAGCGAGGCAAACCCAGGATCCAGGTCGACACGTGGTTGAAGGCAGGCGGCTTGGCTTTCGCGGTTGCTCCCGGTCACCTTTTCTACGAGCGGACTTAGAAACTTTTCTTGAGCTTTTTCTCGCGGGGTCCCTCGATGCTCTTCACCAGGCCGGATTCGGTGAGGGTTCGCTGGCCTCGGATTTCTTCTACTCCAGGTCAAACTCTGGAAGTTGGACCGACGCAGCTTTTAGCGGGACGAACCTGGATGGCTTGGCCAGCTCGCGGTTGAAGGCAGGCGGCTTGGCTGACAAGGTTGAGTCGGTCCCTCTATGGAGCTTTTTCAAAGTTCCTCCAAAGTTCTACAAACTTCTTGAACTTCTTCCTGAAGTTCCTCAAAGTGCCTCAAACTCACTCCAAGGGTCTGGAAGCTCCAAGATGGTCCTTGAAAGTTGAGGACTTCAGTTCCCACAATCCACTTGGACGTCACCCTTACAAATCCACTGGTAGTTCCCCAGGTTGATGATCCTTGGTGGTGAGGGTCCAGGTGAGCTCTGTTAACCTGTAGCTTGCAGGGAGTCCACTCTTTACTTCTTTTTCAGCAAGGTAGTCCACAGGACTGTAGTTTCTGATGGTGCAGGCTTCAGAGGTCAGGCCTTAGAATTTGCACAGCAAAACTTCTCAGCTTGGCACAATGTCTTGCTTTCTTCAGTTTCAAGCAGCAGATCTGGAGGGCTCTGCCCCTCTCAAATACTTATTCCAAGTTCTCTGCGTCAGACAGGAGGTCACTCCTGACCAATGGGAGCAGGGTAACTCCTCAAACATATGACCACATCCTGTAGAGTGTGGCATCATTTTGTCCCAGAGTGCATCAAATCTTCCAAATCCATAATGGCAGATTTTCCAGCAAGGAGGTAAGAGCTGGCTAAACACACCCCTAGGATGGCTAATTTACTTAGACTCTCCCCCCTGCATCTGCTCATACCTTCCTTAATCCTACCATCTGCCTGAGGTAGAAAGTTCAGAGTTGTAAATGACACTGTTCTCTGCTCTCCTCTTTGAAGAACATAGTTTACGACTCCTCCCCCTGGCCTGGCATTCCTATGGAACAGCACACTGCCCTGTCAGCAGAGCAGGTTAACCCCAGGGGCTCTTTATCACCTCTTCAAGGCAGCCTGGCTAATCCACTTAACTCTGACCAATCAGGGCAGACCACTGGAAGGCTGAATTTGGACCTACAAACAAGAAAGTCTTATAACTTCTTGTCTGTACCTTTTAGGAGAAATTCAACAATATCATATTGTTGGATTTATTGATACCATTCGGGGAAGTCTTTGAATGGTACTCCTAGCCCTCTCCTATCAAGTGTTATTAATTAATAACTTCCTACCATGTTAAACTATGTAACAGGGGATTTTCAATGGGAAAAATGACTTGGGCCATTTTTCCAGCACCAGGACTTATAAAAACATATTTTATAAGTACTTTGCTTATATCTACAGGACCCCCACCCCATGGGACAACTAGGGGAGACTTTAGGGGTTCTGAATCTGTAGAAATATTGCAGATCCTCACTTCACAGTGCTCCTAGCATCAAAGTCGAATTTGGGCAACACTTTACCACAATGTGGGGAGTGAAATGTAAAATGTCACTTAACCCAGGGCATATAAAACTCATTTTATAAGGGTCTGCCTTATAGATACCTGACCCCCCACCCCTGGGACACCTAGGGGAGACCCTGGGGGTCCCTAAGATGCCATAACATTGTAGGTAATCCATTTGTAAGTTCCCCAAACACCAAAGTCGAGTTTGGGCACAATTTACTTTCTAAAAACAGTCATGGCACCCAGGGCTGCTTTTAAAACTGACCTCAGGCCTCAGCAGTGCACACATGCAAGTGCAGAAAGGGCTGCTGGCCTCCAAACTGCCATGCCCTACTACATACTAGGGACTGATAGGTAGTTTCAATTCCCCTGCCCTATTATATACTAGGGACTTATAGGGTAGGTCATGCCAATCACAGGGGTACCCCAACCCATAGTGTACCCTAGTGTATGTAGGTGTTTTCACTGTATTCTAAGTGTTTTCAGCATAGCACTGGCCCTGGGCCTAACAGGGTCAGTCAGAGTCAGTTACCACCAGTACCGTTCAGAAAAAAGTTGGGGGGTGCCCAGGGCACAGGATGACTTTGCAACAAGGAGGAATTGTGTTTATTTCTCAAAGCATGTCTTGCATGTGTGTTGCAGTGCACAGCACACCCTAATGTGTGGGAACCTTTTGAGTTTCTCTATTCAAAGGAATTTGTGCTGCCTCCAATAGAAATCCTACGCTGAACAGCACAGACTTACCTCTGCATCATGGAGCAAGACTTGGAATGGCATAAGGCAGCCTAGTCTGAGTGCCAGGACAGGGGATGCATCAGGAGGCAGACATACAAGATATGGTTCTGCGCTGTGTTTGCCCCCTTGCAGAACGCAACACAGGAAATGTGAATCCTACCCCGCGTTGCATGAAAAAATGAGTAAATCTGGGCCATTATGTCCTACTTCGGTATTATCATTAATGCTATTATTAATATTATTATTGTTGTTATTATTAGTATTATTGACATTATTATTAATGACAATAATGATAATAATAATTATAATATTACCATGTACTACTAGTTTGATTTTTTTCTAGTGTGCTGTTTTTCTATTCATGCATATTAAAAACTAGCACTCAGTATTTTGCGTACATATCTCTATTTTGTCCACTAGATGGCAGTAAAGTACAACTTTTAGAAATGACTTTTCACGCTCAGACTTCTTCCCTCAGACTTATTCACGCACGAATTTTCCATGTACTCAAATTGATTGCTTTTCCGTAAATGTGATTTTTTTTTACACGAATGGCATTTAAATACAGCAATGATTCTCTGCCCTAGAGATTTATGAGATTAGTGCTGTTGAGACAGCTGCAAATGAGTTGACAGGTAGGGGTTTGTAGGAATGGAAACAACAAAACTAACAAGCATTGGCATAGCCAATAGGTCTCGCCTTTTGGACTTTATAAGTGTTTTAGCCATGCAGCACAATTTCCTGGGTGCAAAGCCAATAGTTCTTGACAACCCAAGTCTTGGGGGTTCAAGAAAACTGTACTATAAACTTCTGTAAAGTCCAGTGCTTTCCCGAAAGCAAGGTGCACCGACCGACTCTTTACAGGAATTAAAATACTTTACCAACATAAAATTTAAAAGTGCAGTTTTAAATTTGGGCATAATTTTCTTAGAAAACCGAGTAACAGATTTATAAATGGTGAAAAATACAATTATTATGAGGCCAAACGAAAAGCTATGTAAAGGGGTACAATGCATAACACGGGGATAAGAGCTCAAGGAAAGTGCTGCCCTAAAAATAATTCTCAAGTCCTTAGACATTGGCATCTTAGAGAAAACCCTAAAGTGACACAACACTACAAAAATAAAGTAAACAAGCATGACCTATGATTATATTTAACACAAATCATAATAAGTTTCCCGGGAATACTGGCCAGACTATACCTCCTTAGATTAGAAAAAGGAAAATTACTTGAAACCACGATGATCGTTGAGCATAGAAGTGGCTTAGTGATCTTTCACAAATCTGCTGTACAAAACTTCAGCACACTGTTTCTGGATTTAACTCCAAAAAATAAAATGGTCAACAGGAGCGTTGAGCTTTTTAAATAATTAAAAAATACAAACCCCGTACAGGGAAAGGGAAGAGGAAGGAGGGGCCATCACATGCTATACAGTGTGATGGCCAACCAAAATGTTCACTAAGTGAAATCGCCAGAAACACAGCTAAGCACACAAGGGATGGACAGTTACAGAAAAGCACAAATAAGAATCCTGCATTTCTGAATGGCACAAACAACAACCAATAACAATCAATGGAAGTTCCAAAACCCATAGAATAGGATACAACAGGTCTTGCAGACAGCGCATGCGCTGTCAAAGCCTCGACCTAAAAGTAAGTCATTTCACCACTTATTTTTCCTTCTACATTAAAATAGAAAACCAAGAAACGAGGAAGCCACACCGGAAAACTGAACCAAATTACTACAGACCCTGGAAGACCAGATTAGAAAAGGAAAAAAAATCACCTGGTAAAATTTCATATAAAAGCTATGAATAACCAAATCTAACATCTTTCATCCTATGGTAGGGTGTACGACCAATAACACTTTTTATTTCTCATTTTTAACAAGAATAATATCTTTAAAAATTCTCCTTCACCACACTCTCTCAAGTAATCTTACAAATCTTTTTCTCTAAGCAGGTAGATTGTTCGCAAACAAAGGGGCTAATTATGAGTACAGCGGTCCTCGGAACCGCCGAACTCGCGGTGGTGGTCCGACCACCGTCACCACTGCGGGTCCGCCCGCAGTATTTCGAATGTGGCAGTCGGACCACCACAGGACTGCCGCTTCCCCTGGGATCCACGATCCCTCGCAGTGGCGCAGTGGAAAGGTTCAGGAATATGCTGGCGGTGCCGCTGTGGCACCGCTTTTTTGTCATAAAGGGTTACCTCCAAGACCATCAATCTAATCTTTTCTCTATTGAAGAAACTAAGGGCCTGATTACGATAGGGGATGGACTTAAGGCCGTCCACCATCGTCCCGGGCATTGGGACTGCCCGCCTATTTGGCGGCGGTGCCGCACCTCTAATTACAATGCGGCTGCCACCACGGCAGCAGCAAAAGGCAGTTTCAACATAGCGGCGCAATGCTGAAAATGCAGGTTTTGCTTTACCCTGCATTACGTGCCAGGCACCATGCGGTGCCTGCCACATGGTGCAGGGAAATGTAGGGGGGCACAAGTGCAAAACTGAAGTGCCCCTGCACAGGGGGAAACCGCAATGGGCCCCCAAAGTCAATCCCCGCCAACCTTTCCATGGCGGGGGAACCGCCATGGAAAGGCTGGCGGGATTCAGCATCCTGATTTGGTGGACGGTGCCTGCTAGGCACCGCCACCATTCTAGGGATGCGGGCGGGTCCGACAGGCAATCGTAACGATTGCCTCTGTCGGACCAGTGGTGGATGGGCTTTCCGTCCTCCAGGCACACCGCCCGCCATCCTGATCTGGTGGGTGGAAAAAGGCCTTACGATGGCGGTGAACCCGCCACTGGCAGCCTGTCGGTGGCACGTTCACCGCCATCCTAATCAGGCCCTAAGTTATTGTTTCTTCAAGCATACATGATTCAGCAAGTTTATACTTAATGAGTTGTTTAATCGTGTACACTGAACTATATTACGCCACAATTGATTAATCCAAATGTTTTTAAGAAAATCAACAAAGAGTCCTCTTTCTCAATTCATTTGGTTTTTTTGAAAGGACACGTGTAAACATATACAGACATTTTACATGGGGAGTTTTACATTCATTTAACAGACATTGTGTCTAAGAACAATTTAGTTTAGGACAAGACATGTATAGACAAAAAACATTACATGACATAATTAATTATACATTTGAAAAGGAATTAAACAAGACACATACAGGAAGAAAGATACACAGTTATGTGTTCAGTGTCCTACACTGTCAGATTTATGAGCCATTTATTACTGTAGCCCTCATGCTTGTAGTCTGCAGCAGTATTACTTGGCCCTATTCTATTGGTGGTCAGAGCTTAGACTTGTGTTCGGATGGGATCTTTCATTTCGTTAACCGTGATGCACAATTTAATGCACAGATGTTGCAAACAATGATCGCCCTTGGCCCCGTTTAGAAGTGCGCCAATACGTTTCGACCTTCAAGGTGGGCCTATGATGTATTTCAGGGAAGGTCTTCTTCAGGGCTGTGAACTTTGTGGACACGTGAAGGTAACTGATTCCTGTCGGTTTTCAGAATAGGTATGTCAGATTCCTTGGAGAACACCCCCTATTTCTTTGTGTGGCCCTTCAGGTTTATTTGTAAATGGAAAGCTTCTATCGGATTTTTGTGATTGTCCTGCTAGGGGTCCCAACGACACCTTCTTGTCTAGCCTGTGTGGTGGCTACACATTTATTTGGCGACCATCTGGTGAATTCAATCGGGGTCCTCAGTTTGTTGTATTCAGCTCCTTAAGTGGAGGTCAAATTTCCTACGTGTTCTCGTGCCGGCACCGCCGAGCATATTCCAAGTTGCATTTCCACTGCCCTTTTCATGGCTGTGAGACTGGCATGAAAATAGTGGCAGACATGCAACTAAGGGGGCCCGAACAGGGCTACTTACCGCTTCTGGGCCTGTGGGTGCATGCGGGGAGGGCACATGTTGTGCCCCCTGGAATAGCACCCCCGTTCCTGCACGATGTGACATGCACGACATGGTGCATGCCGCACCGTGCAGAAAAGTGCTGCAGGCACTTTCATGGTGGCGGCCCGCTGTTAAGGCTCTCCTATGAGCCTAACACGGCCACCACCGTGAGACAGCCGCAGCACCTCCCGCCCTCCCTGGATTCAACTCAGAATCCAGCGCAGAGGCATCCCATGAGCTTCGCAGTCCTCCTGTGGGCACAGCAGTGGCAATCCTGCTGGCGGAACTCCAAACTCATAACAAAACACACTTTTAGACCATAGTATTCACAAAAGTTCTCTTTTTTTACATTTCTACAGCTCACTGAACCATGGAAACCAGAAACCAGGCTAGCTATGTCCAGTCACGGGGAGGAAACAGGTTGCTGAAATATGGTGGCTATCTTTATTGCAAGGAGAGGTTAACTGAGCCCAGGAGTCATTGGAGGTGTGTGCAGTATTTTTCATCCATTGCAAAGAAAGAGGGGTTACTCTGGGTGACACTGTTGAAAGGACCACAGAACATAACCACTCTGCCTCTGCAATGGAGATCGAAGTGAGAGAGAATATCCAGCAGATAAAAATGCTAGCATCCACCTACAATGAACATGAAAATGTTTTGAGCGAGGTAGTCTAAAATATCCCCATGCATGTTGCTAGTAGTTTGCCCACAGTACCCAATTTGTGGAGATTGGTTCAGAGGCAAAAAACAGTCAAGCAATTCCCAAAGAGTAACTCGACAATCCTACTCTGAAGTTAATCTACCCCCCTGAACTAACAGATTTTTATACTAATGAACCTTTCCTATTGTGTGACAACAGAAACCGTGTCACAAGAATAATAATCTTAAGCACAACCCATAACTTAGTAACCCTTGAGAATAGTGGAATTTGGATGGTGGATGGGACTATTAAATCAACACCCAATCCATTCACCCAAATGTACACTATTCATGCTAACATAAACAACACAACTGTCCCATTAGTATGCAGCCTACTCTCTGACAATTAACCCTCAACATAAATTGAATTTTTATCAATAATGAAAACCAAAACTGTAAATAAAAGTCCTAGGAAAATTATAATTGATTTTGAATTACAAATGATTAATACTATTACTAAAATTTACCATGACACCCACATTCAAGGATGTTTTTTTCACTTTTCCCAGGCTTATTGGCAAAAAAATCAGAAAACATCCTTAGCTGAGGATTACATGTCAAGCAGTAATCTATAGTTTGAGCTGAAATAACAACCAGCTTTGTGCTTTGTACCTCCTGAGTGTGTGGATGAGTTGTACACATCAATTACAGAGTCAGAATATTTTATACAAAATGAGGAAAAGTTGGCTCCACTCAAAACTTACTTCAAGGACACTTGAATTGGCCATCTAAGCAGGTCGGGTCACAGGAGGAAGCCAAGGTTTCCCATTGACTGGTAGAACTGTTACTGTACCTGCTTAGAGGGAGATGCAAAAACAGACAATGACATAGATGGATGTCACAATTCACTTAACAAATCATTGGAAGATATCACCCTAACCTTTATCATTTCCTGGAAATTTTGAAGATATAACAAAGTTTCCAGAAAATGAGAATGGCACAGTCATTGTCAGGTAGTCTGAACCCTTGTGTTTCCAAAAAAGAGAAGAAATGTCTAGACTATTTGCTAAAATTCATCAATTTCGATTGATGGGCGCTTCAAACTACCTAGACAATATTGCGTACATCTTACACTTCTAACAAATACTAACAACCTGTAGAATTACTCTCCTGTTATATTAACACTTACTAATTCAATTGGCTTTTTTGAATGTTTTAAAAAAGATAAAAGATTGGTTTATGTTCCTACCTATAATTGTCTTCTTTTTTCAACTCTTGGTGATATTTCATACCACCTGTCACCAAGAGTCTTGAGTAGTCCAGTAATCCAAAGAGTGAAACCAGCATCCATAGAAAAGACCAGCTCCCGACAAAAAATGTAAAACAAAATGTATCATCTCCTACGCTCCATTAATTGGCAATCCATCAAAAAAGTACAAAAATAAAGTAATCTCAAAAAGAAATTCCCGATGAAAAAGCAGTTCTTAAAAAAATGCAGAAAGAACATCCAATCTCCAAAACAAAATTCCCAGTAAACGTCCAGTAGTAATTCATTCACATTTCCAATGATTTTCTTTGTCTTGAAAATTCAGGAAACAATAACAAAAAAGCACAACGCAAAAAATGTAAAAAATTGTTTTATGACGAATAGGTTTAAAAAAGTTATAACAATTTTTTTCCAACTTTTTTAAACCTAATTTGAAAAACAAAACAATCGTCCCGACGTGCGCATATGAACACGACCTGCATGGGGATGTAAAAGTGGTTAAAGCAACAATAAAACACATTTGTTTACTATATGAAAGCTATCTACCTTGCCCATCTCTCCTTACAATAAACTTAGCCATCAATATGTTAAAAAAGTAAAGCAAATTGTTCTTACCTGATCGCAGCTCTCTTTTGCATCTGATATTGACTGCGATGCTCCACTAACTGTCAAAAGAAGATGCAAAACCGCATACGTCAAGCCTGAAAGTAAAAGAAGAAAAAAAACATTTTTTCCATTGAAGTCAATGGTAAACCATGTTAAAATACTTAAGAAATTATAAAAATATATGTTTTGCTCTGTGTTAAATATATTTTATATAATAAGTTATGTTTTTAATTATCTTTTAAGAAAATCAGATTTAAAAAAAATATGTTAATATTTTTTTAAATAATAAATGTTATTTATCTTTGACAATAAAATGAATACAAATAATTTAATGCTTGTAAATTTTATTTTATATATTGCTGTATTATTTAAAAATATTTTACATATTTTAAAAATTCATTCAACTCATATTATAATTAACTATGGTAGCAAATAAATAGTTAATTACTGTTTACACATTAATATTCAGGTATGAAATGTAATACCTGAGTATGAATGCATCCCATCCAATACCCCTATATCCTTTGCATCCTTCCCCTACATGTTTGTGATACAGTCTTAACATGTTTATATAAAAATAATATTACTAAATACCATTTATTATAATGTTTAACCATTAATACTCAGGTATTAAAAGTAATACCAGAGTATTAATACACTTCCCCTCTCGATATCCCTATATCCCTTACCTCCTCTCCCAAAAATGTAAAATTTAAAAATTATTATTCAATAAATAAATATACCATGTACTAACCTTCATACTTACCTATATACTTACCCAATACTGCATGTACCAAAAATGTGTGGTAATGGCATGAGGGGTAAATGTATATATCTATAAGGCATGGTAAAGGCATGCACTGACATGCGTGATAAAGACATATCCATGTTAATGACTTTGTGGTAAATGTATTACGTGGTAAGAATGCGATGTAATGGATGTTTCCCTATTACAACACATAATCAGTCTACTCTATCTTATGCCTGTTCTCTTAGGTCAAGTGAAAAGACCAAAGGTATATTCAAAAACTGATTTACCTGGAGAATATAAGCTGGCTTACATAAAAGAGGGCAATGGATTGAAGGTGACTTTTAATGCCAGGTATGGGCATTTTAAGTACTTGGGTATGCCTTTTAGATTTAGTGCACCAGCTGCCTTCCAGCACTTTATTAATTATATATTTTGAAATACCTATTTTGTCATTTACCTGAATGGGTTTCTCAGAGATGTCAGAACAACATCAAGACCACATGAGAGGGCTTTTACAGCAATTGACAAAGAACTGATTATATGCCATATTTGAAAAAGTGTTCTTGAAACACCCAGTCTCACTTGTTGGGCTTCATTAACTCTGACCAGGGTCTTCCAGTGGATCCTGAAAAAAAGGCTGTGCAAGAATGGCCTTCCCCATCATCAGTAAAGGAAATTCAAAACGTTTTAGGAATTGCCAATTTCTACTGGCATTCTATGAAAGAATGCTCCATTTTTTTGTAGAGACAGATGCATTTGCAATAGGTGCTATGATATTTCAAAGGCATCCAAACAGTCATGACTTGCGCCGCATGGCAATTAAAGATGCTGGTGGGTACTGATGGCATTATTTGGGTGGTATGAACCCTTTGATAACTTTGTGGACTAATCAAAAGTATCCCATTTTGTTTACGTCAATTGAATGTACCAATGACAGACATAAAAGGTGGTCTTTTTTTCAGATTTTTCTTATTTTACTACTTACAGACCAAGTGAAGAACATAGCAAAACAGATGCCTCATCTTGACTGGACATTGAACAGAAAATAGAGACAGAACCCCACCTTACTATCTTGGTGGTTTCTATTCAGTCATCTTATAAAGCTATACAAGTGTTAAAGCAGATTCGACAAGTCAACAACATATAAATCAAGAGCATTCTATACAAGAAAAACCACAGAGAAATAAGAAAAAAGTGTACTTTTCTAGAACAATCTATTGTTTGTTCCTGATTTACAGTTACGAAGAGATCTCCTATAGCTGGCCATTTAGGCAACAGAAAGATGCAAGAATTGTTGCAAAGATGGGGTGCAATACATAATCTGTTTATAAGCAAAGAGAAAGCATATGAGACCTGTGGGACTTTTGCAACTAATGCCAACTTCTAAACAGCCTTGTCCCAGATATCAATGTACTTTATTGTGGAGTTACCTAGATCAGTACAATGGGTTATAATAGATTATTACATGAACTTAGCACACTTTCTCCCACCCATGAGTCTACCAACAGCTAAGGAGTTAGCTACACACTAGGTAGTTTTCCTTAATCAATTACTTAAATTTATCATCATTGATTAAGGTTCCCTATTTATCTCCAAGGTTTTGGAATCTGTTGCTTGAGATATTAGTGCCCACCAGCTTTATATCTTCTAGTTATTATCCACAAATGGATGGACAGACTGAACAATTGAATAAGACCATTGGACAACATTGTGGTTGTTTTATCATTGAACACTGGTTTGAGTAGGTAAATTGAATACTACTTGCTGAGTTTTCATACAACTCTTTATACACATCTTTAGGAATTTCATCTCAAAGTATGGTCTTTTTATTTTCCGTAACTAATGTACCTTCTATATAATCTCTTTTTACAGTTAATTGCATCTAGTAATAAGTTTGCAGGCAGAAATCTATTACTGACAAAAGCTAATTGCAAATGCTTTCCAGGCTGTAAGAGGGATCAGGCACCAGTGTACAACTTAGGGGTCAAGGTTTGGCTTTCCTCTTTTCATTTGGTCATTTCAGGATTCCATCCTAAATTTGTACCAAGATATCTTAGGGCCTGATTACGATGGCGGACGGACTTTAGTCCGCCATCGTCTCCTATATGTAGACAATAGTAATTAGGATGTGACCGCCACCGTGGCGGTCGCATCACCCACCTTTAACATTGCGGCGGGTGCTGCTGACTGCAGCACCCGCCGCAACGTTAAAAAGGGATGTTTTACATATCCCTGTACTACATAACAGGCACCATGCGGTGCCTGTCACTTGGTACAGGGATATGTAGGGGGGCACCATAGGTGCCCCCCAACACCCAAAGGAATGGGCCAGGGGGACGGTGGGCCTGCTACAGGCCCACAGTGTCCATCCCCGCCAGCCTTTTCATGGCGGTTGAACCGGCATGGAAAGGCTGGCGGGGATGGATATCATTATTTGACCGGCCGTGAATAACAGGCACCGCCACCATTCTGGGCTATGCGGGCGGTACGACTGGCAGTCAAATTCAATCCGACTGTCGGAACTGTGGCGGTTGCATATTCCAACCACCACCGATCCGACCTCCATCGTAATGTGGTGGTGTGATCGGCCTTTACGATTGGCGGGGGGACTACCGCTATCGTAATGAGCCCCTTAGTTCCTCCCACTATCGTAATGAGCCCCTTAGTTTCTTTGAGATAAAGAAGATGGTGGTAAAATTGCAGTTACAACAGACATGTAAGATTCATCCCATGGTCCATGTTTCCTAAGCAAAGCCAATCAAAGCCTACCATGATGCCATTCCACCACGAATTACAGTGTCAGGGGGTAACCCTGAGTTAGAGATAGTGCTCATTCTTGATTCCTGATTAAAGCGGGGCCTTCTGCAGTATTTGATTGTGTAGGAGGCATATGGTGCCCCATTTGGTCAAGTTCGATGTTAGATATTTATGTCAACATTTCCCCAATGAGTCTGCTTCTAGAAATCAGTGGAGAGATTTTTGATGAGGGGGCACTAGAAGGATTCGAATAGAGCAGAAACCAGGCACAGAATTAGTGAGCAATAGGGTCACAAGAAAAGGGAACTTGTAACTTTAGGAACAGGCACACGCCTGTGAAGTAGACAGAGAGCTGGTTTGGAAAACAGGGAGGTGAAGACTGGGGCTGAGGAGCATAGGCGGTGTTTCCTTCCTTCACAAGAAGAGGAGCAGCAGAGGGAAGGACTTGTGCCTCATAGTGTTTTCAGTTGTAGAGTTTCCACTGCTGTGGTTTCTCTCACTGTGTGTCTCCTTGCACTTTTGTTATTTTCCTCCTGCCCAATTTATATCACAAATGTCCGCCGCTTCAAAGTCTGAACCCCTACCATGTTTTCCAGTTCTAAGAGGGGTATTGGGTACCTAGTTACATTCCATTATTTGATAAGTCTGGGTAGGCCAAATGATATACTTGCATGTGAGTCTTTTTGCCTGTTGTATATTTACATTTCATTTTTTATTTCAGCTCATTGCTTTAAGTTTACATTTGCTTATCGCAGAACTGATGAGGCCAGGGAAAAATTGGAGTCTTATGCATTCTTTCTATGCCAAATCCTTGATGTAACCATGATAATCACAGGGTCCTGTGTTGTCAGAAGATGATTTCTTCTTGTGTTTTGTTTCTCTTTTCCCTTGTCCATGTTTTCCCCATGGGGACACTGCTACCTTCATGGGATTATTCTTGGCATCCAGTGTCTAGCTCCCAGAGTGGAGGATTGATGGACTAGCATAGGAATCTATGCCTCATCCTTACCTCTCCCTGTAACCAAACTGACAAATAGCAAGGTCATGGTACATATCCGGGATGCAGGTAATATGTCAACCAATAAGTATTGCACCCACTGATATGAGTATTAAGCAGATGTGGTATTGTCTCCCAAAACAATGGGCAACTCGTATTGGAACTATTTGTGGCCTTCCCCCGCACTGCTACTGTGAGTAAAAATGTTCCTTCAACATGTAATCTTTCAGAGTTTAAAATTTATATACATTTACCAGCACATATTCAGGTTGCATGAAACAGAATGCATTGTACCATTTGGGCTGGGCCAGTGTCCACTAGCATTAAAATTCATTCTCTAAATTTGCACGTGTTGAGCAAAAAGTTTGCAATCCTTTCAAGAGTATAAGTAAATCTTGGCCCACACCCTATTTCTGAAGTTTCACTCATTCTAGAAACATGGGTTTGACATCTAACGTCCTCATATTCTTTAAAAATCTGGGCAGTTTCTAAAACCTGTGCTAAAAGAAAAGGCAACATAGATTAAGTGAGTTAAATGTAATCCAGCACAAACTCTTTCTGGTGTAATGATGTTATCAGCACTCTCCCAAATTGTAACTGCAATGGGTTCTTAGACAGTGTGTAATTTGGAGTAAAAAATAATTGCAGATGCCCAATGTTTTTCTTTAGAGGACCCACTCACTTGTACCACTGGTGTAGACTGCTTCTTCAACAGACACAACAAGAGAGGTGTGAGGAAGTGAATTGAGCTAGCCAACTGCCCATAAGGAGTGCTCGGCGTTCTCCCTATGAGAACATTTTAAAAACTGTTGCCAAAAAACAATCCCATCCGAGATTCAGCCAACAAACAAGCAGGGTACATGCTCCCACAGAACCCACTCAAAGTGACACAACAATAGAACAGAAAGCCACATGAAGGTGTGGATTCAATTTCAAAAAGCAAGTTCAATTGAGTCACTGCAGGGAAGACAGTGGTGTAAGCCATACCATGAGTACACAGAGCACCCAAGAGCCTGGGCATCAAACAAATGGAAGTCTGCTAAATAGAGTCAGCATGTTGGCCTTGATGGGAAGAAGGAAAGGGAAGAGTGGGAGTAGGGGCTGAAGGAGGGCAATGGAACTGAACAAGCGCTGCCAATAACCCAAGATGCAATGGGTGTAGGCTATCTCATCCCCAGCAGGTCCACTTTTGGCAGACTCAGCCTAAAGGCATAGGGGAACAGTGCTTGGCAAAATGACCCAACATTCCAAACACTCAACCTCCTCTACATTTGGGTAATCAGCTAGTGTTGTCCCGCCTCTTCTAATGCTGCAGCATGTGGCACTGAACAAGGTCAAAACAAACATACTCTTAAAATTGCCAAACAATTCTGTATGTCCACATGTGGCCAAACTAGCTGACAGGTGCTATCAAATGAAGAAAGCGATACCAATGGGGATGATGGACGGAGCGTTTGAGCAAATCAAACACTCACCCCCAGTCAACTGATCTGGGTTTAATCCATCATCCTTCTTTAGCTCACTCCACCACCCCAGTTCAGACATGGCCATATGCAAATCAGTCTGACCCTGTGCCTCATGGGAACAGTCCTGCCCGAACTGCCAAGCCATGTCTTCCCTGGACCGGAAACAAGCATCCTGGGACCGGTTTCTGGCTATTCAGCCGTCATCAGCCAGGCTAGCTTGAATCCAGTGGCAAAGTGAGCAAGGGACCCATGTCTGGGCATACCCTGCCAACTAAGGGCGAACAAAGCGATACCAATGGGGATGATGGACGGAGCTTTTGAGCAAATCAAACACTCACCCCCAGTCAACTGATCTGGGTTTAATCCATCATCATTCTTTAGCTCACTCCACCACCCCAGTTCAGACATGGCCATATGCAAATCAGTCTGACCCTGTGCCTCATGGGAACAGTCCAGCCCGAACTGCCAAGCCATGTCTTCCCTGACCGGAAACAAGCATCCTGGGACCGGTTTCTGGCTATTCAGCCGTCATCAGCCAGGCTAGCTTGAATCCAGTGGCAAAGTGATCAAGGGACCCATGTCTGGGCATACCCTGCCAACTTAGGGCGAACAAAGCGATACCAATGGGGATGATGGACGGAGCGTTTGAGCAAATCAAACACTCACCCCCAGTCAACTGATCTGGGTTTAATCCATCATCATTCTTTAGCTCACTCCACCACCCCAGTTCAGACATGGCCATATGCAAATCAGTCTGACCCTGTGCCTCATGGGAACAGTCCAGCCCGAACTGCCAAGCCATGTCTTCCCTGACCGGAAACAAGCATCCTGGGACCGGTTTCTGGCTATTCAGCCGTCATCAGCCAGGCTAGCTTGAATCCAGTGGCAAAGTGATCAAGGGACCCATGTCTGGGCATACCCTGCCAACTTAGGGTGAACAAAGCGATACCAATGGGGATGATGGACGGAGCGTTTGAGCAAATCAAACACTCACCCCCAGTCAACTGATCTGGGTTTAATCCATCATCATTCTTTAGCTCACTCCACCACCCCAGTTCAGACATGGCCATATGCAAATCAGTCTGACCCTGTGCCGCATGGGAACAGTCCAGCCCGAACTGCCAAGCCATGTCTTCCCTGGACCGGAAACAAGCATCCTGGGACCGGTTTCTGGCTATTCAGCCGTCATCAGCCAGGCTAGCTTGAATCCAGTGGCAAAGTGAGCAAGGGACCCACGTCTGGGCATACCCTGCCAACTTAGGGCGAACAAAGCGATACCAATGGGGATGATGGACGGAGCGTTTGAGCAAATCAAACACTCACCCCCAGTCAACTGATCTGGGTTTAATCCATCATCATTCTTTAGCTCACTCCACCACCCCAGTTCAGACATGGCCATATGCAAATCAGTCTGACCCTGTGCCGCATGGGAACAGTCCAGCCTGAACTGCCAAGCCAATCAAATGAAGAAGCTGAATTCACAACGCAGAGCTTGCTTTTCAGATATTTTGTTTACACTTACACACCATATGTCTAACAATAAATGATCTTGTGATTCTACCTACATTGGGATGCTAAGATTAAGAGGGTGAAGACTTGTCCATTTTCTGAAGCTTCGTGAAGGCCAGTTTGTTCTGTCATTTTAATAAGGCATAGTGTTGCACATGTGAAATGAGACATTGCAGTATTAGTCATGTTATACCAGCATTTGCTGCATGTCTGTCAGACTGCGAGCAAGGACCACCTTGGAAAGGGCTCTGAATGGTACACCATAGACAGAGTTTACCCGTTAACATTACGGCAGAAGGGAAAATGGCCAAAACGTGTGAGATGGAAGATTAATGTTATCAAGAATGTGTCTAAGTGTGTCAAACAACCACTCGGCATCTCTCCTCAGACCTCTTCAAATATTTGCAGTTGATCAGTTTGTAAGTCACTCCTTTGTGTGATGCCATTCTCATCCTAGTCTCAGACCATTCACTAAGTGTCAGAGGTACTTTGGATTTCCATTGTCTCAGACTACAGATAGTTGCCATTGCAAGGGACAGTACAATTATAGCTTCTAGTGTTTTTTAGCCAACAATATCTTGTGTATCATGAAGCAGTGTTAGTTCCAGCAACAGGGTTACAACCAGGTCACTAGATTCTTTCAGTTCCCAAAGACCAGAATAACTGGGCAGGCCCATAAAATATGCACCACGTCAAGGACTTTATGGCTGCATCTCCAGCAATTTGGATTAGCTAGCAGTGTTGATTTGTGTAGTTCGTATGGTGACCAATACCAGCCATAGATTCTTTTAAAGTAGCTAATTTTCACAAAGGTTTCCATCATGAGTCACTAGGAGGTCTGACCATTCTGATTCTGTGTATGTTTTCTGAATATACAGCTGCCATTTGTTTCTAAGGTATGTGGCTGTGGGTTTTGGAATATATTTTCTTGGTTAGCGTCTCATACAGACACAAAACCAGTTTTTATTAGCACTCCAACGTTCTAAATAAGTTGCTGAGAGACATTTATCGAGGTAGAGAGATTACCACACAATACACTTTTCAAGCATTGGTAAGCACTAGGAATGTGGAAACCCACCTAAGATAGCACAGAAGAGGATGTAATCACCAAGCCTCAAGGCTGGATCTGTAAGAGATTTGAGTGTTAGTTGAGTGACAACTCACCCCAAATAATAATCACAATCTGTGCCAGGGTGAACCACACAAGTCACTAAATAAATCTGTGCTTAACCCTCTTGTAGCTTGGCATAAAGCAGTCAGGCATAAGTTAGAGGCATTGTGTAAAGTACTTATGAAATGAAAAGAAATTTAAAAGAAATTTGTAAAACTCTGTAATGCCCGGAAGCGTCCAGGCGCTAGCCTACTGAAGAAAGTAACCAGAAGATGCGGGCTAGTGAGCGGAGTAATGAGGTCTATTGATTGAAAAGCCAGGTTTTCAAAGCATTTCTAAAAGGAAGCAGTCCTGTCATTTTCTTGACGTCAGAAGGAAGAATGTTCCAAAGTTTGGAGGGGCATGTCACAAAGCTCCTACCACCCCAGTTTGACCTCCCAGATTTAGGAACCACTACGTTGTGAGCTGAGGAAAAGCGAAGATGCCTAGAAGGGATATACCACTGAAAGCATAGTGTAAGGTAATCGGGTCCAGAATCAAGTAGAGCCTTAAATGCAATGCAGAGTGCCTTAAAGTCAATACAATTCTTCATGGAAAGCCTATGAAGTTGGATCAGGGCCTGTGAGGGAGACTGATATTTGGGGATCCCTAATAGCAGACGAACTGCTGTGTTCTGTAAGATTTGAGGCTTCTTTAGGAATTTTTCTCCAGATTGATAAATAGAGCATTGCTATAGTCCAATTTGGACAGTATAAACGTGGTTTTCTGCAGCTCTTGTGAGATGAAAAGGAAAACTTTCCTAAGTAGCTTCAAGCTGTAAAAGGAGGAAGAGGAGGTGAAGGCATTAATCTGACTTTCAGAGGATAGCTTATTATCAAATAGAATCCCTAGGTTTTTGACTTTCGTGACAGGAGTGGGTAAGTTGCCGAGTTCCTGTGGCCACCAGCTAGTGGACCATAAGTAGGTGTTCTTTCCGAACAACAAAACCTCGGTTTTAGCCAAGTTCAGTTTCCGACAATTTTCGTTCATCCATCTGCCAATCTGAGGCATACAGTTGTGAAATCTAATGACAGTGTCCTCCAGATTACTAGCCACTGACACCACAATCTGGGTGTCATCGGCGTAGGATACTACCGAGAACCCTAAGGATTTAATGACACCGGCCAGGGGGTCACATAAAGATTAAAAAGGGTTGGAATCAAGGATGTGCCTTGTAGCACACCACAGGGTACTGAGAAAGAGGGTGATTTAAAACATCCAGCACTTCGAATTGCTCTTGTTCAAAGAGAAAATATTTCAGAAGAGTGAGGGCCCCTTCCATAATTCCAATGGAATAAGGTATTCAACAACCAGGTTATGATTGATCGCGTCAAATGCCGCTGAGAGGTCTAACAAGATCAGAGCAGCATTTCCTCTTATGTCACGTGTCTGTATGATTTCCTCAGCTGCAGCAAAAAGGGCCAGTTCGGTACTATGTTCCCTTCTAAAGCCAAACTGGGTCAGGCCAAGCAGACAGTTTTTAGTGATAGAAGACGCAAATTCTTGGTTAATGGCCTTCTCTACAATGTTTGCCGGGAAAGGAAGGCACAAAATAGGTCGATAGGGGTTGGTATCTGTGGCATCAAGATTTGGCTTCTTGAGGAGATGCAAGATTGAGGCTTTTTCCAGTCCTTTGGGAAGTGAACATCATATTAAAGATATCAGTTAGGTGTACCAATATGATCTCTGGTGCCAGATGCATAATTTTCAAAGGGCAGGGATCTAATGAGGAGCCAGATTTAATATTATTGAGTAAGCACCTGATCACATTTTAATAATGAGAAGGTGGACAATATATTTTGGTCATCAGCCGATTTGGAATCATCAAGGGGACCTAGTGATAAATTAGTTAAATCAGAGCCACTTAGAAAGGCATCTTTCTCAAAGATTAATGAAATGAAAACACACTACAAGAAAATTCCCAAGACAATTTAGAAATATAGAGAAATATCAATAAATACAATGACACCAAAACAACAAAAATCCAATCAGTAGAGCCAGGGCTATGAATTTGCAAAGTTTTTGTTGAAAATAGCACCAAAAAGCATTAAACGCCAACCACGGCCATCTGATTGAACTTAACTGTGACAAATTCAAAAGTTACGACCAACCACGATTGAGCACAGGCCTGATACAGGGACCAGGTTCATCTCAGTGGAGAGTTTACCTTCTGACTTAGAAATGTTTATGGAGAAACCGTGGTCTTCAAAGGGCAGTCAGGGAGGCAAGCTGCAAACCAAATATGGAGCTGGGCTCAATGATGGCAGGTTGCTAAAGAGCGAGGTCCTGGTCGGGTCATTGATGGAGGGTGTTGGTGTTGATTGGGTGCTGCTCAGTGCTGAGTCTCATGGATTTTTTGGGCTCTGCTAGGCATCAGGTCTGGCCAGGTCATTGATTGGGTGCTGCTCGACATCAAGTCTGGTTTAGGCTTGCAGCTAGGCAGGGAGTAATTCACTCTGGCAACACAGGCAAGAGTCCAGGACATTGGTGTCAGTTCCTGGTGGCCCAGGACTCACTCACAGCAAACATCAGAGCGACCCAGGTCAGGTGCAGTTGGGGCTGGTCAGCTGGAAGCGGAAAAGGCCACTGGAATCTTGTTGTGGCCCTGTAGCTCAAACTGGAGGCCAGCCAACTTTTGGGGGTCTTAAGTTTAAGGCAAGTAGGTCCAGTCTTCTTTCAGGTCTTCAGACAAAAGGGCAGTTCTTTCTCTGATCCACAAAGATCCCCAACTGTTCTATGAAGGGTACTTGGGATGCCACATGTATGCATATTGTGCCTGTGGGTGGGGCAAAGTCCTGGCCACTCACTACCAACTGGGATAAAAGTTCCCAAGTGTGGCCATACCCAATTTTTCAGCACTTCCTATGCGTTTTACTGTAATATATCCCACAGTGCTCAATTCTACCTAAATGCAACATGGCAGAACCCTTCTTCCCCGAGTCAGAGTTCCCTGTGCCCACTCAAAGGTGTGTTTAAGATATTGGGCAAACACTCACTTGTGGTCACTCTAAATCAGTTCTTGGGCAGCCTCCCCCGTCCCGCACTGCATTTGGAGCCAAGCTGACTAGGAAGACAAAGGGGGGCAGGCCTAGATGTGAGTTATAATTGCCAGTGACAGAATAGGCAGTCTCTGGAGCTCAGGAAGGGTCTGGGAGTAACCCGCAGGCCATCCGGTTCAAGGAAGATAAAACAAGCACCTCCACGCATAAGCTTTTGTCCATAGTCTGGGAGCAATCCACATCTCACAACATGGGAGCCATTCACCAGTCATGTAACACTGAACACAGGCAGAAAGACACATTTATTTTAGATGGGAAGATTACAACTTTCTAATAGTGTCATTTTCACAATAGTAATATACATTAGGTTTGATTTAAAATTACTATTAAAATAAGCCCTTGAGTCATTTTCCTAGCTGCTTCCAAACCGAAATGAAGAATTATAAGTTGTTATAATGCAATGCAAAGTTTTCCTATGGGAGGGCCAGCCTTGCCACAGTGAAAAATTACTTTGGAGGTTTTTCACTGGCAAGACATGTAAAACATTAAATATACCGGCTCACTTTTTAAATACCATGCACACCAAAAATGCTGGGGAGCTGGATTCCTGTTAAATACAGCAGCACTGACCACCCCCCCAGCTCCCCAGCATTTTATGCTGCTACCTCTGTCACCATCTCACTCATGCCAAGAATTCAGCCAGACAACTCAAGCCCCGACTAGACTAGTGCCACTGGGGCACTGAAGGATGTTCCATAGCCCGCTGGCTTGTTTGGGAACGGAACGCCGATCGAACACAGATGGCGAAGGGATGGGAGCTCTTCAAAAGCTATATTGCATATGGCCATCCCTGCCACAGCTGAGACATTCTACCTATGGAAGGGAAGCAGAGGAAATTGGTAGGTGGGCATGTGAAACGAAATGCTGGAGCATGGTTGGGCCTCAGGGAAAGGCAACCCAGTCCACCCTGGCCCAGAAAAATAATTGACTGGCTACCAGCAAAAAGTACTTCCCTGTTCTTGGGTTTCCACCCCTAAGATGCAGTGCAATGTGGTGGGTTTGCAACCCTAGGAAGCAGAGAGGTGTAGTATTCCTAGTATACTAGCAAACATGGTGAATCAGTGTGAATAGAATACATTTCCATGTGGTGTGTAAGCATCCTGCAATACAATGCAGTTTTTGGAGTTGATGTTCCTAAGATGCATGGTAGCATGGCACAGTTCTGCCCTTCAAATACAGTGATGTGGTTTGCAAGCATCCCTATGGTGCAGTGTGATGTCGTGTGATGGGGTAGCATGTCTAGAATGCAATGCAATGTGGTGTTACATTGTAACTTGAATATAGTGCTAGGTGGCGGGTTGGAGTCCCTAGGATACGGGACTTTGTATAGGTTAGTGCTCCCAGGATGCAGTGTAGAATGGCTTTCTAAAATCCCTAGAATGCAGATACTGGAACCCTAATCCTCGTAAACATAAAGTTCCCATCATGCACATTGCAGCACCATTAAAATGGCAAGCAGGCATGTTCTAAAGATGTCAGCCATGATGTTTGCAAGTCATGAATGATTTCCAGCCGAGTTGCGGGATTCATTTTGTTCGGTATGAATTGTTTTGGCAAACTGATGGCCAGATGCACAAAGGATTTTTGCAATTCCAAATCCTCCAAATTAAGTAAAACATTGGATTTGTGTTCACAACAACCCTATTACATATCTACTGAATCATTTTGCAATTTGGAAACGTTTTTCCAAATCTCAAAAATGGGTTAAGAAATGATTACTGAATTGCAATTTGTAAGAGAGGTGTTAGGGGCGTTCCAAATAGTGATTTGGCAACCTGTAAATCAATGGTTTACAACTACTATTCAAGTTGCAAACCATTGATCAGTTACCGACACCCAAGTTGGAGTGGTAATTGATTCGCCAAGCGGAAGAGGTACCCTTGCGACCTCTTCCATTTTAGAAATCAGGGCGCAGATTCAGTGGGAGTAGGTAGTGATACAAGGGACAACTGCCTGCTGTAGCTTTATAAAACAAAAACATTTTTTAAAGCAGGTCCGGTTCCTTTAAGGAACTTTGGCTGCGTTTAAAAAAACGTTTCTATTTTGGAATGAAATCACAGGGATGGTGGTACACTGTCTCTTGCAAGCCCCCATCCCTGTGATTGTAGCCAGGGAATATTACATCATCAGGACACTGTGTGAACTCCTGCATAGGTCAGTTCGAAAAATAACAAGCATTTGCAATGCAATAGGTCTCGCTTTTACGCGAGTGCTATTGGCATTGTAAATGACAATGCGTTTTATTTATGTTTCAAAAACTAACACATAAATAAAAGGCATTGTTATTTACAATGCCAATAGCTCAAACTCGAGTAAATCCGAGACCTTTTGCATTGAAAATGCTTGTTTCTTTATTTTGCCAGATGACACTTACACTGCCTGGGCGATTGCAGGGGTTAATTTGCAAAAATAACTGTTCGTACCCAGATTTACAGCAACACTTACCAGAGCGGAGGGGGGGGGGGGAGATCCGTCGTGCACCTGGTATCTCCGCCTGTTCCAACGCCGCCCGAAGGTGATCGGGAGGGCTGGGGCAGGTAGCAGAAGAACCGTGAGCCTTGGAATCTAGAGAAGTGCCAGCTGCGCGCCAAGAAGGTACTACCACGCGTGGAATACAGGGCATTTCTGATGGTGAACTACACAAGTGAACAGCCGTGGTCTGTCCTGCCCAGGTGAGCTGTCCGTATCTCTGTCACCTTGCTATCAGGTGTGCCTGCACCTGGGCAGCCAGGTGTGGAGGGATAGGTGGCCAGGAGAAACAAAGGACTGGACCAGGCACTGTGGGAGGACGTGACAAGACGTCCAGGCCTCCAATAAGGGGCCAGTGGCGCCCACCGTCAACCAATGGCATTCATGAAGTATGTTGCTAGGTGATCAGATGGCCAGGGGCCGTTAGTGACACCCCAGAGTCAGCAGAGGACAGAAGAGGGCGGCGTGGCACAGGTTTCCAAACGGTAGTCAAATGTGCACATGCCTTACTTTCTAAATGAGCTGCTTTGAAGTGTTTGGTCCCGGCTGGAGTTTTAATATGGAGGCAAAGCCCCCTGAACAATATTAGGAAGGAAGGTGTTTACATACATACCCAGTTAAAACATGATATCATTAAAGGGTGTCATTATAATGAGAGCCGTTAAAATAGCGGTCTAAAATGCACTCCTTGCAGTGATACAGGATTTCCGTGTCTTTACAGGTCTATTGATCCATAATGTCAACGGAGGCAAAGCTCACGTGATGCCGAGCGTAACTGAAAGATGCACTCCCCTTCCTGCTCCTTGTAACCAGTTATTTTAGGCCCGAGTGTAAAGCCTTGAGTGGTTGTAATTATTCTCTTCTTTCCTCTTACCTTCCCTGTTCCCTTAACTGTCTCTTACTTCTTGCAAGGCAACCTCAGCCATCCATCCTTCAGGGGTTAGTAAACTGAGCGCTAATAAAAATGCTGAAATTGCAGTGGTTTTGTACAGTGCTTAGAAATATCAACAAGCACTGAAACACAAGTGCGGCCCCGCGCCGCGAAAGTGAAACACTACTCCTGGTGGAGGGGTGGGGGGGGAGTGCGATTCCCTTGCGGGAGCGAGCGGCGCCAGGAGCGATAATTGCTACCATATGGCGCCAGCTGCTCGCTCCCGCAAGTGAATCGCCAAACGTGCACGCGTTGCCATTGAAGGCAATGGAACGCGTGCACGTTTTTGACTGAAAAGCCAATCGATTACAAAAGGTCTTTTGCCTGCGCTGCGTAGGCGAGACCTAAAAATGGTTGCTAAAAGTCGGAATGCAATATTTGCGACTACTTAAATAGTACATAAGGCCTTAAAGTTATCTTCAGCCTTAAAACAGAAGCATGTGTCACACTTGTAACTGCAAAGTATTTGTGCACTGAAGTATTCAGGCACAGTCTCGGAGACAAACGGCTGCCCCGTGGGCAATCAGTGAGTTAATAAATAACGTATGCAAAATGATTTTAAAAAGCCACCTGAGGACTCACTAAAAACAGATTTCCAATATGTTTGAAGAGGGTGCAAAGCATGATTTGAACAGTAACAGCCTGAAGAAATAACTACTTATCAGGCACATATTTAACAGCTGAACAAACCGGCAAATCACACCTTCAAAACAGTTCTGTTCATTGCAAAGTACAAAGCTCAGAACAAACAGGAAAAGAAAACGGCCGGAGTGTAGCACGGTAAGGAGACGCGATCAAAGAAAAATAGTTTCCAGTACTTATTGTTACGATAAAAATAGACTATGGGGTATGTTAGTGACTGTGTATTTAAATAAGAAAAATAATATGTTGAATTTAACATGGATTTAATTTTATTGTAGCACTACTATGTTTAAAATTAATAGAATGGAATGCATTCATGTTTCATTATTTTGATTCATGTGTTTTCTCTAGCGCCCTGTAATGATGCTAATCGTACATTTTACACGGGAAATGCTTTGCTTTGCTAACAACTTTAGCAACAGTTTGTCGAATTTGCCTGAAATGTTGCAGAAATGTCATTCACCTTAACTGGATCTTGCAAGTTCTGTCTAGATTTGTCGGGGACAAAGAAAAATATTATATTGCGCGCCGCAAAATATGATTTAGGTGTTTCAGCTTCCATAGCGAAGATGCTGTTGCAGCTACAGAAACACAGGTGTTGGCAAAGCCAATACGTCACAGCTTTAAAAGACTGAAAGCATGCCTGACAATGCCTGACCAGCAATGTTGGAGTCAGTTTTCTTTTTATTGAGAACCCATTCCAAATGATGATATGCATGCCTAAATGTCTGAATTTGGTTTGGCCACAGAATTACGAGCAGTGCACTATAGGCACATTGATTCCTTCAAAGCCACACAGTGATGGATGGCGTTAATGTACCTCTAAATTAAACCCCTTATCTTAACCTTCACCTGATTTGTACTTTACACTCGTACCAGAAGAAACCGAGCACAGCTATAGAAACAGCATGATGAATCTTTACAAAATATTCCAAAAATAAAACATAAAACATCTCCAATTAGGTTTGATGTTGGAAGGTTTAATGCAGAATGGTCAAGTGAGAGGAAGTCTTGTGGCGCTGATAAAAGTTGTATTTTTGAAATTCTAATATGGAATTTTTGATAAGTGAGAACTCAAATCTGCTGCATAAAAAACATGCACAGTTTATACTCCTGCAGAGGTAGTCGCCACAGGACAAAAGGCACACTCTCTGCCCACTTGGCATAACTGCATATTGTACCCAGTTGGTGCAGACGCCAAATCACCGGGCACATTGCATCAACCAATATCACTTTGTGCCCAGGAACCACTGAGTATGACCTCAGATCAACTTACGTGGTACTGCATCTTGAAATGTCTAGCAGTAAATTAATCTGTGCCAATCAGGATCTGATGGCTGAAGACTGTGCCCTGTGTGTGTTCCGGGGAGTGGTCTGAACCCTTTGTAGTCAGGGGCAGTGAGATTAAGAGAAACAGATAGCCAAAGCCCAGCTTTGCACGGGTGGGGTTGGCTGTCCATAGAAAGTTGGACGCCAGGGTCAAAGGCTAGACCAGGTACTTGGCCAACCCCAGCTGTGCACAGCTAAAGGCCAGTGCTACAAGTGTTGCCTGCCTGTGTAGAGTTGGGTTTAGAGCCTGGAGGAGAGGCTCTGAGGCCACCCCCTATTGTGTACAGCTGGGGATGGTCACCCCTTGAGAGTTAGGACAACGCATTATATCTGGTCAGGTCCTGAGCCCATCACCACGGTGCATGCACAGCAGAGGGTTGCCACCTGCAGAGGGTTGGGCTAACTTTAAAAATTCCAAAAACCACTAAAATACACAAGTTACACTTAAGTGAACTATCTATAATTTGCACCCCCATCATGCACTGCTTTTGGCCTCACATATTACATCACCCAACATGATAAATTATATCATTACTATTGGAAACGGCCCTTTCTGCAGGGTCACCCCAAAAGTTTTGCCTTCCCCCTTCTCTTTTTCTGACCATGTTTTTGGGACTCAGGGCACTTTAGCACTGCTAAATAGTGCATGTGCTCTATATCTAAAACATTGTAACATTGGCTTATCCATAATTGGCATATTTAATTCATCTATTAGTTCCTACTAAAGTGCACTACATGTGCCCATGGCCTGTAAAAGAAATGCTACTGTTCGACCTGCGCAAACTATAATCACAAACAAGCATTTGCAATGCAATAGGTCTCGCAGTTGTGAGAGTTTGAGCTATTGGCATTGTAAATGGCAATGCCTTTTATTTACGTGTTTGTTTTTAAAACATAAAGAAAAGGCATTGTCATTTACAATGCCAATAGCTCAAACTCTCACAACTGCGAGACCTATTGCATTGCAAATGCTTGTTTTACTTGCCACAGCTAGCGTATTACATCCCTTTAACTCGTTCCTTCCCCTCCCTCTCAACCCCTGCCGCCACCATAGGCACCACAAACCACTTGGCACTAGCGTCATCCAGCTAAACTGTAAGTGAATCAGAATAGTTGGGGGAGGTGACTAGAAGTTTGTGCTCAGAGCCAGTCACTGCTGATGAGGCAGCAGGGGGCAACTCAAAACGGGCCCCCTGCTGCCTCATTTTATTCACCAGCTGCAGTGAGTGTGCCAAATGTCTTTCCGCCCAGGGCGCTATCCGAGTAGGGGCCTGCTCTGCCTCTTTGGCTTTGCTTTTCTCCCTCTTTGTCCAATCTGTAATCATCTTTGGCTATGTTGAGTAGCACCCTTCAGCATTACCACTACTGGTACTACCTATGGAATTTTGCACGATGTCAAAATTAACAAATGTGGGCCACATTTTTTGGGATGCCTGGAACATTTTTGACCCTTGCCCGATTCTAGCTGCATGGCCATTGTCCTTTTCTTCTTTCATGTTTATTTTCAATTTCTTGTTGTTAGACCAATAAAAAGCTTTTAACTGAACAAAGATTTATTGACTTCCAAATGAGCGCCCACCGCCCCCGGCTTCTCTCTGTGTCTTTACACAAACACGCACGCACACCCTAGCGTAAACATGCGAAAACGGCAAACGTGTCAGACCACATGCAGCAAGCAAGACGGGAGGTGACAGACTTAGCACATCAGCTGAATGTAAACAGGCCCCTCGCGGGGCAGTGTCCAATCTGACGCTGTTTTGAATGCACGTGATGCATTAGAGGCTCGTTTAAGTCAGTGGTACTGGACCGATTTTTATAGCGGGGGTGCTGTTGAATAACATCATCTCGCCAAAGGCATAGGGAATATTTGATAGTGTTTATTTTAAAACACAAAACATATTGCCAGAGGAAAAACGTTTGAAGGTCCTCTTTATGTCTCATTCTCCATCTAAACTCTTTGAAGTGGTTTATGGAGGTACTGCTGCACCTCCTGCACCCCCTAGTTCCACTGACACTTCTCCGAGTCCTGTGCGTTCTTGGCAGACGGTAAATTATGCTTGCAGAGGCGTTCAAGGATTCACCTCGATTAGAGCTAAGAGACGCTGAAAGCGGTACTTGCCAAGGAGCTGCAGAACCCCATTTCAAGGGGACGGCACGTTGGTAATTTAAATTCCCCGTTTTCGTACATTCTTGGCTCTTAGATGCTAAATAAATCATTCTGGTGGTATATGCAGTGTCTGTTTGTGAAAAACACCGAAGACTGACATTCTCGGTAACATTAATAAGTGAACACCGTCTCGGTGTGCTCATTAGCTCATTCACGCAGGAGTAATGCATTTGAAATCTCTCGTTCATCTTAGGCTCATCTTATTTTTGTCAACTTTTATTTTTGTCAACTTTGTGTGAATGAATGTGTTTAAGAAATAAACATATGTTTTAAGGTCAGGTTTATGTGAGATTGACGACAACCTGCTTTGATCTGTATTCAGTGCATTTCATACTTCATACTTTACATTTTGATACATTGTGTGTGTCTGTCGTGTAAGAAGCAATGACGGTTGACGTACTCCACCTTTCTGAGCTATGGAATTGGCATTCCTTGGCAAAGTAACCTTTGGGCGAAAGGCACTGGGATGATGGGTAAAAGACAGCTTCAAAGTGACAACTGTAATCTCAAACAGTATGAAACCAATCGTAAACAAGATCCCCGCAAGGCGTGGGAATTCCTCAAGGCGCTGTGCGTGTAACCTGACCCATGAGGAGAGGAATGCAGCTGCCAGACTGCGCGCCCCTGCTCTCTCCCGCAAGCAAAACGCTGTGGGAGTGAACATTTGGCAAAAAGGTGGGACATGCGCCCGCCTTTAGCCATTTGCAGGCTACAATAAGAAAAGGACACAGGCAACAGCCAACCCAGTGCGTGGGGGGAGTCAGACCCACACATAGAAGTTTTAAGTGCTTACAAGAAGCCTCGCAGAGCAGCGCATGCGCACAGGCTCAGGCTCGACCTAAAAACAAGAGCAACCCATATGTCCTTGCGAACTGGGTATGCTGATCAAGCAAAAACGGTGTTCACAAGGAACTCATTAGAAACAATTAATATGATTTTTTGTAAGGATTAATTATATCTTGCGTGAGTTAAACACAACTAATGCAAATGAAAAGTTTAACCATAATTAAATTAGGTATGTCACTTTTGTAGCAAGGATATTTATAGACAGTTTTATAGACACCCACAGAACAGTTATTTTAAGCTGTACCCACTTCAGCCGAAGTGAGTATAATTTATTTTGCACAAAAATATTTCAGTTTGAGGAGAAATATAAAACTAGTGTATTTACATTATATACATTTCCACATTTGGACTTGACTTTGTGAAGTAACCATAACCAAAGCAGTGTATGAGCATGGTGCTAAGTGGTTATTGGTATTTGGTAAATGAAAGGGGAATCTCCTATAGATACAATTAATTCAAATTTAATAATTCCTAATTTGTTTGGGCTCTCGCCTTTGTAGTTGTCGACGACGTTTCGACCCTCTCGTGGTACGGGGTCTCTTCAGGACGGAAATGCTGGGGACTGGAAGTGAGACATAGTTTTAGTACGAATGAAGCGAAATGAGAACTGTGGGGTTGGGTGGCAATGGCAATTGAGCTTACCCGGCAACACTTATAAGGTGCCCGCTGGGAGGAATCAATATTCCTGGGATGGTTCAAGGGTAGGGCTCCTGTTGATTACAGAAGTACGAATGAGTCAGGGCACTTAAGCTGGTATATGTGATGGCACCAGTGGAAGAAGTGCTAAGGGGAGGCTTACACTAATGGGGAATATGCTCATTTCGACTTCCGGCAATATTCACAGTAAAACTTAATTACTGTAGGTCCTGGTCAATTAGAAAGAATTAAGAATCTGAGGCATAAAACTACTTCATAGCCTCATTAGTATTTACAATGTAAAAAAGCCTGTAGTAAAAAGTAAGCCGTTCACCAATGATATGTAGTGAGGGTGGTTCTCAATGAAGGTTGGTCTTGGGAACTCAAGGTGATCCGATAAACAATAAGCTCGGTAGAGGAGGAGTAGCTAATAACTCATAATAGAGTCATCAGGATCTATAAAATTAACGGCGACTTAGAGGGACCAATGGATGTAATAAAAATAAGTACAGGAGGGTAAAACACTTGATCGCTTACCCATGCTCTCTTGGTTGGAAGGGCGATAGGTAGAAACGGCGCCAAGAATCCACCGTGCTCCTGTAGACCGTGAATAATCGCGGTATTAGAGTAACTCAATTGCTCAGGAGGCCGTAGGGATCTACAAAAATGGTAAACGCTTAGTGGCGTCTGTACATTAGTTAACCAAAGAATTAATGCGGGGAGATGCAAGGAAAGCTTACCTAAGGTCTCCGGACATCTGTAGTCAGTTTCGCAAGCAGAACACAATCGGCTGGCGGGTTAAATGCCCGGCCGCCTATGCGCGTGCGTGCGAGCCCACGGCCGAGCGACGCATGTGCAATATGTTCGCCAGGTTTGCATTGTAAGGTGGTGGCCATTGTTAAACGGATACGTTATTATTGGCAATGGCACTGCAGGCTCATAACCGGCCATATATCGCCTTATAGAAGGGTGGGTTTGAAGGTGCAGTAACCTGTTATTTAATTGACGAAATTCCACATTATTACACGCGTTTTTGTGATCGGTGCCATGACAATAGTATACAATGGTGTGATTAATCAAACCATAATTCATGTAAGGATGACATAGATGTTAAACAATAGCTCTACACAGTATCTCCCCTAAATGGGGAAATCGGGGAATACTTGGCATTGACATTTAAGCAAATAACCATCAAGGTGGTATTAGCCTGTAACAGAGATAATATACATATACCATTCTTCACAACGTGTACTGGTACAATAGGAAAATGGTGCACAGACCATATTGGAACATTTAATGCATACTAGTGTAGGGGAGATGTAACAATCCCCTATAAATATGGTTGTTTCATTGCAACCCTGCATATATATAATGCAACAACATGTACTTGATATGCATATACAATTTTTGCAATGTGCAATGTGTACCATAGGGAAATAGCGCACAGACCAGTTTGGAACATTTAATGCATCCTGGTGTAGGAGAGAGGGAACAATCTCCTTATAGATATAGTTTGTTACATTGCAACCTTGCATATAATACAACATGTACTTATATACTTCATTCATTAGCAGTTTGCCTGGAAACATAAGAGAATCATATTTCCTTTCAAGTTGGTCATGAGGCAACTGTAGTTTGTGCATAATTAATGCATCAGACCATGTGTGTAGGACGTTATTTTGTGTTAAATACTCCAACACTTGGGACTAAGGGGGAAGGCTAGTGAGAACCATGTGTGTGTCTCAAGCCTGACCTCTCGGGGGGAGGGGGAAGAGGAGGAGAAAGAAGGTGTTTGATAACCCAAGTACAGGAAGGGCTAGAGAATTCAGTTAAGGCTGATAAATTTACGCCATTCTTCCAAACTGTTCAGTCCCTCTGATTGAGTCACATTTCTCAATCCATTTGCACTCCAATGACTGTAGAATGAATGAAATATTGCCACCTCTGGGTGGTATTTTAGCCTTCTCGATGACATGCCAGCGTATCTCATCTGCTGTGTGCGTATAGTCCTTGAAGTGTTGCACTAGGGGAGCATTTTCTACTACACATCGTATTCGGCTCCGGTGCTGGCCAATCCGAGCTTTGACTGGTTGCGTGGTCTGCCCAATGTAAATGAGATTGCAAGGGCACCAGATACAGTAAATGACATTTGTCGTGGCACAGTTAGTGAGGTCACGTAGCGTCCATTTCACATCTCCATGAGTGAAGTCTTTTGTTTTGGATGTGTATTGACAAGCTATACAGCCTCCACATTTGAAGTGGCCGGTAACCGGTGGTAATGCCCAGACTTCATTAATAGTTGGTTTTGATCTCAAACTACTGGTATCAGAGTGCACCAAATGGTCTTTAATGTTTTTGCCTTTCTTGTAGGAGAACTTCGGGATTTCCAGACCGGTGATGAGTGTGTTCAGTGTAGGCCAGTGTCTTTTTATGATTTTCACGACTTGTGTACTCAGAGGGCAGAATGTGGTCACACAAACATTTCTATTGCTCTGTGTTTTGGGTCTGCTTATTAGTATTTCTTCACGAGGGCTGTACCATGCCCTCTTCATGGATGCTTTGACAAGGCGTTTTGGGTATCCTCCATTCCGTAGTTTATTGCACAGGATATTGTCCTCTTTAAAGAAATCTTCTTTTTCGGTGCAATTCCTTCTCAATCTCAGGAACTGCCCATATGGTAGTCCATCCTTCAGGTCTCTGGGGTGGAAACTCTTGTACTGTAACAGAGTATTTCGCTCAGTTGGTTTCCGGTAGAGACTAAGAATCAGTTGGTCACTTCTATTGCGTATTTGCAAATCCAGGAAGGGGACTTTCTCTCTGTCTGCACTGTAGGTAAAGGTCAGTGCTAACTGGCAATCATGAAGGTAGGCAATGAACATCTTCAATGTGGCTTCGGTACCAACCCATACTAAAAAGATATCATCAATATAGCGCTTCCAGCACTTGATGTTATTGTAATATGGGTTGTTCGCAGTGGTGATGAATTTGCTCTCCAGGTCACCGACATACAAGTTCGCCAGGTTAGGGGCAAAAATTGCTCCCATGGATGTTCCAGAGCATTGTTGACAGTACTTGGTGATACATTTAAAATAGTTTATGGATAAGGCAATATCCAGCAGGTCTGTGATGAATTCCGATGGTACGGGCACCGGCGCTGGGCATGAGTCCAAGACACCCTTTATAACATCAATGCTCTCTCTCTGCGGAATATTGGTGAACAGGGATTCTACATCCAACATCACGAGTATCTCTCCTTGGGGGTCGTATTCCCTTCCCTCGATTAAGTTAATCATATATGTACTGTCACGCACATAAGTGGGTAAAATAGGGACAAAATCTTTGATGAAGTTGTTGATATAGTGTCCCAATAGTTCCAAAACTGAACCACATCCCGATAGTATGGGTCTACCTGGGGGATTCATTGCATCCTTGTGTACTTTAGGTAAAGTGTGGAGTACAGGAGTCCTAGGGTTCTCCTGGTTGAGAAAATCAAACTCAAGTTTCGTGATGAAACCTTCCTCCAGTCCGTAGTTAGTTACTTGCTGTATTCGCTTTTGGATATCCAGCAGTGGATTACGAGGTAGTTCTTTATAGTGGAGATGGTTCCCCAGCTGTCTTGCTATTTCAGCTTCATATATTGTTCTGTCCTGGATGACAATACCACCACCCTTATCTGCTGGCTTTAGGATAATTAACTCCTCTTTTTTAAGGTCCATCAGTGCTTTTCACTCCTGTAGTGAGATATTGTACGGGGTGAATACTTTCTTGGTTTTCAATCTGATAATGTCTTTAAGTACAGCCTTCTCGAAGGCCAGGATCTCAGGAGGCATCAAGGCATTGGCCGGTATTTAGGCCGCATGACGGAATTCTGTGTAGGGGGAACCTCTTGATTATTATTAAAAAACACTTTCAACCTCAGTGTCCTGAAAAAGTTGTGAAGTTCTGACTGAAGTTTGAAAAAATCAGTTTTCTCAGTCAAAACATAAGACAGACCTTTAATATGGGTTGGTACCGAAGCCACATTGAAGATGTTCATCATTGCCTACCTTCATGATTGCCAGTCAGCACTGACCTTTACCTACAGTGCAGACAGAGAGAAAGTCCCCTTCCTGGATTTGCAAATACGCAATAGAAGTAACCAACTGGAGCAAGATGGCTGCCGCCTACCTCGCCAGTAGCCGCTTCCTTCCCCCCGCTCTGAGCTACCGGCGACGATGCGGACACTCACCGCGTTTTTCGAGCGTGCTGGTGTGCAGTTCCTTCGCCACCTGGACTGCGCGCTCAGGCTGCTGGCATCAGGCAGAAACGCCTGGAAAGCGGCGTATTTTGGCAGCATCGACCTTGTCCAGCCCCGACCGCCTCGTTCACTGTGGAGCCACGGAATGCCCCCGAAAGCCGGAAAACCTCTGAAGGAGCGGGCGGAGCTCCTGGGGGCCCGCCTGTCCTGCCTGCTCGCACAGCCTCGCGCAGCAAGTGGCTGACAGCGCGCAAAGCAGAGGAGACAGCTGAAGCTGCTGCCTCGTCTGGGAGGCCCCTCAATGGCAAACAGGGGCTGAAAGAGGGGCTGAAAACGGATGCAGTGTCAAAAAATCAAGGAACACTGGCTTTTCCAGAGAAAGAAAGGCAACCCTCAATTCCAGAGATCTTCTCTGGGAAGCGCATTGGGCTACACCTGAAGGAGAAGGGTAAGTCCCCCCCCCCTGTACTCCCCGCTGCCCCTCCCCCCTCCCCCCGGCTACACCAGAGACAGGTGGAACATAGTACTTTTTCAGAGACAGTGGGAGCTGGTTCATTGTGCCAAGGGGGACTGGGAAAGGAAAGGGGAAACCTCATGGGTATGGGAGAAATGGCGAGGGCTGGGACCAGGGCCGGGACACAGGGCATGACACCCAGCACTGATGCATTATGTGTTGATGGACTGAGTAAGGGTGACAAGTGCTGTCCCCCAGGGATGGGTCTGGATCGAGGGGCGGTAGGAGGATTCCCCGAAGCGGCCGAAAATTTTTATTCTTTGACCGATGACTCTAATCTCTCAGGCCTCAGTGAAGAAATGACGGATGATGATTCGGTTCCCTACTCATCGGGGGATAGTCAGAGTGGGGGAAAGGAGAAACCCTCGACTCAAAAATGTCTCTCCCGCTCAAAAAGACAGTGAAAGAGCAAGAAGGAGCGAGAAGGACTCCGGACCGGAGTTTAATACCTCCAAACAGTTGAAGTGGGATTACTCTGCAACCCATCAGGTCTATAGCGATACCGAAGGAGAGAGATCTGGTACACTACGAGGGACTCCACTACCTGACACGAATCCTGCTCCCACATTGGACACAATCTTCTCTAAGCTGAAGCAGATGCAATCAGAGGCAAGGGCTGAACATAAGAGAGCAAATCTAGCCACAAAGAAGATACAAGGCGCAGTACGAAAAGTCACCAAAATCTGCTCTGAGATGGCAGAACGAGTCACCTTAGTGGAGGAGCGGACAGCGGCAGCAAAAGCAACAGTGGCAACAATCGAGAAAAAACAAACACTTCAAGAAACACAGCTAGTCGACGTGATGTGGAACATTGAGTATTTTGAGAACTGGCAGCGCAGAAACAACTTGCAGTTTCTCGGCCTCGCAGAAAACGTGGAGGAAAATGACATTAGACACTTCATGATCGAGCTGCTTAAGGGTGCTTTTCCAGAGTTTGCCCGATGGGATTGGGAGGCAGAAGTTCAAAGGGTCCATCGATTTCCCCTGACTCCCACGAAAAAGTCCTCTCTCCAGCCAGATCATCCAAGAGCCATCCTGGTTTATTTTGGTAATTTCCTTCTACGCCAGGCGATCTTTGATAAGGCAAGGCTGTAGGCAAAGAGATCATTCGATGGGCATACCTTCCTCGTCCGCCCGGACTTTTGCCATGTGACAGTCAAGAGGAGGTGGAAACTCCGGCAGCTATTTTCTCCCTTTCAACAGGTTGGATGTCAAGTATTTTTGCTAAATCCGGCCCGTCTCAAGGTGATCTTCAAGGGAAACACCCGGACCTTTCTTTCTGAGGACAAGGTGCAGGAATATTTGAAAGAAATATCTAACGAAGCTGGACCGAGCTGATAAAAGACTTCCTCTTTGTATTTTCGCACCTCCGGCATAAAATGAACACTGTGCTAGATCATACTGTTCTTTTCCCCTTAGGGGATTTTTCTTTCTCTCAAAATATGTCTTGAGGATTCTTATAAGGCGTTTCTAGGTTCACTGTGCTGGGGATCTTTCCCCGTTGTTGTTGGATGTTTCCTTCTCCTATTTTCCCTTTTCTTTTTCTCTTTCTCTATGGCTTCTTTTTCTGGGCTTGACTAGGGGCCGAGCGGTTCGGGGCGGGGGGCACTGGAAGCGGTGGCGGCATGTGGGTTTGCACGATCACCGGGGTCAGGATTGACCCTTTTGCTCATGGAATATGTAGGTGGGGGAGGGGGCAGGGGGATCCAAGCACGGTTGGGGGTTGAGTTTGTGGTCGGTAACCTTCAAGCAGTTATACTTTGTATTAAAGAATGATTAGTTTAAGAATTGCCTCAGTTAATATATGTGGCTTAAATAATTTCCGGAAAAGACAGAGGGTTAATATTGATATACAGTATCTAAAAGCCGATATACTCTGTATCGAGGAAACCCACGTGGAAGGGTCTCAGAAACATTTATTGGAACGTACTGGGTATCAAGTTATTTCTAGAACGTTTCAAGGTACCCGCACGGGAGGGGTGGCGATACTCGCACGTAAGGGCAAGATTGGACTCATTAGCTCTAAGGCGGATAAATTCGGGAGATGGGCCATTGCAGAATGCATATATGATGGAGGGGGGTTTACACTCTGCTCCATATCCGGCCCGGTCACCGATGATTCTGCACTATTGGACTGGATTAGTGTTGAATTGGTGGGTGGCCCATGCCTTTAGTATTATGAGGGGATTTCAACATTAATCTAAAATGTGAGGCCTTGTTATCAAGTACTGCAATATATCAAGGGCGTAAACTCAAGGTTTTCAGAGCATTGGCTCAGCTGGTTAACTTACATGGGCTACTCGATGTATGGGCTGATAAAGAACCACTAGACCCAGGCTACACCTATTATTCCGCCCCTCATCAGGTCCATTGGTCTCTGCCTCTCGTATATTTAAATATCCACGGGTGATGTCCAACCATAACCCCCTTGTATTAGAACTTGATATCCATGCAACTTTACAACCTAAAGTGGGATGGTCATTTGAAAGGGCTCTGCCACTCGAGGAGGAGTACATTTCATATATCAGGGAGTGGATTTCGCTATTTATGGCTGAAAATCTAGGGACTGCTCCCATTGAAGTAGTGTGGGACACTTTTAAAGCTGGGATCGTTGGGGAAACTACGAGATACAGCTGGAATAGGCAGAAAAAATCGAAACGCCATCTGCAGGGACTCTACCAAGGTCTAGAACAGGCGGACGCAGGCCTGGTGGAGGCTGTTAACAGGGGTCTTGACATCGAAGCAGCCCAACTTCAGGTTATATTAGCTAAATCAGCGATAGGGGAGATCTCAGCTAAAAAAGCGGCCGAAAAATACATGGTATGGAAAAACAAAGCCTATGAATTGAGTGAAAAGGGGGGGCATAACTTAGCTAATTTTAGATCCTGAGCTGGGCCCCATCTCTGAAGCAGGGGGGATACGCTCCGCCTTCCAAAGATTCTACCAGAAACTGTATGCTGAGTAGGAAACGGATCTGGAAGGGATAGAGTCATATTTAGATCAAGTGTCTATGGATAGTCTGGGCAGGGAGGATCGGGAGCACTTAGATTTACCCATTTCAATTGAAGAAATCTCAGCAGCAGTATCGGGATTAGCATCTGGAAAGGCCGTTGGGACAGATTTTATCCCGGGGGAATTTTACAAAGTTTTCGCTTCTACCCTTAATAATTTTATACTGGAGGTATTTCTGGCCATTCAGATGGGTAACTCTCCTCCTGATTCATGGGCTTCAGCTAGAATGGTAGTGTTCCCAAAAAAGGGAAAACCAGTGAATCAACTAGGATCCTATCGGCCCATCACAATAATCAATTCAGACACTTAGCTTTTCGCTAAACTTTTAGCCTCAAGACTATCTAAGGTTATCAAAAAAATTGTCTCACCTGTTCAACATGGCTTCATCCTGGGAATGGGCATTACAGACCACATCCGCCGGGTAATCACTCTATTTGACGTGGCCAAAATCCAAGGATACCCTATGGCGCTGTTGTTATTAGATGCTGAGAAAGCATTTGATAGGGTCTCCTGGCCCTATCTGTGGGCGATATTGGAGAAGAAGGGTCTAGGCGTGGATTTTATATCATGGGTGAAGATGCTGTATATCAATACTACGGCTAAAATTTCTCTAATGGGGGGAAAGTCGGAGATGGTTAAGATCCAGCGGAGGACAAGGCAGGGTTGTCCGTGCTCTCCCTTATTATTTGCCCTCTATATAGATCCTTTAATCCTCCGGATTCAAGGTAATGCTTTTATTTCACCAATGGTCACCAGGGGCTGGGAGACGAAAATTCTTGCTTACGCAGACGATCTTGCGGTTGTTACCCCCGCTCCAAGTGAAGCAGTCAGGGAGATTGAAGAGGAGGCCGACTGCTTTGGACACATCACGGGATATAGACTTAATAGGGTCAAAACCCAAATACTTATAAATGAATACATTAAGTTTGAGGATACACGGGTGGTCCCCAACGCAACATACCTGGTCGTTAATATTAGTGCTGATCCGGATGATGTGGTCAAGGGTTATTTGAGCCCACTAATTAATAAAACCAAAGTCGAGTTGTCAAGATGGAATAATCTCAGACTCTCCCTGATAGGAAGGTGTAATTTAATCAAAATGATGTTTCTTCCAAGAGTTTTGTATTTCTTTAGGGCTATACTCCTTGAGGTGGATAATTATTGGTTCAAGGCTTTGGATAGTATGATTGGGCGGTTTCTCTGGACATATGCCAGTCCCCGGAGGGCCCTGAAGTTCCTCTCCCTTCCCAGGGAACGGGCTGGTGGGCCGTTCCAAACTTTGGTTGTACTACTGGGCCTCGGCACTACAACAATTAACACCACTGCTGTTTGATCCGCCTCAGGAAGAGCTCAGTCGAAATACGGTTCCCTCATGCTTCAAATTAACCATTGGAGCTCCAGTTCATGGCTCATTGTTCCCACAATTAGAATTTGGCTATTTTAAAAGGTTAGGTTTAAGACACTTATATATGCTTTCAGAATATGGACTAATGTTAGGAAAAAACTCGGGATTGGTTGCTTCAGTTTCTATACCCTCTTTTTGATAACCCTCTCTTACCGGATATATTTCACGACTCGTATATTAAGCGATGGAGGACAAATTTAGGTCCATTTATTTTTGGGGATTTCTTTTTTGATAATAGTTTTACAACTTTCGAAAATCTGAGGAGTAAATTCCCCCTAGGGAATAACGAGTTCTTTAAATTCCTGCAAATTAGGGATTTTATAGGGAAGAAAAGGGGAGGTGGGTAGGGGTTTAACAGGTGTCAACTTGTAGATGTACTAGCTAGGCACAAACCTAAGATCGGAGACATATATAAGCTATTAAATGATAGGCTGGGGGATGATATAGATAAGCACACTGCTCGATCGGTGAAGTCACTACAATCAACAGAGGAGGACGCTCACTCTTCCTTAGAATTAGCTCAGTCAACACTTATATCTGCCAACCTCCAGATCCAGCATTATAAAACCTGGTTCAATCTATATATCACCCCGGCTAAAATTTGTAAATGGGAGGGAGTTTCCGGCACAAACTGCCCAGGGTGTCAGTAAATAGGGGCAGATTTGGTACACATGCTGGCAGAATGTCCGGGTCTGGTAAATCTGAGAAGGGAGATATCTCAGTTTTTCGAGGCACAATTAAATTTGCGAATCAAGGTCACCCCGCAACTGATTTTGCTGGGAATCTAGGAGCAAGAGCAAGAGGCTCTTCCCTAGGTTCTCCCATCAGCTCCGTTTTTATTTTTAGCTATGGCGGTATTGAGATTGTGCTTGGTAACTGTCTGTCTCGACCCGACGCCTCCACCATTTAGTCACTAGCTGGCTCGGCTAATCTCAGTGTATCAGATCGAGAGGGTTGGTTATGCACACAAAGGCGTCTGAGCTAGGAAAAGGGGTCTTCAAATTTGGGCCCCTCTGAGGGAATGGCTTATATCTCAAGGACAGGAATGAAATTTGTGTTTTGTACTTTTGATATGTTATGATGTTGCTAGGATATATGTAAGTCTTACTATATCTCCGGCTACTTACTCAACTTGTATTTGGTTAGTTGTTGTATATGCTTGGATGGGGGGGTGGTAGGGGAATTTAATGTTTTGGAAAATGCAATAAAGACGGGAAAAAAAAAAGAAGTAACCAACTGATTGTTAGTCTCTACCGGAAAACAACTGAGCGAAATACTCTATTACAGTACAAGAGTTTCCACCCCAGAGACCTGAAGGATGGACTACCGTATGGGCAGTTCCTGAGATTGAGAAGGAATTGCACCGAAAAAGAAGATTTCTTTAAAGAGGCCAATCTCCTGTTCAATAAACCACTGAATAGAGGATATCCGAAACGCCTTGTCAAAGCATCCATGAAGAGGGCATGGTACAGCCCTCGTGAAGAAATACTAATAAGCAGACCCAAAACACAGAGCAATAGAAACGTTTGTGTGACCACATTCTGCCCTCTGAGTACACAAGTTGTGAAAATCATAAAAAGACACTGGTCTACACTGAACACACTCAGCACCTGTCTGGAAATCCCGAAGTTCTCCTACAAGAAAGGCAAAAACATTAAAGACCATTTGGTGCACTCTGATACCAGTAGTTTGAGATCAAAACCAACTAATAATGAAGTCTTGACATTACCACCGGTTATCAGCCACTTCAAATGTGGAGGCTGTATAGCTTGTCAATACACATCCAACACGAAAGACTTCACTCATGGAGATGTGAAATGGACGCTACGTGACCTCACTAACTGCGCCACGACAAATGTCATTTACTGTATCTGGTGCCCTTGAAATCTCATTTACATAGGGCAGACCACGCAACCAGTCAAAGCTCGGATTGGCCAGCACCGGAGCCGAATACGATGTGTAGTAGAAAATGCTCCCCTAGTGCAACACTTCAAGGACTATACGCACACAGCAGATGAGATATGCTGGCAGGTCATCGAGAAGGCTAAAATACTACCCAGAGGTGGCAATATTTCATTCATTCTACAGTCATTGGAGTGCAAATGTATTGAGAAATGTGACTCAATCAGAAAGGGACTGAACAGTTTGGAAGAATGGCGTAAATTTATCAGCCTTAACTGAATTCTCTAGCCCTTCCTGTACTTGGGTTATCAAACACCTTCTTTTTCCTCCTCTTCCCCCTCCCCCCGAGAGGTCAGGCTTGAGACATACACATGGTTCTCACTAGCCTTCCCCCTTAGTCCCAAGTGTTGGAGTATTTAACACAAAATAACGTCCTACACACATGGTCTGATGCATTAATTATGCACAAATTACAGTTGCCGCATGACCAACCGGAAAGGAAATATGATTCTCTTATGTTTCCAGGCAAACTGCTAATGAATGAAGTATATAAGTACATGTTGTATTATATGCAAGGTTGCAATGTAACAAACTATATCTATAAGGAGATTGTTCCCTCTCTCCTACACCAGGATGCATTAAATGTTCCAAACTGGCCTGTGCACTATTTCCCTATGGTACCAGTGAACATTGCGAAAAATTGTATATGCATATCAAGTACATGTTGTTGCATTATATATATATGCAGGGTTGCAATGAAACAACCATATTTATAGGGGGATTGTTCCATCTCTCCTACACTAGTATGCATTAAATGTTCCAATATGGTCTGTGCACCATTTTCCTATTGTACCAGTACACATTGTGAAGAATGGTATATGTATATTATCTCTGTTACAGGCTAATACCACCTTGATTGTTATTTGCTTAAATATCAATGCCAAGTATTCCCCGATTTCCCCATTTTGGGGAGATACTGTGTAGAGCTATTGTTTAACATCTATATCATCCTTACATGAAATATGGTTTGATTAATCACACCATTGTATACTATTGTCATGGCACCGATTACAAAAACGCGTGTAATAATGTGGAATTTCGTCAATTAAATAACAGGTTACTGCACCTTCAAACCCACCCTTGTATAAGGCGATATATGGCCGGTTATTAGCCTGCAGTGCCATTGCCAATATTAACTTATCCGTTTAACAATGGCCACCACCTTACAATGCAAACCCGGCGAACATACTGCACATGCGCCTCTCGGCTGTGGGCTCGCACGCACGCGCATAAGCGGCCAGGCATTTAACCCACCAGCCGATTGCGTTCTGCTTGCGAAACTGACTACAGCTGTCCGGAGAGCTTAGGTAAGCTTTCCTTGCATCTCCCCGCATTAATTCTTTGGTTAACTAATGTACAGACGCCACTAAGCGTTTACCATTTTTGTAGATCCCTACGGCCTCCTGAGCAATTGAGTTACTCTAATACCACGATTATTCACGGTCTACAGGAGCACGGCGGATTATTGGCACCGTTTCTACCTATCGCCCTTCCGATCAAGTGTTTTACCCTCCTGTACTTATTTTTATTACATCCATTGGTCCCTCCAAGTCTCCGTTAATTTGACAGATCCCGATGACTCTATTATGAGTTATTAGCTACTCCTCCTCTACCGAGCTTATTGTTTATCGGATCACCTTGAGTTCCCAAGACCAACCTTCATTGAGAACCACCCTCACTACATATCATTGGTGAGTGGGTTACTTTTTACTACAGGCTTTTTTACACTGTAAATACTAATGAGGCTATGAAGTAATTTTATGCCTCAGATTCTTAATTCTTTCTAATTGACTAGGACCTACAGTAATTAAATTTTACTGAGAATATTGCCGGAAGTCGAACTGAGCATATTCCCCAATAGGGTAAGCCTCCCATTAGCACTTCTTCCACTGGTGCCATCACATATACCAGCTTATGTGCCATGACTCATTCTTTACTTCTGTAATCAACAGGAGCCCTACCCTTGAACCATCCCAGGAAGATTGATTCCTCCCAGCAGGCACCTTATTAGTGTTGCCGGGTAATCTCAATTGCCATTGTCACCCAAACCCACAGTTCTCATTTCCCTTCATTCGTACTAAAACTATATCTCACTTCCAGTCCCCAGCATTTCCGTCCTGAAGAGACCCCGTACAACGAGAGGGTCGAAATGTCGTCGACAACTACAAAAGGGAGAGCCCAAACAAATTAGGAATTGTTAACTTTGAATTGATTGTATCTAGAGGAGACTCCCCTTTCATTTACCAATAATCCATAACCACTGTCCTTTTCTATTAGCACCACGCTTATACACTGCTTTGGTTATGGTCACTTGACTTCGGTCACAAAGTCACGTCCAAATGTGGAAATTTATATAATGTAAATACACTAGTTTTATATTTTTCCTCAAACTGAAATATTTTGGTGCAAAATAAATTATACTCACTTCGGCTGAAGTGGGTACAGCTTAAAATAACTGTTCTGTGGGTGTCTATAAAACTGTCTATAAATATCCTTGCTACAAAAGTGACATACCTAATTTAATTATGGTTACATTTTTCATTTGCATTAGTTGTGTTTAACTCTCGCAAGATATAACTAATCCTTGCAAAAAATCATATTAAATGTTTCTAATGAGTTCCTTGTGAACACTGTTTTTGCTTGACTAGTGGACCTGCAGCGCTGATTGTGCCACCCATTTAGGTAGCCCTTTAAAAATGTCTCAGGCCTGCCACTGCAGAGCCTGTGTGTTCAGTGTTAAACTGCCATGTCAACCTGGCAAGTTAACCTACTTGCCTGGACCAAACCTTCACTTTTATTACATATAGGTCACCCCTAAGGCAGGCCTTGGACAGCCCTTGAGCAGGGTGCAGTGTATTTAAAAAGTAGGATATATACTTTTAAGGTTTACATGTCCTGGTAGTGAAATACTCTCAAATTAATTTTCACTACTGCAAGGCCTATATATCCCATAGGAAAACATTGTGTTGCAGAGATTCTGTTTGGAAACAGAACTGTGCCTTGGGAGAACAGCAGTGGTGGTTTCTTTATGGGGATGTGGGGGCATTGTTTTAGTGCATGTTGTCCATGGGCCCCATATAAAATGTTTACTCACTGCTTGGCATGGCCTGAGCAAAGTTTGCCCTACAGGAGAGTGACTAAAGGCAGGTAGGGGGGCCTGCTTTAATGAGTGACAGTGCACACCGGGCCTATTTGGGCTGAATTGCGCATGTCGGGTTGGACGGGTGCCTTGCTCCGACCAGCCTGACATGCGCACTTGCACCCTCACCTACCTGAGCAATGCAGCAGCCCAGCATATTGCTGCCACAGCCCCAAAGGAGCACTGTCGGTGACTAGCCAAACCAATCTTTGTGCTGCTCTCTAACATAAACAGCAAGGTAGCAGCGTGAGGATTAGCTCAGCAGTCATGGGGTGAGACAGGGACTGGAGGGCCGAGCTGGTGGTGGCAATGCACGCGGTAGGCCTGGAGGCAGTCACGAGTGTTCTCTGAGAGGGTCTGGGCGGTGAGTGTTTGTAAATTTACTAGCGAAGTTAGTTGAAACTTCTCTTTGTGAGAGTGGCTTCCCTGCTAAGGTGCAGTTACTGCTAATTTTCGAGTAACACTGAATGTGATTTTCCAGGGCGTTCCAAGTGCATCATGATCAGCGTGGATTAATTTTTTTCCTTGTATTGGATGACACTGTACACACATATTTTTCAAGGGGCTCAGCTTATTCTTGAATCAGTGTGTTTTTTTATTTCCCTTAAATGTACTTTATAAATCTGCATTGTAATGTTTTCTGTTAGACTGCATTGTAAATAGGAGACTCTTTGGTGCACCTCACTTGGCACATTATACTGTCCTCACAACTGAGGCAGTGGCGGCTGGTGACATTTGAAAGTGGTGAGGCGTAAAAGTTTAGCTGTACTGCACTGCGGCGAGCGAGCGTAGTGAGCGAGCCTGAACAACCTACGTAGGGTTCGGGGATTCTCCTCCCGAGAAAATTTTGAAAAAAGAGTGGACAAATGGTGCATTTCTAAGCAAATTTGAGGAAGCAGGAAGGTTAATAAAGCCATACGATTTAATTATTTATCATTTAAGAAATTGCCAATTTTTATGAGCTATAGAGGACAATCTTTGCTTATGCTGATGTTATCATTTACCCATTTTAACTTTTGAACACACTGATACACTTGTAATGGTTTTAACTATACAATAAATACATTCATTGACTGTGCAGTGCTGTACATCAATATGATGACACTATTTCCTTAAATTAATTTTTTGTTTTCATGCAAGAAACGCCTTTTAAAATAAAAGTGCAGAAAAGATGAATGCATTTCAAGTAGTACTCTGTGTAAAAAATGCCTGCATGTAACAGCAAAGGCTTCCCATGTTATCATTTCACAAAATTCTCAGTAGAAAAGCCATCCCACGTTGTCAACAGAGGCTCCCAAGTTATCAGGTATGCTCAGGTATGAGCAGATTAACAAACCCTGATAAACGGAAGTGGCCAGGGCGTTCATGCAATGGATTCGCCTGCACTAATGGACTCCGTGGATCTGCGCAATCAAATAAGCTGTGGTGCTAAGAGTGGTTTAAAGCAACACACAACATTCATATCAGCATATCAAAGAACATCTGTCGCGCGCTGTGCGGAGAAAGATTAGTGAAACATTTATTCAGGGTTGTACAACAGCCAAGATGTAATGCGGCGCTCCCTCGTGACGCAGTAATGTGAAACTTCCCCACACGTCATTGTGCACTGTGACAACTTTTCATGGGCACAATAGGATATCACGTGTTTTGGCTGACAAAAATCACCTCTTTATAGGTAAATGTGCTGGGGTTACTCTTTCGTTTGACTGAACAAAAGGCGAGTTTCTACAGATGAAGTTTGTCTTATGTATTCTGATTGGTCACTCAGTGCCTTAAAATTGTCTGTAAATTAAATAGACAAACATTTTCCATCAGTAAACTTAAAAAAATCAGTTTACAGTCTTATATGATGTGATTTATCACCATATCACATGTCTAGACTGAATGCTTCTGAACTTTAAGAGCAGCAAATGCACGGATTTCCACAGTGCTGCAGATAGAAACATTTAACCATATAGCAGCATATCCAATCAACGGTTTCAAATGAAAATCTCAATTATAGCCATCTGGGGATTGCAAGAGGAGCTTTTTTTTAAATGAGACTCTTCGAAAAGCTACTGATTGAAATCAATACAGTGAAATCCCGAAATATGTGAATATGAATGGAATGCCACCAGAAAAGACAAGCCTCACTCAGTGCTGAATTGAAGCGACTCAACAGGGAGCATAATTCACAAAACAAGATCCACATTTCGAATATAACCTACGCCGATTTGGGGCACCAATACATAGTAAGGGTGGAAGTAAGGGGAACTAATGAAAGAGGAGCTACTACAGTAAAAATGAACGCAAAAAGCAGGCACAAGCAGAATCCAGGGTAATTATTTTGAGCAAACAAACTTCAAGTATTGGCATCAACTTTCCATTTAAGGAAGCAAATAAGAATTTACAAAGGAGTGTGTCATTATGCATGGCCAGGAGCCAAGGGATGTGAGCGTGTCTCTCTGATGCATATCCTTGTCGGTCAACTTTGCTGCGGAACAATAAATAAACCCTTCTGACTGCAAGCAGCCCCGGGCGTTAGACAGAAGTTTCTGGAACAGACTCCAGCGTGCATCTCGCCAAAACATCTCCGTTCTAATCCAAAATAGTCCTTTCAGATAACAGAGGGAAGTATTTACATAGGCCAAGAAATTATATATTATGACGAATTCTGAAATGCCTCCCATCAAGATCGAGGTTGATAAACAACAAGAATGAAAGCTGTGCAGAAAGCTGTGAGGGGTAGAGTCATCTCAGTTTCAGGCAGCCAGGCTGTGCACATTAGCCAGTCTTTGGGTCCGATGTAAGCCCTGCATATCGAGCGAGCGCTTTGATCAAGCCATGGTTCCCGGTTCCAGACCCCAAGCCCAGAGAGGTGCTTTAGAGCATCTGACCACTCTGACATGGAGCGTCCATCATAAGCACCTACAAACTATATGGGCTCGTTAAATGCGCCATAAAAACTGGACTAGAACAAACTTCCGCTCAGCAGTAAATACTTTTAAAAGTAATATCCTCGGTGCTGTAACCACTCTCAGGGCAGCAGAGGGCCCGGAGCCAGCTGTGGGATACCCCAGGCATGCTCACTGAGACTCAGTCACTGAGTATCTCGTATCCCGGGCCCTGCACGCTGAGACTCACTGAGCGTCCCAGATACCTGACCCCTGCTCAGTCAGCCCTGCCGTATAAAAACCCGGCTCAGATCCCTCCACTTGGTTCTTTAGATCTACGGCAGACAACGGTCCCAGACCTGCAGAAACCATGAACAGGTTTATTTTAGCATCCCTCCTCGCGCTCTGCTGCGTGACTGCAGGTAAGTGACATCAAGGGTTTAATGTCACTCTATTTTTTATTTACAGTTTTATATAACGCACACTCGACCCTCAGGTAACGGAGCGCTTTACACTAGCAGCAGTTACATTAAACAAGACGCATTCATATTTTTGTTTGGCAGAATAAATGATTTGCCCAGAATCACAGCATTTTGAGCCGACTCCGAGACTCGAACTTGCTTCCCCAGGTCCGAGTCCAAAGTCTTCACCTCTGTCCGTTACCTGTGCTTCAGTGGCTCAGACAAACGCCACCTTGTGCCTGATGCTCTTCAGTGAGCTCAGCAGTTGCAGCTCGCGCTCGCAATACGCGCAGGGGTGGGGGCTGGGGGAGATTAAAATAAAAAATAAAGAAAACTTACCTGACCGGGTCCGCGCTGCCTCGGACTGCTCCTGGGCCGGGGTCCTGCGTTGGCGCCTTCAACGACGTCTTCTACAGGAACAGCCACGTCACTGGAGTGGCAAACCCTCTCAGCCAATACTGACGCTGCTCCAGTAGCACCAGGATTGGCTTAGCAGGGATACTTGCCGCCCGCCTGCCCATTAGGAGACGGAGGGTTGCGGAGTTGATCAACCCTCGCTCTCCTAATGAGCAGCCACCAGCCAGACTCAACACTAGTGCGCATGACTGGGCTGGTCGGAAAAATTCTCCGACCTAAACCCAGCATGCACACTTGTGCTGCTGCCTGCTGTGCGCTCTGCGCCACCCCCTGGCCTGACAATGCATGTCAGTCAGCATGACGCCGGACCGCCCACCCCCTTCAGACTCTGAAGGGGGTGGGCGGTCCGGCGTCATGCATTGTCAGTTACTTCAGTCAGAGCCGCCGAAGGAGCTGCGGGCGCAGGCGGCTTGTGGGTCAACGCCCCAGCGCCCTAATGGACGCACCGCCACTGAACTGAGGAAGGACTGAATGTCAACGCCACAGTACAACATACTGGGTAAAGTGTTGGCTCACGTTATTTGACATCCCATAAAAGCCGGGAAGAAAGGAATTTCAGGGGATTGCCAAGGGCTAAAAATCTTTCAGAGGCCAATAACACCCCCCCCAAAAGCGCTTCAAGGCCCCGTCAGGAGAAGTTAGCGGTAATTAGATGTAAATGCAACACAATAGAGTTAAGTTAGCCAACGCGAGAACGCTGAATAATGCCCTTCCCCATCCAGAATATATTGAGGAGCCCCTGAGATCAGCATCCCTCATGCATACCTGTGCAGCCATTAGTGCATGATGACCAAACCATCTTTGTTAATGACAACGCAGTTATGGCTTGTTGCATTTCAAGTTTGGGCTCTGAAACCGTTAGTATAAAGGTGCGAGCAGATCTAGATGAACTAGAAAGGGGTTTGCATGAACTCTAGTAAAAAAAAAAAGTGTATTATACAGTCTTGGAAAGACTTTGGGCGCTGGTTCAGCACCTCACTGTGGTTACTAGCTGAGGCGACTAAGGTGTCCCGAGGAATGAATGTTGCCTCCCTTCCACACCACCTCTCCAATCTCCCATGTGCCTTTTATCCCATAATGAGGAGTTACAATTGTGTGCAGGCAGGAATATGGATCCCATGTTACCCAGAGGTTGAAGGCGCTTATCGCTGAATGTTGCCCTGGGGAAGAAGGGCAGGTAATACTGAGTGGCATTTGGAAGCATACTTTATGCATGGAGTATCTTGGGAGCTGGGGTGGCGCAGGCTGTGTTCATGCAAAGGGTCTTAGTAACATTGAAATATTTCTATGCAACCAATGTTTCCTTTGTTATTCTGAATACCGTCATGGTGGAAAAGTACCTCTCTACATTGTTTTTTTGTTCATTTCTTTAAGAGTGTAAGGGATACCTTTGGCTCTCAGACTTCAGTGCATACAGGAGCATCAGAGGGAAACCTCATTTCCCACAGTTCAATAAAGCATGCATACACATTTTATGACCTGCGATAGAAATAATTTCTGTAGGAAGGTAACATCGTCAAATAATAACATTTTCCGTACAAGTAAGGGAGTGTGTAATTTTGCTGACCTTAAATTTGGAAGGGGCTCTGCCTCTTTTGGTGGAACTTTTGTTTTGATTACTTGTGGACATACTTATTCATGGAGATGAAAACGAAAAAAGAAAATGTGCTTCTATGTTCATTTCATGGGTGTTTGTTTTCTGTGGTGCCTGGGGTAATGTGCAACATACTGTCCTTGATACCGTTTAAATGAGCATTGTGCTGATCCATTTCTGCACTTCCACCTTGACGAACACGCATGTCCGATTCCAGACCAGCATTAATCAGGCTGCGTGAATGACGACTCAGTTCAGGAACAGCCAATTAAAATGGCCGATCTGTGCACTGTGAGGTTGCTTCTTGATGGCCAACAAATGGATTCTTCTGACAATGGGTGCAGTGTATTTAATATCAGCCGTACACAGGCTTGTTTGTGTAACCTGGTATAACAAGCATTAGAAAAAGCTGGTGGACCCAAGGTGCTTCTATCTCCTGAGTGATGGGGGAACCTTTATCTCCCACAATACATAAACACACCATGGACCTTGACGTGCCTCCATTTCCTGGGCGATATAGAGGACCCTTGCTCCCACATTACGCAAGCATGGCATAAGGTTGATAGAAACGAGGAGGTGGGTCCATTCCTTGAGTGATATGGGGGACCGCTGCACCCACATTACATGCACACACACACATGCACACCCACACACTAAGAAGGTCACCAAGACCTTGGAATGGCTAATTGAAATCGCTTTATTGATGTCATAACTACAATTTCACAATTGCTTTATTAACCTTCTTGCTTTCTCAAATTTGCTTGAAAAAGCACCATTTGACCACTCTTTTTTTCAAAATTTACCCAGGGAGACAACCTCCCCAAACCCTGCTTATGACACTCTGGCTCACTCGCTATGCTCGCTAGGCACATGGCACTCGTCACAAACGTTTACACTACACCACTTTCAAATGTCGCCAGCTAACACATCGCTTTGTGCTGCATGCATCGCCTACAGCCCAGCAGTTCTACGATGACGCATTGCCCCGATGTGCATCGCATCTTGATTCTCAATGCATGTTCGACTTTGCTCAGCTCAGAACCGACACATCACCACATCTGCGAGATCGACAGCGACGCATCACCTCCTTTGCTCCATGCATTGCCTTCAGCGTCAACGCATCCAAGGTACTGTTCGGCGGACCAAGGCTGGTCCCTGTATCCTACCCACGCTCCATCGTCATCGGCCTGAACTTTTGGATTTGCTCTAGTCGAGCGTGACCAAATAGCCCCAGTTGCCGCTATTTGTTTCTAAGCTCTACAAAACAGTTTGTTCTTTAAAAATTCATGTCTGAATTCTACTTATTGGAGTTTTGTCAATTTGGTCTTGTTTTACTCATACAAATATAAGCTGTTTTTTTTAACTGGTGAGGAGTCCTTTTGTGGTGTTTTCAGTGTGTTACTGTGTGTTGCGTGCACAAATACTTTACACATTGCCTTTTAGTTAAGCCTAACTAACTGCTCTGCGCCAAGCAACCAGAGGGTAAGCTCAGGTTAATTTAGGTTGTGTTACTGACTTACCCCGACGATTCCTGCTTGGACAAGGTGCATACCTCTGCCAACCAGAAACCCAATTTCTAACAATTGCTGATTATACTGGAATAACAACATTGTTGATATTACTAATGAGATGAACAAAGGGCAGTCACATTGTGAATGAGGAGTAATACAACATTGTACATCGATGGTTGGACTCTTATAACCTGGTCTGTCAATTTTCAAACGATTAAAAAAAAACTGAATAAGTCAGAACTGAAACACTTTTGATGGATGTCATTGTCTTTTTACTTGTAATAAACCAAAGGTGGGTGCCACTCTGGTAGGTTATTTGCACAGACCTGACCTCTGAACATTAGTGAACAATACTAGAGCCTGTAGTCATCCATTGCTGTGAAGGGATAAAGGCTGAGCAAGTAGGGTGTTAGGTGGTCATGGAGGTCGAAGGGCCTAGCCACATGCGAGATCGAATGGCCAACACCTGGCTCAAGGCCATGCGCAACGAGTGTTGGCAACAAGCGGAGGGTTGGGCGTAGGGTCTGACCATTGGTAGGCCCAATGCCCAAACCTTATTACATGTTGGATATATGGTTTGGTGTGACCTCAGGTGTTGCTGACAACCTCCACTGTGTACGTCCAATGTCTGCACATGGTAGGGGTTAGCTGCTTGCGGAGGGTTAGATGCAGACCTAGGCCCCTCATTTTGTTTATTTCTAAAGGAAATTCTTTACATTGTACAGCTTTGATTCCCTCAAGATGGCTTGAGTTATGCCACACGTTTGTCATAAACACAAAAGGTTAGCGCTCTAGTTGTTCATTAGAACTCTGTGGTGAAGCTTCAGCTGATCACAAGGGCAGTAACGGATGTACTGCTGCTGCTGTTGTTGGAAGAACATGTTTTACTCAGACTATAAGAATGTATTTACACATAGCTGAGGGAGATAGTGTGAACTTCTAGAAACTGGTATCTAATTTTAGCTTCTGGACCACCTTCCATAACCTTTATAAGTAAATCATGGTTCACCTATTCCTAGCAGGTGGTCACCATTTTTCACATTATAAAATCACCTGAAAACTCACCAGAATTCCTAAAATTGCTGTAACACCACAAAAAAAAATATATTGTGAGTAAAATCTGTTATCACCCTTTATACGTGCTTCTTTTTGTGACCCTCAAAAGTTGGCAATCCCTGCAATGAATATCCCTGAGTCCACTAATACCTGCCACTACATATTGTTCATGTTGTGGCTAGCCACTCAGGATTGACTGGCAAGCCCTAAAGTGGCCAATCAGAGCATATCTTTAAATTAAAGACCAGAAATATCTATTTTCTAACTCCTTTATAACCACCCCAAGCTCGTCTTCAAACGCAAATTTCTCAACACAAATTTCTCACAAACGGCTGAATGGATTAACACCAAACCACAAAAAGCGAGCTTTCTTAGTAAAGCTCTAACGTTTTGCCAAATTTGGTGCAAATCCATCGAGCAATTTTTCTGTAGATACAACTGAAGTTTCCTATGGATTAAGATGGGAAATCAACGTTCTGGGACCACCCTTTTTCTTAGCTTCCACTTGATGCATCACCCTGAAACTGAGCAAGAAGGAGATCAGGTGGATGAACTTTTTATTTTGAACGTTAAATACAGATTTGCCAAACAGAACCAAAGTTGTTAGCAAAACAGAAAATGTTCTTTCTATGGAAACTCTGACCAAACCTTAACAACACAGTGGCAACTGTGAAAAAAAAACAAAGGTTAAAGTACATTATAGTTAGGTATTTTAATAAGATTGTAATATGTGTTAAAAACCTAGAAATTCACTGTAAAAAAAAATTGCAGTGTCAGAAATTGGGTCTTTAGTTGGCAGTGGTTTGCACCCTATCCAAGTAGGGACCCTCACTCTAGTCAGGGTAAGGGGATTACACTGCTAAGATAACCCCTGCTCACCCCCTTGGTAGCCTGGCACGAGCAGTCAGGCTTACCTCAGCGGCAATGTGTAATGCATTTGTACATACACACACAGTAACACAATGAAAACAGTGTCAGTCCCTCCTACTGCATCCAGCCCTTCTTCCTGACAGAATGTCCTCAGTCCAGAAGTGTTCTGATTTTGGGGTGATAGAGGTCCAATACTTATATGCATTCCTGCCTTTGAAGCAGGCAAACTTCAAAGGAAAGTCTTTGTAGTGCACAAGACCCTGCATCTCCCTGACCTGACTCCAGACACACTCCATGGGGGTAGAGACTGCTTTGTGTGGACAGACACAGTCCTATTCAGGTGTCAGTGACAACTCCTCCTAACAATCTAGCTTAGAAAGAACCATCGGCCTGGTGATGGGCCATCAGGATATGCAGGGCACACCTCAGCTCCCTTTGTGTGACTGTCTAGAGTAAATGCATAAGAGCCCAACTGTCAGCCAACCCAGGCATGTATTCTACAGACAGGCAGAGGCACAGAATGGTTAAGCAAGATAATTCCCACTTTCTAATAGTGGCATTTTCAAACACGGAATTTAGAAAACAGGTTCACCAAAAGATGTGTTTTTAAATTGTGAGTTCAGAGACCCCAAACTCCAAATATCTATCTGGACCCAATGAGAAATTATACTTAAAAGATATTATTTCAAGTCAATCTCCATGTTACCCTATGGAAGAGATAGTCCTTGTAATAGTGAAAAACGAAGTTAGCAGTATTTCACTATTAGGAAATGTAAAACACACCAATACAGGTCCTACCTTTTAAATACACTGCACCCTGCTCATGATGCCACCTTGGGCCTACCTTAGGGGTACCTTACAGGTAGTAAAAGGGAAGGCTTAGGCCTGGCAATTGGGTGCACTTGTCAGGTCGACATGGCAGTTTAAATCTACAGACACAGAAATGTTTGCAGGCCTACTCATGTGGGTGGCTAAATCAGTGCTGCAGGCCCACTAGTAGCATTTGATTTACAGGCCCTGGGCATGCACAGTACACTTTATTAAGGCCTTACTAGTAAAACAAATATGCCAATCATGGATAAACCAATCATCAATACATTTTATACAAGAGAGCATATGCACTATAGCACTGATCAGCAGTGGTAAAGTGCGCTGAGTCCTAAAGCCAACAAAAACAGGTGAGACAAAATACAGAAGGAAGGCAAAAGGTTTGGGGATAACCCTGCAAAACGGGCCAGGTCCAACATTAATGTCAAGTTATAGCAGTGCTTAATTTGAGCAGGTGGTTTCCGGTGCTCCGCACTGGCACTTAATCATCAATACCAGCGCTTTTCATGAGCACCAGTTAATAACGCATTCATTTATAGGGAAATTAAGTGATCTGCCTAGAGCCACTGGATGTTGAGACAACTCCGATACTTGAACCTGGTACCCCAGCTCCGAAGTTGGCCGCTCTAGCCATTATGCCACATCCTCTCACCACTTTCATAGTTAGTAGTTGGTTCTGTTTTAGGTGGCGCTACAGGAGAAATGGGCTGGTGCAAGCTGCCTCCTGACGAGAGCTCCTGCACTTATTTTTTTTACTAATTAACCACTGAGCTGTAGTCAGGTATACTACTTAACAGGTAACATGGGAATATGGTCCTATATTGCCATTTTGCGGTTCTTGTGATATTTACAAACCAATCTGCCTTCATCCTCATATAGTCACTAGACCCCCTCAATATGGACCATTTTACATGGTTACTCATTATGTATATATTTATACCATGCCAGTGAAATGTAGGGTGGCCCAATAACACATTATATTTAACAAATGTCCTAATAAACAGAGATTCACACATTTATCACTGCAGTACAAAGGTGTCAATACCACTGTGGAGGGAACTCACTGGAGAAAACACACATTTATGCCTCACAGATTTAATTTTAGAATCACTTTTTAGAAAAAAAACAACTGGGGCTACACTCACTAAGCTTATTTGGTGTGATTTTATTTGCATGGTTTTAACAACTCCTGTTCTGATTATGCTTACAGACCTTTGTTTTTATATCAAATATGCATTGAAAACAGTGTGGCAAAGGGGGCGTTGTCTGGAGCCCAAGCATAATGGCGGGTTTTTTTCAGCTCCAGCTAGCCCGCTGCACTAAATAACTGCAGGAACGGACTACGGCAACTCTCCATGGAGCCCTCCGATGTATTGGGCCCCTAAGGGCTGAGGTCTGAGAGGGAATGCCTGTTTAGTCTGGTATTATTGCACGTTCATACAGCTAGCAGCCTAAGGCGGTTGCATGCCTGATTCCAATTTGGCGGCACTTCAACGCTGATCACGGAGACCCACCTTGTTCCTTGCCCAGCTTGCGGCCCTTCCCTGACTACCATTGCAGGTCCTGGACCTAACAGCAGAGGCACACTGTGGTGGTTGTGCTTGTGCAGTGGTATGATCGTTGGGCCACCTGATCCCACTATGATAGCACCACTTCACTGAACGTGAAACCTCATTCCCTGCCTGCGCCCCCCCCCCCCCCTTGTCTGCCACCACTGTGCCCGGAGCTGAAGATCGATGCTCCTTATGGAGGAATGTCCTCAATACGCTGTTTTTCTGGGCGCAGTTTTGAACGAGTGAGGACCCCCTCCTGCTCTCACTGTGGGATCTGCCTTAGTGGATGCTCGTCTCTGTGACGCTCCTCTACACCCTTCTGCCATTTATTGGCAACCGGATCAATATATTTGTTTTACTCTGCACTTATCAACTTTTGGTCATGCAGCTCTTATACTGGAAAGCTGTGTGAGCAATACCTGCTGGTACACCCACCATACTTGCAGTACTGTGGGAGGAACTTGGTGTGCCTTATCCACATAGAGAGCATGATCTCATGTGTATTGCACAGGCTCTCTTCTCTGTTGCCTCCTCCGCGTGCTGCAGTGGCTCATCTTTTCTAGCTTATTCCTTGCCCTATTGTCACTTGGCGAGCACGGTCCTTACATACTGGTTGACCTGATTAGCTCCAGTGAGGCCACAAGAATCCCGCTAATGGCTGCTGTATTCACAGGGCCTGTTCTGGTTATTTGCCTCCCTGCTGCTCCGCTCTTATGCACTTAAACCATTGACATCATATGAATGTATGTTCTACTCCAGCCCTCATTGTGATCTCCACCTCAGTGGCCACTGAGGGCCAGAGCACTCAGAGACATACTGATGCCTGGTCCTCTCTCGCCTTGGTCGCGATACCTCAGTGTTCTTTGGCAATCTGTTTGCTTCATAATCATCTTTGGCGATCATGGATGACACTAAAGAGCATAACTAAAACGTTCTGTAACCTTGTTTCTGAGACTCTATAGGCCTGCAAACTATCAAGAGTGGCTCCTCAAACACCACTCCCTGGGTTGTGACTGCACGAGGGCTTCTCAAAACTCTAGTTCAGATGCACAGCAAAATGTCCATTTGAAACTGGTTCCTGGGATTGCTCTGTAGCAGCACCAGCTTCCTTTGTTCACTGGACAGAGAGATGATTCACAACAGCAGGAGAAATGTCTTTGTTGAAAGAGGCCCACTAGTTTTCTTCCATAGTTTACTCTGCCCAGAACCCTTTTCCCTCTCCCAGCGCCACAGGAGAGACGCTCTACAGGAACAAGTGGGCTTTACTGGCAGGACCTGGAACTAAGGACAGCGAGAAGGTGTTAGTTCTGGAACACAGTTTTACTCTGAAAGATTCAACAAAATGCATGCAACTCCCTCTCTCTCTCTCTCTCTCTCTCTTCTCTCTCTCTCTCTCTCTCTCTCTCTCTCTCTCTCTCTCTCTCTCTCTCTCTCTCTCTCTCTCTCTCTCTCTCTCTCTCTCTCTCTCTCTCTCTCTCTCTCTCTCTCTCTCTCTCTCTCTCTCTCTGTCTCTCTCTCTTCTCTCTCTCTCTCTCTCTCTTCTTTCTCTTCTTTCTCTCTTCTCTCTCTCAGCCATTTGTCAAATAGCCAAGAAGTCGTCAATGCAGCGGGAGGGGCATTTTTTGTGTTCATCTGTTTTACTTGGCTCTCTGCTGGGAGTGGGTTAAGGCAGATATTTTAAATGGTAACAACATTTCATTCAGCACGTCGTGGTAACCGCTTGGTGACGCAGACTGAAATCTGATCAAGCAAATTATATTTTCGCAGAGGATTGCTCATAAACTCCAATTTCGATTTTGATATTTTTTTGGTCAAAATAAGGGTTTTAATCCATGCTTTGCATTTGAAGCACGCTTTCCGTCCTTGATGCAAGAAACATTCACTAGGGTCTATGGCATATGCCATAGGCTACTGACAGTGTGAAATGTGTTTTTTTCACTCCAACATCCCATATTACAATTTGAACAAATGGCAAACCATTGTCACAATCCGTTGATTTACTAAACCACATGTATTTATTTACTTTTTCTTAATTGCATTTTTATATAGCATATAGCACGTATCTGGCCAAGGGTAATCTGAGAGCTTTAGAGAAGGCAAAGAATTATTATTGAAATCAAGAAAAGATTGCAACAATAACAATATTAAACAGAACACATTTTCTGGGATTGGACATTGTGTGGTACATTTCAAAATGTGTTTGTGATGTAGCAGATATAAAATCAGATATTTAGGATAAAAATGGGCAACTCTGCTCAGATTTCAGGAACTGTATTTTTTGTTCAGTGGCTAGCTTTGGGGGTATCGATAGAGTGTCAGGTGTTTTCGCTCATTTTTTAATATCTTCAGAGAGGTGTTTGCTTGTATCAGAGGGGAATTGAGTTCAAATTTTAGTGACACTTCCCATGACAAACATTATGATTAGCCATATGGCTACAGCATATGGAAAGCCTTGGCAACTTGCAGAATCCCTTTTAGGGAAGCTGCCAGCACGTTGGGACGTCTTACTTCTGCACAGCATTGTATACGGTTCAAGTGCGCCAGAAGATCCCTATGAAAGGCAATGATAGAAAACCAAATTAAATAAAAACAACAAATCAGAAGTATGTGTTTGTTTCTTTAACCAGGGTGGCTCCAGGAGCATGGACTCATCACTACACAGAGTGAGAACCCACTGACCTGGTTAGTTTTTGTGCCAGGTATTTCAGGGTGCTGCAGTGTAGGGCTTTGTGTGTGATGCAGGCCATTTTAAGACACTTCTCACCTCTGTGGGAAACCATTGAGAGCTCTAAGGACAGGGTTGTTGTGATGAAAGGGTTTTGCTGCTGAAACTAATCTTACTGGGGAATGGAATGCAGCCTTGAGAGGAGTAAAATACTCTGTATCTGTGTACAAGGCGTAAGCATAGTTGCGTCTTGGTAACACCAGTTTAAAGTCTGATTTCGAAATGAACGGGTTCATTCCTAAAAGCAGTGCTTAGTTTGAGCCGGTAGTTGCCAGAGGAGGTCACCGGTACTTACTATTGGGACCAGCGTTTACTGTCAGCAAGTGAGTGAAAAACACAGAGCGGAAAGATGGAAAACAAGGGAGAAAGCAGGAACCTGCAAGAGTGAGATAAAAGGGGAGGGAGTGTCTGGTGGTGGATTAAAGAGGCCTAAGGTGTATTGAAGACCACAACTTTGATATTCGGCACAATGACATTTAACTTCATGGACCACAGGCTTCTGGGAAATAGCACTCATTCGCTTACAAATTAAGCACTGCTTAAAAGTAGTTTGAGTTGGTGCTGACCTTTCTTTTCTGTGTTGGGTATACGTTTGTCTAGGTTCAAATTTTTATCTTGAGTGGAGTTCAGCAATGTTGCACATTTGATGATATGAGGGTTGCAGTCAATTACATCTAGTACTTTAGACATGATCGGATGAGGAATAAGCTCTGTGGAATGAGATGAGGAGGAATTCATTCTTGACAGGGTTTAAGTTTCAGGTGGTAAAAGGCCATCTGGGATTGAAAGTTTTCTTACTTCTGTTTTAGCAGCAGTATGTCTTCAGGGGAGGAAAGGTTTAGGTATAAAGTGACACATTTAAGCATGAACTTAGCATAGAGGTGAAACAAAATGTTGGATTGTTTTATAGTTGTGGTTAGAGGTTCAAACCTCAGATCACAAAGTGATAGGAGTGAGGCCTGTGGGACAGCCGGGTTTAGATCTCGGAGAGATTATTGATCAGTTTTATTTGTTTTAAGCAGTTATCTCGGAAAGAGGATAGCCAGTTGAGAACGGTGACATTGATACCCATTCTGTCCCCATTCTGTGATAAGTAAGGTGTAACCATTTGAACTGTGCTGACAGGTTAAGATGGACATGGAGAGAAGAATCCTCCTCCTCCTGTAATTGTAGTTAGGGATGTGCAAAATTCACCTAATTTCCTTTTTCGTGATTACATCAAATTTTGGCAAAATTATGCGAAACTACACTAAATTACGGGAAATGAAAATCTGTCATTTGGTGCTGTATTTTAGAATGAAATATGTCTTTGATTCAATTTTCGAAACATAGTGCAAAAAAGCAAAACTTTATTGCCTACGGCTATTACCCCTCCTGGTATCACTTTCCAGTTTAACTACCTCCATCCTGGCTGAGCTCTAAGTGTTGGGAGCATTTCACTCAGTAGTAAGCCATTAAATCAACATGGCCAAGTCAGAGGTCATCAATAATACAATATCATATTGAAGAACTACTCCAACAGCTATCAGTTAGGTGTTCATTTATGAAATATCTAGGGGTCTACATAACTATAAACCTTAGGGGGCTGAATGAAATTGGTAAAGAGTGCTGATGTGTTACAGTGGGAGATATATTAAAAAAAGGCCCAATAATTTCATGTGACCCAATGATGATAGATGTTGGCCTCGAGGAAGGAGAGAAGTTTAGATTTGTATATATCTGAACCTCTCCTTCCTTCAGGCCGAAATCTATCTTCATCTACACTGGGTCATGCACACGTATTTCAGAAGAGGGGCTACAAGATATCTAAATGGGTTTAAGACTAGGGGATAACCAGCACTTAATCTTTCACATTTATATATTGTTTGTAGATGCCAAGAGGGAGACTAGGTGACGTTTTCAAAGGTCAAGCAAGTAGGAATTGGGCTCCCAATTCAGTGAAAAACTGCATCTGACTCCACAGTCACAATATCGATGGCACAGTTTCAGAAAAATGCAGGCTGGGAGGCTGTCAAAGGGCAATAATCTCTAATGTGTTGTAGGGTTACTCACCTTTGAAGGATTTTTGGGAACGGTCAATAACCAAGATAGGAAAGTTCATAGGCATCTGTCCCTCAATGTCACTGGAAAGTAGTTTGCTGGGATTAACCCTAAAAATGTCCATGACTTTGATAAAATTTTAATTGATTGCTCCAGTAGTGACTTGATGTGATGGTCATAGCATCACTAAGGTTATGAAGGTAGTTCTTAATAGGAGTAAAATTCATTCATCATGGCTCTCGTCTGAACTTATCCTGCTCTATAAAAAGGGTGATCCTTATGTCATCTTGTGATCATGCAATGTACCTTCTGCAAGATTTTGGAAAACTTCTTCTTAAGCATGTAGCACATTGGATATGTGATACCATAGCTTCCACATGTAACTACTGTTCATGAAGAATTTGATCCTGAATAAGAGGACTTTGTATCTAGTACTTATTAGTTTTAAAGTCTTTTTTGAGTCAATAAATCTGTCTAATTATTGGTTGACATTAAAACTTGAGTGAAGTTAAAATCTAATAATGAGGTGGTTGATAAGGGGGGGCGTGGCTAGCAGGGCCAAGATGGTGGATGCCTTCTAAGGAGGCTCCGCTCTACTACCCCGTTATCCGGCATTCATCCTTAGTACTGTCAGACATCTACCATTGCTGACTACACCATTTTCCTCCCTCAGTTGACCCCCGCCTTTTCCGAATTGACTGGTGAAGGGAGTTTCGGCGAGGGCCTGCTTGCAACCGGCACCCTCATGGAGGCGAGCCGGGGGCAGCTGCCGTGATTGGGCAAGCATGGCGACTTGTGAGTCCCAGGGGTTTCCTGACCTGACCGAGGGAGCTCCCTGCTCGCCTATGCTGGGGTGTTACGAGGAGGTGATGCCGATGTGGGGCTATCTACAGTGCCCCCGGTGAGAAGAGGCCTCTGTTTTCAGGACCTGCATGGTCTAACACTCATGGCGGCTACGCGAGAGTCACTGACCCTGCCTGATCTCACCTACCATACCACAGAATTTCAGGTGAGCGGGGGCGGCTGAGAGGAGACTGAAGGCCTAATGGGGCAAGGACTGGGAGATAGACGATGACATTGCCTGGCGAGGTGCCGAATCACAGGTGAACAGGGATAGCTGCAGTCCTGATGAGCAAATGCCTCCCTCCCCCTGGGATGCAGCGGCTAGGATGAGGTTGGAGGACAAATTGGGCCTGGACTGGGCGGAGGACGGGCCAAGGAGCAGGAGACACTATGGAGCGTGTGGTGCGGCCTGGGCACTTGTGGTCCTGCTGGATCCCCCAATGGTGTACCGTAACTTCACCCGTGTGTACATACTGCATTGCAGCTTCTGTCTTGATTGCAACCGGCGATGCAGCCATTGGTGGGTCTTGGAGGCTGCATGGTGCCTGGGACTGCTGAGGACACCAGCAACACTGCTTGGGTGGTGACCTCAGCTGGGGACGCTGGCGCCAGCTCTGCCCAGCTGTCTTTACCCGGACTTGCCCCCACCTGCTTGCCGGTGCTGTGACTTGTGGGGGTGGGTGGGGCCCGGGGGTCAGATCGGGCGCAGGCCTCATCGCTACTGCTGGTGGCATTGGTGTGCTCTCCCAGAAGGAGTGACTGCCCGTAAGCATGTCAAAGATACCCCTCTCTAATCACCGTGATATGCCTGTTGGGCACATGGGAAGTGGACAGAGCCCTTACCTGATTACTATAGCCTCCCGCTGACTGCTGGCATGCACCCATCTGGCGCCGGTGCACCACGCAGTCATTTTGCTCCTGCCTGGACTTCTTTACTGACACCATCTCCCTTGACTGCCCTCCCACATTGACCTGTTCGCCCATTCTTGTATTGTATTGTGTGGAGCCGGCCCTCCTCATCCCAACCGTGCACTTGTTGATGGCACTGCGGCCTGTAACCTCCTACGCCTCCAGACTGAAGGGACTCTCTACACTGCTTTTGGAGTGCAGCAAACTACATCCCTTTTGAGGCGCCAGGTGCCCCTAGCTTATAAGTCACGAAGCACGCTATCCTTGGCCTGACTGACAGTTAGGCCTAGCTCACCTGGAGGCTTTTCCCTTCTTCTCCCTCACATTGCTCCGGAGATCGCCTTTAGACTGCAGGACTTGGCTTGTCTGCGGGGTTGTGGGGGTGGTCACATACATCCCATCAGCTGCCTGCCGCCGTGCCTCTGAGCGAATGGGCCTATTGATGTAGGGCGGCAGGCACTGCAGGGCTGCTTGTGCTGCACCACAATCCGATGCACATAAAGGTGTCTTCAAGCGGGCACACCTGGAGGTCCACACGGGAGAAACGACATGCAGTCGCCAAACCCCCACATCGATTAATGAGATACTGCATAACCAGCGCAATCGAACAGACACCGGGGGCTGCTGGTGCAGCAGCACCACAACATTTCCCCTAGTGCACACAAGCAGGCCCCACTTTATGCCGCTCTCTCTGCACTCATTTACTTACGCACCTGCCTGGTGCCTCCCTGTGCTGCTGGTGCTGCAGTACCACGTCGCCCGCTAAAATGCAGGCAAGCGAGCCCTGTTTGATGGAGCCTCCAAATGGACTCTGACGTCTTCAGCAGGCTCACCTTTCTTCATGCTGATTTCGATCTCTGGTGGGCCTCGCACCTTGTACTGCAGACACTCCTCCGGGCTATTGGATCATACAGCTGGCCCATGTGTGGGGAATACTAGGCATATCCCGCCCAACATTGTCCCCTCTGTATTGCTTCGCCCTCCCAAATAATAGAAAATACCGCCCTCCCACACGGAGGCACAAACACGGCGAAGCAATAAAAACAGGAAAGGGATTTCACTAATAAAATGAGGCACATCAAAAGACTGTTCTCAGAATAAGGATCCACCTGTAGATGGGTATTTGTTTTTAAAAATTGTGTTCTCACAGGTTAAAGTGTGTTTCCTACAATGGTTGAAAGCACACAGTGTTTGTTTAAATACCCCTCACACACCAAAAGGGCCCTTAGTGTCATGCTTCTTCATGGGGGCTTTACCCGTCCCGCTGCGGGACGGGGCGTGCTTCGACCTACGACTACGCAGGAGCACTGATCTTCAGTACTATGTGTGGTGTAGGAGTTAGTGAGAGGAAGGGTCAGGGGTGAGTGAAAAAGTGTATTAAAAAGCACCTGGCTCCTTGTGGACTAGTAACTTTAATATTCCTTGAAGCTGGTCCTAGTAAAAGGTGAGTCGGAGGTATCCTGCGTCAATGTGCGGACACTCCTGTGTAAGTCAACATGCTCATGGAGCAGTGTCTCCAAAAAAACTAAATTAACATATAGAATACCTACTGGGTATTGTATCTTGTGCATGATTCCTTGCTTCTTCACTTAATAATAGTATTTTTGTATATATCACCATAGTTTTTTCACTCTACCGACATTACTTCGAGACTTGAATGTGCACACAGACACACTCACACATCACAATGCCAATACTCAAGAATAACACATCAGATGATTATAACCACTGGAGACTTGAATGTGCGCTCAGACACACTCACACATCACAAAGTCAATAATCAAAAATAAAACACCTCACCGGCTGCAAACACTGCATCTTGGCCCACTCCAGACTGAGGGATTCACAGCCGGGGTCAAGAGACTCATCAAGCCAGGTCCCTACACTGAAGTAGACGCGTCCGTTTCCATTCAGGTCCAAATCCCGGTTTCCAAGTCAATTCAACTTTATTCAATTCAGACAGAGAATCATAAAAGCTTACATTTCAATATAAATTTAAAAAGGAAAAAGTTAATCACTTCATTAAAAACAAATGCAATAAGAACATTTACAGATTTAGGGTGCAGCAGTTATAAGCTTCCTTCTAGTGATGACAGACCTCAAAAATCTTGCCACTACCACACATGTAAACAAGTCCGGGAGCAATTGTAAAAATAAGTAGGCTGATCTGCATTGTCTAAAATTTAACGATTTCATTAAAGGCTTAATAAAAATAATCCTTAAGTCTGTATAAAATTTGCAGAAAAACAGTACGTGGATAGTTGATTGTTTAGAGATCTGGTCGCAAGGACAGCTTGTTAGTTGACGAGACCAGTTATTGGTATTGGGGAACTTTTTTGTCAAACAATGAAAAATGTCTAATCTAAAACGTGTCAGGACAAATCTATGTTGAGCATTTAAAACACCAATTAAATACGGTTGCATCGTGTAACAGGTCAGTATCATTTGATTATGTTGTACGGTGGGCTTCACAAGTTCCAGTGTTAATCTCTTTTCCTCTAAGTGGTTCAAACATACTCTCTTTAATGATACTCTTGATATATGCAACAAAGATTCAGGATTTTCGTAATATTCAGAGTTTCCAAGTCAACAAACCCCAGTTTTATAATCTCAAAGCACTAGAAGTTTCTGAGAGGACGTCCTCTGCACCAAGGAAACTTACTGGAGCTAGCCACTCTCCATGCAAGCATTCCAAAGGCAAAAGAGTTCTCATGTATCCTTCTGAAGCTTGAGAAAGTAGAAAACACTGTCCAAAAGTACAGAAAACAACCTTGAACATGAATAGCCTAAACAACTTGAGTAATCTGGGGTTCTGCCTGAGCGCAAAGCTCAAGCTAGACAGAGTCAGAATTCAAGATGGCATGAGGGCATGTCAAAGCCAATAGTAAGAACTTTATAATACTTCCCAATGTACAACACAATGCATATTTGTGCACCACTGCCTATAGCCCTGCACACTTCATCTCCCAATGTACAACATAATGCACATTTGAGCACCATTGCATATAACACTACACTCCGAGACCAAGAAGTACACTCCACACCTCTTTCTCTCTCATGCTTTCAAATGCACATCCCACACGTTCTGTTCCCGGCATGGCTGTTCTACTCTGTGAAAGCACTCCCACTCTAAAACTACAAGGAGACACGAAAGAAATCTTCGAGGAAAAGTGCACATGCAGGAAAAATGATGTCGTACATTCAGGCTAGGGTAAAGTAAAACACCAAAAGTCAATTAAAATAATGGTAGTCAGAGGTCATCATGTGGTCCCAATACATGGGAGTGCCTCTGGCACTTCACCCTCAAATGCTCATCGCATGCCAGCTGGCCTTGGGATGCCTCCACTTGGGAGTCCAACCCGTGACGCCACGCCAGGCATCAACTACGGAAAAGTCCCCTGGAGAGCTCGAAGCTGCGGAGCCACCAAATTCATCTCTGTCCCTTGGTACCAAGCTGGACACTGTGCTACAGGCTCTAGAGAAGATTGGGGCAACACTTGACTTGAGCAAACACGCACGTCACTTGAAAATCGAATCAATAAAGTAATGGCGGACTTCACACTACTACATGTCGACCACCGCAAATTAGTAGACAAAGTGCACAATGTTGAGAAGACGCTAGCCGAACTTTAACTGGCAACTCCCGAATCAGAATCCTGGCTGCAGGCCCTGGTTGACCGCGTCACACTCTGGAGTGCAAGGCGGAGATCCGCTCCAGGAGGAACAATATTCGCGTAGTGGCCTTCCGGAAGGTGTTGAGGGCCAGGACGCAGTGACTTACGTTGAAAACTGGATCTACGCTTTGCTCCTCCTTGTGGCGCTCTATCCCTTCTCCGTTGAAAGCACCCACCGTGTGCCGACGCCTAGGTCCCCTCCTGGAGCCAATCTCAGGCCTTTCCTGTTCCATCTGCTAAATTACCGGGATCGCAATACTATGTTGTGTGAGGCACGTAAGCTACAGGACATCAAGGTGGGTAATGCCTCAGTTGTATCTTTCCTGACTATACCATGGCAGTACAGCGGCAGAGGAGTTCCATCCTGGCTGTTAAGCGTCGACTCTGAGAGCTGGACATTCGTTACTGTTCCTGGCACGCCTTCGAGTGGGGGCCGAGGGGGCCACACACTTGTTCAACTCCTCTGAGGAGGCATGTGAGTGGATGGAGTCCACTGGACTTACGACTTCGTGCCCCACTCCATCTGAAATGGCACAACCTTGAAGCACAACCGGGGGCCGCCATCATGGGCGCTGTCGGCTTGTACGTGGTCCTTCACAACTCGACACTGCTCCGACCTTAGAGCAATTTTGGAGAGACGTCAGGCCCTACAAATTGCATCCACGATACGGGACCGTGCTCCAAGCCCAGACCATGACGTAGGCTCCACAAAATCTTACAGTGATAACCGCTCCTCCAACATGTGGCCCTCTAGGGTGGACTCACTGGCCCCACCTGAGGTGACCCCTCAGACAGCAGATGACATTATCTAATTTTCCCACAACTGATGTTCCTAGGATCCTGTCTGCTTCACTGTTTGCTGTTCCACTCTTGCGTTATTTTATTCATGCATGTGTTAACCTTTCTTCTATTGCAGTTGCTGGGGTCCTAGTTCCTATGGGAATCTCTCCTACATGATGCACAGTTCGCCTGTGCCCTATTGTAAAGTATTATCATATGGTAGCTCATCACTGTATTCTGTATCTATATATCCTTCACATGTGGGGTAATGCATCTTAGGCTTCCGCGCCCTCCACCACTTTTTTTTCCAACAGTTTTTAGGGCAGTAGTTTGGCATTTTGGTCTGATACCTGTTGTGCCTCCGCTCTGATAATGTTTCATGTTATATCCCTTTTTCCTTCCCCAGGTATGATTGGTTGCCCAGGAATGCCCAGCCCTCCTGATCACTCTCACCCACCGTTACCACTGTGTGTCACAAGACCCCCCGCCCTGAATTGGCTAACCCCATGGGGGCAATGTCACATTTCCCACATGACCCACACTAACATCGCAACCTAGAATTTGCGGGGCATGCACACGTCATCGTGCTTTTATGCTGTGTACTCTTACCTCAAGCGTTCATCCACTCACATAGCACTATTACAGGAGATGCATTTAACACTAGCTGAGGGCAGCAGACTCCAAAGGTTGGTGGCAGGGCCAAGTATTCGTCACTGATTATTCCTCCTTCGATATAGGAGTATTGATCTGGGTGAAGCCGGGGACCCCATTTGTAGCAGATGAGGTTGTGGTGGACACTGAAGGCCAACATGTGTTAAAACAGGGCCACCTAGATGGTCACTGCCTCTTGCTGGTTGCCATACATGCCCCCAAAACAGATCGGACCTTGTTCCTACCTGCGCTATTTGGCTGACTGTCCTGTTGGAGTGGGATCCCGTGGCTCATAGAGGGTGACTTCAACTCCATTCTTCATACAGCTCTTGACCGCTCTTTCCCTCCTCCACCTTGCACGCTAGCCACATCCAAAGCCAAAGCACTAAGTGACTGACTCCAGTACTGGCAACTCATAGACATGTGGCGCGCTCATAATCCTGCTGCTCCTTTTACTCCTTCCTGCACAATCTGCACGTTAGAATAGACCTCTTTGTTGGGTCGACCAGCCTACTCCCCACTATCCTGCAAACTGACTACTTGGGGCATATGCTCTAGGACCACAAGCCCCAATTCCTACAGCGTGCATGGGAGGAAGGTATACCTGCCATCCCCATGTGGCACCTCCGACCTACAGCACTGAAGGACCCACCATTTTGCACCTCTCTCAGCACTGCTATTGCAGACTACTTTGAGTTTAATGGCAACTCTGCCTCAGACAGACTGATAGAATGGGACGCCTTTAAGGTGACCATCAGAGGGCATTGCTTGGGATTGAAATGGAATATTCGCAAACAGTTTGATATTTCCCGTATTAAGCGCATGCTTCTACGTCATGAGACCTGGTCGATAAATGACCCAGTACACGCCCACCTATTAGTGGAAGCGCACCACGAACATACCTCACTGCCGGAACGGTTGTGATGTCTTAACTATACTGCATATTCATCTCGCACCGGGCATCGTCATATCGTGCGGGCTGCCTATTGGTGTGGCTGATACATCAAGATCAACCTAGACACCCCAACCTTTTGCTACGCTCCTCTACGGGATGCCTCCTCTATGCCCAATAAGACATACATGTGGAATTAACATGCCACTATACCTCGCTATACCAATCGATCACAGAAGCTAGCAATTACAGCATTGAGGCATTCTTCTCCACGATCCAACTGCCCAACATCACACCTGAATAGCTGGCGGAAGTTGACGAACCCATTGCTCTTACTGAAATCCAGGAGGCCATCAAGGCCCTAGCGACAGGTAAGTCCCCGGGGCAAGACAGCCTGCCGGCTGAATGCTACGAAGCGTATGCTTCTTTGCTGGCCCCTCAACTACACACCCTCAACGGAGAGGCCCTATCTGCTTCCTGCCTTCCGGAGTCCATGCGTGAGGGCTTGATCATCTCCTTATCCAAACCAGACAGGGATCCCACCACTCTGGGCTCCCACCGACCCTTGGTTATACTAAATATCAACTACAAAATCCTAGCCAATGCCTGGCACCCTTGGTCCCGTCATTGGTCTATCCCAACCAGAACAGGTTAATCCCGGCTCGCAATACCTCTTTAAATTTGCAGCGCTTCTTTTGCGTCTTTAAATATTCTATGCATCGATGGCCACACTCCGAATGCCTGGTACTGGATCCCGAGAAAGATTTTGATTCCTTGGAATGGACCTTTTTATCTGCCACAATGCCTTGATACAGTATCGGGAGTCGCTTTCTCCGCTTGATTCAGCTGCTTTACCCGCAATCATTTGCTAAAGTCAGAACAGGCTCCTATATATCCATTTCCAATACGCAGGGGCACCCACCAAGGGTGCCCACTCTCCCCATTACTTTTCTCCTTAGCCATTGAACCATTTGCTGTGGCTATCCGAACCCAAGGTGAGAAATGGGGCATCCCACTGGGAGACACCACCCACACAATTTCTCTCAATGCCGACGGCCTTCTGTACATTCAGGACATACTCTTGGTTCCTGACGCTATAGCCCATACGCTCAATGGCTTTACGGCTCTTTCTGGATTGAGAGTTAATTGGACTAAATCGTGCCTGTTTTCCTTTACTCCTGTATATTCTGACCTGACCTTTGTCCTTAGTGGAGTCCCGATACCGTGCCAGCCTGACACATTTCGATATCTGGGAGCCAGGGTGTATCATCAGCCAGCCAAATTTCGTTTGATGGTAACCTAGTAAGGGCTACAACAGTCATCCGGTCCCAGGTGTCCTTCTGGCACACGATCCCGCTATCTGTAATGGACCACAAAGCCCTTCTCAAAATGGCGGTCCTACCCCAGTTGCTCTATTATGAACCATGAGAGAGTTCATTTGGGGTAACTTGTGTTGCAGGGTGGCGTTGTCGAAACTATTTATCTACTGACCAGGGCAGGCTTGCAGTGCTGGACCTGGAACAATATTATCTTGCCTCCCAACTCCAATGGATGGCCAGGTGGTTGGCAGGTTTACATTTGTCAGACACTACCATGCTGTCGCCAACCTGGACTCTCCCAGCGATCCTTCGACTCTTTCACCCCTGTACTCATGGGAAACCACCAGAATCACTGCTTCTCAATGTCATGTATCGTTGTTACCATCGGGGTCTGGATGTTACTTGATCTGTAATTCCCTATGCGCCGGCATCCCCACTACTCGGCACACCCAGAGGTTGTACCAACACCACGACTGGAGGCTGGTTTGCACATCCTGGGGGATCTATACAGGGATGTTACCCTTGTGCCCGATGACACACTAGTGGAGGAGTAGGGCCTGTCCCCGGGCCAATTTCTTCTACACAACTCATTATTTACGGTTTTAGGCGACAAATGGGGTGACGTGATGCGGGAACAATTGATGCACCTTAGTATACAATACTTACATGTTATGGGGACAGGCAGACATCTCCCATGTTGGTTTGCAGATTAGCTATGCCACCACACTGCAACACCGCTTTTGCCTTTGCGACGCCACTGGGAGGAGAATCCTGCTCATCCCTGTATGGACAAAGAGTGGGCTACCATGATAGAGAGCACGGTTCGAGTCCCTCGCAACACTCGCTTCCGCCTGATTCAATATTACATTGTCCAAAGGGCTTACCTCACTCCTGCTAAAATTAACCGCTACTTTCACCGCACCGACGCTGATTGTCCTAGATGTCACCTGCCCGACGCAGACCTCCTTCACATGCTGTGTGCCAGTCAGCTTCTCACTATTTACTGGTGAGGCGTCATGACCAAATTGTCTGCCTGCACAAGGCGCCCAGGTGAAGCACATATGGGTAGTATGTATCTTGGGTCTCTTTCGTAGGGGTAAGAGGCAGAAGGTCACCTCCTGTTTCCTTGATTTGGGCATGCTGACAGCTAAACACCTAATCACAAGGCGCTGGAGGTCACCCGAGGCACCGCCTCTCATGGTCTGGAGGCAATCCCTCCTGGTGTGGACCCAGGCGGAGAGCGTTGCATTGCACCGAGAGGATAATTTAGGACTGCGTAAGTTCCCTATAACTACCAACTAGGACGCCATAGCACATGACTTTCAAAATAAAATGCACCCTGATTGAGATCCCCGGACACCCCCACAGCAGAGAGCAAGGCAGGGGTGGAGACCTGACAACTTAGTTTGCATCAGCCACACGGAGCGTTGATTGGTACTTACATGCGCACTCCGCACCATAATTAAGATTCACTCGGTCAGTGGTTGTAAACATGAGTATTGTTGACAAATATGGGTTATTGGTTGGGGCAGGGGAGGGCTGGGAGCCTTAGTATGGGCAGGTTTACTTCGTTCATTGTACCCCTATGCTGTTGATTTTATATAGCATTTGTACCTTTGCCAACGTTACATGCCCTGGGCCTTACAGTTGTCTCTACACAAACAGTCAGCCAAGACGCCATTGCACTGAGGCGTAATTACACACTATTCTCCATGTATTACCAAATGCCTGTTTACCTGTTATATGTAGTAATGAGCTTAGATACCCCCTACCCTCCAACCCCGTGGATGGAAAGGACTAGTATGCACTTATCATGATGCCTGCTATGCGAATGTACTGGGCTGAGCACCCACATATATTATCCTATTCATAACCTACTAATTAATGGCGCGGCAGAGGTTCTGTTTTACATCAAAGGAGGTGTCCCTACACTTGGGCAGGGAATTTTGTCAAACCTCATTTTTGCAGATAATTTAGTGATCATAGCTCATACTTGAGATAGCTTTGAAAATAACACTGGCACATTTTGAACACTATGGATTTGGTGACAAACAAAACAAAAACATGGAGTTTCAAAGTGAATTGAAGGAAAGACTTAAGTTATAGCTTTTTTATTTATTTTATTTATTTATTGAAGGATTTATAGAGCGCTGGACTCACCCCCGAAGGGGTACCTCACGCTATAAGTGGAGGTTAGGAGGCTGGGACAGGCGATCAGTTGTTAAAAAGTTCAATTTTCAGGACTTTCCTGAACCTAAGAAAATTCAGGCACTTGCGTAAATGAATGGGGAGCTCGTTCCAGTATCGAGGGGCAAGATAGGAAAAGGTTTTGCCACCAGACCAGAGTTTGTTATACTGAGGGACAACAAGCAGAGCTTTCTCTCCAGAACGCAGAGATCTGCTAGGTAGGTAATTGTTAGACCTGGCACCATTGGCGTGGGTCTCCCTTCCATTTTTTGCTGTTGCCTCCTGTGTTTTTGCTATGTTTTTGCTGGTCTAGATGCTTTGGGTACTTTGCCACTGCTATTCAGGGCCAAAGTGCAAGTGCTCCCTATTGTAAATTGTTGTAATGGATTAGTGACTCCATGATTGGCTTATTTGATTTACTTGTCAGAGCCTAGTACAGTGCACCATGTGTGCCCAGGGCCTGTAAATCAAATGCTGCTGGTGGGCTTGCAGCACTGATTGTGCCACCCACAGAAGCAGCTTGTAAAATATGGCTCAGGCCTGCCATTGCAGAGCCTGTGTATGAGTGGCACAAAGGTCAATAATGTCAAGTCATGGCATTTTAGGCATAGGTTTTGAAGCTGAATCATCCTGGAGGGCACATTTAGATAAAACAAAACTTTAATGCCTGGTTATGTGAAAAGATTCATCGGAAGGTGTGGCGGCCATTTCATAAAATCTGCCTAGGAGATTTATAGAGCCTTGTCTGTGGCGGATTTGTTAAGATTCTTGGAATGAGTTAACTAGTTAGCATTGAAAATCACCATTTGTTCTAATTCTTGAGTGAACTCTGCCACTGTGACCATAAACATGCGATTGGATGTAGGCGTGATCTAGATCAAGAAATTGGCAGCCATTAAAACAATTAATGTCTTAGCTTGCCGGATAAACTAGCGTCAGGGTATTTATTAAACACTGTTGTTAATAGAACCATCTAGGCCATGCTAGTTGTTTAGTGAGGAATAGTGTAGAGTGCATTTCATTCTGATGCAGTTAGGCCTTTTGCATGTATGGACATTCGATTACCCACTTATTACAAACAATAACTATACATTCAAAGAGGCTTTCTGGACCCTGATATATTAACTTAGGTGTTTATTCAGTGCGGATATCCCCATTCATGTGCAAACTAGAGTTTGTGCACGAATTTAGATTTCTGGTTGTGTGGTAATTGACACCAGCAATGTTCCCCAAGCACATTTTGACACGGAGAGTGGTCAGAAAATAGGCATTTCAAGTGGTATCTGAGATCAAAACACTGATCCTGCGTGTTGTGCCTCATTCCACCCGCTCTTCTTGGAATAGGTGTGTATTTTTGCATCTAGGAACCACTTGGAGTCAGCACCCAAGTAATCAAAAGGTGTCTATGAGCATATATGGGCTGTTAAACTCATTAGTATCTTAATGGTATTACATAAATTATTAATTCAGAATGGGCTCTATAAAACTGCATTGAGAAGTTCGCCAAACTGATAATTGAGCCATACAATTTTCAGATATACAGAATTATGGGGGCATTTCACAGGACTATAGCACTGGTGCATAGTAATAATGGGCAAATTCATGTAATAGGTAATATAGAAAACGCTTTATGGGCCCAGATGCAACATATCGCCCATAAGACTTTTAACAAAGGAATGCTAATCGACAACTTAGAAAGCAGAAGGATATTGAACTATTTTTGCTACTAATGCCATAAACAAACTGATTTTGCTTTAAGCACAGGCCCATATTACACAATTAACAATGCAGACAATGTGTTGTATCCACTTCTCTATGTATAAAGACCAAATGTTCTGAAATCAGTTTAGTCATTGTTTAAACCAATGGTGCAGATGCAATTAGCTCCATTTCAGATTTCACAAGTAGCAGAAATGGTGCGAATAGACATTTACTGGATTTTTATGTTCGGGAGTAAAGTTTCCTTGCTATCACACTTGGAAAACAGGATTTTTAGGAGGTATCTTGTATCAAGCTTGAATGATAGGGCGTGTTCTAGACGAAACAATTACTAAAATGATTGTGTTTGTGGCCACTTGCAACCTTTTTTTATCAAGCTCAAGTTCTGATGTGTTAATTGCTGTATATTTTGTTTGTTTTTAATTATGCGTTTTTGAATGAACTGCGGTTTTCCATAGTTTGCTGGTTTACACGTTTCTAATCCAATAGATGTGACGTGCACTTCAGATACTAGCGCCCGACTACAAAGGGCAAGGTGCAAGTACACATCAGTTACTAAGCAGTTCTTTGGCGCAGGCCATTGCTTTTGGCCAATGGAGTGGATCTTACTCAAGGAATGTCACATGGCCTCCATATATGCTGCAATTACCCTTCTGTGCTATCGATATTCTTTTTTTCTGATTTACTTGTAAATTGATTATGTGTCTTACTGATTTACAAGCAAATCAATTACAACTTTTAAGACGTACAAGAACTCTTTGACTATCATTAGACGAGGTTAGTTGTACGATCCTGATGGCATTACAAATAGCATTGGCCTCGGAGGTCCCTTTGGTTGTTCCTGACACAGATTGATTTGGATGTATAATAAGTTGTGGAATGACTTGTTATCACTATGTACAATAATATACGTATTACCTATGCATAATGGCTAAGATACCATAATCCATTATTGTGATGATGCAAATGAGCTGAAACTAAGGAGATATAAGAGTAAATGCAGCTCTTTAGCATTCCCTCCTAACCTCCCTTCCTCCCTTTGTGGTTATTTTCCTCTGTTAATTAGATGATAATTCATCTATAGTTACAGCCTTCTTCAGTTATATCCTAGAAGGAGCCTTACGACAATGTCGGAAGGAGACACTTGCGCAATGCTTAGGAGGATCATTTGTTGAACTGTAAGGGGCAGATATGCTTGGCGTACGTAGTGATGCAGTGAGCAGCACTAAATGCGGATGTATAACAGTTGTATTAACTAGACACTAACTTGATATATGATTACCGCCAATATAGTCAATGTTAACATACCCAGCGACTTCGCACAGTGTGCAATCTGTGATTTGATCTCAACTGATTCTACTGTTAACAGTATATATCTGCATTGTAACATGTATAATTGAAAAAACGACAATAAACAGTTTATAACAACAACAACAAAAAATTAGTCGAGGTTAGTTAGAGGATAGTGGGTGATGGCAGATAAAGTGTGTGTTTGTGTGAGAGCAGAAAGAGAGAGAGGGTAGAGAAAAGCAGAGGAGGATAGAGGGAGACGGAGAATCTGGTGGGGGGGGAGAAAGAGAGAGAGAGAGAGAGGAAGAAAGGGAGAAATAGGGAAAATGGCCGAGAGAGATAGTGGGAGAGAGAGAGAGAGAAAGAAAAGGAGGGAGAGAGAGAGAGATAGAGAGAAGAGGAGAGGAGAGGAAAGAGATGGTGACAGACAGAACAGAAATGAAAAATAGAAAAAGATATAAAAGTAGAGAGAGGGTGAAAGAAAGGGGGAAGAGAGAGCGAGGGAGAAAAAAGAGCCGGGCAAGAGAGAATACAGAATGAGAAATGAGAGAAAAATAAAGAGGAAAAAAAGAGAATCCAAATGAGAAAGAGAGAAAAGAGAAAGAGAATACGATGAGAACAAAAAGGAGATAGAGAAAGCAAAGGAGAATTTAGGAAGGAAAAAGAGGAGGAAAGGAAAACAATAAGGGAAAGTAGTTGGTAGGAAGAGCGAAAATGATAGACAAAGAAGGATAGAGAAAACTAGAGGAAATGAGAGAGTGATAGAAAAAAGCAAAAGAGAAATGGAGATATTGAATGTGTTGGAAATCAATATAATCCTAGTACATGTGTTCAGATCTATAAAAGTGAAAGACAAATTGAAAATCAAGGCAGGTTTTATAACGAAGTATTGAAACGGAAAAGGAAAAATGCATGTTCCTTTATTTGGTCTGTATAATAGGGAAATTTTCCTGTGGTGTGAGACTCTAAACTGTCGACATGTTTCGGCATGTCCTGGTTTCCAAAGGGGAACTTTAGGAAACGAAGGAGGATCTGAATCCTTTCTATTCACAGGCACATACCTAATAATAAGGCTTAAGACTAAAGAGTTAGGAACACAACATGAGCCTGCTTCCGATAGGTGAGGTATGAAAAGATGTCCACAAATTGAAGTTACTATTGAAATATGTAAGGTGCAATAGAAATATGAAGATATTTGGCTATCATTTACAAACAAAAACACAATTAATGCCACTCTTTTGCTCTACAAAGTGTGAAGCGGTCTTTACTGGAACGTTTTCATAAATAACACCTGAATATAGCAGCACAGGAGATCTTACGATAATAAAGGATATTTGGAGTTTAGACTTTTTTTGCTCCACGTCTTGAAGGATTTTTTTTAAAGGTGAAATCTTTGTAAATCTCACACACTTAGAGAAGTTTTCAAGAAAGCAAATAGTGGGTAAAAATGTTTGAGTTAAAAGTACGTTTGCAGAAAAAATACACCACAAAAAGCAGCTGGGAGTATTAAGGTAAACCAGTGTTAGTCTATGGAAGGCTAGCCTTGCCATAGTGAAGATCGACTGCCAGGACATGTAAAACATGAAATATACACATCCTACTTTTTAAATACCATGCACCCTGCTCTATTGAGCTGCTTGGGCCTACCTTAGGGATGACTTATAAGTATTAAAAAGTTAGGTTTAAGTCTGGCAAAAGGTTTCTTTTTCCAGTTGGAAATGCAGTTTTAATACAGCACACACAGACTGCAATGGCAGGCTGGATACATGTTTTATAGTGCTGCTTTAGTGGGTAGAGCAATGAGTGTGGCAGCACATTAGTAGCATTTAATTTACAAGTGCTGGGTACCTGTAGTACCCTATTTAAGGGACGTGTAAGTAAATTAAATGTGCCAATCAGATTTTACCAATTTTACCATGTTTGGAAGGGAGAGCACAAGTACTTTACCACTGGCTAGCAGAAGCCCTACAGCCAACAGAAACAGGTTCAGCAAAAATAGAGTAGTGAAGGCAAACACCTAGGGGAATATCACACAAAAGATGGTAATTTCCAACAAGTACAAAACATTTTTACCATCTCAAACTGTACAAATCGCTGTTTGCGACCATAAGAAATGCTTTTTTATAACACATATAGCTATGTTATCAGTTGTAAACGTTGCCCATGTCCTAAAATGGCTTTGTGACTCCACACTGGATCCCTTTTTGGAAGCGGTGTGTTGTAGGGGTCCCTTCCAAATAGTGATTTGGTATGAGATGAACAAATGTTTTGTGACTGAAATCCAGTCGCAAAACATTGAAAAATTACCGACCATTGAGTTGGGGTTATAAGGCATTCATAAAAGAGAAGGGGTATCCTCGGGACCTCTTTCCCTTTGTGAATGTAAAACAAACGCTTTGTTTCGGAATAGGCAGCGGTCCAGTGGACCACTTCTAATTTGCAAACAAACTTTAAAAAACTTGTATTTTAAAAGCAGTAACACTTCCTTTAGGTCACATTGAAAAAGTTTACTTTATTAAAATGTAATCTAAGACATGATGGCATGTTGACCCTAGCAGGCCATCATCGCTGGGAGGGCCACCAATCAGAGTGAGTCTCAATTAGCGACCTACCAGATTAATATTTATGAGGTTGGTATGATTATGCCATACTCCGATTTCAAAATTATGACTCAACCTCTAAAAATTGGTCCCAAATTGTGAGCAGTTTTTGCAGCCGTTTTTTAGTTCAGCGGACGCTAGGTGACTTACATTTATTTAAAGGTTGAACACTCAAACCACATACATACTTGTAACGTAAACTGTACTGTAGGTCTCAGTGCCACCATGACCTCAAAATCTTCTTATCTCAATCTCCATCTTACTCTTCCTTGACTGTAAGTAATAAATCAATCAATCAGGGGTTTGTTAAAGTGCGACTACTCACCCGTAAGGGTTTCAAGGCGCTAGGGGTGGGGGGGTGCAGGCTCCATTCCATCAAGGAGGGGGTCTGTCGAAGAGCCAGGTTTTGAGGTTTCTTGCAAAGATGGGGAGCGATGTTGTCTGTCTGAGGTGGAGCGGAAGGACGTTCCATGCTTTGGCCGCGAGGAAGGAGAAGGAGCGGCCTCCCGATCTGGTCTTTCTGGTGCGGGGGACCACGGCGTAGGAGAGCTGGGCTGATCGTAGGGTCCTTTGGGGTGCGTGGAATTTGAGTCGGCTGTTCAGGTATGCTGGTCCGGTGACGTGGAGGACCTTGTGTGCGTGGGTGAGCATCTTGAAGGTGATTCTCACCTCGACGGGGAGCCAGTGGAGTGTGCGCAGGTGCAGGGAGATGTGGCAGTGTTTTGGCAGGTTGAGGACCAGTCTTGCGGCGGCGTTCTGGATGTTCTGTAGCTTGCGGGTGAGGTTTTTGTTTATTCCAGCGTAGAGTGCGTTGCCGTAGTCGAGTCTGCTGGTGACCAGGGCGTGAGTGACGGTCTTTCGGTGTTCGAGGGGAATACACTGAAGCAAGTGGCAAAAGTACTATATAAAACACCCCCAAAAAATAAGTGCCTGAGCTCCTAAAATAAAGTAATGGGGATATGATGGTATTCCAAGTGTTTGGCTACATCTAAAACAAACATGAGTTGTGAAGGGGCAGAGGCCATGCTACAGACCCTTTTCCTCCTTGCCTGGATGACAACATATGCCGTGCCCTTGCCATGCAGGAGGATGCAACCAGCAGGATGGAGGATGTTTAAAGGCAGATGCTGACCGCTTTGCCTCCTTGTGCTGCCATGCGGTGCTGATGGAGGGGGAGCAGGAAGAGGAAAGGGCATAGGCTATGAGAAGGTTACTATGCCTCTCCATCTTAGTTGCATACTCTCTGGATTTGGGACTCTTTCCCAGCCTGCTCACCATGCAACTGCTGCACCGGACATTTCATGAACAAAAAGAACACCATGCGTTTCTTCTCCTTCTCACACTTTTTTTCTGAAGTAGCAGTCCTAGTCGGTGCCTGACCTGATACATTATTTCCCAATATTCTGTCCTATTGCAAAAAATGGAGAGCTACACATCCTTAAAAGTTGGCACCAGAGTATTGGACTATGCAATTCCAGTTTGCATACACCTAACCTCCCTGTCCCTTACTGCAAGTAACTTGATGGCAGTGGCGTAGCTGAGGGGGTGGGGATGGGGGGGGGGGATTCGCCCCTGTGGGTGGCACTGTTTTGGGGGGTGCCGGAGGTGAACAAGTGGTGTCTGTCGACTACCACCATGCCCCGCCCCCGAGAACAAGTCGTCCATCGGCCGACAGACGCATCCCCCTCTGCCCTCCCCCCCCCACCCTTAACCCGGAATAAGTCGTCCGTCGGCCGCCTCCTCTCCCTCGCTCTTACCTGCACCGGTCCGCCCCGGGTAGCAGTAGGTCTAGCTACGCCACTGCTTGATGGCTACATGTGAGACAAGCAAATATGATCAGGACTGAGGCAGTCTAAGGTGGCAGGTGCTTGTGAGAGTTTGATGCCCTCTCTGCTTTAAATTACTCTTGGCCCTTCACCAGGGCCTGCACCATAGTCTGAAGGCTGCACATTTTCGGTTGTCTTGCCAGTGGCCGCCACTGGCTTCAAACTCCAAAATTCTGTGGGCAATGTGCAGTGTGCTGGCTTGACGTCTGCACATTTCCTACCGCAGAAATGAAGTTACAGGCCAGCTCGTCCAGGCAGGACATTAATATCTTCAGGAGCTGCAGAGAACTGGAAGTTTTTCATCTTTTTCCAGCACGACCAAGAACGGAGTACATGCATGCTTTTTCACCCTCTTATTTGCATTTCAGGAAATCATTAAAAGAAACAGATGGCAGTCAGTACACGTTTCAAAGATAGGTTTAGTGGATCTGCGGTGCATTGCGCATGAGTGGCTCGTTATATTTCGGTCCGAGCGTAAATCCCTGCCAACGCATGGGTCGGAGTGCATCCGATAAATATCGGAAGCGTAAAATGCCTCAAGCTTTGTTACATTTCGGCAGCTCAAACCTGCCAAAATTTAACAGGGTGAATGTGTACGGTATTGGCCGTACTATGCGGATTTTGGTGCATTTAACACCAAATTCTGCAGGTTATTCTACAATTACTCGTTATAGGTGTTATTTCTCGCATCTGATAAATAACATACCCTGTGGTATCATTATTTATCAAACTCATAATCCGGACCTCTGTGTCCTGCGCTCCAGTAGTTGACCTCTTTCAGTTCTGCCTCAAGCCTGGTCACTTGCTCGCCCCCTACTGTGAGGAGGCTGCTAGAATAGGCTTCCGTTGGTGCGGCAGGTGCAGTGGCACCACGGCCCAGAGCCCTGAGGGGCCGTTGGAAAGAAATAACTGTAGGAACCCTAAAATATGGACACTACAGAGGTGGGGTTTAAGAGGGCGGAGTCACGCAAGTCAGTGTCAAGAGGTATGCTCAGTGGAAGGCAACTTAATGTCTAATGTCTGCGGGTACACATGCATTATTGGTATAAACTCTGCTAAAACAAAATGACAATTAGAAAGTCATTTTGCTTAAAATCAATATTCATACCGGACATAAATAAACGTGATTACAGATGCAAACAACCAAAAGTAAAAATAAAAAAAATGCCCTACACTAAAGCATAAGTTTATGCCTCTGATTAACTGATAAACTGGCTCATTGTACCTCTAATCGGCTGCTCCATCTGGAGATGGGATGTGAAACGCCGTACCTGTGACAAGCCCAGAGACAAACTATTTGAAAGAAGGAACTAATTGCCTGCGACCTATGCAGATGTGGAGAGCCCAGTCCAGTCCAGATTGAAAGGAAAGCAATTATCTGTCAATATTAGCACCTTTAGTTAACAATGCAGCACACCACCACGAAGAGGAGGAAAAGAGCCTCATCCACCCCCTGTAGGCAGCTGCTAGGCAAGATCCACACACTGCGTGTGGGAGACACCTGCATTTGCTGAGGACAACCCATGTATGTGTATCAGGATAGAGCAGGGGAAGCTGCTTGCACCAGCCAAGAACCCTGTTCATGAGCAATAATACCTGCAGGAATGGGAATCCTGTGCGTTCCCACAACATTCCAGCACTGTGCCCATGGAACCCTTATAGTACTGTATTTTACTACCCCAGCAGCAGTCAAAGGGGCAATTTTCCTTGTTCCACCAGGGCCCTGGCATCATTCCTACGCTGCTTGATTGGCAAGCTGTGAATGCACAGTTTCATGAAATTAAAAAAGCTGTGAAAACATTCTAAGTGTATGCAGTTGCTTGTTATCACCCTCATATGCCACCCGTCATGTGTTGCAAATCCTAAATACTGACCCAAGCTACGTCCAGAGTTTCTTGTCGCTCAGATAAATACAAAACCTACAAATTGGTGAGGACTTTCTAAAATTTCACTTAAACTGTCCATCTCGTGGTATGTCAAGCCTACATGGGGACCCCATGAAGATTATATTATGCCCCTTGGAAGGTTTTCTAGTTCGTGAGCAGGTGGCATCTATGAAGCTTCAAGAACATAGCAAAATCGTATTGATGCTTCAGGTCTAGGGAGAGAAGATGGCACTGTGAAGGGCCCCAGTCAAGAAATAATTTGTTGTAGGCTTTTTACTGGGCGGATGTAGCTACAAACAGTGTTACATTTGTGCTGCTGCTTGCACATGGTGGGCACTGCCATTGTTTGAGGACCAGGTCTTACTTGCATCATCAAACTTTGACTCAGAGCAAGATAGAAAGAAAAGCAGAATAGGGAGAAACAAAAAGGAAGAGAAAGAAACAAAAACTGTAAGAAAGGGAGTACGCAGAGGGGAAATAGCCTGCCTGAAAGACTGAGATAAAGAGGCAGGGAGTATAGTTTGCTGAGAAAAAAGCATGAGGTGGGATCATGACTAGGCTGCATTGAAATTCGGCAACCCTAACATTTGGCATTGCCACCGTGCTCCTAAGAAAACTTTGGAATCCTGCACTTTTTTTAAACAAATTAAACACTAGTGAAAAGTATACAAGGAACACTCATTGTGGGTATCTAGAGAAGAGACATTAGTAAATTGGTTGTAAGGCACTATATCAATGGCATTAAAAGTGACCGAAAGAGTGCTGCAACTACTGTTTGAAATGTACCCTTTCTGCTGGGTCTCCTCAAATATTTGTCTTTTTGCTGAACCCTATTTTTGCTGAACCCTATTTTTGCTGTTTGTAGAACTCCATGAACTTTACCCGTGCTAACCAGTGGTAAAAGGCATGTGCTTCTACTTTCAACATGGTCAATTTGGTTTACTCTTGATTGGCATATTTACTTTACCTAGAAGTCCCTTGTATATGATACCTAAAATGTACCCAGGGCCTGTAAGTTAAATGTCACAAGTGGGCTACAGCACACATTATGCCGCCACCCAATGCAGTAGCAGGACAAACATGAACGCAGGCGTGCCATGTGTAGCACAGTGTTGCAGGTTTAAACTGAAAATTCGACCTGCCAACCTTCCCCCTTTTGACAGGCCTAAAAACTCCTTTTAAATATTTATTTCACCCCTAAATAAGCCTTACTGCCCATTAAGGCAGTGCAATTGATATTGAAAAGTAGGACTTGTAAAGGTTAATGTTAAACATGTGCTTACAGTGACTAGCACCTGAAAGCTATTTTCACTGTAGCGGGTTGGCTGTTCCATAGGAAAGCATTGGGATATAACATTAAGTTTAATAAATGCTATCTCCACCTAGGAAACAGCTAGAGAAATATTTCAAGGACTCCCTTTAATAGTTAAACAAAGTCCAATATAATGGTAAAGTTGAATGTTGTCTAATTATTACAGAAAAGGTACTTATCAAAGTTACTGTATGCCTGTCTATAGCCTCTGGGGACCTTTCCGTAAGTAATCCACTGTTACCTGACAGCTTGATGGCTCCCCTGTGGTAAGGTGTGAACTGCTCCCAGGACAGGGACAATGGGCCCTGTGTTTGGAGAGAAGTTGTCCTCCCCTTGACAGCATGGCCTGGGGACTGTGCCCAGACCTGTGCTACACTTCAAAGGGACGTCTCCTGTCCGAGGTAAATATTGCTCACAGCTGGGCCTGCCTCTCCTTTTGAAATTCTAGTCATCCAGGCACCGGCCCTAGTGAGATGGGGAGCTGTCCCAGAACTGGTTTAAAGTGACCACAGGGGTGGGGCTGTTAGCATTTTCTTTGATATTAAACCGCCGAGCCCTGCTTGAATGGCACATCTTGTTTGACATGTCTGCTGGGGCTTTTCATATGACACTTGGGGCACACTTCAAAATGGCCTCCCCTGTCACCAGCAAATGTGAGCTGACTCTTGGGCAGGGTCCTTCTGTTGTCTTTCCAATCAGTCAGGCCTCAATAACAGTGGACCTCTTTTGACATTACGGTGTCACTTTGTGTTTCTTGGCATTAGTTCTACTTAAAACTTTTAAAAAACATATCTTCGCTTCGCCTTATTGGATTTTTGTCATTTTGTTTATCTACTTTTATTCTATTTTTCTAATTTGTTTTGAGATGTTATTGTTTTGAAGTTCGACTTCATTACTGTTTTAGTACTGCATAAACTTTACACTTTAACTTTAAGTTAAGCCTGTCTGTCTGTGCCATAGCTACCGGGGGTGGGAGGGAGGGGGTTGAGCTCAGGTTAATTTAGTGACTTTAAGGGTTCACAAGGACTATATAGGAGTGGTGAGTACTTACCCCCTCAAGTAATAAACAATTTCTTACAACTACCATATCGCCTAACACTACATCGTCAAGGTAAGTATATATTTACTATTCTTATATCGCCACATCTGTTCATGGTAAAACTACCCTGAAATTTAGTGGTAGGTCAATGTAATGAATGAAATGCTTTCATCATGCAATATAATGCATGTGATATAGTAAGGGAGTGCCCCTAATCCCCCACCGAGAGCCTTTAGAGTGACCAGCGAACTTCATAGATGTACGCTTCTCAGTGCTTTAAAGGCGAGAGGGATTGTGTATAATGAATCTTATTAGGTTTGAAGAGGGCATCATTGCAAGGATGGAATGTTGAGTTGGCCATGCTAGGACTTGAACGTTTGACCTATATAATCATTAGCTCACTGAACCAGCTTGCCTGCTTAATTCATATGCAAAAAGAACAATTGATGGACAGAATGCAGAACAATGTCATACATTCACCCCAGTACAGAGATCTGGGCCTAAATCCATCGTTTTTTTGCTCACCAGGCCATTCCAGTTTGAACCCAGCCATATGCAAATCAGTCTTGACCCTGTGCCCCATGGGAACAGACCAGCCCAAACTGCCAGGCCAGGTCCTCCCTGGACTGAAAACAAGCATCCTAGGACCGGTTTCGGGCTTTCAGCCGTCATCAGCCAGGCTAGCTTGACTCCAGTGGCATGGAGAGCACGGGACCCACGTCTGGGCATACCCGTCCCACTCGGGGTGACAAATGCAAAAAGAACAATTGATGGACAGAATGCAGAACAATGTCATACATTCACCCCAGTACAAAGATCTGGGCCTAAATCCATCGTTTTTTTGCTCACCATGCCATTCCAGTTTGGACCCAGCCATATGCAAATCAGTCTTGACCCTGCGCCCAATGGGAACAGTCCAGCTTGAACTGCCAGGCCAGGTCCTCCCTGGACTGAAAACAAGCATCCTAGGACCGGTTTCGGGCTTTCAGCCGTCATCAGCCAGGCTAGCTTGACTCCAGTGGCATGGAGAGCACGGGACCCACGTCTGGGCATACCCGTCCCACTCGGGGTGACAAATGCAAAAAGAACAATTGATGGACAGAATGCAGAACAATGTCATACATTCACCCCAGTACAGAGATCTGGGCCTAAATCCATCGTTTTTGCTCACCATGCCATTCCAGTTTGGACCCAGCCATATGCAAATCAGTCTTGACCCTGCGCCCAATGGGAACAGTCCAGCCCGATCTGCCAGGCCAGGTCCTCCCTGGAATGAAAACAAGCATCCTAGGACCGGTTTCGGGCTTTCAGCCCTCATCAGCCAGGATAGCTTGACTCCAGTGGCATGGAGAGCACAGGACCCACGTCTGGGCATACCCGTCCCACTCGGGTGACAAATGCAAAAGAACAATTGATGGACAGAATGCAGAACAATGTCATACATTCACCCCAGTACAGAGATCTGGGCCTATATCCATCGTTTTTGCTCACCATGCCATTCCAGTTTGGACCCAGCCATATGCAAATCAGTCTTGACCCTGCGCCCAATGGGAACAGTCCAGCACGAACTGCCAGGCCAGGTCCTCCCTGGACTAAAAACAAGCATCCTAGGACCGGTTTTGGGCTTTCAGCCCTCATCAGCCAGGATAGCTTGACTCCAGTGGCATGGAGAGTTCCACGTCATGTTCTGCATTTTGTCCATCAATTGTTGTTTTTGCATTTGTCACCCCGAGTGGGACGGGTATGCCCAGACGTGGGTCCCGTGCTCTCCATGCCACTGGAATCAAGCTATCCTGGCTGAAGAGGTGTGAAACCCCGAAACCGGTCCCAGGATGCTTGTTTCCAGTCCAGGGAGGACCTGGCCTGGCAGTTCGGGCTGGACTGTTCCCATTGGGCACAGGGTCAAGACTGATTTGCATATGGCTGGGTTCAAACTGGAATAGCATGGTGAGCAAAAAACGATGGATTTAGGCCCAGATCTCTGTACTGGGGTGAATGTATGACATTGTTCTGCATTCTGTCCATCAATTGTTGTTTTTGCATTTGCTTAATTCATATGGCATTTCCTGAATTAGAATTTCCTCTAAATCAGAGAGAATTGCTTTCCTTTCCAATGGAGGAAGAAGATTGCCACCTCTCAGTCTGATTTCACTCAGCCCACATCCCTCTGAAGAAATGTATTTAGGCAACAGATGAGAGAACTTCTTATTCTCACACTGAGTTAGTGTCCTGGCAGTCTTGCATTTGCAATCTTATCTATGTTCTGCTTTCTTTAGTCCTCCTGTATTTTTGCTCCCTGTCTCCAGTGCTTTCTGCATCTACTGCTCCTGTTTTATCTCCCATCCACTTCTACACTTCTAGTATTCATGCTGCCTACTGTCTATGCATCTACTCCCTGTGCTCAATTTCTCAAATGATGGTCTATTCCCTCTGTACCTTTATTGCTGCTTTATGCATTTCCTGAAAGACCAACTCAGGTCCTTTAGAGGCACTTTATGCATTTATCTGGATCAGCCTTCTTCCCTAGTTCCATCATTGCACTATCTAGGATTCTAGATCACAGTGCCCCTGCAGTCTAGTTCCCAGTGCCTCTAGTATCCATCCTAGTTTCCATCTAGTGCATTCAGCACTACAGGTTCTAGTACCCATACGACTCTACTATCCACTGCATTCAGCACTCTGGTTTCCAGTACCTATAGAACTCTATTTTCCATTGCAATCAGCACTCTAGTTTCCAGTGCCTATAGAAATCTATTTTCCAGTACATTCAGCACTCCGGTTTTAAGTACCTATAGGACTTCAATTTCCAGTGAATTCGGCACTCCAGGTTCCAGTCCTTATAGGACTTTAATTTCCAGTGCATTAAACACCATAGGTTCCAGTTCCCATAAGACTCTTTTGTCCAGTGCATTCAGCACTCCGGTTTTCAGTACCTATAGAACTCTGTTTTCCAGCGTGCTCAGTACTCCAGTTTCCAGGTATCTTTTGTACACAAGTGTTCAGTGCCTATATGCCTCTACCTTTCCAGCAATCCAGTTTCAGTATTTCTGGTACTGGTTTACAGGTCTAGTTTCCATAGCCACTAGAGTTCTAATTACTATTGCCTTTAGGGCTCTCATTGCCAGTACTTTAATCTCTCAATCTTCAGTTCTCTCTTCTTTAATCTTGTATTCACCAGCTCTTTGTAGTTTTGATTTGCACTACAGTTTCATTTACTGCAACACTTGCCATTGATTTGTTGTGATTTCTTACGTAGGTTGATGTTCTGTATCCTTCATAGTCATGTTAAGTATTTGTAAGTCCTTTCGTTTTGGCGTTTGTTGTTGAATTTTCCAGTAAACACCCTCTGTAACCTTCATTGCTGGACCCTGGATATTGTCTTTGTGCCTTCTTTGTCGAGTGTACTGGCTGCGATGAGCAAGTAGTCTAATGCCTGTGCAAGCTCCTCTCTCCTAGGTATTGTTTCAATGTTTGTCCCTTAGAGTCCAGATACAGAAGTCTGCTGCTTCTGCTCCTTTCCATGATTAAGCATAGACTTGTGACAGACAGTCTGCCTTGTGGTGCTGAGGAATCCTGGGATCATTCTGTGTATGACCGTAGTGGAGCCATGCAGGTTCATCATAGTATTAGCATTGTGTCCTAGAGGCAGGGAACCTCCACCAGGCCAATGTGTTTGTATGGATGGTAGATGGACCCCTTGGTAAGCAGTAGATGAATCTCTCACATAAGGCTGCATCCACAAGAGAGTGCCTCTTGCCGCTCACGACCATAAGTGGTGGTGTTCCTGCAGCATCTAGTATTGCCTTCACTGCAGTTGCCGTGATAGCCCCTCGGCCTGGAATGGTATATTTACTCAGGCAGTGTGTGGCAGATCTGGCTGAGACCCGCAGAGAGCGATGTGTATGTTCTTGGTGATGCGTGAGTTAAAACGTAGGTGTCTGAACACGTTGAACCCAAGTGATTTTGCTCATTATGTAAGGTATAGGATGAATGCATCAAGGTTCACTGCTGACAGCTGTGACCAAGTGGAAAGGTACTCAGAGCTAGTGGTGATGAACACACATATGTTTGTGAGGATGAGTTTTTTTCATGCCTTAGATATCCAAGACTGGATTAGCAGGAGGCGGGATGTAAGTTATTGAATGCTATTGGTCAATGGTACCTCCAAGTAGTGTTTAGTCAGTGTACTGGTGGGTGACGATTCCATGATCAGCAAGCAGACTTTGAAAGTTTCAATATCGGAGCTGAACTTCATTTGCAAGAGGAAAGGGTCTTTTGAGGACTCCACAGTTCTCTCCTATCTAAGGGAATCGGTGGGAACTTCATTAGATGATTTCAAGATGGTTGCTTACAAAGGTTTCTTAAAAAATATCTTGTGAAGTGAGTCATAAGACCTTTTAATGAAGGAATCATAATCCATAGATATTTCTTAGAAGAAAGCTGAAAGCTATTGCACTATTTTTGCCAATGATATCATAATAAAGAACAAACTGGTTTTGACCGAAGCACAGATCCATATTTCACATTCGAAAAGTACAGACAATATCTTTTGTCCGTTTCTTCTTTTAAAGTAAAGAGAAAACCTACTCTGAATCTGAAACCAGTGTGGTTCATATTTTGCCCATGGTGCAAATACAATTTGCTCCATTTCAGATAACACAAGCAGCAAAAACGGGGCAAATATGTTTGCACTGGATTTTAGGTTCCAGCACAAATTTTAATGTGATATGACACTTGGAAAACAGGAAGCTTGAGAGGGCTTGTAGAAGTTCGTAAAAGGGAACACCTTTAGTACTACATCCTGTACTCCTGAATGCGTTTGTAAAACAGCGCCACTGTTCCTTGAACCCCCTTATAAACACAAACAATATCAAAGGCCTGCAGAATACAATACTTCTGTAACATGCTGCTGCCAGACACCTTCACTAAGAATTTGTGATAATGTCGGAGCGACCCTTGACCTTGCCAGGTAGGTCGCTCCCCCACCACACAGCTCCGCCTGTGTTGTCCGCCCGCTGCTGCTGCTGGTAAGCTCGCCCCTCTGCTTATGGCCTCGGTGCCCGTTTTCCTTCTGTTTCCCTCGCTGCCCCCATTGTACTGTGCCCGTTTTTTTCCTCTGTTTCCCTCGCTGCCCCCACCTCCCTTGTGTCCATTTTGCCTTCTGTGTCCCTCGCTGCCCCCATTGTATTGTGCCCGTTTTTTTCCTCTGTTTCCCTCGCTGCCCCCACCTCCCTTGTGTCCATTTTGCCTTCTGTGTCCCTCGCTGCCCCCATTGTATTGTGCCCGTTTTTTCCTCTGTTTCCCTCGCTGCCCCCACCTCCCTTGTGTCCATTTTGCCTTCTGTGTCCCTCGCTGCCCCCATTGTATTGTGCCCGGTTTTTTCCTCTGTTTCCCTCGCTGCCCCACCTCCCTTGTGTCCATTTTGCCTTCTGTGTCCCTCGCTGCCCCCATTGTATTGTGCCCGTTTTTCCCTCTGTTTCCCTCGCTGCCCCCACCTCCCTTGTGTCCATTTTGCCTTCTGTGCCCCTCGCTGCCTCTCTCCACTCCCGCCGCTGCGTCCCTGCGGCCCCGCCCCCTGACTGCCCATTCGCTGCCCCTGCCTCCCGCCTCCCAGCTGCTCCTCCCTCCCACCTCCCCATATATGGCGGCCGCTGCGCGGTGAGGAGAGCGACCCTTGACCTTGCCAGGTAGGTCGCTCCCCCACCACACAGCTCCGCCTGTGTTGTCCACCCGCTGCTGCTGCTGGTAAGCTCGCCCCTCTGCTTGTGGCCTCGGTGCCCGTTTTCCTTCTGTTTCCCTCGCTGCCCCCATTGTACTGTGCCCGTTTTTTCCTCTGTTTCCCTCGCTGCCCCCACCTCCCTTGTGTCCATTTTGCCTTCTGTGTCCCTCGCTGCCCCCATTGTATTGTGCCCGTTTTTTCCTCTGTTTCCCTCGCTGCCCCCACCTCCCTTGTGTCCATTTTGCCTTCTGTGTCCCTCGCTGCCCCCATTGTATTGTGCCCGTTTTTTTCCCTCTGTTTCCCTCGCTGCCCCCACCTCCCTTGTGTCCATTTTGCCTTTTGTGTCCCTCGCTGCCCCCATTGTATTGTGCCCGTTTTTTTCCTCTGTTTCCCTCGCTGCCCCCACCTCCCTGTGTCCATTTTGCCTTCTGTGCCCCTCGCTGCCTCTCTCCACTCCCGCCGCTGCGTCCCTGCGGCCCCGCCCCTGACTGCCCATTCGCTGCCCCTGCCTCCCGCCTCCCAGGTGCTCCTCCCTCCCACCTCCCCATATATGGCGGCCGCTGCGCGTGAGGAGAGCGACCCTTGACCTTGCCAGGTAGGTCGCTCCCCCACCACACAGCTCCGCCTGTGTTGTCCGCCCGCTGCTGCTGCTGGTAAGCTCGCCCCTCTGCTTGTGGCCTCGGTGCCCGTTTTCCTTCTGTTTCCCTCGCTGCCCCCATTGTACTGTGCCCGTTTTTTTCCTCTGTTTCCCTTGCTGCCCCCACCTCCCTTGTGTCCATTTTGCCTTCTGTGTCCCTCGCTGCCCCCATTGTATTGTGCCTGTTTTTTTCCTCTGTTTCCCTCGCTGCCCCCACCTCCCTTGTGTCCATTTTGCCTTCTGTGTCCCTCGCTGCCCCCATTGTATTGTGCCCGTTTTTTTCCCTGTTTCCTCGCTGCCCCCACCTCCCTTGTGTCCATTTTGCCTTCTGTGTCCCTCGCTGCCCCCATTGTATTGAGCCCGTTTTTTCCTCTGTTTCCCTCGCTGCCCCCACCTCCCTTGTGTCCATTTTGCCTTCTGTGCCCCTCGCTGCCTCTCTCCACTCCCGCCGCTGCGTCCCTGCGGCCCCGCCCCTGACTGCCCATTCGCTGCCCCTGCCTCCCAGCTGCTCCTCCCTCCCACCTCCCCATATATGGCGGCCGCTGCGCGGTGAGGAGAGCGACCCTTGACCTTGCCAGGTAGGTCGCTCCCCACCACACAGCTCCGCCTGTGTTGTCCGCCCGCTGCTGCTGCTGGTAAGCTCGCCCCTCTGCTTGTGGCCTCGGTGCCCGTTTTCCTTCTGTTTCCCTCGCTGCCCCCATTGTACTGTGCCCGTTTTTTCCTCTGTTTCCCTCGCTGCCCCCACCTCCCTTGTGTCCATTTTGCCTTCTGTGTCCCTCGCTGCCCCCATTGTATTGTGCCCGTTTTTTCCTCTGTTTCCCTCGCTGCCCCCACCTCCCTTGTGTCCATTTTGCCTTCTGTGTCCCTCGCTGCCCCCATTGTATTGTGCCCGTTTTTTTCCTCTGTTTCCCTCGCTGCCCCCACCTCCCTTGTGTCCATTTTGCCTTCTGTGTCCCTCGCTGCCCCCATTGTATTGTGCCCGGTTTTTTTCCTCTGTTTCCCTCGCTGCCCCCACCTCCCTTGTGTCCATTTTGCCTTCTGTGTCCCTCGCTGCCCCCATTGTATTGTGCCCGTTTTTCCTCTGTTTCCCTCGCTGCCCCCACCTCCCTTGTGTCCATTTTGCCTTCTGTGCCCCTCGCTGCCTCTCTCCACTCCCGCCGCTGCGTCCCCTGCGGCCCCGCCCCCCTGACTGCCCATTCGCTGCCCCTGCCTCCCGCCTCCCAGCTGCTCCTCCCTCCCACCTCCCCATATATGGCGGCCGCTGTGCGGCCGCGCCTAAGGCAAGCCCGTCTGCGCCCGTCCGTGCCTGGACCGCGCCCAGCGCCAGAACCCCTGGGCCGTGCGCCCCCCGCTCCAGCCTCGAGGACCGACGCCGATACGATGCCACCGCACTCCACGCTCTCAACCCCGGACGGACGCACAACTGCTTCAAGGCCGCCCCGAAACGCACCCATGGTCCCTTCACCTGCCGGAACTGCAGCTACACCAGCCTCAGAGCCACCGAGGCACCCGCCAAGAAGGACCTCAACCACCTCCGGTGCATCCTACTGAACACCCGCTCCGCACGCAAACACGCCGTCGAGCTCTGGGACCTGCTCGACACATCATCACCAGACGTCGCCTTCCTGACAGAGACCTGGATGAACGACTCCTCCGCCCCGACATCGCCATAGCCATCCCAGACGGCTATAAGATCACCCGCAGAGACCGCGTCAACGCAGTAGGAGGAGGAATCGCCATCGTCCACAAGAACACCATCAGGGTCTCGACCAGCACCGACGACACTCTCAGCACCGCCGAACACATGCACTTCCAGATCCACACGGACCCCAACACCACCCTTAGAGGCACCCTTGTCTACAGACCCCCTGGGCCCCGACCCCAGTTCAGCGACTCCATCGCCGACTTCATCAGCACGCACGCCCTGACCTCTACCGACTACATCCTCCTCGGAGACCTGAACTTTCACCTGGAGAACAACAACGACAGCAACTCCACCACCCTGATCGACAAACTCGCCAACCTCGGTCTGAGCCAGCTGGTCACAACACCGACCCATTCCGCCGGCCACACGCTTGACCCCATCTTCTCCTCAAGCTCCCACGTCTCCTTCAGCCACACCACGGAACTCCTCTGGACCGACCACCGCTGCATCCATTTCACCTTCCAGAAACCCACCACACACCACCGCACCCAACAGATCCCACGCCGCTGTGGGGGCAAATTCACCGAAGACCAACTTCGGGCAACCCTCGCTCTCAGCCCTCCCTCCGACCCATCGAACACCGACGACGCTGCCTGCAACCTCAGACGATGGATGGACGACTGTGCCAACACCCTCGCCCCGCTGAAAAAACTCACCTACAGTGACACCACCAAAAGAGCCAGCTGGTTCACCTCGGAACTCCTAGCTTCCAAGCGTACCTGCCGGAAACTAGAGAAGAAATGGCACAGTGATAAGACACCGGACAGCCACGCAGCCCACAAAGACGCCATCCGTAACCACCACCACCTCATCAAGTCCGCCAAGAGAATCTCCTTCAAAGACCGCGTCGACAACAATGCACACAACAGCAAGGAGCTTTTCAACATCGTGAAGGAACTCTCCAACCCCAGCTCCAACACCAACGACATCCCGCCGTCGCAACCCCTGTGCGATTCCCTCGCCACCTTCTTCCACTGCAAGATCGCCGACATCCACGACAGCTTCAACACCCAGACAGCCCCAACTAAGATCGATGCACCAGACCCGCCGCACACCATCGACCACAACCCCCTGCCAGCCTGGGCCAGCGTGAACATCGAGGACACCATCAAGACCATGAGCACAATACACTCCGGCTCCCCGTCAGACCCTTTCCCGCACCACATCTTCAACAAAGCCAGCAGCTCCATCGCACCCCACCTGTGCAACGTCATCAATCTCTCCTTCGAGACCACGACCTTCCCAGAGAGCTGGAAACACGCAGAGATCAACGCCCTACTCAAAAACCCAAGGCGGACCCGAGAGACCTCAAGAACGTCCGGCCCATCTCCCTGCTTCCGTTCTCAGCCAAGGTCATCGAGAAGATCGTCAACAAACAGCTAACCCGATACCTCGAAGAAAACAGCATCCTGGACCCATCCCAATCGGGGTTCCGCAGCAACCACAGCACTGAGACTGCCCTCATCGCCGCCACCGACGACATCAGGATCCTGCTGGACAACGGTGAGACCGCAGCCCTCATCCTGCTGGACCTCTCCGCCGCCTTCGACACTGTCTGCCACCGCACTCTATGCGCACGCCTCCACGACACAGGGATCCGAGACAAGGCCCTGGAATGGGCCACCTCCTTCCTCGCCGGCAGAACCCAGAGAGTCCGCCTCCCACCATTCCGATCCGAAGCCTCCGAGATCATCTGCGGCGTACCCCAGGGATCGTCCCTCAGCCCAACACTGTTCAACATCTACATGGCCCCGCTCGCACGCATCGCCAGACAGCACGACCTCAACATAATCTCCTACGCCGACGACACTCAACTGATCCTCTCTCTCACCAAGGACCCCCTCGCCGCCAAATCCAACCTCCATGAAGGAATGAAGGCCGTCGCCGATTGGATGAAGATCAGCCGACTAAAACTGAACACGGAGAAGACAGAGGTCCCTATCCTCGGCTCCAACCCCTCAGCCTGGGACGACTCCTGGTGGCCAACGATGCTGGGAGCAGCCCCGACACTCACCGACCACGCACGCAACCTCGGAGTCATCCTCGACTCAACGCTCTCCATGGCCAAGCAAGTCAACACAGACTCATCCTCCTGCTTCAACACCCTCCGCATGCTTCGCAAGATCTACAGGTGGATCCCGACAGACACAAGAAGAACAGTCACCCAGGCCCTCGTCAGTAGCAGACTTGACTATGGGAACGCCCTCTACGCGGGAGCCCCGGCCAAGCTCATCAAGCGACTGCAACGCATACAAAACACCTCCGCACGCCTGATCCTCGATGTACCACGCCACAGCCACATCACCCCCCACCTGAGGAACCTGCACTGGCTCCCCGTCGACAGGAGAATCTCCTTCAAACTCCTCATCCACGCACACAAGGCACTCCACAAGACTTGCCCAGCCTACCTCAACAGACGACTCCTCTTCTACGTCCCCAACCGCCAACTCCGCTCCGCCGACCTCTCTCTCGCCACCGTCCCTCGCATTCGAAGAACTACCACCGGCGGCAGATCCTTCTCCCACCTCGCCGCCAAGACCTGGAACACCCTTCCACTAAGCCTACGACAGACCCAAGACCTGCTGACCTTCAGGAGGCTACTCAAGACCTGGTTGTTCGACCAGTAGCAGCACCCCCCCCCCTTTTTTCCCTAGCGCCTTGAGACCCTCGCGGGTAAGTAGTGCGCTTTACAAATTCTGTGATTGATTGATTGATTGATTGATTGAACACGTTGAAAAGTGTTTCTTATCCTTGTTCGAGTATCCAAAAATGAAACGGATAATGTTCTTGAATCCTGCTCTGCCACCGATGTTGAGTAAAGTATGCACCTCTCCAGTACCTAGTTCACATTAGTTAATTTAAGATGCAAAAATACATTTTATTCCGGCAATCAATTTAAAAGACTTTATGGCCAATTCATAAAAGCATTTATGACTGGATTACATTTTTGCATACTCTTTGTACTCTGTACATACTCTTTCTTACATGATCTTGTGAAATGTCAAACTAGGTATCGGTAAAAGTGCAAAGAGGCCTCAGTTCTTTCAGTTTCTACTGGTTGTATTTAGTGTCACTTCATTTGGATTTTCTTTCCATTTTAGATGCTTTTGAGTAATTAAAAAGGCATGTAAGGGTAAATAAATGAGTACTACAAAAATACTCTTTATGTAGTTTTACACAACTTTGTAATTAGCCCCGATATTTCTTTATACATTTATTCATTCGTACGCATCAAGCACTTTGAAATTACTTGGTTACATTTTACTTTGAAGCACAGAATACGCTTTGCTTCACATAAAGTCTAACCAGCCGCAATAAACAAGCAGTATTAAACAAACTAAATAAATGCCTTTACATTTCGATGCTCTAAAGTTAACAATTAATAAACATAAATGAAAATCTACTACACCGATATGAATGTTCCAGATTAGCCTTAACAATGTTAATTTATAGTGAGCTGCACAAAGACACTCAGAGATTATACTTCAGTCCAATTATCCTTTTGTTGGGCTTAACTCACAAAAGCCATCTTCTGGTATGTAAGGTAGCACTACTTTATGTACTCCAAAATGCAATATGGCAATACTCAACCCATCTTCTCTTCTGCCTGTCCTATCTTTTCTATACAAAGAACGACTCTGCAGACGCGGAATTTCTGCACATGCAGCTACACGTTTTAGTAATAAACGTAGGAGGGACAAGGGGAGTAGTAGTAAAATGGGGATTATTTACTAATAATTGGGTGGGCGTAGGAAACTGGGTTACTGGTTGAAGGGGGGGAAACCCCTACTCAAGCAGCAATCACTATTCTTGTCAGGGTGAAACACAAGCAAACCCCATATTAACCTGTGATTAACCCTCTGGTAGCTTGGCATAAAGCAGTAAGGTTTAACTTAGAAGCAATGTGTAAATTATTTATGCAGCACTGCAAACAGTAATTAAGTGACAACACATCAAATGCAAAGAGAGGGCCCCACACACCAAAGAAATAGGGCTCCATGCTAGAAAAATCCCACATCAAATTTAGAAATATAGAGTACAATTTGATAAATTATTTGACACCAAATCAGCAAAAATACAATCAGTAGAACCATAAATATGCAATTTGAAAGATTTAAGTAAAAATAGTTCTTAAAAGCACAAAGCCCCAACTGTGTTATCTGGTTGCGCTGGACTAGGACAATGTCACAAATTCAGGCTGACTGTGATAGAGCGCGGGCTGTATACAGGGACCAAGGTATGCCTGCTGAACAAAGTATTTTAAATCCAGGTTGTAGATCGTTGCAAGACCCAGTGTTGAGGATGCGTCGCAGAGTGCCAGTTCTGATGAAGTGCAGGCTGCAATGCGAGGCCCTGCATCGAGGATGCGTTGCACAGCGGCAATTCTGGGAAGCTGTGGGCTGTAATGTGAGGTCCTGTGTCGAGGATGTATCGCTCAGTGACAGTTGGTAGCAGTTTATGGCTGCATCAAGAAGTAGTCACGCAGCAGCAGTTCCAAAGAGCTGGGGGTCTTGTTTTGGGGGCGCCTCAAGCAGCGGCGGTTCTAATGTAAAGCTGCGAGGAGATGCGTCACGCTGCATCTGTTGTGCCCAAAAGACCACAGCTGGGCTGACAGAGCACCTTCAGGCCTACTCCCAAGAGTCCAGGACTGGGGTGGCACCACTTGGGTGACAAGACTCACAGCAGGCAGACCCAGGTGCAGGGCTGAAGGTGGTTAGAGCCTTTTCAGTACCTGAGGCTCTGATCAATAGCCCAGTCAACTAGCCCCGGGAGTCACTTTGGTGGTCCTGGATTCAAGATGCAGGTTCAGTCCTTCTCACTCAGGGAGCAGGGCAGCAAGTCAGCAGAGTAGCAGTCCTTCTTGCAGTAGAGCAGCAGAGCAGTCATTCCTCTGAGTCTTCCACAGGTCTAGATGTGTACTGAAGAGTTGGGTCTGAGGTCTATTATTTATACCTGGTGCTCACTTTGAAGTGGGAGAAACTTCTAGAGTCCTCCCCTTACCGAGATGTCTGGAATTTCCTGCCTCCCTGCCCTGGCCCCAACTTGTCCGTGGGCACAAAAGACTAGTGAGAAACCCTTTGTGAGTGTGCTGAGGCAGGGTCTTTGTGATGTGCAATGTAGTAGGTTACAGCTCCCCTATAGAGTCTGAGATGGCTCATCCGGCCAACACAAAGACCAACTGCCACGTATACTTATTCACATGACCTAGGATACAAGCTGCAGGCAACAAATGGTTGAAACAAGAAAATGCCAACTTTCTAAAAGTGGCATTTTTAGAATTGTAACTTAAACTTTACCATTAAAGAGGGTTTAAAGTACAATTCTTTAGAGACCAAACTCAACATTCCTGCCTGCTCCCCATCTAAAGGTATCACTTATTAAATATAATAAGGTAATCCAATGTTATCCTATGGGAGAGGTAGGCCTTGCAGTAATGAAAAATGAATTAAGGAGTTTATCACTACCGGGACATGTAAAACTTAAAAGTGCATGTCCAACTTTTTAAATACACTGCACCCTGCCCGCTAACCTTGGGGTGACATATATGTATTAAAAAGAAAGGTTTAGGCCTGGCAAAAGAGTTATTTTGCCAGGCCGAAGCGGCAGTTTAAAATTACACACACAGGCTGCAGTGACAGGCTTGAGTTGTGTTCAGAAGGGTTTTTTAAGTGGGTGGCACAGTCAGTGCTGCAGGCCCACTAGTAGTATTTAACTCACAGGCCCTGTTAGTACCACTTTACTAGGGACTTACTAGTAAATTTAATGTGCCAATTGGGTGGACACCAATGTTACCATGTTTTAGGGAGAAAGTACAAGCACTTTAGTGCTGGTTAGCCATGGTAAAGTGTGCCAGCAAAACCTAAATCAACAAAAACAGGAGTGTTGAAGGCAAAAAGTTGGGGGAAAACCACGCGAAGGACGTCAGGTCCAACAGTGGGCTATGGGGAAATTAAATCAAGGGTTGACGGAGGGATACGCCAAAGGCAAAAACACATTAACAATTGAGTAAGACAATTTCAATTCAGAACATGCATACCTACATCTATTAAAGTGCCACTACTGACAAAACAGGCTTAAATTTACTTCAGCCAAGCCTGGACAAAGTCAAGTACCACACACGGGCAACTACTAGTGCTGTAGTACACTCCCTTTGAAATCAAAGTATGCAGGAAAGAAAACAAACAGCATATAGGAACAAATGTAAAATAAATTAAAATGAAATCATAGTTTAATTTAAACGTTTTTAGAATAGTTTTGCTGTTTAAATATTTTTAAATGCAATAATTGTTTATTATATATTTAGTTTAAATTAAATGTTATTTTAAATTATTAATAACATAAAACATAATGTAACATTAACATTGTCAGTGATATAATTTAAATATAAAATATTTAGTTGAAATTTAATTAAATATGATGTCAATTGTTTGAGCTGATGTGCTGTGTCTTGTTCTTGTGATAGGTCTAGGTGAAGAGGAATAAGAGAAGTATTTTTATATTAAATATTTTAATTTAATTTGTAATTAATTTAAGAATTTTTCCAATTTCTTTCTATAAGGAGATATGGTAGAGATCTTCACAAACTTTTGGAAAGTTAGAAGTACTACGTAACTTTACATTCTTAAATTCTATTTTGAGGAGAGGGAGACTCATAAGTCTAAATATAGGTGGAGAACTGCACACATAAATGGTGAATTCTATCCGTTATGAGATTTCTGCATAGGTGTAGGCATAGGTGTAAGCTGAGATCTCCATGTGCAGAGGTGTCTGTTCTTTTGATATATTTTATGCACATCTCTGTTATATGCAGACATAAAACGGGTATATTTCTGTGACATATGCATAGAAGGCTAAAATAAAAACAGTTGAGTGAGCGAGCTGGCAGTGTTCAATGATGGACACGAGTTGACCTGCTCCTGGTTATAGTGTGCTGTCTTCTCTGGCTCGGGGTGTTTGTTAGAGGAAACTTCCTACCATTGAGAAGCAAGGAGGACCATAGCTCAGGCGCACAAATGGGATTGTGAAATCGGATTCCTCTCTAAAATAAACACAGTGTTTCGGAAATTATTGCTAAAAAAGAAATCATTGAGTAAAACTTCTGAAACTGTTCTAGTGGTGGTCATACAAGCATGTCCATGTTTTCTAGAACCAGACTTAAGACCTCCAGTCAACGTTAAAGAACCATGTTACTGGAGGAGAAGGAGACTAGTGTACAGTACACTGCGCTATTAAACATAGTCTGATTTATGAAGAATATCTCCAGAAGTAACTCACACACACACTTGTTACTCAAGTCTGGCAAAGGAATACGTACAGCTGTAGATGTATAAAATGTACTTGTGTGTATTTTACCCAAAGGCGGCACACCATTAGCCGGCACCTTTTCAGGCTACTTTGGAAGTGGTGAAAATTGCACTCTTTTTTTGGGACTTAGAGAAAGAAAGAGAAAATGAAGAAAGAGAAAAATATGGAACCAGTGACAAAGGGAGAATGCCGGGAATCAAAAGAACCTGCAAAAGAGATTAAGAGACAGGCAGCATAGGGTGGTGGAACAAAGAAGCCATGGGGTGTAATCAAGGCCAGTCTTCGATTGTAGTAGGAGTGGTGGGGCTCTAGTTTGGGCTGTTTTCACTTTCCTTGTTGTGTTTTGGTTATTTCCTCTGACTCTTGTCTCCATTCTTATGTAACCATGACCCCCATTCCTCAGGGCTCCAGTGGCCTATACATGTATGCCCTTCATGCGTCTGCCAAACAGAAGCTGCAGCCGGTGTGATGCAGCCTGTGTGATGCAAGCCCATCTGCCCCTGTCCACACATGGATCATGCCCAGTGCCAGGTAGCATTAGTTACTCCCATGAACAATTGCTCAATGTCAGCCCTCCCTTAGTCAGAGGTTTCCACCCTGCACCCACCTCCCTCATTGCAACCTCTCTTCACTTCAGGCCCATAATCTCTCACCCCCATGTAGGCCACTCCACATCTACTCTGGGACCTTGACATACACCTTCCTCTAATATCGGTTGCAGTTTCTTGCACATGGATTCCCTGCCACACAATAGCAATGAAATCCATGTTATGATTACCACTTCTAGCCTGGACAATGCCTTCCTAACCAAAACTTGACTCAAAGAAACTACAGGCCAAATTAAGGGGGAGGGGAAGAGATTAAGAGCTGGATGGAAGGAAAAGTCAAGTTTCAATAAGTCTCCTAAAAAAGGAATAGTTGTGCTGCTGACATGGAGTGGAAGAAAATTCCAATGTTTGGCCTCAAAGAAGGAAAAGAGTTTACATTCAGTCTGAGCTTTATTAAGTTTGGGATTGCAGCCAGAAAGGCAGAAGAGAAGTACAGCAGTCTCTTGGGAGAACAAAAAAGTTTTTTTTAAAACTGGTCTTACGCTGTACCGTGCTCGCTGGCATATGCAAAGAGCCTTAAAGACAAGGGTAGAAGCAGAGCCCAATTAATGGGGCACCAATCAGTGGTTGATAGCAGTGCTTATTTTGAGCTGGTGGTTGCAGGTGAGGCCCCCAGCACTCATTTTTTTGTGACCAGCACTTATTTTTCCTCAGACTTTGACTCAAACAAGAGAAAGAAAAACACAAAATAGGAAAAGAAGGAGGAAGAGTAACATGGAAAAAGAGTGAAAGCAGGGATGAAAAGGGACCTGCAAGGGTAAGATAAAGAGGCAGGGAGGGTCTGGTGGTGGATTAAAGAGGATTGCGGTGGAACAAGAGACTATGCAGCCTGGTAGTCAGCACCCCAACCTTCGATAGTGTCGTCTTCTTAGCAAAACCTTGGGCCAGAGCACTTATTCTTTCACAAATTAAGCACTGGAGAGGGTAGGAGAGCCTCCAAGAATAACCTCAGTTTCTCCATAAAGAATTAAAGACTTATGAAGTATCCAAAATGCAACAACCTAAAGGGAGCCATGAACGTTTTATAAAAGATCCAAGATCATCCTAAAAGGATACAGTGATTTGTGCATAGGCCATAAAAGAGAAGCTGAATCTTTGGATCATGGAGGTGAGAAGGGAAAGAAAAATGTTTGAAAAGAGAGGGGTTAAGAGAAGACCCTGGTGGAACACCACAGCTTATATTGTTGGGTTCTGAGAGAAACGGGAGGAGACAGCCAGCTTAGGTCTTATTAGAACGTGCCCCCTAATGGGAGTATATAAAAGTCTGTTTTAAAAATCCAGGTTTTGGGAGAAATTTGCTTTAGATGCTCACTGCGTTGAAAGGGGAACCTTTGACGCTTTTACTTGTGATAAGACTGATTGTTATTTTTGCTTAATAAACATTCTCAGACTTCAAGTAGGCTCGTGAGTGAATTTTTCTTCCCTCCAAACTTCAGTGTAGGGGATCAGGCGGAACAATAGTATTGCAACCTCCAAAACGAACATGAGTACTGCTGGGGCAGGGGCCATGCTCTGGATCCTTTTCATGCATGCCTGGGTGACAGACACAAGTGCCGTTCCCTTGCTGGAATATGGCGCGAGGAGAGTTCAGGCACATGCAAGCAAGACTGTTTCCTGCACTGCCCTGTGGTGTTGATGGCGGGGAAGAAGGCACAGGGAGGCATAGGCTGTGAGATAGTTATTATGACTCACACTGCCCTATTTGGGATTAGGGACCTTCTCCTAGTCTTCTCACCAAGTCACCATGCAACTGCTGGCTCTGGGCTCCCAAAAATATACCAAAGTCTCTCTCCTTTTCACAGTTTCGAAGTGGCAGTCCTAGAGGCTAGCCAGACATGGGAGCAGGAAGCAGAGAATATTTACATTATTCCACAATATTCCGTACCATGCCAGGAAAATAGGGAGCTGCATATCCGTAAAAGCTGGCAGCAGAGCAATGGACTTTAGACTTTGGAATATGCACATCCGGATCACTTATGCTTTGCCTCTCTGTGCCTTACTGCATGTAGCTTGATGGCCAGGTTAGAGTCAAACAGTAATGATACTTCCTGATTCAGGACCGAAGCAGTCATCCAAAGGCGGCAGCTAATGCCTCTTGGTTGTGGGAATCTGATGTCCCCCTGGAAACTGCTCTTGGCCCCTAATTGGGTCCTGCATCACATTTTGTAGAACACTGATTTAAGCATGTTTTCCAAACATTTATCATTTATTTCTGTCTTATTTATTCACAAGCTACTTATTTATGCAGTTTTACATAACATAGAAGAGGCACAAGGACATTAGAGTGCTTTACAAAAAAATGGAAGCAGTAGCAATGCATGAACAGAACATGATGGATTACATCATAGTTAAAACTAGAATTAACATAGAAGCAGAATGAGGAAGAGGGGAGTATAATACATTGAACCTGAAGATTGACTAGGGGTCGGTACTGATGGTACTGTGATGCAGGGATCAAAACATACAGTAAAAAATAATGCAATGTGGTAAAATATAATAATACGCAAAATGAGTAAATAGTGCAGGGAAGGATAGGTAAAAACACAAAATCTCCAGAAACAATAAAAATTAGGAGTGTCCGCGTGTGATAAGCACATTTAGGTACATCCTGAGTGATAATATATTTGGAAAGGAAAGAGCTTGATATCTTTCAGGTGGGAGGTAGTTCTAGATTCTGGTCACACTGCATGAGAAAGATTGAGCATCATGCATTCTTTCCTGAATGTGGGAAGTTGTATGAGAAGCATGCCCACTCTCCAAAGAGAGCCTTAGCCACCTGACAGTATCTGTTTGTTAGTCAGGTATTGAGGAGTGGGTGTGGTGATAATCTTGTGTGTGGTATATGTGGTCTTAAAAACAAATTTACCTTCAAAGTGGAGCTATGGAATCCTAAGCAAGATAGGTTATATGGTCAAATTTGCTACTTGGAGTGACAAGATTAGCTACTGTATGCATCACTGCTTTGGGAGGAGCAGGGTTGGCCTTGGGAAGGCCAGTAAATTTACCTTAGTAAATTCTGGATAGCATCCGAGACTGAACTCTTTAGGTCTTGAGCTGGATTGAATATATGGATCCCCCATAAAAACATCAACTGGAAGTATGCACTTTTGGCGTTTATTTGAGATTGAAGGTTGAGTCTTTTCTCCAGAATGACACCTAGAGATTTAGCGCTAGCAAACATAATGGGTTTGGAGTAGAAGATGTTCCAAGAATCAGTTCAGGACTGAAACTGTTCTGTTCGTGTGGGACGATGAAAGGTCGAGAATCTTTGTGTTAGACGGATTTTGTTTCAAATTGTGAGCAATCATACAATCTTACACTTTCTTCACTGTAGGAGCAAGCAACTGGAGGTCAGTAGATTTTGAGGTAAAGCTTTGTGCCATCAATGTAATGGTGGTAGAAGATTCCTCAATGTTTGAGCAAAGCTTAAAGAGGTTCTATGCAAAGATTGAAAAGAGGTGGAGCCAAAGCTGAACCCAGAGGAACACCCTGTGACAAGGAGGTTCGGCTTGGGATTTTGTTCCTAAGTTTCACCTGCTGAGATCGGTTGGACAGAAAGGAAATGTACCAGTTTAAAACAGTGCCTCAGATGCCCATACAATTTCTAAGAAAGGGAATGGTATTAAGAGTAACTTAGTTCACAGTATAGAAGGCAGAAGATAAATCAAATAGAACAATGTATCAATGATGTGTAGTGCTTCATGTACCACCTGAAACAAGAAAGTTTCAGCGTTTTCAAAAGCTAGATTGTAAGTCATCTGGTACATAAATAACAGCAATATGTTGAAAAAGTTGTGTGGCAACTCAACTTTCAAAATTCTTAGCAAGTATAGGAAGCCCCAAAAGAGGTTGGACGTTTTTAAGTTCCCCTGAGTCAGTAAATGGTTTCTTCAGTACAGTTGTGATCTGGCCCACTTTGAGACAATCAGAAAGATCTGCTTGAGCCAGTGGTGGCTGGTAAACTTTGGAAATGGTGGGGCATAAATCCATACCCCAGTCTGCATCATGCAAGCAAGCCCATATCCCATGTCGTGGGGAAGTGGGGGTAGAGAGGAGTGGTTCCTACCTGCTATTATTTTCACCAGAGAAAATTTCCCTCTCACTCTTACATTTGTAGAGGTGGGTAAGACAATAAATTAATGGGGAGCACCAAGCTGAGAGTCTGGCATGGCTATTAGAGCCCAAGCACTAGCCAGGCCTTGAAAATGTTTGGCTTGTAAATTGTGCAACAAACCTAATAAAAAACTAGTCTCTTCAAAATTCCAAAAAGTGTATTTCCGGGGGCATGGCTTGCAGCCGACCAAGATGGCCGCACCTTAAGCGAGCTCCGGCGGACACCCATCCTATACCCCTGAGGGCTATGTAACTGTGTGCGGTGAGCCCAACGGAGATTGCGAATAAAGCTGCTGGGGACATCGGAGCGCCGAGGCGCCCACTCCGGAGACGGAATATACAGGGCTCGGAACCCGGGAGCCTATCTGGTGCTAAGGAGGGAGCAGCGCTGCAGCCCTGCCCACCAAGACCAGGTGAACTGCTGCATGCGTGCTGCACCGTGCGGCTGGGACCCGCCGCGATGGGCGAGGGAGCCACGAAAAGAAATCTGCAGTTGGACCGACTATCTGCTGTGCCTGCGGGGTGGTCACGAGGCGTCGCTGAGGCCCCTGGCAGCACTTGTGAGGTGGAGAGGCTGACAGCCAGCACACAGATCACGCGGCCTGAAGGAACAGGAGGAGATGCCCATATTCACGGCTGGAGCCCCGGAGAGGTAATGACCCCTGAGGTGGAGCGGCAGGAAGTAGTCTCCCCCCGTCTCTCCCTTCCTGTACGGGGTCTTAAAAATAACAACCATAAACCTAGCATTTGGGCACCTGCGAAAGAGAAGAAGGTTCTCCCTTCTCATTAGTCTATGTGGAAACAGCTCCCAAGTTTTGGTCACAGCATAACGAAACTTATTTAAACAACTGCTTGGCCTCATTGTCAATTGTGCCTACCAGTGCCAGAGTGAGATCAAGCCCTCCTGTGACAAAGGGTCAAGAGAGGCTGAAGAACCAGAAACAGTGCATGGGGCCTAGTACGTCTAAGGACTTGATCAAGGAACACTGGCTACCCTCTCCACTGTATGTAATAGATATAATTGGCGTTTGACACTGGGTAGGCAAGAGACGTGCAATCCAGCGGTGTTAAAGAAGCGGAGGGGTGAATCTAACAGGCGGGGAGAGATAACTGAAGGAGTATTGGCCTAACCATTCGGAATGTCGAGTCACAAAGGGCCCAAAGTGATGCATCAAATGAAGCTTGACAAATTTGCACAGCCCAAAGCAGATGCCCCGGTTGAGGGGGGAGGCGATTTACGGCAAAAGTCAATGACTTTTTTGGGGGGAGAGGATGTGGTCTCACAGCTAGACTGCCAACTTTGGAGCTGGGAAACCGAGGTTCGAGCCTCGGGGTCGACTCCACATCCTGTGATCCAATACCTTCGGGTCGAGTTTGCACTATATGAAAAATCTGCAAAATAAAAATGACTGGAGAAGAATCCCTCACGTTCCAAGATATAATGGCAGCGATTCAAGGAGTCCGGTCGGCCCTAGAAAATAAGATCGGCACGGTTGCTTCGGAAGTCACATTAATGCATGCCGATCTTCGCAACTTAGGCTCCTGTGTGAAAGCCACTGAAGACTCCATAACCACCCTCCAATCATCTACCAAGGTGCTTGAAGCTGAAGTGAAAGAGCTCCAAACTACAACTACTACCTTTGAGGCGAAATTAGAAGATTTTGAAGGGCGCACATGTAGAAATAATGTGAGAATTTTGGGGGTGCCGGAGTGGGCAGAGGGCCCAACCGTGGACCTGTTTGTTGAGGACCTCGTTATGACATCTACAGCCCCGCGGTCTCTCCAACTACTTCTCGGTGGAGCGGGCCCACCGAGTTCTGGGGGCCTACCGGTCTCCTCCCCCCTAGAAGATAGGTTGCTAGACGACTACTTGAAAGAAAAAGCAATATCTTTAACCTACCTGAAAATAATAAACAATTCCCCCAACACCTTGGAGAAAACTCGTATTAGGTGGGCGGAGGATCTGGGGGACTTGAGTGATGAGGAATGGCAGGAGGCGCTGGCATTTTCCCGGGAAGTGGCCATTAGGTCTCGATTCAGATTGGTCCAACTGAGGATACTACACAGAACATATTAAACATGCACAACATTAGTAAAATGGGTAAACTCGAATCAACACAATGTCCTAGGAACTGTGGCTAAGAGGGCACGTTTTTACACCCGTGGTGGAATTGCTCAAAGATTCAGTCATACTGGAGGCGATTGTGACACGTATGATGACACTGTGTGCGAAGCATATAGAGGCCTCGCCTCGATGGTGTATAATAAATATTTGGGAGACAACAAATCTAACAGCTGGGCAGCGAATATGGGTCACTCTAGGTCTCATGGTGGCCAAACGCAACATTGCTAGAAAATGGAGGGCAAATATGGGGCCCACTTTCCGGGATTGGGAAACTGACATGGACTGGTGCATACAGGCGTAGAGGGTGGTCTACAAGGGAGAGGCTGCCCACATAAATGGACAAAGATTTGGGGGGGATGGAACGAAGTAGAGGGATGCTCTGTCTGCCAGTCGGAGAGCCTTCCAGCCTGGGAGAAATTGAGGATTAAGTACAATAGCTATATTGCTGAGTCCTGGATATGGGGAATGGGCGATCAACGCGGCACAACAGAAGAGAGGCCTGTCCTGATACATATAAGGCATGTAAGCTGTGATCTGATGTCAACTGTAATAATTATTGCTGTCATGTGTCCTTTGTTTTTGTTTTTACTTTTTTCTTGTTTGAAATCAAAAGATATTTTTTTTTAAAAGCGTATTTCTTTAACATGCGGAAGTGCTTCACCTTAGCGCACAAGATTATATTACTGCATTGAGAGGCATTTATGAAAAGTGATAGCTTTTAAACAAGAACTTAAAAACATTCATGCCCTCCCCTTCCTCCTCCTTGAGCCCCTGCACCCCCACGACAATGCCATTTGTGTATTAAGAGGTGAGTCAGATGTCATTTGTACCCTATACCTGGCTTCCATTCTTATTAAAAATTGAGCAACATGATAGCCAAATCAAACAACAGAGGTTTATAAGCACACATCCTTAACTCACATATTTGAAGGTGCTCACATGAAGCAATGCGTGGTGTCTATGCCTGCTACCATGGGCCATTAGTATTATTGAGGCAGAAATCGTAATGCACAACTAACTTCAGCAAAAGTAATTGTTTAATTTTTTGTCTGGGTTCTTTTACATGTTTCATCAGACATTCCTGTTCTGTTAGCTTGACCATGGGAAAGCAGCACTTGCAAGATCAATTTTGCCAATGCAGCGCACATAGGCCCAAATTAGAAAAAATAACCAATACACATATGAAAATTAATTTGCAGAACACGTGGAAATAGAAGTGAGGAATAAAGGGCACAGAATCTTACAACACAAAAGTCAGGCAGCCTCGCTAGAGCAGTGCCTCAGGGTTAACTTGGCCGAATCTGGCAACGGGGCAAAACTTTAGCAGTGGGCGCTGCATTGTATTTTATAAACCTGACTTGAAATACTGCAGTCTTGGCACCGATTCTCTGCTGCTCAACTCACAGCTAAGAAGCCATTCCGAGCGGAGCTGCCTCTAAACATAATGTGCAAAAGAAGCCCCATTCTATGCTCAGCATCACGTGCGTTTTCATTATCTACAAAACATCACACGCATTGCCTGTTATAGCCCTCCCCTCCTCCCTATTGAGGCATATCTTGACAGAAGAAGACAATCAGGGCAAAGATTCCTGGAATGTGTCCAACTGATGCCAGCCAAGAGTCCAGGACCTGGGGAGGCAGCGCTAAGGGATCTGGACCTCCAGCAGAAACCAGCAGGGTTCAGGCAGGCCCAGACAGATCCAGTGCAGCAGGTCAGCTGGGCAGTGCAGGGAGCTTGTTGTCTCCCTATAGCTCAGACCAGAAGTCAGCCAACTGACCCTTGGAGTCACTCAGGTAACCTAGGATGAAGGGAGTAGGTCCAGTCTTCATATCTTCATTTTCAGACAGCAAAGCAGTCCTCAAGCAGCAGGGCAGCCCTCTAGGGGTCAAGGCAGTCCTCAAGAAGCAGAGCAGTACCTTGCAGCAACAGGGAAATCCTTTGGGAAGCAATGCAGGCTTAAGCAGCAGGGCAGTCCTTTGGGGGTCAAAGCAGTCTTTCTTCTGTAATGCCCATAGGTCCAGGAGTGTGCTGATGATCGGCTCAAGAGGTCCAGTGATTATACCTGGTGTCAGCTTTGTGTGTGTGTGTATGGGGGGGGGTAACATCCTGTCCTATCCCCACATCTGGTTCTAGAAAGTTATTCCCTTCCCCTGTCAAGGCTCCTAGATGTCTGAAGTGACAAAAGGCCAGTGTCAGGGTCCTTTGTGTGTGTGCCGAAGGCAAGCTCCTTGAAGTGTAAGTGAGGCTGGGTACAGCTCCTCCCTCAGTCACCCTATCAGGATGACCCATCCTGTCCACACCCAGTTCCCTTTTTTGTTAATGTCCGGCAGGACTACACAAAACCCAACAGCAGAGACATTCACAGTCATGTGACCCAGGATACTGGTAGAAGGTACAAATGGTTAGGACAAGAAGATGCTAACTTTCTAAAAGTGGCAGTTTCAGAATTGTGACTTAAAATTCGACTTTACCATTAAAGAGCATTTTAAATTACAATTCATTTGAGTCTAAATAGTATATCCCTTACCGCTCCTAATCAAATGTTATCCCTTATTAAATGTAATAAGGTAACCCAGTGTTAGTCAATGGGGGAGAAAGGCCTAACAAAAGTGAAAAATCAATTTAGTAGTTTTTTTACTACGAGGACATGTAAAACTTAAAAACACATGATCTACCTTTAAAATAAAATGCACCATGCCCTATAAGATTTATTTTGCCAGTTTGAAATGGCAGTTTAAAACTGCACTACATGCTGCAGAGGCAGGCTTAAGACATTGTTTAAAACGCTACTTTAGTGGGTGGCAAAATGAGTGGCCCACTAATAGAATTTCATTTACAGACCCTGGGTACATGTAGTTACATTTACTAGGGCCTTATAAGTAAATTAAATGTGCCAATTAGGTTTAGGTCAATTCTACTATGTTTGAAGGAGAGAGCACAAGCACTTTAGCACAGGCTAGCAGTAGTAAAGTGTGCAGGGACCTAAAGCCAACAAAAACAAATTCAGCAAAACAGGAGGGGTAACGGCCAAATATTTGGGTGTGATCTTGCAGAGGGAGCCAGGTCCAACAATAGAGTTCTTAGGAGAACCAGGGGGAGAGGGAATGCTCTCTTTCTTTTAGATCTGAATAGAACTAGCTCTTTGATCATATCAAATATGAATTCCTTATAAATTGATGTGGACAATGAAATCTTGGTTGGGGATAATGACAGGGAGGAGAGTAGAGATTTAGGTTTTAGCTGATGGTTATTGTTAGAAATTGGGCCTCTAGTTAGAAGAGGTTTGCACACTGTGCAAGTAGGGACCACAATCATAGTCAGGGCAAGTCAGATACACAACCTAAATTAGCCTGTGCTCACCCTCTGGTAGCTTGGTACAGAGCAGTCAGGCTTAACTTAAGAGGCAAAGTGTAAAGTATTTGTACAACACTTAAATTACAGAAACACAGCGAAAACACCACAAAAAGACTCCATACCAATTTAGAACAATAAAGAGTATTTTTATGAGTAAAACAAGACCAAAACAACAAAAGTCCAATAAGTAGAACTTGAGATATGAATTTTTAAAGTTATCAGAATTCTAAAACTGTTCAACTGCGAAGAAAACAGAGAAAAAGGAACCTGTGATAATCAGAGGAGTCAACCTGGCTTGGGTCATCGACAGTGAGAAGGGCAGTTTTGTCAATGATTACATCCAAGATGGCACCATTTTGTGACTAGGTTTCAGACTGTATTGTGTGAGGTGGTTTCTGGAAAGAACGACAAGAATTTATAGCAGCCGAGTCAGTAGGACTGTCCCAGTGAAGTTTAAAATCACCAATGAAAACACTGGATTCAGAGAGACTTTGGGGTATATTCACAAGAACGTGTGCTAAACATCTCCAAAAAATGTTAACGCAACTTTACACATCGCAGCCGATCGCGGGAAAATAACCCTGTGTTAACCTGGAATTCACAACACGGCGGTACCATGCGATAGTTCCCCGAAAACGCAGCCAATGTCCGCGATACAACAACCGCGACCGTGATAAAAACACAAACCTCAAGGCGAAAAAACATGCGATGGGCCAAGGCGCGATGAGGAAATCAGCGATAAGCAGCGCATTGTCCTGCAATACACACATGGCAGGCGGGAAAACCACTATAAAAGTAGAAAGAACACACAAACACAAAATGACCAACACACAAGCACCATGGAGGCAGCCGGAGCAGGCGCAGAGGACGAGCACAACCCCACAAGCACCTCGGATGACCAGCCTGGGACCTCGGGGACAGGGAAGGGCAAGGACAAGAAGAAGAGGAAGACGAAGTTCAGTCCGCAGGAAAACAGGATCCTGGTCACGGAGGTGATGGAACACCATCAACAACTGTTCGTCACCTCCAACGTGTCATTGGGCACCAAAAATGGAATATGGCGGGACATCGTGGATAAGGTGAATGCCGTCGGAGAGCACAAGAGGTCAATGGACGAGGTCAAGAGGCGATGGATTGACATCAAGCGCAAGACCAAGGAGAAACTCGCAGCCAACCGGAAGGCAGCAATGCAGACTGGAGGTGGGAGCCCAGCGCCACAGTTGGAGCTGGATGACATGGAGGAGCTGGTGTCGACAGTCCTCAGTGTGGAGACCGTTGCAGGAGTCGGGGGAGCGGACACTGCTCGACAGGACACAACACAACCGCAACAGGGTGAGTGACCACCAGGTACTGGGGGGACGGGTGGAGATGGCCACAATGGCACACATGCACAATCAAGCAGAGCACAGTGCACACCCACAATGACTCTGGATCATGGCCCTGATCCACAGACTGTCACAATGTACAATGCCATGCTGTCTGAATGTGAACCTGTACCATGCGGCTACATACATGCAGACACATTGTTATACACCATCTCCCCTTCACATTGCAGGGGCACCGTCAACACCTCCTGCAGAGCAGTCCCAGCCACTCTTCACTGATGACGAGGAGGACACCACCAGCATCGACACCCAAGCCCTCCAAGACATCATTGAACTCATCCGCCAATCACCTCCAGGACCAGGGCAGCCCAGCTGCATCGAGGAGACCCCACCCACTCCACAAACCACACAGCAGGAGGCACCCACAGCCCCGGCAGTCTCCCAAGACCCCCAGGAACAACACATGGCCTTCCAACGCCGTGTGCTGGAGGGCCAGAGGGAGACGGCTGAGCAGGTGCGGGTGGGGTTCGACCTCATGGCTACCAAACTGGATGCCATCCATGGGTCTCTAGGTCCCATCAGGGACCAGCTACAGTCCCTAACGGACACCCACGGCCCGCTCCATGGTCTCCAACGGGCCCTGACTGACATCGCTGGAGTCATGACTCGGAGACAAGAACACCTGTCCGCTCAGAGTGGCTCCAGCGATCCCAGCTGTGAGCTAGCACACATGCGGAGGCTCATGGAGGACATGTTGAGGATGGAGGCGGAAAGGATGGCAGCCACCGCTGCACATCATCGAAATGTAGCTGGGAACTACCAGGCCCTGCAGATCCTCATCATGGCATTGCTGCCACAAGGCGTGGCGCAGATGAATGCTGCTGCCCCCACACCATCCACATCTCCGCCCCCTGGTGTGTCAGTGCCTCCCAGTGCGGCAGGCGTATCCACTCCGGCACCTGATGTGTCACTGCCACACAGTGCGGCCGACAATCCTCCTCCGGCCCCTGATGTGTCAGTGGCACACAGTGCCGCAGCCGGTACTGCAACACCCACAGGTGGGGCAGAGCACACATCCGAGGACGTGGATGGGATTGAGTTCAGAAGGAGGCACTAGCATTCATGTCCGCCACCTTGCCTGTTTCTGCTTGGTGCCGCACATGGCCCCATGACCTGCCATTGACCCCTGATACACTCTGCTGCACTCACCTTGGACCGCGACATGGACTGACATATCCTGTTTGATGACCAATGACACGGCGACCAGACTGCGGACTGTACCCTTCCTCTTCCGCAGTACTTGTCATCCCCGGATGGATTCTGGCTGGCCCTCCACGGCCCCATATTGTGTGGTGTGCTTGGCATGGCCCTGTACCGCTCCAGCTGCAAAACTCCACTGGATGTGCAATAAACATCCAGAAACGTACTGCTGTGTCATGGCTTTCATCATTCATGTATGAATGTGTGGATGACTGTAGGGACAGTGATTTCCCTCACGTCAATGATGCTCATCTAGTGGGATGCCAATCACAGTGTGCTACATTGCCTATTGTGTTCCGCTTGCCGTGGACACTACAACAGGGACACACGCATTAGTCACTCCCTTGTCCGGACATGGACTGAACCACGCCCAGAGCCCCCGAGTCATAGTTGCAAGCCCTGCGCTGGTCCGGCGTACGCCAGCCCAGACCACTTCGCTTACGCTCCGAGGGGGGGCCCATATAGCTACATGTCGCAGGCGTACACGCTGGTGGTATGCAGGTCACTGGTCTAGTTGTCAGCATGTCACGGCCACTCCCTGAGGGCAGGTCTGCACACACACCACACCGATCCGGCACAGGCGGCACAGGCCATGTGACCCCGCCAATATAAGGGGCCAACGACGTCACATTCCCCACTGCCGGTGGTGACTGGATGACGGACGCTCCACGGTTCTCAATCATAAAGGGCCCATGAGTTGTGGCGCACAGGGTTTGTCGCACCCGAGGCCTTGCGCCCGTCAGGGGCTTACCACCACGTGGCGCTGACTGGGGTTGCACAAGGTTAGTGGCACCCGAAGCCTTGCGCCCGTCAGGGGCCTACCACCACGTGGTGCTGACTGGGGTTGCACAGGGTTAGTGGCACCCGAAGCCTTGCGCCCGTCACGGGCCTACCACCACGTGGCGCTGACTGGGGTTGCACAGGGTTAGTGGCACCCAAAGCATTGCGCCCGTCACGGGCCTACCACCACGTGGCGCTGTCTGAGGTTGCACAGGGTTAGTGGCACCGAAATAGATGAGCGGGTGTGCAGCCTGCGATGATGACGTGTGCACTGATGTGGTCTCTGCCATTGATGCCTCAGGACTCAGCGTCATGTGTGGGACCTGCTGGGCCACGGGGCGGGTCCGCATGATGTGGACCATGTCATGGTGGCAGGACCGGGGCCTGGAGCTTGCACGGGCACGTGGTGTGCCCACTGGTGGACACACCGTTGGCGGCAGGTGAGCAGTGGGCCCGGGGTGCGCAAGTGCGGACAGCCAGCGCTGGCCGGCGGGAGGGGGTAGGGTGCGGCTTCATGCGTGCGCAGGGACGGACAGGCGTTGTTGCTGTGTGATGGACTCTGCCATGATTGACTCTGGCCTTGATTACAGATTGCAGACCTGGTGGCTTGCAGTGTATCCCGGCACGTGGTTGGAGACACACCGGTGGCAGCAGGTGAACAGTGGGGCCTGGGTGCGCAAGGGTAGCGGTGTCTCTCTCTCTCTCTCTCCCTTCCTTCCCTCTCTCTCTCACTCTCTCTCTCCCTTCCTTCCCTCTCTCTCTCACTCCCTCTCTCCCTTCCTTCCCTCTCTCTCTCACTCTCTCTCTCTCCCTTCCTTCCTTCCCTCTCTCTCTCACTCTCTCTCCTTTCCTTCCCTCTCTCTCTCACTCTCTCTCCTTTCCTTCCCTCTCTCTCTCTCTCTCTCTCCCTTCCTTTCCTTCTCTCTCTGCCTTTCTTTCATTCTCTATTTCTCGGTGTCTCGCTCCTTTGATGTGCGCATGGCAGACGTTCTGATTTTGTGCTTTATTTTCCAGGCTGTGACGTTGTGATTGTCCCGGACGGACCTGACAGGAGTCTTCCGCATTGGTGTTTTGTGTTGTGTTTCAATAAAGTTTTTGGTTGTTACTTCAGTGCTGTGTGACTGTTTCTCGTTCTTCTGGCCACACATGTGTGTTATTTTTTGACAATGTGCGTCATCATGCGCTTTTTGTGGCTCTTGTGTCGTGCACGGTATGTGTATGTCCGGGGGGGGTCAGGGGGGGGCTGGGGGTGGTGGCGGTGGGTGTTGTGGTCCTCATGGGTATCCGAGCTGCATGATCATTGTCTCCATGGTATCTGTGGGTCTTCGGGTTTGGCTCTTGGCTGGGCTCCCTTTCATGCTGCAGGTAGTCGTCCTGCTTAACACCAGCAAAAGGCAGGTGTTAAATCACTGGTGCTACCGCGGCTTATCACCTGTTTTTGGTTCGCATCGCAGATCTGGCAGTTTGTTGTGAAAGTGGTGTTGTGGTTTTTTCGTGTGTTTTTGCACGGGAACGCCTACTCTGCATCTCATTAGGGTTAGTTGGTGGTGTCCACCGTGGAGATAAATTTTGGGGCAGTTATCGCGGGAATACTGGGGATGTCTGCAGTTTGCACCCGCTTGTGAATGGGGTGTTGAATCTATCTCCACTTTGGATGCGTTAAGGTGGAGATATATCGGCGGTAGGTCCTTGTGAATATGCCCCTAAGATGCGTGGCGATGTGATCCATACATGCTTCGATGAAGGATGACTTATCCCGTGGTGGTGGTAGATGACATTTAGCCTCCTTACAAGAGGAGCATTTAGGCTTTGATTTCCATGAGCAGGCACTGAAAAGTCGAGGGGGGTCCAGCCACTAATTGGTTACAGTGTAGGAATTGTTATGAATATTGATAGGTGAAGCGAGCAGCTGGGTTGCAGAGGATTGCACCGTCAAGACAAGTCACAAAGAGTAGTCGGATATTGCCCACCTCAGATGGCCAGCTGCCACATGACCACAAATTACAATATTGTTCACAGGGTTATGAGAGGCAATATATGCAAGGTAACAATTCAAGGGTATATACAACAAGTAAGTTAAATATTGAGTCCACGTCGTAGCTTGTGATCTTTAGTTGTTTTTATTCATGATGCATATGGTGTTCAAAACAGCCAACGCGTTTCGCCCAGACATGGGCTTATTCAGGGTTGATCAAGGTGCTCGGTGTTCGGGCAGTCTAAGGCGCAGTTCCGTCCTCGTTGAAGAAAGTTACTTTCTTCAACCCTGAAGAAGCCCATGTCTGGGCGAAACGCGAAACGCGTTGGCTGTTTTGAACACCATATGCATCATGAATAAAAACAACTAAAGATCATAAGCTACGATGTGGACTCAATATTTAACTTACTTGTTGTATATACCCTTGAATTGTTACCTTGCATATATTCTCTCTCATACCCCTGTGAACAGAATTGTTATGAATGGCTGCCTCCCCTCCACCTAGTGTACCTTGTCAGTACGTCAAGCAACAATTTAGCTAGTTGGGAGGAAGATGTAGGTGAGGATATATGATGTGTCATTAAACTAAGTTTCAACAAGAATGACACGGCCTCCAATCGTGCGGTGAAGTCTGTGGCCAGAGAAGGACAGAATCCATGGAATGACACGAGCTGCACCTGAAGTATAGGAGGTAGGGGGTGTTTGCACCATTGTAGTCATCCGGGAGTGCACAAATATCACCAATAGGTAAACTCTGGTCCATAGGCGACAGGCTCAGAGCTATTCCTTGGAAGGTGTAGAGCATTTTTCACCAGTTTGTTAATTTCTAAGCATCCTTAAGAGATTGTCTTTTTAAGAACGTGTAAAAATACACAACGAAAATAGAGCTATATATTTATTTTAAAAAAATAGGTCCTGGGATGGACTGCCACTAAGGTGTGTTTAGAAAAGCGTTTATTATGTGTACATGCGGGTGTCTAATGTTTCAGGAGTTAACGGAGGCAAGCAAGACGAAGGACGCATCTGCTTCCATTTAGTTCAAGGCCCATGGAAGAGGAGGGAGGGAGGGTAAGGGCTCCCTACATGTCCAGCAACAACTGTTTTTCTGTTCTCTAAGATTCGCCAGTGAGTGGGCGCGTGAAGCGGTGCTGGCTCGGCGTTTGCTTATTTCCGACAGGAGAAGTGAAGTTCATCTTCCGCAGCGGCAGTGAGCTGGTAAGACTTTTCTTTTTTTTTAAAGTAGAAACAGGTGATGTGAGATGCATTTTAGGCCTTTCTTCGAGGTCAGAATTTATCATGTGTTTAATAACTCGAGGGTGAGCAGTTTCCAAAGCGTGCAAGTACGAGGCTGGAGGGCACTCTAACGAGATAAAGAGAGATAGCGGTTTCTCAACCGCAAGTTCACAAGGCAGAGGCTTGGCTGGCCGTGTGATCGCCCCCCTCTCCTGTGAAGCGGGACCGCTGGAATAGGCTTCGGGCGGGGGCAGGTGGGGGAGGGCGGGTTTGGAATGACTGTGAGAAGTTGGCCTGGCATATGCTGTCCACTAATTATAGTGGGCACCTTGCACCAGTCCAAATCGACTCTTATGGTAGGTAGGTTAAAGACAACCTTATTGAAAGCTATCCTAGTGGTAGCTATGGAGAGCAGCCTTCAGGCTAAGTCTTGAAGGAATGTAAAGCAGCTTGTTTTACCAGTCTATAATCTCTTGAGTGACCAAATGAAAGAGCACCACACCAGGTATATATTCAAAATATATGTATTTATTACTAAACACACCCCTCTAGTCTCTTTATGAGGCTAGAGTTCGAAGTACATAGGTTATAAGATCTTAAATCACAATAATAGCACAAATACACGTTTGGGCCCTAGGGGCGTACCAAACCATATACCAATAAAGTGGTATGCGAACCACGACTGAACTAGACACTAGGCCTAGAGCCTCTAGAAGTGCTTGGACCACAAGGAACCACCCAAGGTAGTGACACAGGGGACCCACGGGAGACGCGTGCAGTGTAAATACACAACCGCGATACGCCGTTAACTTCTATGGAGAAAGTCGGGATCGGGAAAATAGAGGAAAGGGACACTTAAAATAGGACTAGGACAAAACCCTTTGAGATCTAGGACTTTGAAGAGTCTCTACCCACGGGAGCACCGGAGTACTCGTGTTACCTCACCCAGGGAAGCCGGGTGCATAGGTGCCTTTTGGGGTCGGGTTTCGTCGTCGTTTCGTATGGCGATCTGCTGCAAAGTGCTGCTGGCGACCAGGAGAAAAGTGTCCGGGTGGATCCAAGAGTGGATCGGAGTTCTGAAGAACCTGAAAGCAGAGGGGACAGAGTCTGGGTCACTAGCCAGTGACCAGGAAGGCGATGGACAGATGCCCACCGATGTCGAGTGCTTCAGGTGCGGTGACGGTCGTCTTGACTCTTCAGCCACGAGGTCCGGGAGGCGATGTCGGTGACCAGGAGCAGGATTCGGGCTGCGGCTTGATGTCTGTCGAGTGCTGAGGTGTCGGCGACCGGATTGGACCCAACAAGCCTTGGCAACGGCAAGTCTCGAGTAAGATGTAGATCGTCGATGATGCAGACCAGCAAGGTCTGGGGAACTCACCCAGCGAGGCTAAGTGAGGGCAGGCCTGGAGCAACCAGGATGCCAAGTAAAGAAAAGATTGGCCTTCGTCAAGGGCTACTAGCCAACGGGCTAGTGACCGCGAAGGAGCCTCGTGACGCCGCACGTGGAGCTGGCTTACAGGACACTCGTGGAGTGGGGGCCAGTGATCTTTGGTGCAGGTGGTGCTGGAGGCTAGGGCTACTCGGAGCCCAAAGCACAATTTCTTGGGAGACCCAGAAGATGGTGCACTTGCAAGTGTGCTCGGTGTCCAGGGGTCACGGTCTCAAGTCACCCACGATAGCCACGGGCCTCAGCTTTGCTGGGGACTCAGGGTAGCCTCGGGGAAGTCTGAGAATCCACCTCTGGTGATGCGATGACTTCGGCGTCCGACGGGAGCTTCAGTGATGCGAACCGGACAGATGCTTCTTTGGTGCCTGCCAAGCAGGGGAGTCACTCCTTGACCCCAAGGGAGATTCTTCAGTCCTCTAATCTTGTCGTAGAGCGTCGAAGGTCCAGGATTCAGTTTCAGAGTTTCGTCCAGGTATAATCTAAAGTCCTAAGGACTGGGTTCCTACCTTTATTCTAAAAAAAGGGGATGGACTACTCTGTGGCCCCACCTATGGGTGGGTCAGGGCAGAGGGGTGGCAACACCCCTTTCCCTTTGTCCAGTTCGCGCCAAAGCAGGGGCTGCGAGCCCCTGATCCGGTTTGAACTGGGGTATGCACAGGGACACCAAATGTGCCCCCAGTGCAGGACTTCAAAGCACCCGAAAGTGCTCCCGCCCAGCCCCAATACACATTGTCCTGTCTGGGGAGGTGGTCACACCTCCCTGGGACAGGAAACCTATTGTCCAGGCCTCCCCTGCCGGAGTTTCGTCCAGCAGTAGGAGGCCAGACTCGTGTCTGTGGCAGCAGCATCCATTTTGTGATGCCAGGGCTCTGGAAAGAAGTTACCGGACTCATCAGAGTTAACATGCCTTTCCCTCTAGAAGGGTGGAATGCTACCCCCGCCGCCAGGATTGGCGGGGGGTAGTATTCCAAGATGTTTGACACCAAACACGACATGTTTAGGTGCAGCCATTCCAAAGTTAGCATTTTACCGCGAGGATATAATGCGCTTAAGAGTATATGGTCAGGCTGCACTACAAACAGCATCAGAGATGGTCTCCGAACGCTGCAGAGGGGCCCTGCTCATGCAGGGGCACCCTCTCACATAGGAACCATGCACTCTGCCTTTAGGATTGATAAGGCCTGCCTTAGGAGTGACTTATAGGTTTATATGTGTGTATGCTTTTAGTGATATAGGTAACCTATACCACAGTAAGGGGTGCGTGCACCACCTTACCCAGGCTGCAGTCGCAGACCTGTGGTGTCAGTTTGGATGGCCTCCCAGGGGTGGCATAATACATGCTGCAGCCCCTGGCAGGCCTCTGAGGTACCTATGCCCTTGGTACATAGTATACCATATACTAGGGACTTACAAGGGCACTCCAGATCCCAATCAGTGATGTGCCTAAGGCACATGGAGACCCTTTTAAAGAGGAAACAGCTAGGCTGGGGTTCTGAATAGCAGGGCCCCAGCCAGACTAATGTCGAAAACCAGTGAAGCATCAGCAAAAAGTGGGGGTACCCATGTGAAGCAGATCCTACTCTCCTACACAACCCCCCAAACGTAGGGACATTAAACTAACCTTGCCCAGTTAAGTCTTCATGTTCTAAGTGGAAATACCTAGAGAGTCCATCTGCATTCGCATGGTTACTCCCAGGCCTATGTTCCACTGTAAAGTCCATCCCCTGTAGGGAAATGGACCACCTAAGCAGTTTGGGGTTTTCACCCTTCATTTGTTTTAGCCATAAGAGGGGCTTATGGTCTGTCTGAACCAGGAAGTGTGTACCAAACAAGTATGGCCTCAACTTCTTCAGAGCCCAGACCACAGCAAAGGCCTCCCTCTCTATGGCTGACCAACGTTTCTCTCTAGGGGTCAGCCTTCTGCTAATAAAAGCTACTGGCTGATCCTGACCTTCTTCATTCAATTGTGACAGTACAGCCCCTACCCCCAATTCAGATGCATCTGTTTGAACAATGAACTTCTTGGAGTAATCAGGACTTTGCAGAATTGGAGCAGTGCACATGGCCTGCTTGAGGTCATCAAATGCCTTTTGACAGCTAACTGTCCACTGAACCTTTTTGGGCATTTTCTTAGAAGTTAAGTCATTCAAGGGTGTCACTATTGATCCATACCCCTTGACAAATCTCCTATAGTACCCAGTCAGGCCTAAGAAGGCTCTCACCTGAGTCTGGGTAGTGGGAGCAGTCCAGTCCATGATGGTCTGGATCTTGCTCTGCAAAGGTTGAACCTGGCCTCCACCCACAAGGTGGCCCAGGTACACAACCTGACTCTGCCCTATCTGGCACTTAGTGGCCTTGATAGTCAGGCCTGCCTTTTGCAGGGCCTGTAAAACATTCCTGAGGTGGACCAGGTGATCCTCCCAGGTGGAGCTAAAGACAGCAATATCATCTAGATAAGCTGCACTATAGGCTTCCAGTCCTGTGAGAACTGTGTTCACCAACCTCTGGAAAGTGGCAGGTGCATTTTTCAGACCAAAGGGCATTACCACAAATTGATAATGCCCACTAGGGGTTGAAAATGCTGTTTTGGGCTTTGCAGTATCAGCTAGTCTGATCTGCCAGTAGCCAGCTGTTAGGTCAAATGTGCTGAGATATTTGGCAGAGGCCAAAGTATCTATGAGCTCATCTGCCCTGGGTATGGGATGGACATCAGTCCTAGTGACTGCATTGAGACCCCTGTAGTCTACACAAAACCTCATCTCTCTTTTCCCACCACTGGTGTGAGGTTTCGGTACCAGGACTACTGGACTAGCCCAAGGGCTATCTGAGGGTTCAATTACTCCCAACTCCAACATTTTCTGGACTTCAGTCCTGATACAGTCCCTGACATGGTCAGGTTGCCTATAAATCTTGTTTTTAATAGGCAGACTGTCCCCAGTGTCCACTTCATGAGTGCACCAGGTGGTCTGACTGGGTGTCAGTGAAAACATATGTCTAAACTGATTGAGGACTTGCCTGCAATCAGTTTGTTGCTGGGTAGTGAGGCTGCCTGCCAAGGCTGCACCATCAACTGACCCATCGTCAGGGTTCTGTGAGAGCAGGTCAGGGAGTGGGTCACTCTCTTCCTCCTGCCCTTCATCAGTAGCCATGAGCAAGCCCATGTCTGCCCTGTCCACATATGGCTTTAGTCTGTTGACATGGAGAACCCTTTGGGGACTCCTGGGTGTTCCCAGGTCCACTAAGTAAGTGACCTCACCCTTCTGCTCAACAATAGTGTGGGGTCCACTCCATTTGTCTTGGAGAGCTGCTGGGGCCACTGGCTCCAACACCCACACCTTCTGTCCTGGCTGGTACACAGTCAGAACAGCCTTTTGGTCATGCCAGGCCTTCTGAAGTTCCTGGCTAGCCTCAAGGTTTTTGGTTGCCTTTTTCATGTACTCAGCCATCCTGGAGCGGAGACCAAGTACATAGTCCACTATATCTTGCTTTGGGGGCTTGAGAGGTAACTCCCATCCTTCCTTCACCAAGCACAGTGGACCCCTCACAGGGTGGCCAAACATAAGTTCAAAAGGGCTGTAACCAACCCCTTCTGAGGCACCTCCCTATATGCGAATAAAAGGCAGGGCAAGAGTATGTCCCATCTACGCCTAAGCTTTTCTGGGAGCCCTTTAATCATGCCCTTCAAGGTTTTGTTGAATCTCTCAACTAAACCATTGCATTGTGGGTGATAGGGTGTGGTGAACTTATAAGTCACTCCACACTCCTTCCACATTGCTTTTAAGTACCCAGACATGAAGTTAGCACCCCTGTCTGAGACTACCTCCTTAGGAAAGCCCACTCTTGAGAAGATTCCCAGGAGGGCCCTTGCCACCACAGGTGCTGTAGTGGTCCTGAGGGGAATAGCTTCTGGGTACCTGGTGGCATGATCCACTACCACCAGGATAAACCTGTGCCCAGAGGCTGTTTGGGGATCCATGGGACCAACAATGTCAATCCCTACCCTCTCAAAGGGCACCCCCACCACAGGTAGTGGTATCAGGGGGCCTTTGTAGTGCCACCTGCTTTGCCACTGGCTTGGCAGGTTACACAGGAGCGACAAAACTCCTTACTGTCTTCAGACATGTGGGGCCAGTGAAAGTGAGGGACAATTCTGTCCCAAGTCTTGTTCTGGCCCAGGTGTCCTGCTAAGGGAATATCATGGGCTAGGGTCAATAGGAAGCCCCTGAACTTCAAAGGTATTACCAACCTCCTGGTAGCACCAGGCTTGGGGTCTCTACTCTCTGAGTACAGGAGTCCATCATCCCAATACACTGTATGGGGACCACTAGCTTTCCCAGCAGCCTCAGCAGCAGCTTGCTGTCTGAGGGGTTCAAGGGAGGGGCAGCTCTGCTGCTCCTGGCTCAGATCTGCCCTAGAAGGTCCCCCTGTCCCCAAGAACTCAACCTGGTCAGGTTCAAGTTCCTCTGGGACAGTTCCTTCTTCAGGGCTGAGATCATCCCCCTCAAGGGACTGATCTTCCTCCTGAGCCAAGGGGAAGGCACTGCCTTAACCCTACTACTCCTCCTCTTGGAAGGCACTTGGTCCATTCTTCCAGAATCCAAGGCCTGTTCAGTGCTAGACATTTTGGCTTGTGACCTGGTCACAGCAAACACATCTGCAGGGATCCCCAGCATTTCTGCATGGGTCCTGAGCTCCACTTCTGCCCAAGCAGAAGTCTCTAAGTCATTGCCAAGCAAGCATTCGACTGGTAGGTTTGCACTTACCACAACCTTCTTAAGGCCAGTTACCCCTCCCCAGGAGAAGTTAACAACTGCCAGAGTATGGTCTGTTCTGACATTGCTAGCATTGGTCACTTGGTACATTTCACCAAGCATAACTTGCCCAGGTAGCACAAGGTCTTGTGTCACCATTGTGACACTTGCCCCTGTGTCCCTAAATGCCAAAGCCTCTCGTCCATTGATTAAAGGTTGTTGTCTGTACTTGCCCAGATTACTGGGACTCATAGAGGAGGGCACATCCATGCCTCCATCACAGACTAACACAGCCTGAGTCAGTTCTCTAACTAGGTCAGAGCCCAACTCAGTTCCCAGGGTGAACCCTACTAAACCCTTTGCTGGAGCACTTCCACCAACTGTACTAGGGGGAACAGGTGCCTTAGGGGCATTGGTGGGTGCTGGACTGGAGTCTTTGGACTTGGTGCAATCACTGGTCCAGTGGGTCTTTTGCTTACAGACCTTGCACCATGGTTTTCTTTGGCCTTTACCCTTGGTAGACTGGGAATCCCCACCAGAAGAAGATTTTTGGGGGCCTGATGAAGACTTTTGATCTTTACCCTTCTCCCCACCCTTGTCAGAGTTCTTAGCATCTTGCTTCTTGGTTTCCCCACCTTGGTTCTGTACCTTCTGCTTCACCCTGGTTCTGACCCATTTGTCTGCCTTCTTTCCCAATTCTTGGGGAGAGGTCAGATCAGAGTCAACCAGGTATTGATGCAACAGCTGATTTTGACAGTTATTAAGAATCTGCTCCCTCATTATCAGATTATACAATCCTGAGAAGTCACACACCTTACTGCCCATCAACCAGCCTTCCAGAGCCTTGGCAGAACAATCCACATAGTCTACCCAGTCTTGAGTCTGTGCTTTTTGGGTGTCTCTGAACTTCAACCTGTACTGTTCAGTGGTTAGGCCAAACCCATCAATAAGAGCACTCTTCAAGACCTTGTAATTGTCAGCATCCTCCTCTCTAACAGTGAGGAGCTTGTCTCTACCTTTGTCAGCAAAGGAGAGCCACAAGATTGCTGCCCACTGCTCCTGAGGGACCTTCTGTACTTTACAGGCCCTCTCTAAAGCAGTTATCCATTTGTGGATATCATCCCCACTCTGGTAGGGAGGGACAATCTTGCTCAGGTTCCTATGGTCATAGGACCTTTCCCTATCTCTAGGGACATGGCTGCCACCATGGGACTCTAGTCCCAACTTTCTTCTCTCTCTAAGGAGATCTAGGGATTCTCTATCTAAAGCCAATTGCTTCTTCCTGATCTCTAGTTGAGTTTCCTCATACTGGACCAGTCTCTTTCTTCTCTCATGAGAGGATTCCCTCCTGTGAGAAGAAACAGAGCTCCCTATGGAGGTGCCAGAGTGGTTAGACTCCTGAGAAGGAGACCTAGACTTTCTGAGCACACTCATAATCCTTCCTGGGGGACAAAGGTGTGGTTCTCTAGATCCTCATCTTCATCTTCCCCAGAAGGGATTGGGTTTTCCAGGTCAGGGTCATTGTCACCCTCCTGGTCAGTTTCAGAGGGGGCTGGGGGTTGTGGTACCCCTGGTCCCTTCCTCATCTGCTGGCCCACCCTCTGCTCCTACCCCTTCAGTCTCTGAGGACTTACTAAGATCATAAGCCACCAACAACTCCTGGAGGTGTTGGGTGGTGGGACTTTGGCCTGTCCTTAATTTCCTCACGTTACACAAAGCTCTCAATTCCAAGAATGGGAGTGTGTCATACTTGGAGGGTGGAAGCTCCATGGCTTCCTGCAGGGCATCTTTGGATCCTGCTTTTAAAGACATTACTAGTGTGGTGTGGTGTATGCACTACCTACTCTAGTGTGGCCTACTAAACTCTCTTGAGTTGTAGAAAGGGTTGTGCTATCCCTTAACACACAACTCTAAGTTCAGTAGAACTTACTGTTATTCTAAGCTTAAATTATATGTACCTTAGGTACCTTTAGTGGTTTTCAGTTGATCAATTCAATTGAGATTATCTGGTAAAACAATAGCAAGCTGGAATCCCACACGCTGCACACCAATGTGAGAAGTTGGCCTGGCATATGCTGTCCACTAATTATAGTGGGCACCGTGCACCAGTCCAAATCGACTCTTATGGTAGGTAGGTTAAAGACAACCTTATTGAAAGCTATCCTAGTGGTAGCTATGGAGAGCAGCCTTCAGGCTAAGTCTTGAAGGAATGTAAAGCAGCTTGTTTTACCAGTCTATAATCTCTTGAGTGACCAAATGAAAGAGCACCACACCAGGTATATATTCAAAATATATGTATTTATTACTAAACACACCCCTCTAGTCTCTTTATGAGGCTAGAGTTCGAAATACATAGGTTATAAGATCTTAAATCACAATAATAGCACAAATACACGTTTGGGCCCTAGGGGCGTACCAAACCATATACCAATAAAGTGGTATGCGAACCACGACTGAACTAGACACTAGGCCTAGAGCCTCTAGAAGTGCTTGGACCACAAGGAACCACCCAAGGTAGTGACACAGGGGACCCACGGGAGACGCGTGCAGTGTAAATACACAACCGCGATACGCCGTTAACTTCTATGGAGAAAGTCGGGATCGGGAAAATAGAGGAAAGGGACACTTAAAATAGGACTAGGACAAAACCCTTTGAGATCTAGGACTTTGAAGAGTCTCTACCCACGGGAGCACCGGAGTACTCGTGTTACCTCACCCAGGGAAGCCGGGTGCATAGGTGCCTTTCGGGGTCGGGTTTCGTCGTCGTTTCGTATGGCGATCTGCTGCAAAGTGCTGCTGGCGACCAGGAGAAAAGTGTCCGGGTGGATCCAAGAGTGGATCGGAGTTCTGAAGAACCTGAAAGCAGAGGGGACAGAGTCTGGGTCACTAGCCAGTGACCAGGAAGGCGATGGACAGATGCCCACCGATGTCGAGTGCTTCAGATGCGGTGACGGTCATCTTGACTCTTCAGCCACGAGGTCCGGGAGGTGTTGTCGGCGACCAGGAGCAGGATTCGGGCTGTGGCTCGATGTCTGTCGAGTGCTGAGGTGTCGGCGACCGGATTGGACCCAACAAGCCTTGGCAACGGCAAGTCTCGAGTAAGATGTAGATCGTCGATGATGCAGACCAGCAAGGTCTGGGGAACTCACCCAGCGAGGGTAAATGAGGGCAGGCCTGGAGCAACCAGGATGCCAAGTAAAGAAAAGATTGGCCTTCGTCAAGGGCTACTAGCCAACGGGCTAGCGACCGCGAAGGAGCCTCGTGACGCCGCATGTGGAGCTGGCTTACAGGACACTCGTGGAGTGGGGGCCAGTGATCTTCGGTGCAGGTGGTGCTGGAGGCTAGGGCTACTCGGAGCCCAAAGCACGACTTCTTGGGAGACCCAGAAGATGGTGCACTTGCAAGTGTGCTCGGTGTCCAGGGTCACGGTCTCAAGTCACCCACGATAGCCACGGGCCTCAGCTTTGCTGGGGACTCAGGGTAGCCTCGGGGAAGTTTGAGAATCTACCTCTGGTGATGCGATGACTTCGGCGTCCGACGGGAGCTTCAGTGATGCGAACTGGGCAGATGCTTCTTTGGTGCCTGCCAAGCAGGGGAGTCACTCCTTGACCCCAAGGGAGATTCTTCAGTCCTCTAATCTTGTCGTAGAGCGTCGAAGGTCCAGGATTCAGTTTCAGAGTTTCGTCCAGGTATAATCTAAAGTCCTAAGGACTGGGTTCCTACCTTTATTCTAAAAATAGGGGATGGACTACTCTGTGGCCCCACCTATGGGTGGGTCAGGGCAGAGGGGTGGCTACACCCTTTCCCTTTGTCCAGTTCGCGCCAAAGCAGGGGCTGCGAGCCCCTGATCCAGTTTGAACTGGGGTATGCACAGGGACACCAAATGTGCCCCCAGTGCAGGACTTCAAAGCACCCGAAAGTGCTCCCGCCCAGCCCCAATACACATTGCCCTGTCTGGGGAGGTGGTCACACCTCCCTGGGACAGGAAACCTATTGTCCAGGCCTCCCCTGCCGGAGTTTCGTCCAGCAGCAGGAGGCCAGACTCGTGTCTGTGGCAGCAGCATCCATTTTGTGATGCCAGGGCTCTGGAAAGAAGTTACCGGACTCATCAGAGTTAACATGCCTTTCCCTCTAGAAGGGTGGAATGCTACCCCCGCCGCCAGGATTGGCGGGGGGGTAGTATTCAAAGATGTTTGACACCAAACACGACATGTTTAGGTGCAGCCATTCCAAAGTTAGCATTTTACCGCGAGGATATAATGCGCTTAAGAGTATATGGTCAGGCTGCACTACAAACAGCATCAGAGATGGTCTCCGAACGCTGCAGAGGGGCCCTGCTCATGCAGGGGCACCCTCTCACATAGGAACCATGCACTCTGCCTTTAGGATTGATAAGGCCTGCCTTAGGAGTGACTTATAGGTTTATATGTGTGTATGCTTTTAGTGATATAGGTAACCTATACCACAGTAAGGGGTGCGTGCACCACCTTACCCAGGCTGCAGTAGCAGACCTGTGGTGTCAGTTTGGATGGCCTCCCAGGGGTGGCATAATACATGCTGCAGCCCCTGGCAGGCCTCTGAGGTACCTATGCCCTTGGTACATAGTATACCATATACTAGGGACTTACAAGGGCACTCCAGATCCCAATCAGTGATGTGCCTAAGGCACATGGAGACCCTTTTAAAGAGGAAACAGCTAGGCTGGGGTTCTGAATAGCAGGGCCCCAGCCAGACTAATGTCGAAAACCAGTGAAGCATCAGCAAAAAGTGGGGGTACCCATGTGAAGCAGATCCTACTCTCCTACACAGACGAGCTCGCGCAGCGTGCTTTCTTTCCTCAAGAACTCTTTGTTAGGGGTCGTTTTCCCATATTAAAAGTGAAGCACAGACGGCGCAAGCATAGCTGCCAAGGTTTTAGATTGCTATGTGTGACATTTTCATAATTTCAGTGTAATTATGAGCAGTGCTTAGTTTGTAAAATATGAAGTGCAGGTGCTGAAATGTTTGTCGGAGGCCACACCTACGTTTCTCTGGCTCCACCCAGTCCCTCCACTGGCTCCACCCACTTACTATATTAGCTCCACCCACATCTTCAACTGGCACTGCTAAAAGTCAGATGTAATACCTGATCTGAATTTCAGAAAGGGAGCCCAGGCCAGAAAGCATGGAAATGTCACACATAAGCACCCATGCGATAAACCATGGAAATGTGTGTGTCACACATAAGCATTCATTCCAGGCCATAAACCATGTAAATGTCACACATAAGCATCCATGCCAGAAAGCATGGAAATCTCACACATAAGTACTCAGACAAGGAAGCATGGAAACGTCACACAAAGGCACCCAGGCCAGAAATCATGGAACCATCACACAAAGGCACCCAGGCCAGAAAGCATGAAAATGTCAAAGAAAGGCACCCAAGCCTGTGGCGCTGGAACACTTTTCAGAGTGTTGGTGCTGTCCTCAATGTTACATCACTGAAGAAGTCATAAGATTGTGAAAAATCTAAACATCACACTAAAGACAAACATAGCAAATGAGCCTTGCCCATTCCGGCAGAAGTGGTGAGTGTGTGGTATGTTGCAGTGGAGCATTTTGAAGCCCACTGCTTGTTGTGGTGTTGGTGAACTGTATGAACCAAATCTTTCCACAATCCTAAACTCACCAACCCCAAGTGCCTCAACTTCCTGCTCTATCCAGTGCTGTGGTAGAATTCCAGCATATCGGCTGATGCTTTGGACAGTTGAGTAGCTACCAGACATCGCTAGTTGTTATTTGTTAATGATATGCATGTAGGAATAGGCTAGCTCTATGAAACAGCGGTGAAGCAAAGTGAGTCCTGTGAGGAAGGCAGGTTTTATAGGGACCCTACTCCTGCCGTCACATTCGGTATGTTTACTTTGGGACCTCTAGGGCTTGGCACTTTAACTTCAGGCAATCTCAGGAATGGACTGGCGAGGTGAGCTCAGCTGGCCTCCCTTGAAATGGGGAAAACTCACTTACCCAGATCGGAAAAGCAGACCTGTGCCTTGGGTTAAGCAAGGCCTCAAGGGCACTTTGCAGGCAGCATGTATGCCAGGCCTGTGTTTAATGGTAAGAAGAGTGAAACTGCAAGCTATCCCGATTCCTGAGCCTATCCCAGAGATGCTGTGCTGTCAGGGATTCTTTGTTAAGCTTCCTGCAACAGCTGTGTGTTGTAGCTACTATTAGGTGTGTATCAGTGAGGGATAACTTTACATCTATGTGCGGGAGTGAGCACCTGTGCAGACTTATTTAACACATCAAACTTACACATTTGAAAAATAAACTTCAATGTAATGACATTCGGGAGTAGGAATCCAAGGCCTAAAGTATTATAGATAATTTGGACTAGAGTTTTGTTGCAGGCCACTCTAGAGAAATATTTTTTCTATGCTGCAAAATAGAGTACATTTTCACCACAACCTAAAAATTACAAACATCGCTCAAAGTTGTTGAACAATCACAGACGTGTAACGCCCTGTTTGGGAGCATAATGTAGCAGAGTCCTCAGTATTCTTTCTCTCTCTTACTTGCTTCTATTTTTCTCTCTAACCCACACACCCTCTGTCTGTCTACCTCTAACACTGATTGTCTTTACTTTCTCTCTACCTATTTTTCCTCCCTCAACACCCTGTCTTTCTATATATCTTTCCTTCTCTCCTCACCCATCTCTTGCTCCGTCATCTCTCTCTCTTGGCATCTGACCTCACAGCTCACCCCTCTTTACCTCTGTCTCTCTCTGCTGCCTACCCTTTCCTCCCTACCCTCTTCGAAGTTATTCTTCACCTCACCTCCCTCTTGCTACCATGCTTCTGCGGCTGATAGTAATAATGAAGTGAAGACAGTAGAGGCATAAATAAACTTCATTAAGCCCCAGGTATTTCCTTAGTAGACACATACTGCAGCTCTGCCGGCCTCCGCCATAAATAAAAGCAAACAATTCTTAGGAAAAATAAATCCGCACGAACTACTCAAGAAAGCCAGTGTCTACTGGACGGGCCGCCTGTTTTAATCAAATGCTTAGGTGATGCGCGAAGCGCGATATAGATTGCTTCGAAGTTCGAATTAAATTAATGGAGGACACTGCGAGGGCGGCTGATGCTGACCTACTCCTGTCAGTTGTTTTTGCACATAATCTTTAATACATACTAAGGCACGGCACAATTACATTACAAATTTACAAGCACAAACCATGGCACGCCGCACACTTAAAGAGCCTTTAAGACTATGGGCTCATTCATTAGGTGTGCAACTACTCACTTACTGGTAGAAAAAAGGCAACCAGTTTATTTAACATCCTGCTTTTCATGATACTCAAGGAAGCTGGAGCTAAAAGTCTTCCAAGGCAGTGCAAGCAGAAACCTCAATCCGTCGGTCTATAGGCCTCTCACTGATCTTTTAATACAAGAATTTGTGAAATATGTGATTTATACTAAAGCTCTCAACTGCTCAAATGTCAGGCAATGGAGCCATGGCCGTCACCCATCACCCACAGTTAGAGGTTCTAATTTCCTGTCAGTGCCATTCCCGATAGTGGGCATTCCAGCCAGGACTGCCAGAGCAGCGAGACAGGATGATGGCACCTGTACTGGATGGCATGGCACTGGTCCAGGATGCTGGCGTCTGTGAACTTATGATGTGGGGGAAAACACCATTCTGGAAAGGAAACCTGATCAGTGTGATACAGATAATAATAATACATTCCTTCCCATCCCAAGGCTTTCCATTCAGTTATTCAATCGTTCATAGGGACAGGCTAGAGGTAGATTGCATTAATGTGCATGAGTGATAGGCAATTTAGAATTTGCATTTCTAAAGATCGGCCAGAGGGATATTTATTTTTGTAGCAGTCGGTTGTTGAAAATGTCTTTTAGTGCACTTTTTAATTGTTGCAAATTGTGCTGCAAATTTGCCATTACTGCCTCAAATTGATGTAATTTGGCCCCACTATTGCAAGTTGGCCTCTGCCTACTTAGGTCTCGTGACACGGTGGAACTGCGGTCTGTGGGCGAGAAGTGAGCATGGACTGGAGTATGGCCTGCAGGTAGCTTGTCAATTGAAGCTATTTCTATTCCCAACTAACGGACTAGAAAACTCTCAAAAGAGTACATTTGCTCTTTCGAAATGTATTCTTCAAAACGTTCCAAGGTACCAAGGCTGTGGCCCCTGTGCACTAGAAACTCCCTAACTTTCTTATTAGATCATTTAATGGGATCGTTAGTAATCCATTGGGATATTCTTGAAAATGGACATTTAACACAAAATAAGTGTTCGTAGCAAATCATCATGGGAGGCCCACTTAGAAACTCACAAAGCCTCGACACCAGTCAAACCCTTTTAAGTCTGTAAATGTATTTTCATTACACATTTATTAAATGTATTACTTTCTCCGTAAATATTTTATTTTCGCCAGTTTCACATTTTGAAGTACCTGCCTTCGCGCATTGACGTGTATCAGTTGTCCAATTGTTTAATAAACCCGTTCATAAGATCAGTTTTCTGCGCTAATTATTGCTAAAATATGCATGCTAAACTTTTATTCTCTAGTAGGAGCTCCACTGCAAAGAGTAGACACGTAGCCACGGAGTGCATTCTCCTGCTGTACTCATGGATTTTCATACAGAAACCCAAGGAACAATAGTTGCTGTTGCACAAGTACGGTGTCTGTGCTGCATTCCATCCATGCTCACTCCATGCTTGCAAACTTTTTTGCTTTTACAACGATGGGGTGCCGGACTGCCGGTGCGTGCAGTGTGCGTGCACAAGGTTTCAACTTTAAAGCCTAGAATCAATCTGGAATATGGCTGGTCAGGAGGACTGCCAGGAATCAGGATGCCGCCAAGCATTTGGGCGAGTGAGGCCAAACTACTCTTTAATAAAATTCTTTTGGATGCGCTCGAGTCGATTATTCCAGTCAAGATGTGTGACACTGTGACGTGACGCCTCAGAAATTCGGACGGAGCGTTATTTTACAGGACTGACCGACCATCATCTGTTCATGATTTTAATAACTCAACGCAGACGCATACTAATACATAAAATTGTTTGTTTGTACCCTGATGGAAGTTAGAGCGAGGGAATGCCTCTGCTTGCCTATCTTTTAGACAACGCCCGGGGTTACTAGGAGCAGTTTGTTGACTGTGAGACGACGGTGACGTGACCATACCTGAGAAAGTGACACAGAAACTGTGGGAACCTAATTTGTGCGCGGCTGCGCGCCATGTTTGTACAAATCAGCAAGCCAGCCGGCGGGCAGCGCCTTGATCTTTTAACTTAAACCTGGCAGGCCAGTACTGCGGCGCTGGCAGGCCCTATGATCGAGATATCACATAAGTGTGCCGATGAGGGCGCCGCGCAGCGACCACTACTACTAGGCCAGGGCCAGGCACTGGTCTGGCATTCAGTGAATCTGAATCACATCCTATTAATCGTATCTGATTCTGGTATGACATCTTATGGAGCCGCCGGAGGCAAGCTGCCTGCCTGTCTCTCACCACGCCGGTGATCTGACAACCGGACCGTCACGCCACCACGCTCCTAAAAAAAACACAGCGTTGGTTTTGGCACGGAGCATATTATTGGAATTGCAATGGCATCGCTAGTTAGTTGGCTTCTTAGCTACTAGTACTAAGTAAGTTAGTTTACTTTACTCCTTAACTTCTTACCGTTACTCTCGTGGTGGGCCGGCCGGGGGAGTGTTTGAGGTCATTAATTTTATTTTCAGCAGATAGCTGAGGCAGAGAGCGGAGGCCGGTGCAGGGAGGCAGTGCTAGCCTCAGGCACCATGCTGATGCTGCTGACGACTGTATGACAGTGCGCAGCGCACTGACTCATTATGCGGACGGATGCGGACAGGACACAGTGACTGCCCGCCGGCGCCCCGCACACGCCTCTGAGTCCCCGCTTCCTCAATCTGACCTCACTTCCTTGCAGGACGTGAGGTGAGGTCACACCCCGCGGCGCCACAGCCACTAATCAAGCAACCATTGAGGGCAGGCCCCGCCCGGGTGTCTCGTTATTGGGTACAGCACTGCCTCGGCCCGGGGAGGTCAGGCGGCCGGGGCTGTAGTTTGAGTGACTCAGCCAGGCCACGGGCGGGAATTTCAACTGGCGGCAGGCTATTAAGATACATTTGTAGCAGCTATGTGCACAAGATTATGTTACTGACTCAGCCTGTGCTGGTGGCAGCGCCCAGGCAGGCAAGTCTGCGGGGAGCAGCTAAGCCGGCGCAGGTCACTGGCGCGCGCTCTAGCAGCCTGGCATGGCCAATTACTTCAGCGCTGGTACACGAGTCAGTGGCATTAAAATGCGTGACAAATGCATTTCAGTGCGGTGATGCGGAACACCACACTGAAATGCGTTAGAGTCACGCCTGATGCGTGATACTTGGCAGGCCTGCGCAAGGGGCTTGTAAATAAGCCCCTAAATGTAAAACGGAATCTGCGCAACAGTTGGAGGGAAGGAATTCGTGAGGTAAAGAAACAAATCCGCCATTGCTCGTAGTTTTACTTCTTACACTTGCATTGTCAGAATGCTACAATGCGCAGTTTCATGCATTTCAGCAAAAAATGTATCCAGTATCTTGTTATCGTCCTCACATACCACATCCATCATGTCTTCAACCTCCTGTGCATGTGTACCCACCCAGCCTGATATCGATATCAGAATCATTAACCCCTTGACTGATAGGGGTTCCCCCTGAACCCTCCATAATGAGCCTTTTTCATGGTATGGCACAGACAATTATGTGAGCATCACTAGAGAGGAAGAATGGCTCCGCCCATATGTTGGGAGCCGGGAATACCTGTTTTTATTGGCAGAAGATGTGTACTGCCACAAAAAACGCTTCTCCTCCACGCAGCTATGATTATTTTTGTTTGGTTATCCATCTGCCTGAGCCTGAACTTTCAGGGGCACTTACATGACATTCTAATGCTGTTAAAGTGGCTTAGATAACAAGATAACGTATGCATTTTTTCTCTGTCAGGAGCACAGATAGGAGGAGTGCAATTACCACCTTATGTGGATTTTAGACCTGACTTGACAATGCAACTGTCACTTGACCTTTTAAACTAGTTCTTCACTTCCACACAAATACATATTCATTCCCAAGCTGTTTACTGGTAATGCTTTACATTGCCATGCAAAAGTCTTGTAAAGTCAGACCTATTGGTATTGCCAATTCTTGTTGGATGTTTAGGGCACTTTGCAGTTAAGCCTTCATAAATGTTTTTTACACAAAAGGTATCCAGTCTATAGCTGCTTTTTTTCGGTCCAGCCTACTTGACAGCACAGCTGTCTGGTTGCAAAAGATATACTGTGGGCTTACCAAGAACATACAGAGGGTTGGAGCCCGTCCATTAGTTATCATTCGTTGGCTTTCCGTTCACCTCATTTGCCTGCTTCTTATTCGTGTCCCAACTTGTCATTCTTGTTTTTGTTGCACCGATAAAGCAGAGCCTCTTTACCATCTCTTTTGATTGGCTAGCTTTTTATTCTTCCACTGCTTGCTTTTTTAAGCACATCTTTTTTCTTAGCACTGAACGAGAGTGCATGTGTTTTCCAGCTGTCTACTTCATGTGCTCCTTGTTTCTCACTGCTACCTGTGTGCTTCTCCTCGCCCCCTCTATGTAGCACTCACATTTGTGCCCTCCCCTGTTGCATTCTCACCTATGTTCTTTTCCTATGCTTGCTCCATGTTGCTTTTGCAGCTGTTGCTCCTCCTCTCCACCCTAACCTCATTGTTACTTCCATCCACTGGCCTTCCATGTTACCTCCCTGCACTCTGTTGCTTCTCTTCCCAACAACTCACATGTTGATTCCCGGCAGTCTCAGTATTGACATGCCCAGCCCTATTTATTGTTCCCTCCCACCTGCGCCCTCCATGCTGCTCCTCCCTACCTGCACTCAAAAAAACACTTTCATGTATTTTGTACTTTTTTTTGCTGATCCAAGTCGGAATGACAAATAAAAAGGGAAGAAGCGGTGGTATTTAGCCATTCTGCACAGCATCAGGGATGTTGTACAGCATGGCTAAAAACCGCTGACAAAGCCAGTAGGTCTCAAAGGCTTGACCTATTGGCTTTCCAAATGCTTGTTTCCCATATTGGGGATTCTATTGGTACCCAGGTTTTGTGGGCGTCCCTGTTGGGAACCAAGAAAATAGCCAAAATGGAGAAAAATGTTGATTGTTTTTTAGAAAAATTAAAAAAAAGTGCTGTGTGGCCATGGCTTTTATTTTAAGATGGCCTCAACTAAAGATTTATTGTGCTAAGAGCATTCCTCTTCCCACCTTTTAGGAACAGGTAGAGTTGTAAAAAAACATTTTTTACCACAGTGTTTGCATTTTTCTAAGTGCTAACTGATTTTACCTATTTTTTGTGTTTTCTACCTACTAAGGGGCCGATTCCGATCTCGGTCGGAGGCGCACCTAACACCATTCGGTCGGGAAAAAAGCCATGCGAATGCCTGTTTCCCGACCGATCCGCACATTATTCCGAACGAGCAAGTACGATGCGCACAACAGCATAGATTCCGACCCAGTCGTACTCACCCAATCCCTGTCCTGTTCCCCGACCGAGCCGGATCCGTAAACGCAGAATCGAGTCGCACGGAAGCCAAAATGCAGCCCCGTCCGGCCGGACAAGTACGATGCGCTTCCCGTACGCGCCGAACCCGTCGCGACGCATGGCACGTCAAAGCATCCGGGAGAGGCGCACATAAGCTCCGATTCGCGCCACAACACGATCCATGGCTACGAGACGAACACGCAAGCGACGAGGACGAGGCGAAGCAAAGAGAAAGACGAACGAGACGAACCAACCATGAATGCCATCGTGCCGATCCTACCAATATTCTACATCTACTACCGGAACAGGCACGGACGCGTACGGCGCAGAAGGTAAGTCAGACACCAACCACAAAAATAAACTACACGTACCCGACATATCACACACACACAGAGGGATGCAGAAATTACTTACACCAGCAACAGCAGCACCATAGGGGCGGGATGGCCATCACCAATGCCACATATACACATAGGGGCCCGGATGCCCACCACCACTACCACCCCTACCCAGGGGGTGCCAGATGCCTACCACTACTACCACCCCTACCCAGGGGGTGCCAGATGCCTGCCACTACTACCACCTCTACCCATGGGGGGCTGGATGCCTGTCACTACTACCACCCTTACCCAGGGGGTGCCAGATGCCTACCACTACTACCACCTCTACCCAGGGGGTGCCAGATGCCTACCACTACTACCACCCCTACCCAGGGGGTGCCAGATGCCTACCACCACTACTACCACCTCTACCCAGGGGGTGCCAGATGCCTACCACTACTACCACCTCTACCCAGGGGGTGCCAGATGCCTACCACTACTACCACCTCTACCTATGGGGGGCTGGATGCCTGTCACTACTACCACCTCTACCCATTGGGGGCTGGATGCCTGTCACTACTACCACCTCTACCCATGGGGGGCTGAATGCCTACCACTACTACCACCCCTACCCAAGGGGTGCCAGATGCCTACCAAAACTACCACCTCTACCCATGGGGGGCTGGATGCCTGTCACTACTACCACCTCTACCCATGGGGTGCCAGATGCCTACCACTACTACCACCCCTACCCAGGGGGTGCCAGATGCCTACCACTACTACCACCTCTACCCATGGGGGGCTGGATGCCTGTCACTACTACCACCCTTACCCAGGGGGTGCCAGATGCCTACCACTACTACCACCCCTACCCAGGGGGTGCCAGATGCCTACCACTACTACCACCTCTACCCATGGGGGTCTGGATGCCTGTTACTACTACCACCTCTACCCATGGGGGGCTGGATGCCTACCACTACTACCACCCCTACCCAGGGGGTGCCAGATGCCTACCACTACTACCACCTCTACCCATGGGGGGCTGGATGCCTGTCACTACTACCACCTCTACCCAGGGGGTGCCAGATGCCTAACACTACTACCACCCCTACCCAGGGGGTGCCAGATGCCTACCACTACTACCACCTCTACCCATGGGGGCAGGATGCCTGTCACTACTACCACCTCTACCCAGGGGGTGCCAGATGCCTACCACTACTACCACCCTTACCCAGGGGGTGCCAGATGCCTACCACTACTACCACCTCTACCCAGGGGTGCCAGATGCCTACCACTACTACCACCTCTACCCAGGGGGTGCCAGATGCCTACCACTACTACCACCCCTACCCAGGGGGTGCCAGATGCCTACCACTACTACCACCTCTACCCATTGGGGGCTGGATGCCTGTCACTACTACCACCTCTACCCATTGGGGGCTGGATGCCTGTCACTACTACCACCTCTACCCATGGGGGGCTGAATGCCTACCACTACTACCACCCCTACCCAAGGGGTGCCAGATGCCTACCACTACTACCACCTCTACCCATGGGGGGCTGGATGCCTGTCACTACTACCACCTCTACCCAGGGGGTGCCAGATGCCTACCACTACTACCACCCCTACCCAGGGGTGCCAGATGCCTACCACTACTACCACCTCTACCCATGGGGGCTGGATGCCTGTCACTACTACCACCCTTACCCAGGGGTGCCAGATTCCTACCACTCCTACCACCTCTACCCATGGGGGGCTGGATGCCTGTCACTACTACCACCTCTACCCATGGGGGGGCTGGATGCCTACCACTACTACCACCCCTACCCAGGGGTGCCAGATGCCTACCACTACTACCACCTCTACCCATGGGGGCTGGATGCCTGTCACTACTACCACCTCTACCCAGGGGTGCCAGATGCCTACCACTACTACCACCCTTACCCAGGGGGTGCCAGATGCCTACCACTACTACCACCTCTACCCATGGGGGCTGGATGCCTGTCACTACTACCACCCTTACCCAGGGGATGCCAGATGCCTACCACTACTACCACCTCTACCCAGGGGTGCCAGATGCCTACCACTACTACCACCCCTACCCAGGGGGTGCCAGATGCCCTACCACTACTACCACCTCTACCCAGGGGGTGCCAGATGCCTACCACTACTACCACCTCTACCCATGGGGGCTGGATGCCTGTCACTACTACCACCTCTACCTATGGGGGCTGGATGCCTGTCACTACTACCACCTCTACCCATGGGGGCTGGATGCCTGTCACTACTACCACCTCTACCCATGGGGGCTGGATGCCTACCACTACTACCACCCCTACCCAGGGGTGCCAGATGCCTACCACTACTACCACCTCTACCCATGGGGGCTGGATGCCTGTCACTACTACCACCTCTACCCAGGGGGTGCCAGATGCCTACCACTACTACCACCCCTACCCAGGGGCGCCAGATGCCTACCACTACTACCACCTCTACCCATGGGGGGCTGGATGCCTGTTACTACTACCACCTCTACCCATGGGGGGCTGGATGCCTACCACTACTACCACCCCTACCCAGGGGTGCCAGATGCCTACCACTACTACCACCTCTACCCATGGGGAGCTGGATGCCTGTCACTACTACCACCTCTACCCAGGGGTGCCAGATGCCTAACACTACTACCACCTCTACCCAGGGGGTGCCAGATGCCTACCACTACTACCACCTCTACCCATGGGGGCTGGATGCCTGTCACTACTACCACCTCTACCCAGGGGTGCCAGATGCCTACCACTACTACCACCCTTACCCAGGGGGTACCAGATGCCTACCACTACTACCACCTCTACCCAGGGGGTGCCAGATGCCTACCACTACTACCACCTCTACCCATGGGGGCTGGATGCCTGTCACTACTACCACCTCTACCCATGGGGGGCTGGATGCCTACCACTACTACCACCCCTACCCAGGGGTGCCAGATGCCTACCACTACTACCACCTCTACCCAGGGGGTGCCAGATGCCTACCACTACTACCACCCCTACCCAGGGCGTGCCAGATGCCTACCACTACTACCACCTCTACCCAGGGGGTGCCAGATGCCTACCACTACTACCACCTCTACCCATGGGGGGCTGGATGCCTGTCACTACTACCACCCTTACCCAGGGGGTGCCAGATGCCTACCACTACTACCACTTCTACCCAGGGGGTGCCAGATGCCTACCACTACTACCACCCCTACCCAGGGGTGCCAGATGCCTACCACTACTACCACCTCTACCCAGGGGTGCCAGATGCCTGCCACTACTACCACCTCTACCAAGGGGGTGCCAGATGCCTACCACCAACAACACCCCACTCACAGGATGGCTAATACATGACACAACAAGCACACACCAACATAAAGAATGCAACATAAAGACATCCCCCCAACACCATGACAAGCGTGTGTAGACTGTGTCAAATGCCTACAACACTGAACATGACTTTGAACATACAATGTGACCCCCTATCACATGTGCCACACATAAATGTGTGTGGCCCCCACAATGCAAGCAGGCCATGACCATTGTGGCAATGGGGTCCAAAACCCCATCATCACAGTGACCAAAATGTAAGTGTGGGGTCCATAGCTGAAGCACATCTTGAACATTGTGGCAATGGGGTCCAAACCCCCATCATCACAGTGACCAAAATGTAAGTTTGGGGTCCATAGCTGAAGCACATCTTGAACATTGTGGCAATGGGGTCCAAACCCCCATCATCACAGTGACCAAAATGTAAGTGTTGACAAAGAAAAAGCTGCAACTGCCAAACTGCATGGATGATTCCTGGTCACAGAACAACAAACACATCAGTGGCAAAGTAGTGCTTGTGTCCCATAGCAACATAGATTGGGGAGGCAAACAGTGCAGTGCAAATAAGACATACCTTTGGCCATGTGCAGACAAACATCAGCCATGGGGGCTGACACTGTCAACATTCATCAATGACACAATGACAGAAGTGACCAACAGAATGCAGACCCACATATTTGCACCAATGGGCACACAAATGCAGATACCCTGTGGAGACTGTAGATGTGAGGTGAACAGATACCATACCATGGCAGCAATGGGACACACAAACAATGATCATTGTGCTGACTGATGACCTAGGTGTCCCAGGGACAGCAGGGGAAACCCACCAAACAACATACAGCCAATGGCACACTAAAGATATGCCAATGCAGTGGTGCAGATGCACAAACGCAAACAGGCAGACCCACACTGCACATCAAACACAACAGGTGAGGGGGGGGTGCCAGTGTCCCCAGGCAACCACACAACACATGAGGAGGCCTGAATACCAATTACACAGATGTGCATACAGTGCCACACAAAGGTAACTCATGGATCCAAATCCCCTATGTGGGCAATCAGGCATTGTCAGATGAGAGGGAGCACAAATCACACATGTCACACAAGCATGTAGGAACAGCAACTGACACAGCAAGACACAGATAGACAACTACCAACATTGCAGCCCTGACCCTGAGGAGTGCCAGCAGTCACACACACAACGTGTCACAACCAATGAAAGCTAACACAAACCGGAAACCACATGACAGGTGTAAACAACAAGTGCCAAGGGGAATCCTGACTGTGACCCATTTGCGTCTGCCCACAAACTCAGCCCTGACAGCAAACACACCTATGGGTGACACCCTGATGACCAGTAATGTGCCATGCACCCACATCACAGAGAACCCAGGGAGAAGACTTTGGGGGAACATGGGTCAACTCAGCAAGCATCACAAACAGGAACATAACTAGGGATCCCAGCATGCACAGCAAAATGGAAGTGAACACACAGACATGCTCATACAACACACACCTTGGGCGCAGGCGATGTCACAGGAGTACACACTGCCATGAGGGGACTCCACTCCTGTGTGAGGAAAGCTGTGCCATATGTCGCCTCAGTAGGGCTCCATCATGTCAGCAGAACACTTGGTCACACAGTCAACAATTAGCACCAAATGAAGGCTCCTGTCACATCAGCCTGGTCATGGGAGTGTCAACGAAATCATCAGCACAGATCCTGCACACATGTATAGCAAGTTGCACTGACAACACAGATGAGTCCTTCCCCATTGATGCCCAAACCTGCATGTCCAGTGGAGATGGCCACACGGTCAGGGAAGTAGACTAATTGAACAATGGCAAGCACAACAGATGTGCAGGGGTGGAAGCCACAGATGTGACATTGCTAATGTAAGTAGGAAATCCCATTGCCAAATATTGAAAACATGACACCCTCAGATGCTGCTAAGGATGACATGGATACACCACAGGATAGGACACAGTCCCCCTGGACCACATGGGTTCCTGCACAGTAACACTTCATTTTCATGAGACCAAATATCACCATCACTGCAGCAAGGGCATGGTTAGCATCATCAACATCATGTACATCAGAAGCAAAAGCACTAGAGAACAGAAAGTTGCTTTATTCAGCATATGTGGGTTCAAAAGTTGAAGTCATGTAAAAAATAAACAAAGGCCAATGGCCAGTCCAACATGAAAGTCAAAACAGGGTGACAGTGGCAGATGTCACCCTACGCATGCCTGCACTGATAAAAACCAGGGACAATCCCCTCGGAGGGGCATACGGGGGGCAGGCCAGGCACCGCAGGGACAGGATCAGGGCTCACCAGAAGGAGGCAGGGAAGGGGTGGTGGGTGCTGGAGAGCCACTGACAACTGCAGTGGAGGTGTCTGACATGGTGTGTGCCGGCACAACTGGGGGGCATGACTCAGATGGTGTGGGTGCCGGCACGACTGCAGTGGACCGTGCAGATGGAGTGGACAGGTTCCCCACTGCAGTGCCCAAGTCAGACAGGGTGGTAGTGGACTCCACTGCAGTGCCTACCTCCAGGGGAGGAGAATGGGGATCAGGTAAGGTGGGCAGGACAGAGGGGGAGGACACCGTCACCACACCAGTGGCACAGACAAGCGCAGCGGGGGTGGGGCCGGAAGAGCAAGTGGCAGGGGGAGAAGGCCTGATCCTTTTGGGGATGGTGTATCTGTGGGTGGGGAACCTGGGGCAGGGTGTGGTGGGGGCACCTGTGGAGTGGGGGCCTGAGGGATGGAGGAAGGAGACTTGGTGCCTGAGCTGCAGGGCGGCGGCGGGGTCTTGCTCTTCCGGGTACGGGGGACTTGCGGGTGGGGGCGTCAGTCGGTCTGCGCCTGGGGGAGGGTGTCCGGGGGCGAGGGGCACTCCGCTCCGTGTGGGTGGGCTTCCTCTTCCCCCTGAATGCTGTATCAGCTGGATCGGAGGGGAAGAGGCCAAGGTCACTGAGGAAGAGCCGCTGTGTCTTTGGGGTTGCAGGTGAGGCAAGGGAGGGGGCTTTCGAGGGAGAGGCAACTGAGGACTGCGCAGTGCTCGTGGATGCGTGTATGTGTGCCTGGGTCCCATCCCCTGTGAGTGTGGTTTCAGTCCCCTGACTGTGCATGCGTGTGCGTCTTGTTTGTGGCGTGTGTGTCTGTGTGCTGCAAGTGTCTGTGCTGGTGTGTGCCTGTGCCGGTGTGTGTGTGCTTGGGACAGGTAAGGTGCTGGGCAGTGTGGATGGGGCAGAGGCAGGAGGGGTGAGGGACTGTCGGAGGAGGGACACTGCTGCCGTCAGGGAGGAGTCCATGGACCTATTGCCCCTCTGTAGGGCAGACATGCCCAATGAGATGCCCAATGAGATGCCCTCCATGAACGACACCAGCTGAGTCAACAGAGTGGTGTGTGCATGGAGGACACTCAGCATCGCTGTCTGCCCTACATGGAGCTGGCGAAGGAGGTACACAGACTCCTCACTCAGGGCAGCAGGGGACACAGGGGCAGGGGGTGCGGTGCCTGGCCCGAAGGAGACATGCTCCCGAACATGGGAGCCTCCACGGACCTCGGGAATGGGAGCCGATGGGAGGGCGGTGGTGGTGGTGGTGCTGGCGGGGACAGCAACACTAGCTGGGGTGTGGTGGCTGCTGACACCCGCCTCCATAAGGGAGTCATCCTCCGAGCTGCTGTGGTCCTCAGCTGAGGTGGATGGTGCTGAGGACTCCTCGGTGTGGCTCCCCTCGCCCTCCGTGCCACTGGGTCCCTTCGACCCCTCCTCGGCTGCTGACCCAGTCTGGCTCTGCGGCTCCTCCTGGTCCGTGGAGCTGTCCCCTCCTGTGGTCGTGGATGTATCTGCAATCAATAGGGAAACCGACAGACATCAGTCACCTGCACCGAATGCACACACCACAGTAAGTACAGCACATTACAGAGCAAGCCCTGGCATCCTTAGTTGAACATTGCTAAAAGGGCCCAAACAGAACAGGAGAAGCCAATTGTCAGTCAGATGGTCAACCATGGCACTCACATCCCACCTGGCCTTGCACCCATCTGTCTGGTGTCTGTTGGATACATTGTATTCGCAATACGCGTTGGACAGCAATGGACCGATCGGTGTGCCCGGCCGGCCCATTGCATTCAATGTGTGCGGGTACGCGTTGTATCCCGGGTACGCGTTGAACAGCAATGGACCGATCGGTGTGCCCGGCCGGCCCATTGCATTCAATGTGTGCGGGTACGCGTTGTATCCCGGGTACGCGTTGAACAGCAATGGACCGATCGGTGTGCCCGGCCGGCCCATTGCATTCAATGTGTGCGGGTACGCGTTGTATCCCGGGATGTCACAGACCATGTTCAGCCGTGTGCTCCGCGATGTTTTGGAGGCTATGTTGATATACCTGAACCAGTACATCTATTTCCCTAGACTCCAACAACTCACTGGCGTGAAGAGTGACTTCTATGCCCTGGGGAGGATGCCGCATGTCATTGGCTCCATTGATGGGACCCATGTGGCTTTGGTACCACCACAGGCCCAAGAGCAGGCATACAGGAACCGCAAACACTACCACTCGGTCAATGCACTGGTGGTCTGTCTTGCAGATATGAGCATCTCACACGTGTGTGCCTGTTTCCCCGGTTCTGCACACGATGCCTACATGATGAGGAGTAGTCGCATCCCGAGGATGATGTCACAGATGCGGAACCAGCGTGCCTGGCTTGTTGGTGTGTACTGACTTTGTACCATTGTGTGTGTTCTGCAATGTAGTGTTCCACCCTCTTTTCCAACTCAGCTAATGTGCAATTGTCTGTATGTAGGTGACTCCGGATACTCCAACATGCCGTGGTTGCTGACGCCCCTCAGGAACCCTGTGACACCAGCCCAGATACGCTACAATGAGGCACATGGTCGGACAAGGAGAGTGATTGAGCGGACATTTGGTCTCCTGAAGAGCCGCTTCCGCTGCCTGGACAAGACAGGAGGGGCCCTCCCATATGCCCCAGCAAAGGTGTGCAAGATTGTCATCGTCTGATGCATGCTACACAACCTGGCAGTGCGGAAGGAGTTGCCTCTCATCCTGGATGACGATGACCAACATCCGCCACCTGTGGAGGATCCTGGCCTGGACCACGATGCCAGTGATGATGATGATGGTGATGGTGATGTCCGCACACAGCTCATCACCAACTTCTTCAGCTGAATGTGAGTATCCAGAGATGTCATGTCAATGATGTGAGTTTGCATGATATGTGTTGGTGGTGCTCTGGTGCTGTTTGAGTGTGTCCATGGGCTACATGACTGTATGCGTGTAGCGATGTGTCCTTACAGGTAGTCTGTACTCCCCAACAGTGTTGACATGCTAACTTGGTTCTGGGTGGGTATCTTGTGACATGGATTGGGCATGAGTATTGCAGTTCTGTCCTGTTCTTCAGTGCTTTTGACTGTGTGTCATTTCTGTCCTTCACAGGGTACTTTCAGAGTCATTTGGTCAACTGTGATCGCCGACAACGTGATTCGACTTCCAGGGTGGTAGCTGTCGTGTCCCTACAGCTGATGTGCGCCACACCCATGGACTTCCTTCCTTCTACACTTATTGACTGTGTGCCCGCTGCCAGGTGGGATTACCTTGCATCTGTAGTGGTTACAACATGTTGCAAATGTGTAATAAACCTGTGCTTCATTTTGTGATGTGCGTTGTCTGTGGTCACACATTTGACTGACATTTGCTTACTGCACCAGTGGGCTAGTTGACAAAGACTGTGAATAGGTGTTGTGTCTGTGCATTGCACCGTATTTCCTTGCAACATCAGTGTAGGCAATGAGTCAGATGGCCTAGGTGTGTATTTGTTGTGTAGCCCTGGTGGTGTGTCTCCCTCATATGTGTCACGTTGCCATGACTCACATGCCTGTGTTGTACTTGCTGTAGCAGTTAGCATGCACAGTGTAATTTCGCTGGTCATCATCTCCATGACAGAAACCACGTTGGAATCACGACAGAGGCAGGTATGGTGTATTAGTGTGTTTATTGTCATACATGTGTGTGAATAGTGCACAGGATGGTGAGTGCTGTACATTTTGATTGCAATCCAAAGTTCCTAGATGAATTGGAAGTCCTGGTAGCAGAAATGTCCTGTATAAAGTCCACAGTCATCTGAGACATTGGTCCAACTTGTACTCCCCATGTCATGTGGGGAGTTGTGTTGCAGTCAACAGGGTGAACAGTTTGCGCACAAAGGTGATTATCCAGAACAGGTTTTGGCTTCCTGGGGGTTGCACATGGCCATCGGCCTCTCAGTTGCCCCTCCTCGGACGACCCCTCTTCTTTGGGGGGACCCTCAAGTGCAGGCTGCTGCGGTGCAGGGGACTCTCCGCCAGAGTCATCCTCCCTCCCTGTGGCAGTTGCAGTTGTTTCAGCACCAGATGTTGTGGGCACACAGGGAGGTGTTGACTGGTTGCTGCTCATCTGGCGGAGGCATTGTAATATGTCCCTATGCACCGCCGTCATCTCTTGCAGTGTGTCCCACTTGGACTCCACGCGGGACATGTGTGAGTCCAAGCGGGCATGATGGGCAGCCTGCTGCTATTTAATGTCCCTGAGGAGCCCCACTACCTGGCTGAGCTCTCCGGTGCTGGACTGGTACGCATCGGCTATGCGTACCAGTTGTGGGTCATCATGCAGTCCAGACCCCTCTGCGATCAGCGACCTATGTCTCCCAGCCCTCCCACCACCCCTGGCGACACGTGCAGTACCTGTGGTGGCACGCACAGGTGACCCTGGGCCCCCTTGGGGGTTGTTGGTGGTGTTGGTGTCCATGGCCCCACGTTGGTCCAGGGTCCCTGTGCTGGTGGTGGTGGTGCTCCTTGGTCTGTTCATGTCGGCAGGGGTGGTATGTGTGTTGACAGTCGTTGGAGGCGTGGGTGCAGGGGGTGCAGCTGGTGGTCCTGCTGGTGCTGCATGATGACTTGCTCCGGAGGTGCCAGGTAGGTCTTCTTCATCCGAGGAGGGCAGAGGCTGTTCCACACCAGTGAGCTCCGTATCCTCTTGAGCCTGGGACGGGGACTCCTCAGCATCTGCTGCTGTTTGGGAGACACACACAATGTATGTTATGTTTCTGCAGGCATCAATGGTTGACACACCTGACAGTTGTGACTGTGCCTCTGGATGCGGGCCTGTACATTGCATTGTCCTAAGTTGTCACAGTCAGAGGTTGATATTGGTGTAGCACATTGTCCTGCATTATTTGGGCATTCCTATGTGAATGTTGGGGTGTGTACATGGTCTGCATTGGTTGTATTTGGTTGACATCCGGCCCTCCTTCCCACCCAGCCAGATATCCCACCATGGAACGTGCTTCCATTGCAGGGAGTGCAAGTTGTCTTTCAGGATGTCAGTCAGTGGTGTCCTGCTGTTGGTTGGTGCACAGTTGCCAGCAGGGCCTTGTGCTCCCCACAGCAGTACCCAGTGTCAGCCATCTTGTCAGTTGTTCTCCACTCCCTGTGATGTGCGCATGGTTCAGGGTGGTGTTGATGGGACAGTTGTGGGGGTGACCAATATCTGTGACTACCACTCCCATCATGCTATTGCCTCCACCCCACTTCCCAGCATGCCCATAATTACTTGCTTTTGGGTGGACTTCACTGTGTGTGAGTGTGAGAGCAATGGCAAGATGGCTGACAGTGGTGTCCTGCTGTTGGTTGGTGGCCAGTTCCCAGCATGGCCTTGTGCTCCCCACAACAGAGCACCAGTGTCAGACATCTTTGATGGGGCTTTCCACTCTCTGTGAGGTGTGCATGCTTGAGTGTGAGCTTGCTGGGCCATGTGGGTGGGGGATGTTGAGCTGTGACTACCACTCTCATCATGCTATTGCCTCCACCCCCTTCCCAGCATGCCCATGCTTCCTTCCTTTTGACTCTGCTTCCCTGTGGGGTTGTGTGCCTGTGCTGACAAGATGGCTGACAGTGTTATCCTGGGGTTAGTTTTGCTACAAGTCCCATGTGTGTCCCTGTGCTTCACTCAGCATGACCCAGGGTTGTGGTTCTTTGTGGGATATTTGATTGGAGTGTGAGGCAATGCATTATCCCAGGTGAGTTATGTGGAGTTTGTGTTAGGGGTGTGTGTGAGAAACGCTGCTGGTAACTATGGTCCGGGCTGTCAGTCCTCCTTCCCACCCAGCCATATATCCCACCATGGAACGTGCTTCCATTGCAGGGAGTGCAAGTTGTCTTTCAGGATGTCAGTCAGTGGTGTCCTGCTGTTGGTTGGTGCACAGTTGCCAGCAGGGCCTTGTGCTCCCCACAGCAGTAGCCAGTGTCAGCCATCTTGTCAGTTGTTTTCCACTCCCTGTGATGTGACCATGGTTCATGGTGGTGTTGATGTGCGCATTGTGAGGGTGGGCAATATCTGTGACTACGACTCCCATGATGCTATTGGCTACACTGACTTGCCCAGCATACACAGGATTCCTTCCTTTCAGTGGGCTTCACTATGAGGTGGTGTTGTAGTGGTGGCTACATGTCTGGATGTGTTTGTTAGTTATATTTGTGCCACTGCCTAGCTGTAGTTGCAGTTGTGTTTGTACATGTGATGACACAGTTACATATCACTATGAGATGGCATATGTTGTGTTTATCTGACTGACATACACATTTTGGGATGATTCTGTTCTGGTTGCTGTGTATTTGCTAAGGGTGCATGGTTTGACTCTCCCCTTGACAGTGATGTGTGTGTATTGTCGCACAATATTGTGTACATTTGTTGTATACTCACCAGGCTCTGGGATGTATAGGAGAGGTACCCTTCTGGCAAAAGGGACAGGGTTAAAATCCAAACAAACAACAAAAGGTCCCTCTTGTGATTCACAGTCGTATTATCATGCCTGTCCAATCATTTTTTTCAGGTGTACCCCACATTCATTATTATCCACTCAACTATCTAAACACTGAACCGTTTTTAGTGTAAAAATGTCTTTTTATTCCATATCATAAATCACCAACACTTAGAAATACTAATATTCAATATTATCTTCATATAATACAATGTTGTATAATTAATAAAAGTTATATAAATATATTATTCATAGTTTCTGCAAAGATACATGACTCATTGATACATTAATCTGTTGTTATGTAAAAATAATTTCCGTTGATCTCAATAGTCACAAGGCAAAAATTACACTAATATCCAGAAAAAAACCTATTTTATCACGAGTTATCACCATACAATTACTAAAAAACAGATAAACTCACAAGTTATCGACGGAGCGTTTCAGTGGTGTATGGTTGGTTCACTCCACCTTCTTCAGGACAAATTATTATTAAACCAATAAAATAGATATTAAGAAACTGCATTTTTTTGAAGTGATCTTCCAAAAGATCTGACCGGAGAATTTTTTCATTCCTGCCCCCTTCAATTCCTTAGACCGAATATCTCAAAGTGTCAATGATCACATTCACTGGAGGTAAGTTCCCTCTATGTTGCCCCTGATGCTCCTATTGGTAGGTAACCTTGCTCCAGGTATCCAAAATTCCTCTTCGTGTTACGCTGCGGGGTGCTTTATTTGCTAACACCCTCGTATTCTTATGTGATAAATGCTCCTGTCTCTTCAATCGGGACTCCCTCAATCAAAAGTGAAACACAAGAGGGACCTTTTGTTGTTTGTTCACAAAATGATGCACTCATATTTGAAAATTAATTAATGGGTCCTGACAAAGAACAGACATGAAACAATATATTTAAATATATTCCCCTCATGGTTGCTGTTTACAAATAGTCTTTCAGCTACTTATACCAGCTATCATACTTCTGATAAGCTGGAAACGTTAACATACTTTTGTCAATGGAGCCTCAATGAACTGACACATCTATAACCTTCATTGTCCATCATCACTTTCCATTTCATACGTTCTATAGATAACACAATTAGGCATCCCCTAAATAATCAAGTGTTACATACATACACTGTCATAAGAGTCTATTCAACCCAAGTGGGTAATATCTATGGCGTAGAAATGACTACTTATCAACAAGATATTACACCATATTGTATGTACAGTACATGGTGTAAGTGCGGAACATTTCACAAGGCATATTAGTTCTTGCAATATATATATATATCTTATTCTGTCAACAAAGCACAAGTGGGCACATCACTAAATCAATTAATAAACATAATCAAATTTGGGTAGCTTAACTTCAAGAGACCCCTTATATTCATCACGGAGTCCCAGCAACCACTTGTATAAAAACATATGGAAAAGGCCATTCTACGTTCATTCCAAAATCATCCTAGATGGTCATTCAGCTCTTCCTCCCTATTTGAAATGAAATTAAAACAATGTTTATAAAGCTCTTGATTGCCCGAAGATGTCTTGGCGCTGCAACTGCACAAAGGTTATAACGGAAAAGGAGTCTTAACTTGTTAACGAAAAAGCCAGGTTTTTAGAGCTTTCCTGAAAGGAAGAAGACTGGCCATTGATTTCAGATTCAAAGGGTGGCTGTTCCAGAGTTTGGTGTTGCAGGTTATTAACCTTCTACTGCCCTAGGAGGACCATCTGACCTTGGGAGCAGCAACATTCTTTGCTGTGGAGGAGCACAGCGTCATAGAAGGGGAGTACCAAGTGAAATTACGCTTTAGGTACTCTGGGCCAGAGTCATGTAGAGCTTTAAAGGCAACGCAGAGGGCCTTAAACTCAATATGCTTTCTGACTGGTAGCCAGTGCATCTTAACTAAGGCCTGTGTGGGTGACTGGTATCTAGGGATCTCTAGAAGCAGACGAGCTGCTGCGTTCTGCAGTATCTGGAGTTCATTGAGGAGTCTTTGTTGCATGTTCAGGTAAAAAGCATTGCAATAATCTGTTTTTGATAGAACAAGGGTGAAAGCAACAGTCTTCTATAAATCGAGGGGAATGTAAGGAAGCACTTTCCTGATAATCTTAAGAGTGTAGAAGGATGCTGAGGTGATAGCATTGATTTGACCTTCAGAGGACAGTTCATCATCAAATAGAACCCCCAGATTCCTTACTTTCCTAACTGGGGTCAGCAGAGTACTGAGTGCTTGTGGCCTTCAGCTAGGGGACCATCAAAAGACCTTATTGCCAGCATCTTAGTTTAACTTGAGGCAGTTGTTATTCATCCAATTACCTATTTCTATCACGCAATTATGAAATCTGGTTGCAGTATCATTAGGATTACTGGATACTGAGACTACAATTTGTGTGCTGACAGCGTACGATACTACAGAGAAAGCAAATGTTTTAATTAACCTGGCCTGAGGGGTGGCATATAAATTGAATAGGGTGGAGCTCAGGGATGACCCTTGCGGTTCCCCACAAGGCAAGGAAAAAGGATTGGAAACAAATTTGTTCAAGGCAACAAATTATCACCACTCAGAGAGAAAGGATTTCAGTAGAGCAAGAGCCTCTCCCTTGAGTCCAATATTATGGAGAAGGTCAGTCAACAGGTTATGATTGACCATGTCGAAGCCACACTAAGACCTTATTCGGTGTAGTGTTCGCTCCGAAACCCAAACTGTTTGGAATCGAGTAGATGGTTTGTATTGATGAAGGAGGCCAGTTCCTGATTCATTGTTTTCCACTATTTTGGCCAGTAGTGGAAGTTGCAAATAGATCGATAGCCACTGGGATCCTGAGGGCTGAGGTTAGATGTTTTTTATTAGGGGAAGTATGGAGGGCCTTTCTAGGTAAATAAGCCGATATAAACATTCCATTAAAGATTTATGCAAGGTGAATACCTATAATCTCTGGAGCTCACTGTATAGTTTTCGAGGGGGCAAAGATCCAACGGGGAGCTCGACTTGATGGAATTGACAAGGTGTAGTACCTGCTCAGCGGAAAGCAGGGAAAAAGAGCAAAGAGTTTCTGAGCCCCTGTGGGGGAGAGATTTTTCATGAGCCTCTGAGGCCAAATGATTATTTGCGGCTAAGTTATTGTAGACATTTTCTACTTTGGTCTGAAAGAAACTTGCCAATGTGTTGCAAAAGGCCTGATTGCAGTTGGTGTTGTTCTTATTGAAGATATTGGCGAGTTTTTTGACTGTCATAAAAGCTCTTTTGTTGTCTTTTTCAATGACTCCATCTTTTGTATAAAATGGAAATATTTTTCCTTTTGAATCAGAGTCTTATAATCCCTGATCGTTTGTTTATAGTTTCTAGATTATCATAGTTCTTCCTCCATCTACGTTCCTGTCTGCTACAGAGTTGTTTGTAGGATCTTAGTTTGTCTGAGAACCATGATTCCAATGGAGTATTTCTTCGGTTTGCATGTGATTTTTCTTGGGCAAGCTGGTTTACCAATGCACCTGGTCAAATGGACTAATCTGGTGTTGCTAAATCTAAGTCCTGATTTCATTGAGCTTTGTCCTGATGAAAGCTTGATTGAGTTGGGTCACTTCTATTTTATGCCAGGCTCGACCTCCTGTGGCGGAGTAGGAGGTGTTAGCAGAAAGCGGGTTGTAGAGTTGCATGACCACCCTATGGTCAGACTATGTCAGCGAGGCCATAAACTTAAAAAGGGGGTTGATGGAAAAGATACTGTCCAACGTGTGGCTTGCAAGGTGTGTTGGGGCATCTACTAGTTATGCTAGGCCGAAGCTGGACAAAGTGTCAATTTAGATTTTGGAGTCTCTATCTGTAGTTAATGCTGGATTCAAGAAGAGAACTAATGACCTGGATGAAAGCAGGTCTTATCGGGGGCGACACAATAACAGTCCATTAAACAAGTGGTTTTTGGGTAATTCCACTTTAAACAAGAGTGCTTCGCACTCAGGGCTGATGGACACAGCCGAGAAGGTGGCAGCAATTTGGTCCACCGCCCTCTGTATGATTATACATTCTGAAGATAGAGTATCCCGCAGGAATGTCTGACACCAAGTCAGGACCTGATAAGTGATCAGCCCAGGTTTCAGTTAAAAAAGCAATATCTAGTTTATGGTGGTCAAGAGTTTCAGAGAATTTAATTTTATTCTTTACCAAAGATCTGGCGTTAATTAATATACAGGAGATGGTTCTTTCTCTGATCGGGTTGATGGTCTGGATAACGCCTTCAAAGTTATTGGTGTCAGCTGTGCTATTAGTGCCTGTTTTGTTGTTAGAGCGAGGCTGCACCCCTGACACTTCAAAGTGCCACTAATGCAATGCGATTCTAGAGTTGTGCACCGAAAGTTACAATCAAGCAGTTTTTCTCTGTTATATCTCAGTGTGGGGGAGTGGTGGGTCTGGAAACAGCCAGGGGGTCTAGCGCTGGGTGCTGTCTGGGCAAAGATGAGCCCAGATAGTCTTGCACGGAAACGCTGTGAGGATCTCTATGTAGCCCGCCATCCAGGGAGGCTTGTTGGAGGCGTGGTAGGTTGGCGCTTCTCAACGCAAAACCGAAAACGAATGGGGAAAATTAAAAACAAACTCGGGTCGGGGGTATTGGAGATTTAATTCCTACTTATCCTATACCCCGGGGTACTACTCCTCCTAAAAATGATCACAGGGTAATCAGAGATATGGCCTTCAAGAATCGGGTCTATTTTAAAAATGATCCAGTGTTATCCCAGAATCCTCCTCATATCATTGGCCTGAAGGCGTGATAAGCCTGAAATGCCCTCTCAACTGCATCCTTTTTTCTGGTCACACTCTGCAGTTCATTCCTTCTCACATCTTTTACATGTTCCATTGCCTTGCTCAATTCAGGGCCAGCATTGCCTCGCTCTTTAAATCTGACTACCATAAATGGTTGTTCTGCAAGGAAGCCTTCCTCCATACTACAAATATGTTTAGCCCTCAAAAGTTCACAAAAGGGGATACTCTATATCAAGTTGCATGGGTGACTGTCATTGGCATGCAGTAAGCTGTTACCCAATGTCATTTCCTGTACAGTGCAGTTGTTAGTTTCGTATCTTCAACTGTTACTTTGATGTCAGGAAACTCTACTCTCCTGTCACCAATATCACTGAAGTGTTTATTCAAAAATTTTCATTCAGGGTTTCAACAAATTTATTAGCATCACTCTCTGAACCCCTCCAAACAACAAACATGTTGTAGATAAATCTCATCCACAACATTACATGTTCATTGAATCTATCTGTGTTCCTGAGGACCTCCTCTTCCCACCAGCCCATAAAGAGGTTGGCATAGGTGTGGACAAAATAGGTCCCCATGGCTGTTCCTTGTAATTGTTTGTACAGTTTGTCATTGAACAAAACATAATTATGCGTTAGACATCTAATTGTGCAATAAGTAGGAAACAGATCAGTTCGTAGGAAATATCTACAGGCCCTTATGGCTAGATCATGCTTGATACTAGTTTAACGACTACTGACATCCAGAGTAATCAACAGAAATTCAGATTCCGACATCATACCTTCAATTCTCAAAAGAAAATTTCATGTATCCTTGATATAGGAAAGTAGAAAGGAGATAAATGGGCATAAGAAGAAGTCCCCATCGACTGAGGTACTCGTCAGGCTTCCCATGACTGATACAGTCAGGGCCCCGGAGGTTTAATCATACACTTTTGTATTTTGGGTAACAGATATAATATGGGGATTCTAGGATACCTACATTTCAGAAACAAGGATTCTTCCCATTCCAAGAGATCCTTATCCATCCAGTCAGTAAGCATTCTCTCATATTCCTTATTAGTCGGTTGTAAATCTGTCCCCTCAATTCTTATATAGAAGGTAGAATTGCTAAGTTGCCCTTCACCCTCTGCTAGGTGCATGGTTTTAGTCAGGACAACCACTTTCCCCATTTATCGGAAAGTCTAATGACTATACCATGATCGTCCTGCAGGTTTGATCTCCGTTTCCTCTTTTGTTTCCTGAGTCTTGTAAGGTCTGTTGTAACCATATCTTGAAATGTGTCAATATTGTCATATAGCATGTTAGGTACAAAGGTAGCGACTGTCTTGAAGCCATTATGGCAGTTCATATCTACAGTAACCCCCAAGTCATCTAAATTAAGAAAGGAGTCCCTTTCAAACAGACATTCAGCCCCCTGTTCTGATAATGTGTGTAAGAGGCCAATATCATCAATCATTGATTATGATAGCTCAGCCATCACATTCACATTCAAATCATTATTTACATTTGTTCTGGTTGTTCACTGGTTGATTTGTTGCTAGGATTCGCTTTTCTGGGGTTTTTATCTGGCCGATAGAAGGACCTATCCCTCGATGCTTTTCGCCTCTCTCTGACATACGCCCATCAAGTCTCAAAGACAAACTAATTAGATCAGCACAGGTCACTGGCTGTGGGTCAATTTGTGCTATCACATCTTTTAGGTCGTCACGTAAACCTTGATAGAAAAGAGACATTCTCTTCTCTTCTGGCCATGCGGCTTCAGCCACCAACCTGTTAAAAGACGTAAGGTACGTCACTAGATCATGTCTCCCTTGCCTCAATTCCAACAATTCTCGGTCTGCGCTGAACGTAGTAGTTCTTCTGTCGAACACTCTTTCAAACGCTGCCCTAAAAGCCTCCCAATCAGACAGTACTGGGTCGTTGTTCCTAACCAGTGGAACAGCCCAATTAGCAGCGTCACCAATCAAATAAGAAATCACAAATGCCACTCTGGAATGGTTGTTGGGAAACGATGATGGCTTACAAGAAAAATGGAGCATGATTTGCGTCAGAAACACTTGTATCTTCAATGGATCTCTGGCATATCTCTCAGGACTGGCTAGAGGAATCGGGGGGTACTGTCACTTGTATCTGGGGAGTACTAGTGACAGATACATCAAAAGGGTTCCTGGTTAACTTGTCCACCCTATCCCGTAGTGCAGCTGTTTCCAGCCTAGAGGCCGCTAATTCCTGTTGTACTAAGGCCAAAGCCTGAACCACATCGTCCATAGACGCCATGTATAGTTTCACCCGGACCGGGAGGAGTAACCTATCTTGGGTGCGTAATTCTGTCAGGTTTAGTACTCCTCAGGATCCGGATGATGCTATAAGGGGTCCACCCCTTGACATCCCCAATCTCTGAATACAAGGTTACAGAGCGTTAGGGCGATCAAGTGAGGGAAAGGTAAGGGTAGGGAACAGCAGGGATGAGAACCTATAAGACAAAACAACAGATATCAATACACACATATAGATACCTGACTACTCTCAGTAAGGACTCACTAAAGCCAATTACTACCTTATGCACCCGTGCACGAAACGTCATTTCACTTCTCCATAAAATAACATCCAATTCCTGTTCTGCTGGATATCCTATAAGATAGAACATACATTAACCACTTCCACTCACAGCTCTACCCTTTGGCACAGCTTATGTTATATGATTCCAAAATTAATAACAGTACTTGTCTTCCATACACCTAACAGACTCACCGGTTCTGTGTGAGTTCCCTTTCAAAATAAATGAACAAAAAATAGTCTCAGAGAAAAAATGAAGCAGAAATCATTCAACACTTTAGATCCAGTGGAACTCCAGTGAGATAAAATAGATAAGTGCTCACAGTGTTCAGAACCGACTTCATGAATCCCCAATGTCGCTCTTCCCTACTAAAAGAATAAACAGCAGTTTCCTCACCTTTTGCAGAACAAATGTAAATGTCTTTGTTTGGGCAAAATGCACCTATAAACAAAAAAGAGTCGTTTTTGCGATCTCAAACGCAGCTCCTTAATCATTAATGTGACGCGCATTCACCGTCCGTTGTGAAAGCCGTCTACTTCAAACCACTCCAACCCTAATCCGCGGTATCATAACTGCTGCTTGCTCTCTTCGTTTTTGACGTGCGTTCACCATCCGGAGTAACGCCGTCAAAACACGGAAAATCCTCCAACTAAGAACAGGACGCAAACACTCACCCGATCCTGTGTGGGCGCCCTCAAACTCCGAGTCCTCGGGATATTGCAGGTTCCTAGCTCAGCCGAGCTAGTGCCAGAGCGGCTCCTCGCTTCCGCGTCTCCCGCTCAAAACGATATTAAAACTCCAGAATTACGCACGCTTCTGTGTGCGTAAGGCAACGTCTTAAAGAGGCTGACTCCTCCCATCCGCCGGCCTCATGGGAATTGTAGTCTATTCCCTAGGCAGGCGCGCTAAGTCCGTAAATCCTGACAGTTTTAGCTGTTTTGTTGGATATATGTAAACCTGTATAAATGACCATAGCGTAGTTAATATATGGATTTGATGTGCTGATTTTGTATCTTCTTAAAACTGTCTGTATGGCTGTATAGACTGCCGAATAAAGATTATCATTATTATTATTATAAAACTTGCTTGAGGTCAAAAGTATAAACCGTAAGATAATAAGCTGCACTGATCCTTATTCAAAGTATGTGATGTCATATTGATGATAGTTCTATCTCCCTTCTCCATTATTTCATTTTCTTTTAACCTTTTGCTGTAATTCCCATAGGAGCCTTGTTACTTTTCTCCTTGCCTCTTCTTGTCTGTTGCCTCCTCTTTCTTTGCCTCCTTGACCTCTTTAACGTTCTCTGTTGTTCACTTTCTGGCCTCTTCCGATATTGAGAAGACGAAACTCAATGAAAAAACTGCCTGGCATGGTGCGGGGGTCATTAATTTTTATAATTTTTCTAAAACAAACTCCCACTTTGGAGTTTGTTTTTGAAAAATAACAAACTTTGGGAAAGTTTGACGGCCGTCCTTCATGTTTGATGGAGCTGTCCACCAAATTTTTCCTACATTGTAAGGAACCATCATGATAGCGGTACCTGCCAATGTATAGAGACAGCCGTGGAGCCAGCGGACATCTCTAAATTTGGCAGGCGGAGTAACGACAGACGTAAAGTCCTCTACCACCCTGTCTTCCTTTGCTCTGTCTGCCAAACCATGTATCAGGCCCTCTGACTAGTGTGGCACACTGGGCAGAAAACATTGGTTTGGAATGCCACCCTCAAGCAATTGCTAGTGGTTAGACTAATTGAAGTATTCATCCCATCACCTTTTGGGTGTTTGGAAACATGAGACTGGTGCAGCTTTCCAAGCCTTGTACTGCAAATGTTTGTGAATTCCAAAAAGTAGTAAATTTACATCCATTGAAGGAGTACTTCAATTGGTGCAGATTTGCTACTTTTTTGGTTAACTGGTAACTATATATATTTAAGTTCCGATCCAAAAGATGAACAAGTTAAAAGCTCTACGTGAAATCAGGACAACAAGAAAACCAACACAGGTATAGCAGACCAGTCTCAGCCCCCTCTTGGCCCAACTACCAGGACAAGAAAGCATTTCTTTGTAGGTGGGGGGTCACACCCCAAACATCCCCCGCAACCCAAAGCTACATGCCTATCTGTCATGAACAACGTAACCGGAGGGGGACACACTGCCTGACAGACTAGCACACACTTTGCTCAAATGCATTGTGATAAATACAGTGCATGATACCCCTCACTTTAGTAGAATGTCTTAAGTATTCACCAGTGTTGGTGCAGCCAGTGCTATATATCTCTAGTCACGTGTCTTAGGATGTTTGTCCTCCTTCAGTAGAAAGCAACAACTCAAATTTGGGGGTGCTGGCAATGCTGCTCATAGTCTTTTTCGGTTCGAGTACCGCTGACAGAGGCGCAGGCGCATCCCTGAGCTCATCAGTTCAACAAGAAGTCAATCACAAAAGGGGGGAAGAGAGCACACTGCCTGGCATACCAGCACACCGTTCTCCCAGATGCACTGTGTCAAATGCAGTGCATGATAACACTCATTTTAGTTGAAAGTTTTTAGTATTTACAATTGTTGGTGCAGCCAGTACTTTGTATCTCTTGAAGGAAGTGCCCCGTAAAGGGTCACCTGGGTTTCCTACAACCTCCTTATAGCCGTCCCCAAAATGAAGAGTCGGTCAGATAGTAGAGAATACAAAACAATCGTTTATTACCAATACTCTGCAGAGGAGTCCAATCTGACCTGCACCCTAAGTTGTCTGCCGAGGGACTGGCCCCCCAACAGTTGGCAACGCATAATCATTCCTCCCAAGGGCCTCCTAACCACGCCCACAGTGGAAAGCTACCGGCTTAGGCCGAACATGAACAAAGGAGGCACAGAAGGATGGGCTACCACCTGCCAGATGGGTACACGCTATCACTATCTCAACGTTGCCGTGCTGGGTTTCGGGGTCTCCTAACGTGGGAGCAGAGCTACACACAAAGATAGGTATGCAAGGGCAAAATGGCCTATTCATTAGTAAGTCAGAAGGCAACCTTGAGCAAAAGAGAAAATAATAACTGAATACAGCGTTCTGCTGAGGCAAGCAATACGAATAGTGAGGCCTGGTACAGACACAGCCTAATTGGGATTACGAAATACAAAATGGAGTCACACTTGCTAACTGAAGCTCGCACATTGCATGGATAACTCAGTGGGTTACATAACATGAATCCGAATGGCGCCTCATTTAGCTGCACACTGCTAACCTAATATAGTGTAAAACGAGTATATAACGAGAATGGGATTTTCAAATCCAACAGACCCTCCTTTTAGCAGGGGAGGCTAAATGCTTTATTGGCTAGCAGGTAGGGTCTTTACAATTGTAAACAGGGAAAATAGGAAATGCATAATGACTGTAATATCCAAAAGGAATAAGCAACATACGTATTGCAATATATTTCTAATACTCAAAAATACCCTCATCTATCTGCATTATATCCTGTAGTTCCTGCATCATCATATTAGAGACTTTATCATTACGGCCTGGCAATTTAGGGGCAGGGGTGAGTTTACACAATTGACACATAGGCAGCCTGTGAAGATGACACCTGCAATAGCTACTAGGAAGAGAAGTATCTTCCAACCCCAGGATGACATCAGGCCCCAAAACCACCCTGTCAAGGACCATGAGCCATTCTTCTGATGAATATCGGATGCAAGCCTGTGTAACTTCTGGATAGCGGAATATACGTTAGGGGCGTGGTCTGGGATGTAAACGCAGCAACTGCTGCCTATGACGCGACAAGCTCCACCCCGATCTGCAAGGATAATGTCTAAAACCATACGATTTTGAAGAGCAACAAGTCTTGTAGCCTGAAGCTCAGCTGTGATGTTAGTGAGTATGCCTGATGTAGTGTTGATGACCCCTTCAACAACCCTGGTGAGGCGACGAATGCTGACACTGTCATACATAGGTCCCCAGAAAGGCACGATACCCTTCATGGCATACATGAATTGCTGTGGAGTAGTATCTGTTTGATCAATATCTGCTGTGTCAATAATTCTCCTGACTCGGGACAAGTATTCACTTCTCCGCTGCAGCCTATGGTCTTTGTGATAGTTGGATGGTGCAATGTAAACAGGAGGTAGAAGGAAAGAGACATAACACCGTCCAGACCATCCCCTAGGGAGCCAGGTGTAAGCCTGTTCTCCACAAACAAAATATACATTAGGGGGGGTGAGCAAAGGTGGGCTACTAGTAGTATTTAGTTAATAGGTGTAGTTGCAACTGCTCTGACCCACTGGAATATTCCCAGATCCTTCGACACAGAAACTAGCTGCTGTATGAACCACACGTACGGGCAGGGCTTTATCTTCAGTGATATTTTGTGCATGGAAACATTTAAAATATTCGGTAACATTGAACCCCTGAAAGTCCAACATTTCATTTTGCAGCCATGTGGCATTCTTGTTTCCCTCATAAACATTCATGCAAGCATGTGGATGTAAGGTACCCTCCTTTCCTCCTGTCCCAGGTGTATAACCTTGGTGTACTACTATGTATTCCAACACTGCCTCATAATCAGACTCCGTCATATTCATAGCATCAGTATGATAATGTATATACACCATGGAAAGCAACAGGAACCATGCCTCACAACTACTTAGATAGGACAGTGGTAAAGACACCAGCAAATCATTCTTGTGCATAACTGAGGGGAGCAATCCACATACCCAGCAATTCGTGGCATTCGTCGTATTGTGTACCTGGTGAAGCATTTGCAGGAAGGCATTTTCGACATATGTCTGTCTATCCCTCTGTTTATGTGGGGGCAACGTAACGAACAGATGCTCAGGTGAAGCCGGGGTAGTCCCTATCAAGGTGTGCACAGGATGCTGCTCTTCTAAATACCATACTACTCCAAACAGTGTTATCATTACTATGAGGATGAACACTACCACTACTATCTTACTCTTAATAGACCAGCTAGACCACACAGGACCACCCTGTCCTGGTGGTGGTGCCGCTAAGGGCTGTTCTTCTTCCATGACAGCACGGCCAAATAGGAACATGAGAAAAGCCTTAAGAACTGGAGCCACAAAAATACAACCGACCAGAGGGGCACAAGTTACCCAGCGTCCTTTTTAGAGCCTCGCTGGCAAGCTCCTATCGTTCATCAACAATGGTGTTTTGAAGCACTCCCTCGTGGGGGTCGCGCGATCGCGACCCTTGCTGGAAACAAATCCTTCTTCTCGCAGGATAGGGCACCCTCCCTCCTGGGCAAGTACCCTCAACGATCCTGTCCAGTGTCCCAGGCAGTGCACCAGTGTGATTTACCCTAAGCTGACGCAGGCACCGCAGACGTAGTACCTATACCCTAATCTCAAGTCCTTCCCTCAATCCTGAACTGTCCCTCTGGCGCACTGACCTTCTTTCGTGGGCGCAAATTGTACCTGTCAACTCCAGGCACTGTTTCATCAACAAAAAGGGGTTGAAACTCAGGCTCAGAAAGGCAGGAGGACTCAGATGCCTGTGAATCAGATGGGGGAGAAACTGGGGCTGCCCTTGTCTCCGGAGGGACTGCCTCAAGCAGGGCGGCGTCACTCTCTGCTTCCGTCTGCACCCCCCTTAGCTGGGCGTCAGAGAAGGGAACAAAGCCGGACACCCTTTCCCCTTCTTGATCAGCAATGCCGCCTCGCACCCACTTGTCGTAGGGGAGTGGGAGAGGTATCTTTTTACAATGAGTACCATGCACCCAATGTTTCCGGCCGTCGAGTTTCACCGCTGTTCGGGTGGCAAGCAGGACCAACAGGGGGCCCTTCCAGCGGGGCTCCAGGCAGTTCTTCCTCTGGAAGTTCTTGACAAGAACCTCATTTACGGGCTGTAGCTGATGCCCGGGTCCCTCTGGTACTGGCTGCAGTGTCTCCTGAATCTGTTGATGAAGAGAACGAAGATCTTTAGTTAACTCATACAAAAAGTCTATAAGCAAAGGGTGCTCTATCTCAGAGAAGCGCTTGGGCCTTGGAATGCCCCAGATATTAGCAGGGTGACCAAACACTACCTCATACGGTGACAACCCTGTCCTAGAGTGTGCCGTCACCCTGGTGGATAACAAGGCCAGGGGCAACGCATCTGGCCATCGCAATCCTGTGCTTTCCTGTATCTTTGCTAGCTTCAGTTTGAGAGTACCATTGTACTTCTCAACCAGACCTGCTGACTGGGGGTGATTGGCTGCATGAAACTTCTGCTTGATGTGCAGACCTTCGCACACCAGTTGGATGACCTTGGAATTTAAGTGACTTCCGTTGTCACTCCAAATCACACGTGGCAAACCGAAGCGCGGGAAGAACTCTTTTAGGAGTGCCTTCGCCGTCGCCATAGCCGTATTCTCTTTAGAGGGGTAAGCTTCAATCCATTTACTGAATGCACAAATCACTACCAGCACATACTTCAAATTGTTGACTCGTTCCATTTCGATGAAATCCATCTGGAGTACCTCGAAAGGGAAGGAAGGCGGTGCAAAATTACCAGAGGGTGTAGGAGTACCTTTCCCAGGATTATGTGTCATACAAATCATACAGTGTTTCACTAAATGAGTGGCTACCTTGGAAATATTGTCGTTCTGCCACACTGGGTCCAACACCTTACATATTCCCTTGGCGCTAATGTGGGCTGGGCCATGGGCCATGGTAACCACAGGAAGTACATAAGCATTAGGTAACATCCATCGCTGTTTCTCGGACTTATCAGTCTAGCACCCATTCTCATCCAGACGCCCTGTACTCTCGGCCATATTGCCAATTCGTCTAGGGTTGCCTCACTTTGTATCCCTTTGACACTCTCTACTGTATCCTCGAACATTCTATTGTCTGGGACCCACCAAGCCGGACCTGCCACAAACATCTTTTTCATCTTCGATCTCACTGTCTCTTTAGCTGTTTGATCTGCAAACGCATTTCCTCTACCAACATCATCTGTTATTGCTTAGTGGGCACAACATTTTATTATCGCTAACGTTTTGGGAAGTGTTAGGGCTGACAAGAGTCTATGTATCAATGGGCCATTCTGTATTCGTAATCCATGTGATGTTAAGAATCCTCTCTCCGCCCAGAGGCATCCAAAATTATGGGCAACCCCAAAGGCATACTGGCTGTCAGTATAAATATTGACAGCCAGTCCCTCACTCAACTCACAAGCCCTAAGAAGAGCAACCAGCTCCGCAGCTTGGGCTGATTGGTATGGGACACAGGATGTCTCAACTATAGTGTGTAATGTTGTAATTGCATATGCTGCAGTGGTGGTGCCATCTGGTAGTTTGAAGCAAGAGCCATCGACATATAGTTCCCCTTGGGGTTCAGATAGGGGAACATCAGTCAGGTCTACCCGTCCTTTCGTCTTCTCTTCCGTTCTGTATACACAATCATGTGCATCTATGTCATTGCCCGTCGAAGGGAGGAGTAGTAACGTGGCTGGGTTCAGAGTGGCACATCTTTTGATGGTAATGTGCGGAGCAAACAAGGTTAGTTCATATCCAGTCAGACGTGCACTAGTAAGGTGCTGTGTCTTTGTCTTGTTAAAAAGCGTATCTACAGCATGAGGTACCATTACTGTGAGCTCAGTATCAAGAACGAGCCCCGCCGATTGTCTGATAGAAACTGCCACTGCCGCGGCAGCTCTCAGGCAGCTCGGGAGTGCTCTGGCTACGTTATCCAGCATCGCAGAAAAATAAGCGCAGGGTCTTTGCTTACCACCAAAGCCCTGTGTTAGAACAGAAAGCGCGCAACCGTCTGCCTCATGTACGTAAAGCACAACAGGCTTCTGGTAATCAGGAGTACCAAGCACAGGAGCAGAGCAAAGCGCAGCCTTTAATTGCTCAAAAGCTTGCTGGCATGCAGATGTCCAAGGCAGTGGTTCATGCACTTCTTTGGTGGTCAGGTAAAGGATGGGTTTTGTTAGTAAGGAATAATTGGGGATCCAGTGTCGACAATACGAGGTAATGCCAATAAATGCGCGCACTTCACGTTGAGTCTTAGGAACAGGCATATTAGTGATAGCAGCTATGCGCTCAAGTGTTAGCTTGCGACCCTCCTTCGACAGTAGGTGACCTAAGTAGGTGACCTCCTGTCGACAATATTGAAATTTAGAAAGGGACACCTTACGGCCATGATGTGCCAAATGCAACAGCAATTTAACGGTGGCATCTCTGCAACCATCCTCAGTATCAGAGGCCCCGAGGAGATCGTCAACGTACTGCAATAGCACATTACCAGTGGGGAGCACCAAAGAATCCAATTGACTTTTTAGAGCTTGACTATAGATACTAGGACTTTCTGTATAGCCTTGAGGAGCACGACAGAATCTAAAACTCCTGCCAGCTAAGGCGAATCCAAACAGATATCTGCTATCTGTATGAATTGGAATGCTAAAGAAAGCATTCTTCAAATCAATGACAGAAAATAATTTTGCTGACGGGGGAATCATTGTCAATATCGTGGTAATGTCTGGGACTACAGGATATTGGGGCACAACTATTTTATTGACCTCTCTGAGGTCAATTACAAAGCGATAAACATGCAGGTGAGCATCAGAAGAGTCCAAGGGGGCCCTCTTAAGAATCGGAAGGATAGGGCTGTTACACACATTCGCTACTGTCTCCTCAACCACACCAGACTTAATCAAATCCTGTATTATTTGCAACAAAGCCCTTTCTCCTGCTTGTGAAATCTTATACTGGGGAGTACGTGGCAATACAGCATTATCGTTAACCGTAATAGAGACTGGCTGGATCTGGAGTAACCCTACATCCGTGTCTCCTGCTGCCCATAAACTAAGGGGCACCTCCTTGAACTCTGCGGGGAGGGGTGCATCTTTTGCAAAGCATTGTTTTTCACGAGCCACTTGTGGCCCAACAGTCATGTAAACACCATCTGGAGAACAAAAGATGGTGGTATGTAATCTCTTCAACAAATCCAATCCCATCAAATTCTCCCCAAAATTTGTCATTAACAGAAATGGCGAGTCCACCGTAAAGGGACCTATAGTCAAAGCAAGAGGTTTGGAAATGGGGCTAACAACCGGCATGCCTGAAGAACCTACCGAAACATTGTTTTGGCCAGACAGAGCTGCCCCTGGGACCAGCGGCCGAGAGACAGAGCTATTCAAGTAAGAACTTCTTGGGCGTGCCCTGTAAATCCGCAGTGACATAAGGTCCCCGCTGATCTACGGGCACTGGAGCCGGTCCCTTACCCTGTCCCTGGCTGTCCTAGCTGTGGGACATCCCCGTCACTTTGTCCATGTCATAGTCGTCATGATAGTACTGCCTTCTCCTATGGTCGTCAAAATAGTTCTTGCTCTGCTGATCATACGATGTATCCTCAAACGGACCCTCTCTGCGGCCACCTCCTCCTCTACCACGTCCTCTAGAACCCCTACCTCTCGGGGCTTCAACTTTCTGCAGCAACTCCGGACACTCACTTCGCCAATGCCCCTCCTTTTTACAGTACGCATATTGGTTGCGCCCTGCGGGTGCACCCGATGTACTGTTCCGGTCAGACCGGGATCCCCACTGAGCGGGACCCGAACCCCTTCCTCTACCGTTCCCCCTTGCCACCTGCTGCATCAACACCCTCGTCTTCAACTCCTTTGACTTTTTTTCCACCTTCTCTTTGTCCTCATTCTCCCTATGCTCGTAGTACTGTGCCATACTCAATATTACTGACGGGGAGGAGGTGGTCCAAGTACTTTCCGCTGCCTGCAACCTAGTCACAATCTCAGGAAGCAAATTAGTGACAAACCTGTTGACGAGCAGATGAACACCATCCTCCAGCGATAGATCCTGACTACTAAAATCCAGAAACACCCCTTCGAACCTAGTAAAGAAATCGGACACACTTTCATCCTTCTTCTGACGACATGCAGTCAACTTGTCCCAATCCACTCGTCTTGGCGGGATAAGGGAGTGCATGTAAGTGATAATACGTCCCGGCAAAGCTAATAGCACCGCTTTCGGCTTCTCACCAGGCTTGCGCTCCTTATCCCATGCCCTGATCTCATCCCATGTTCCACCCAATTCCACCACATGATCCTGCATATGCACTTGCCTCCATATATCTACTGGTACTAAAAGGCCAAAAAACAACTCTATATCAGCTAAGGTCATCACTGTGGAGGAGGACGCCTCCGTCAATTCTTTACAGTACGCTGTTGGATTTTTCAGAGGGTCCAGCAACTGTCCTTTTAGGGATATTACCTCACTCCTCTTCCAAGGAGTGTAGATCCACTGTTCCTGGAAATGGGCCGCCACTCGTGGGCGAGTAACAATATTATTCCCATCTCGCAACTCTGGTATTTCGGGGTGGTAAATGGGATGAACTTCCCTCATGGGGAACTGTGACACTGTTGTCGGGACCTTCTGGAGCAATCTTCCCCGATAACCCACCAATGTCGTCACATTACTGAAAACCTAATTTGGGGCCATATCTGTAGTATATACCCTGTCCCGAATGTCATAAATTATCTGCGGTGCAATACCCTTGAAACACTGTTCCCACAATCCTATCAGTGTGGCCGACATATGCTTAAGAGCATGTTGCTGTATAAACGGCTCATAATCACTCATCATGCTCCACACATCTTCCACACTATAAATCGGATTCCGGGCCCATTGTGCAGCCTGGTCAGCCACCATTCTCTTTTCCTCATCACCCACAGCAGAGCGCACCAACACTTTATCCATGCGTTCACGTGCCGCTGCCCAATTCACTTCATGCGCTCCACGCACAGGCGTCTCGACATTTCACGATGTCTGAGGTAACACACCCAAAGTGGAAAGAGCAGATGAAGAAACAGGTACCATCGCGCTCAAAGACTGTGTCGCAGGAGTAAGAGGAGGCATGACCACGGGGTCGGGAGACAGAATAGAGGAACGGACGGCACCCGCCCCTGTAACTGGCAAGATTGGGGAAGAAGCGGCGGGGCCGAGGCTGAAGCAGTAGAGCTAGGAACAGAAAGAATGGGAATAATAGAACCAGAAGCCGAAGACTGAGGTGTCGGAATCACGGGATATAGCCGTTCGGGGGCATAAGGAGGTGGGGGTCGAGAATCCAACAACTCCTCAACAAAAGCATCACCTTCCTCCCTAGCCACATAACACTTATCACTCTGTAATCGGAACTTCCTGTCTGCACACTCTATGCCTTTCTCGATCTTTTCTCTATCATAAGCTATTGCCTTCTGCGTTATCGTTTGCATCTGCCCCTCCAGGCTTGCTTCTCTGCTCTCATACGTCGCTGCTTCGCTTCCTTCTGCCATGTTCTCAAAGAATCAGACATCGACTGTCTGCTCTTTTGGCGAATAATTTGTCCTGCAAGTAATTCAACTTCTGCTCATCAAATGTGCCAGTAAGCGGCCACTGTAGATTGACATTGTCCCTCAGTATATTTATTCCACAGTGTGCTAAACCTAATAGGGCCAATGCCATGCTTGACGTATACATCAAAATTTGGGGTACTCCTCTGAGGCGCCGGCTGCCTCTTCTTCCAATAGAGCTTCAGTGGAACAACACCGACATCCAAAACACCCTAACTTACTTAGACAAGGCATCTTAATATAAGACACATACACTGTCCCCAATGGACAAATAGGACACCAACCAACAAATGATCCAAGAACCAAATCCAAGCGGTCCAAAACCGCACAAGACAGTCCCAGACTGTACCAAGACAAGAAGACGGGCTCTAGCCCCAGACCTTTTGAAGAGTAAGCCGAATTTCCAGTTGGCCTGGCAGATTGTTCGCAAACAGCCCCAAACCTTTTCAAGAATGGGCCGAATTTCCAGTTGGCCTGGTAGACTGGTCACAAACACTCCGCGTCTTCAAGGGTCCGCAAACCCACCAAGTTCAAGACAAGACAGTCCAGAGACTGTACCAGACACAGCCCGTGGGCTCGTGACGTTCAACCATGGCACCCCATTTACCAAGAATTCAAGCCACTCACCTGGTGCACTCAGGTCGAGCAATATTATTCTCCACTGCCGACTCTTCCGACCAAACAGTCAGATCCAAGGTTCCGCCTTCTCAGGAATCCGGCCGGTGACCACTAGACGAGTAGTCGCCCGATCAGACGGACGGGGCAGCCAAGAGAACCGGGCTCTTATCGTGTGGGGATCCCCGATCCCCCCACCCGACCGGACACCACCCGACCCCACAACCCGATTACGGGCGAGTTGGGTCAACTTGCGGAGTCCCTGTTCTGGCGCCAACTGAAGGAAGTGGCCCGAAAAGGGTCACCCGGGTTTTCTACAACCTCCTTGTAGCCTTCCCCAAAATGAAGAGTCGGTCAGACAGTAGAGAATACAAACAGTTGTTTATTAGAAATGCTCTGCAGAGGAGTCCAATCTGACCTGCACCCTAAGATGTCTGCCGAGGGACTGGCCCCCCAACAGTCTGCAACGCATAATCATTCCTCCAACAACCCCCAACCACGCCCACAGTGGAAAGTTACCGGCTCAGGCCGAACATCAACAAAGGAGGCACTGCTGAGATGAGCTACCACCTTCTAGATGGGTACATGTTATCATTCTCTCAAGGTTGCCGTGCTGGGGCTCGGCGTCTCCTAACGTGGGAGCAGAACTACACACAGGGATAGGTATACGAGGGCAGAATGGCCTATTCATTAGTGAGTCGGAATCCAACCTTGAACAGAAAAGGAAATAATAAAATACAGCGTTCTGCTGAGGCAAGCAATACGAAAAGTGAGGCCTAGTACAGACACAGCCTAATAGGGATTACGAAATACAAAATGGAGTCACACTCGCTAACTGAAGCTCGGACATGGCGGGGATAACTCAGTGGGTTACATAACATGAATACAAATGGTGTCTCATTTAGCCGCACACTGCTAACCTAATATAGCGTAAAACAAATATATATACGAGAATGGGATTTTCATAATCGAACATACTAGACATGTGTTTCAGAATATTTGTCCTTCTTCGGTAAAGAGTAACAACCTAAATTTAGGGGTGCTGGTAATGCTGCTGATCCAGGGTAAATGCTGGCTAACCCTTACTCGTCATAAAAAACGATTTTGCCAATGAAACTCTAATGTGCACTCTGCACATGTCTTGAAAAATACCATTGAAACTGAGAAAGGTTGACGTGCCAGCACCATAAAATTGTGCTTGGATTTGTAGAAATAGAAGAATTTTGAAAATGTAGTTTAACATGCTTATTAATTGATTACTTTGTTACTTTTAACAAATTTGTAATGAAAGATTATTGGTGAAAAATGATTGCTATGATGAAAATTAACAAAGATTACTAAAATGCAGCAGTACCTCTATGTAATAATGAGTGTCCCAAACAATTGTGCAAATATTAATGATGAAAAATAGCATCTTTAACTTCTTCATTGTAATGGACCATAGCAAATGAAAAGTTGGTGCAATTAGCTTATATTTTTACGTATATATGAATAAAACTGTCAGCATAAAAGCTTTGTATTCCTCGCGTCTTAGTATAGTTTGTACGTATGTGTTTTCAAAATTTTAGTAGTAGGCTAAGAATAGTTTGCACATATGTATTAGTGGTACGCCATATTTAGATTTAAACATGTCTGTGCACTAACCATTGACAAAAGTTACAATTATTTCATTATATGACATGCTTGATTGAATTTCGTTATGCCTGAACTTAATTATGAGCTCATTAACTAATTAAGAATGTTGATTTTAAATACATTAAATTGCCTTTTTCCTTAGGGCCTGCACTGTCTCATAGCTTGGTGAGAAGGACTCTTGCTACACTTCTCAGCAATATAACTTTATTTGTACTATTCACATGACATTCCTAAAAGAAACAGATATTTTTCTTGATACTTCTTTGTGAGTGAAATAATGAGAACCCGATCTCTTAACCTGACTACATGAAGAGCAACAAAGTAAATAAGCTCTTTGTCAACTAACCTCTGTGGTCGGAATGGACAGTCGTTTCTCATGACGGACTTGGGAAATAATCAGAAACTTACAATTTGTACCTTGTAAGCAGAAGATGGTCACATCTCGATCGGACCATAATGGAGTGAAAATTGATGTCACAGTTGGACGATTTGGAGTATAAAAGCTGACTTCCCTTGGAGGAGGGGGTTGCAGTTATTCTCTTCTTTGGCTGTTCTTTAGTTGTTCTTTTTTGCTTTCCCTAGAGAGGGGGGACTTCATGCAGAGATCATTCTAGATTCGATCTGAGTCCTATGACAGAGCCCCTTTTCTTTTCCCATCTACTGGCATTCATTGCTGATGTACTTGCCTACAGGGCGATTTGGAACTGTCTGGTGAGAAGACCAGACCATACCTTTTCCTGATTATAGCTCCATTCCCCTTGCCCATGGAATTTCCTTTGCCTAGCCTTAACCAGACCCTTTTGCCCATGCCAAGAGAACTTTTCATAACTGTCCTCCTGCTCTTGTTGGTGGTAGGAAACCCTAGTCTAGCTACCTGTTAGAAATGGGATTTCTGGTTGGCAAGGGCATGCGCCTAAGCCAGGCAGTAACCACCACTCTAGTAAGGGCTAGGGAGTTAAACACCGAAGATAACCCCTGCTCCCCCCCTTGATAGCTTGTCAGAGCAGTCAGGCTTATCCCAGAGGCAATGTGTGTAGCGTTTGCGCAACACACTCACACAGCAGTGACACTACTAGGCACACCACAAAAGAAACTCCACACAAGGTTATATCAAAAATAGCCTTTGTATTACTCATAAAACACATTAGAACATATCACATATATACACTGTGCCACCAGGCACTTGTCATGTATTTACAGGGATTACATATAACATTTGGCCAATCGGGCCATTGTAAAAAGAAAACACATCACAGTAAGGACAACCAGTAACGACTGGCTAGGGCCCCCCCTCAGCATAACACATTATGCAGAAACATCAGCAGTAGTGAACTAGAGTAAATACTAGGAACGTGCACACATTACCAAAGTAACAGAGAGGCTGGGTGCCTAAACACCATCACTGGACAGCATCAGCAGTGCACATGAGTACATCACTTTGCACCAAATTGCCCCCACTAGCCTCCACTAGCTAGAGGCAGCTGCCCACCACTCGTGGTGCAGCCGCCTGGTAACCGAGGCAGGGGCCCGCTGTGGACTCACCCCGTGATGCCCCAGGAACAATAGGAGGCCCCTAACAGGACACACCCACTGTCAGCTGCCAGGGTGCAGCTGCTGGTGACCAAATGCATTGGAGACCTCTCCGGTCTCAAGCTTCCAGGGTCGGGCAATCCCTGCAATGCCACCCAGACAGAACAATGCCTCCCGAGGGCGGGGACAACCTCACTTGGTCTCCCCACCACCACCTGCGAAGTCAACAAACGGCCCCAAAGCGGCCGCCCGCTACCCTGCGTGTACGGCTGCCGTCATGTGGCAAATGAGGGACGGTGATTTCCCTCCAGCCGGCTCTTCCCCGGGTCACTCACCTCCCCGCCAGGCTCTTGAAGGAAGCGTCACTTCCTCTGGGCCGAGCGCAGCCACACAATCCTTTTGGGCAGCAAGTCTCTAGTAGGTCAGGGCCATCCGCCTTGGCTTTCAGGATGACGGTGACCCGCGACCATGCGGTGTAGCTCCTCAGCTGCGGGGACACAAAGGGGCAGGACGCGGAGCGAAGTCTCTGTCGGCCCCGGTGTCTCTGGCCTCCTCCGTGAATCCGGCCCCACCCACAACCAGGCTAAGGAACACGCGAGGCTCTCCTCCTCACGGGAGCCCCCACCCACAGTCAGGCATCCTCTGCCCGACTTCCATGACTCCTCACGGCCCAAGGATGTGGAGCGAGGCTCCGCCGGGCCCCGAATCTTCCTGGCCCTTGAAAACCGGAGTGCTCACTCAGGCGCTCTCTCTAGCTCTCCCGTCTCCAGGCAGATTCCTCCAGCACGACGGGCGCCGGAAACACACACGGCCTCCGCGTGTCCCAGCCACGCAGTGATTAGTGAGGAGGTAGACCGCACAGCGCCGCCACATGCTGCAACAGACTGGCAAGTGCAGAGTCCAAAGCGCTCACCACACACTGGGCCAACTCCTGGGGGGCAGGCTCAGGCCAGCACACCTGGATGGGCTGCCAGGAGTCTAGATGGCGGTCTCCTGGCAGCCCATCGATCCCCCTGGTCCCACGCAGTCTCCTCCCGCTCCAAGTACAGTTCCAAAGACATGGGGTCACAGCCCCAACATTTATACTAAAAGTGTCTTTGTTCTCCCCCCTGCCACAAACTCTGTGCCCGGTCCAAACCAGTTCTGGGGGGCACTTACACCTCTCTTTTCAGGTGCACAACAACCCTCATTGTTAGTGTGTAGGCTCTGGCCCCAGACACACCACAGGGGGCGGAGCCAGCATTATGTAAGGCAGGCACAGTCCTATTCAAGGTCAGGTGCTACTCCTCCCACTACTCCAAATGCAGGTCGCCTATTCAGCCTAGCGCTGACTCACCCAGCCCCTCTGGAGCCACTGCACCTCCCCAGCCCCTGTCATCCAGAGCCAGACATGCAATACACAACAGGCAGGCACAAAGACACATAGCACACAGAAATGCCCACTTCTAAAAGTGACATTTCTAAAATAGGGATAATAAATCTGCGAACACCATTACGCAGCATTTATTACCACTATTGCAAACATACCAAACTTGATCACGCCACCCCTCTCTTATCAGGAATTACCACCGAAACACATATCAGGGAATCCCCAATGCATTCCTATGAGAGGGCAGCCTCACTGCAGGAGAAACCAAAATGGCTGCTTGTCACTACCAGGACATGCCACACATGTTAAGGCACATGTCCTACCTTTACCTACATTGCACCCTGCCCATAGGCTAGCTAGGGCCTACCCTAGGGTGACTGATAGTAAGTGGAGTCACAGACCGTGGCAACCACTTTATGTGCCACGTCACAGCGGCAGCAAATCTGTGCTCGTAGGCCCTGCAATGGCAGAGGCCTGAGACAGGTTTGAAAGGCTACCTTGGTGGGTGGCTTAAGCAGCGCTGCAAGCCCACCAGTAGCATTTAATTTACTGGCCCTGGGTAGATGAGATACCACTTTACAAGTGGACTGATAGGTAAATTATATACGCCCAAACAGGTGTAGACCAATCTTACCACGTTTAACATAGAGAGCACATGCACTTTAACACTGGACAGCAGTGATAAAGTGCCCGAGAGTCCTAAAAACCACCAATACCAGGTCAGAAAAAAATACCAGGAGGAAGGCAAAAAGTTCTGGGATGACCCCAAAAGGGCCAAGTCCAACACTATCCTTTCGTAGACTCTTTATTTCAGCAATAGATTTATTCTGACCAATGTGTAGTTTTATAAAACATGCTATAAGACTCATGACTGAACTGCTTAAAATATTTCTTATATGCATTGATTCTGGATCTTTAATACAATAAATAATCAAAATGTGTATGAGTTTTTTATTGTTTGAGTCTTAAATGTTCTTTCCACAGAAACTGTGCTTACAAAGATTGATTTCTAATGCATGATAGAGAAAGTCATAGATTGTTTTCAGAACATCAGGTTCTTCTGCTATTGTTCCGCGTGAAGCTATAGCAGAGCTACTGGTTTGTATGATTCTTGTCAGATTGAACTTCTTCAGGGGGTTCGGCTTCCTGTTGTCATCCTTTACATTTATAGTATGGTTCTGAGGGTGGTGTATTTAAATTTGATCAATAAACATGTGAGTTGGCTATCAATTAATGGTCCTTATCGGGTGGCCAACGGTTGGACACCATCATTTCTCACCCTTCACTGTGATAAGCAAGAACATTCTCTGTGGGTGAAGTATAGAATCTGATTAAAGTGACTAAGTTAGTAAGATTTGGTCCCAGAAAAACTTCCGCTGCAACACTGTTCACAGTCTTCTAAGGTTTCTGTACCACTGCCAGTGTGCAGATGCATCCCAGAGCTCATCAGCTCAACGACTTAACAAGGAGCCAATCACAAAAGGGGTAGGGAGACTCACTGCTACACCTGTACCAGGACTTAAAAACTTCTCAGCCGATGGCAACCTTGCCCATGCCAACTTCACCCAGTGTCAACTCTGTCAATGCCAGTGTCCCTCTTTTGGTTCCTCCAATGCTCTCTCCCTGTCTAATCCATTACCACCTCCCTAAGAAGGAGCTCTGCTAGTGCATTCCATCCCCCTTACAATTAATGCCCTGACATTCTTCCAGCTCATCATCATGCCCTCCAGTTATCCACCACTTTACTTTTTATATTCCACATCCATGAAACCCAGACACTGACACCAACCTTGAGACTGAGATGACAGTTTTTGAAAACAAAATAGAACTTCAGTCAGGCTGATCACAAGGCAATTCCATATTGGCAAAAGTGGTGTATGTACTCAAATTGAAGTTGGCCTCACCACTCAAAAAAGAAAAACAAGAAATAATGGAAAATGCGGTCTCATCACATCACCCTGGACTTCCACTGCACTGGGGCAGGAGACCACATGGGGATAAAATTGGAAGGCCCATACTTCACACCATGCTGAGTAGGATGCAAGGGAACATTCAGTGTAGTGTAGGCCAAGCATGGGACAAAGAACATTACAGTATAAAGTGGCAGAGACATGGGAAAGAAATACAGCGGCTCAATGCCACTTTCAAAAGCACTCTGCAACAGTCTGGTAACAAACCACAGGATTCGCTGGAGTAAAACCGGTGAAGTCATATGCAAACATTTAAGTGTCTTGTGCAGGTGGATGGTGGCCAGAAAGTGAGGAAAAGCCTTTGTTTGAGTTTAGGATAGGGGCCTCTTTCCTGGAAACATATCTGTGATCCATCTGTGATTCGTATTGGTTTCTGATCTTCTTTCAGTGCAATGGAAGAGAAAGAGCCCTGATGCAACATGTATGTATGTGGTATTTTATAGCGCAAACCCAGGTAAGACACAGCATACTGCTGTGCAGGGTCAAAGCCAGAGACACAGTCAATATTCGACAGGAGGAAAAGCTGATTTCCAAGAGCGAGAGTGGACTATTACTGCATCATGATGTAGTGTTCTTTAAAATGGGTGTGTTTTTCAGCTCTTTCCCTGTATGCATGACGAAATGTTGCTGCTCTGTGATGAAATGGAACATTGGTGGTGATTTGACAGCAGCAACACGGTCTCTTCTAGAACGGTGGGCAAGAAACAAGAAGAATGTGCCTTCAGTGCAATGCATGATCTCTTCCAGCGGCGGCTCCTCCGTTATGGTGGAGGAGCGTCTCCCCCCCTGCCAGCCTCAAAATAAAAAATAAAACGATAATAAAACGTGTTTATTATCATTTTATTTTTGCTTCCATTGAATGAGGCTTGGGGGCGGGGCCATCGTGGGGAAAGTTAGGAGGGGGAGTGGTGAACACGGTATTCAGTGCACATGTGGGTTTGGCCGGCCGTCTAAGGACGGCCAAACCCTCATGCGCACTGAAGCTGTCTCCAACCCAGCTGTGTTGCCGGGTTGGAGACAGCAAAACACAGGCTCCCAGTCTCCCTGGGAGTGCAGGGCACTCAGGCCAATCCTGATGCTGCTCTCATGCATGCATGAGAGCAGTGTCAGGATTGGCCGCAGGGGAGGCTGGGAGCCTGTGCTGCAGCGAGGAAGAAACAGAAGAGCGGTGTTTTGGCAGATGCGATGCGGTAGGTAAGTTATTTTTTTTAAAACTTTTTATTTTACTGTTTTCTTAGCTGTGTTACCCTTTGCCTTCCCCCCTCCCCACCGCCCGCCACTCCGACGGCACACCAGCCGCTACTGATCTCTTCACCGTTCATTTATTACAATGGTAGTGTTACTTATGCAGACTTATATAACTGCTGGCCAATTAAACGTTGAGCTTCAGTAAAAAGGATTATTAATCAAGGGAGTGATCAGAGCACCTGTGTGTTATCTTTTTCACTCTTCTTTGTGATTACATGACATGCATGCATAAACGTACAAAAACAGTTTGTATTTGTTATTACCCCCTTTTAATACTGATGTGATACCCAATGCAAATTTTATTTGCTGGGCGACTTTCTTGCCCCATAGTTAACACCAGAGACTAAATAGCTCCTATAACAAGCATTTGCAATGCAATAGGCCTCGCATTTACTTTTAGTTTTAGCTATTGGCATTGTAAATGTCAATGCCAATTGCTTAAACATTTGCAAATGCGAGACCTATTGCATTGCAAATGCAATTTTGGAAAAGCGCCCCATGCCGTGCTTTCACAGTAATGTCGGCCACTCCCCTTTCTTTAGACAAGCCGCGTCTAAAGAAAGGAGCGCACCCGCCATTGAAAGTGAAAGCACTGTATGGGGCGCTTTTACAAAAAAGCATCTTTTTGTCAAGTGACAATCAAATGCGTTTTTTTTTTTAAAAGTGCCCCATGCCGCTTTGGCGGACATTTATACGTTACTATGTAGTTCCCTTGATTTGCACCATTCACAGACTCGTCTAGCCCTGTATACATTTCATCAAGTATCTTCTGAGAGGTGTATTGTCCAGAAGGGCTTCCTTGTTGTCCACTAAGTTGTCATTCTCACAGTGAGCTATTGCTTGTTCTTAGCATATTCAGTCATGGTACTCTAGGACTCTACGGTGCACACGAACGACTGTTTTTAGCAGTCGCTAATGGAGAATTGGGCTGCTACCCTATGATGCGATTTGTTAACCTGTTACCAACTGGCAAAATAAGGTTTGCGAGTCGCTATTAGGAAGTGGCATGCCAAGGAATCTCTTCCTAATAGCGAGTCACAAAGGCATGTACAATTGTTTTGCCATCGGAATGCGGTCGCAAAATAACCGCAGTTTACCACCTACTTCAAGTAGGTGGTAAGCCAGTCACAAACGGGAAGGGGTCCCCAGAGTACCCAGAATGGTAGCGATGACGTTTTTTAAAAAGAGGGGTCAGCACAGACGTCAATTCACCAAAATGCCAGGGGTAGCGGAAGTGACTTCACATGTCCTTTGGCCTTCACTTTCACTCACACGTACACACGCTTACACATACTCACATATTCACACATACACTCTGCCTACGCATAAACACGTATTCACACTCTCTTACTTAAAAAGTCAAAACTGCAAGCACGCACACAACATACATACATTTAAAAGCATTATTTTTTATTACCTCAGCTGCCAGGGAAAGTCATATTCCAGCTATTTTACCCGAATTCTTATTAAACTAATAGCGAATAATGTAATATTATTCACTATTAGTATAATAAAAAATTGACGAAAAACAAGGAGATTGAAGCCCCCACTGACGTCTATAAGGACGAGCTGCTTCTGTTCCTGGCACTGATTTTCCCACTGCTGACGCTAGGGGTCGTAATGGCAGTGCCATGGGTCACAAGGAGAAGGGGTCACAGAGCGACCCCTGGCGGCCCCTAAATGACGTCCATGCGGGGCAGTGGTCCCACAGAGCACTGCCTCCCCTTAAAAAATTAAAACAGAAATTTCAAATGTTTCTTTTTGAAATGCATCCCGTTTTTCTTCAAGGAAAACGAGCTGCATTTCAAATAAAAAATTATTTAAAAGCAAACACAGACATGGTGGTCTGCTGTCCCCAGTAGGCAACCATCCCTGTGTTATTGCCCATTCCCAATACGACCTGCCTCTCCAATATAAATGAAGCAGGTCATTTGCAATCCGATTGGGAATCGCTTAAATGTGTCTGAGACACATTTGTGCATTTCTATTGTGTGACTCGCTAAAATGAAATGAGTCGTACATGTGGCAACAAGTTATTTTGAAATCCTAAAGTTCAGCATGAATGGCTGCTGAGCCATCCTGCGTGAAGGTGGCTGTATGGCTGTCACTAATACTATTATCAAAACATCTCTTTAGCATCTAGTCTTTCTTGCCACGGGACACCATGACAGACTTGACTATCATTGGCTGATGCAGACGTGCCAGTGCTTTGTGTCAGGATCCGGTCATCCATGCTGTCTTCAGTCTTCTGTTGGTGCTTGAGTATCTTCTATCAATAACTTGATGTTATCATCATCATCACTTCATATCATATGGGTGAGTTCTGTATCTCAGTGACATCATGCCTTTCTGTCACATCATCAGCTTTTGTGGTTGCACCTAGTCAGGAGCGAAACATGTGACACTGTAAACTGCTTTTATATAAACATATTTTTTTTAAGGACCATACACTTTTAGAGCTGTTCAGAACTGAGTGATATCCTTAGGGCTGGCATGTAAATGGTCAACATTGCAATGGTCAGTGACCATTTTACTTTGTACGGTCTTATTTTAAAAATAAGGAAGCAGAAGATCATACCCAGCCAAGTAAAAGAGTACAGTGCCACGGGGCATGCCAAAGGTCAAATTTGTGTCACTGTTCAAAACCATTTGTAAACACAAAATATATATTCAGAAACATATTCTTATGCTGCATTTAACCGCGGGTGATCACGTAGCCGATCCCCAACCAACTAAGGTGTGAAAATTGGTTGTAAGAGTACAATAGGGAAAGACATTTAAGTGGGGTTAACCTAACACATGGCACCTGATGAACACAAGCAGAGTAGGTATGGAATAGTAATTTAACAATCAAACAAAACTCAGTAGGGCATCTGTTGAGAATCACGTATGCAAATGTGGAGCTAGTCTCTCCTTAAGCATAAGTATGCCATTCAATAAAGGACTTACTATGTGCAGTCACAGAGCCTGCCATTCAAAAAACACTGGGTGTGCGACCACTAAACATCTTTTTGCATTGTACCAAACCTCTTTTGGTAGTCAGAAAAAGTCCTGTGCTATGATTTCCGAATTACAAATAGGAGAGACCTGAACGTGGCATCACCCTCGTGTTTATGAGATATAGTCAGAGCCACTGGAGTTATGCGATTGTGTGGCCCCAGCGGTTTTCGCATAATTATTGATTTGCCGCATTTGGCGCATAATCCATCATCTGCTGCATAATCTGCAGATTTTAACAAAAAAAAGTGTTTGTAGCTCAGACGCTACGCAAAATTTGTTTCTAGCTCAAAAGTTACTAAAAACTGTGCGACGGGTGCTGCAGCGCAGTGGGAGGCCCTTTGCAAAGGTTGGATGGTCCCCTTTAAGTTGCTTGTCGCTAGATTTAGTTGTTAAACTGGTACCAAAAAGGTGCAACCTAAGCCCAAAGGGGCAGATTTACAAGCTCCCTTGCGCCACTTTTTGCGCCGCTCGTTGCGTCACTTTTGTGACGCAGCGGCGACGTAAACCATGCGCCACATTGCTTACTTTACAACGTGACGCATCTAGGGAGATGCGTCACGTTGTAGCCCTGCGCCACATGAAACCTGCGTCAGGTCTCATGTGGGCGTACCGTCACAGGGTGGGCGCTCGTCGCAGGAAAGCCTCGCAGAAGTGACGCAGTGAAAACTACAAGATTTCACTGAGTCACTTTTCCGACGCCGCTGCGACAAATCCTACGCCTGCTTCAAGCAGGCGTAAGGAGTGGTGCACCACGTTAGGGATGGGCGGCCCACGAGCATTGCTGGAGTTGCGTCGCACTTGCGACACGACTCCAGCAATGTGCCACCCTTCCGACGGGAGATGCGACACGCATCTGTTTATCTTTGCGCCGCGGTGCGCCGCATAGTAAATGCGGTGCATCTGTGGTAGCGCAAGGGTAAACGTGCGTGACGCATCTTTCCTGGCGCATCTCTGCTGATTTGCAGGGATGCGCCAGGCATTGTAAATCTGCCCCAAAGAGTGTTACCAAGTGTAAAAATGTCTAAATAATAAAATAATACTATCACAAAATGTGCCACATTATGCCGCATAATTTACCTTTTCTTACAGCATAATTTAGTAATCCCTGCCGCATAATTTGGCCCTTTCCGCCACATAATTCCAGGGGCCCTGGCTATAGTCAGATGTATCAGTGGTTGTGGCCACAATTGTGGTCTCAAATCATTAATTTGCCGCTGATTTGAGGTGGCTACTGATTAGCAGAAGGAAGTTTGTCCACCTAAAGCAACTTCCTCTTTGTGAATCATGACTGGTAGCCTCAAGAAGACCAGACATTGGTCCAGGGTACCACTGCATGCCGCCACTCATCATTCCACCTTGTTTTAAATCAGCACCTGTCTCTTTAAGGGACATAGGTTGCTTCAAATAAAATGTTTCCTTTTAGTAATAGGAACGTAGAGACGAGCCAAGCTGTCCATATAAGGCTTCCCTTCATAGCATTTGCGGAGGTCGTAGAATGCCTCCTGTGAATTCATAATTTGCGGTACAGTCACATCACAAAATAACAGCCATGTCGCAAATCCAGGCGGCGTGGAAAACCACAGACTGCTTTGAGACCTGGCCTTTAGTGCATCAGCCCCATAGTGTCTATTTGTCATTTAGTAGATCCTTAATCTAAGGATCTTCAAATTGATGTCCTTAGTGATCAGCCCTCCCTGAAACAAACATGTCTGGCAGCAAGGAAGGAAGATGTAGAGAAGTGTCAGAACAACAGGTGTGTGTGGTAGGACAAAGTAGAACTACATATGGCTGGTGTTGTACTTTTTCAGTTTACATCACATGGGAGTGTGATGTCACATGATTTGACTTGTCACTACATATGGCACTATGTATGGCTCAGTGATGTGATTTGTGAGAGCGCTCTACACTCTATCACTGTACAGACAGCTGTGTAGCTTCTGTGTCCCTTACACTGACATATATGTGAGATTTAATATGCCTATGGGCATATATTTGGGGTTAATAGCATTACTCCTAGAAAATCTGCTTGCACTGTGACAAGGGTGTCCTGGCCAGGGACTGGATAACATGTTTGGAGTGAATAGTTCCTTCATGTTGGAGGGTATGTTTTTGTACATGGACTGGAAATCACACTTTCACATGTGGTCATGAAGGGTCTTAGGTGCACCTGGTTCTATTGCCTACATGCACTTGCCTCTTTCTCATGAACTCTACTTGCTGCAGCCTCTAGCTCCTCTGTAGCAGTGAAGGGTTTGTCAGTGTCTGCTTCCCTATCTGTTGCCTGACTGTTTTGTGCCAGCTTTTTTTTTTATACCAATGTGTTTTTATCTATTTCCATTCAAGTGATCCAAAATATAAAATAGCTAGAAAGACCATGTTTGATTACACCGCCACCATATCAAATCTCAGCATCACTCCTCAGCTGTAATCCTTTTACACACTTTCTACCCAATATTACCCTTCCCTCGTCCCAAAGCTGCTAATCTTTGAAGCTTGAAAGACTTTTTTTTTTTTTAGAGTTTTATATAGTGCAAACTGGACCCGAAGGTATCAGAGTGCTTTACATGAGCACCAGTTTCATTACGGATGGACACATTCATTTTTGTTAGGCACGGGGAGATTAAGTGATTTGCCCAGAATCACAGGATGTTGAGACTCAAACCAGGTTCCCCAGCTTCGAGGTCGACCGCTCTAGCCGTAAGGCTGCATCCTGTCCCCAAGTCAGACTTTTTGTCTGTCAGTTTTGTTTAAAACACCTCCAGTGCATTGGACACCAAAATTCCCATAGCAAGAATTCATGAGATGATCCATAATTTCCCACATATAATGAACAATAACCCCTCAGGTGAACAGACCCCTCATTTCCAGGTCATATGCCAGTGTTCGTTAGCACCTTTTCAAGTATTCAAATGAAGGATGCCAAATATTATTTGAAACGGAGTTTGTACACGTTAGATGGCTTGCAGCATGTGACATGGCTAAACTGTTCCACAGGCTCTCACTCCCATGCAATTGGAAGATCGACGGAAGACCAGATGTTCCCCATTGTGATGCCATCATCAGTTTAGTCGCCCACAGAAAATGCTACTGACAACAATGCGATGACCTTTACATACAACCACAAAAATGTCTTTCTATGGGATTAGATACACTAAAATCTCTTTTATGGCCCTAAGTGGCTCTTTCCTAAAATAATTGGGATTCTTCGGCAGCGCCATCAATATATATCTCCGCTCCCACTATTCCACAGCCCCTGCAACAGTAAGTGCTTGGTGAAGAAAATATTGAATTCAACCTGCCAGGTGTGTGGTATCTGTTGAACATGATTTTCAATATATATATCCAAAAAATGTTCTCACTCCTCTGGTAAATGTCTTAATTCAGCACCTTTCCCCACCTTGCTTCATGGGCCCAGGAGCTTGTTGCAGGATAATATTGAATGCATATGGAATATTGCCCCCTTCAGGGAACCTTTGGTTATTACACGCGTCTCAATTACGTGTATGCCCGGGCAGCTGCATCCTTAACCCGTGGTTACATAAACTACTGTTGTTTTTGGAAATAGCGTAAACTCTTCCTCCATTTATCAAAGGGACAATGAATTTGAATAGAGAAGAAATCAGATGTAAACTGTATCCAGAAGAGAGGTGTGAGGAAAGAGATGTGTCCCATTTTAACTGCCACCTTGTCCCATACTTTACATGATGCTCTGATGGGAGTTCTTATGTATGCATTCAGTGGCCTATGTGTCTTGCGTCTCCAAGCGAGGTGCCCTAGGAAACCTCTCGTAATAATACAGTCCCTGTGTACCCTTAGCTTACTTAAAGACCTTTGCAGTCAGTCTGACTGGAGTTGAGTTGACCTATCATACTACAAAAAATTGGGCTCAACAAGCCCTCATGAGCCTTTGATCACTTGCATAGCTTCTATGGTACTGTAGGCTTAAATTCATTCCAAACAAAGTTTGAGATGCTTGTTGCAATCTCTTTCAGAGCTCTGCCAGTTAAGAAATTGGGAGAGCCTAAAACACATACAACACTCCAAAATGCTATCACAAGAAAATTAGAGACACCAAGAAAACACTAGTGGACCACATTGAAGGAAGCTCCAACAGCTGCAAGGAGGTCTTCTCGGTCATCAAAAATTTCACGTCGTCCTCAGCCACTGTCAACAACATTGCTGCCTCCCAACAACTCTGCAACAACCTATCCAACTTCTGCCACAGCAAAATCGCACACCAGCCCAACCCCAGAGAACTCATACCTAACATACCCATCACCAGCTAAGACGGCCACCTGACCAAATGTACAGCCCTTATCAGAAACAATGCAGCAGCAACCATGCAGACCATCAGCTCAGGGGCCCAATGCTTGCCCCCACCACCTCTACAGCATGGGAACATCGCCAATCAGCACCACTGTGGCCCACATCATCATCACGTCCTCCACTTTCCCCGATAAAAGTAAACTGGCCGAAATCAACTCCCTCCTCAAGAAGCCCACAGCTGGCCTGAATCAACTGAGCAACGTCTGACCCATCTCCTGGGACTCCTATCCAGCCAAAGTGATTGAGAAGGCCATTAACAAGCAACTTACAACCCACCTTGGACTTCGACAATTTCTAGACAACACACAAGCAGGATTCAGAAAAAACCACAGCACCAAAATAGCACACATTGTGGCCACCGACGACATTCAAAACATTCTGGGCCGAGGAGAAACAGCGGCAATCATCCTGCTCGACTTCTCCGCGGCCTTCGGCACTGTCTCCCACAACACACTCATCAGAAGACTCCACGAGATTGGCATACAAGGATCTGCTCTCAGATAGATCTGTTCCTTCCTCATGGGAAGATTCCAAAAGGTCAGGCTGTCACCCTTCCCATGCGAGACCAAGAAACTGAAATGCAGTGTCCCACAGGGATGGTCCTTCAGCCCCACTCTTTTCAACATATACATGACACCGCTAACCAACATCATCCAATCATAAGACATCACTGTCATCTCCTACGCCGATGACATCCAACTCATCCTCTACCTGACAGACAAGACAAACACCATCAGAACCACCTTCACCAACGGCATGACCATGGTAGCAGACTGGATGTGAACCAATTGCGTGAAGCTCAACTCTGACAAGACGGAAGTAGTGGTCTTCGGCTACAAGGCCTCCCCATGGGATTCCACCTGGTGGCCATCGAACTAGAACCAACACCCACAGACCACGCAAGAAATCTAGGGATCATCCTAGATGACAAGCTCAGCATGACAGCTCAAGTCAACACAGTGTGCAACTCCTGCTTCCACATCCTACCTATGCTGCGAAAGGTCTTCAAATGATTGCCCCAGACACCAGACTGACCATCGCCACAAGCACTTATCACTTATCACTAGCAGGCTGGACTAAGGCAACACTCTCTACGCTGGAATCTCCAAACAACTCATACACAGACTTTAGACCATCCAGAATTCAGTTGCAAGACTCATACTCAACCTCTCACGTCAAACCCACATCACACTTTCTCTTACATCGCACCCAAGACATGGAATAACCCCCATCAACACATCAGAGTTTCCTCCTCACTTTTTGAGTTGGGCAAGAAGCTGAAGACCTTGCTCTTCATTTAAGCACCATGGGACCACACACCTACACACCTTCCCGAAGCGCCTGGATACCCTCTCAGGTGATTAGTGTGCTATACAAATCAAGATAACATAATATTGATTCGACCCATTTGGGAAAGAAAGAGAGGAGACCATTTTGAGGTCGGTGGATTTCTTCATGCAATTGCAGGAAATTAGCACACAGTGCTTCCCAAACTTTTTGGAACATTACTTAATTTTTAGAATGACAAACTTTCACAACAAACCTAGCTTCAACAGAATTAATCAGGGCAATTTTTTAATGTAATAGTTGCATGCTTTGAAAATGCTGTGAATAACCAAAATAACATACTCTTTACACTTTTTTGTGTTCCTCTCTAACATCAATTGTTTGTAAATGATATGACCTTGACCGCGCCCTTCGAAATGTATTTATCGGACTATGGCTAAAGATATTGGTCTGCTCATAAAAGTAGCAGATGGTGAAATGCACTGGGGTGGAACACTTTTCAGAGTGGGGTACTGACCTTTGGCAATTGTTCAATAAATTACAAGGTATCTAAAAAATCTAGTGATTTTAGCAAATCGGAAAGACCCCCTTCTGCAGCAGAGTATGTGGTAAGGCCTCATATCCCCTTTTGTGTTAAAACGAGTTCCAATGGTACATTTTGGAATATATATATATATATATATCTATATATAGATTTATAGATATATATATATCTATATATATATATATATATAGATAACCTGGAGGCCCCATTAGTTTTGAAGTTTCACGAAGATTCATCAACGGCGCCAAAGATTTTGGCAAAAGAAAAAACGCTTTTTGAATAGAAACAAGGTCCTAACTATAACTACCTACTGGCCACAGCCAGTAGCCAGTAGGTAGTTATAGTTAGAACCTTGTTTCTATTCAAAAAGCGTTTTTTCTTTTGCCAATATCTTTGGCGCCGTTTGACGAATCTTCGCGAAATTTTCAAAACTAATGGGGCACTCAGGTCAGCTCCTGTCTTGAAAGTTTCGGGATGATTTATCAAGCGGGGGCTGAGAAAAAAGGGGGGTCCAAAAACGCATTTTCTCCATGTTAATTTCCATAGGAATATTTGGAAGAGGCTACAGCCCGAACTGCTGAACGGAATTACACCAAATTTGGCAAAAAGGTAGCTCTTGGTTCAAACAGCAACCTTTTTTCTAAATGGTGTAAATCTGTTCAGTAGTTCCTGAGAAATTCAAAAAATAAAAATATCGATATCTGAGCACCGAGGAGGATTTGCGACTCTTCCCGAGCACAAGCTTAATTCTGATTGGCTGCCAACACTCCAAACCAGAATGTGTTGGCAGCCATCTTGTGACTCGGTAACCGAGTCACAAGAAAAAGGGAAAAAAAAGTTAAAAATGAAGAAACGAGGGCAGGAGTGAAACACCCTGACTCCCTAGGCCTGCTCAGGGGGTCCCGGCCCAAAAAAAGTATTTTTAAAAAAAAAGTTCAGCCGGAGTCGCGCTGTGTGCACGAATCCAGAAGAAAATTTTAAAAAAAACGAAGTGTGGTCTCTCGCACTTCATTTTCTTAAAGCCCCCGGGTGGGACAGGTCCCGGGGGCAATATTTAATAATGGTTCGGGGGCCCACGAGGACCCCACAGCCCCTGGGACCGCCACCTCCCCGGGGCAATCCTTATTCAAATGCGGGGGGCTCGCGGCCCCCACGCTGCCCCGGGGACCGCCACCTCCCCGGGGCTTTTTTTTAAATCAAAGGTGTGGCGGGGCTCCTGCCCCCCCTACACTGCCCCGGGGACCACCACCTCCCCGGGGCACACTTTATGCTAATGCGGGGGTCCGTTACTGACCCCTGGGGACCACCACCTCCCCCGGGACATTGCCGTTTGCTATGGCAGGGCGGGAGCACGGCTCCTGCCCTGCCATAGCAAACAATCCTTTGCTTCTTGGAAGCAAGAGAAGGAAACCTGCTCTCTCTTCCAAGAAGCAAAGCAGAATTGCTTTAGGGCAAGTGGAGCTGCATGTTGGCAGCTCCCCATGCCCAAAAGCAATGCCGGCTCCCGCAGGAGGCGGGGAGCTGGCAGGAACCGTGGGGGCATTAGGGCTCCCGCCACGGTCCCCAACTTGAGGGCCGGCCCCGGGGGATGGGGTCCCCAGTGCCAGAAGTGGCCCCCTCCCCTTTAATTTATTTTTATAAAAAAAAAAAACCAGAAGGCCGGCCCCGGGGAATGGGGTCCCCAGGGCCATAATTGGCCTAGGGAAGGGGGGGCCATGCGGCCCCCTCTCATAATTAAATAAAAAACGAGGCCAGGCCCTGGGGATGGGGTCCCCAGGGCCAATAGTGGCCCAGGGAAGGGGGGGCCATGCGGTCCCCCTCTAAAATTTAAATTAAAGGCTTTCCAGGCCCCAAGGGATGGGGTCCCCAGGCCAGAAGTGGCCTAGGGAAGGGGGGCCACGCGGCCCCCCTTCTGTATTAACAATTAAAAAAAATGAGGCCATGCCCCGGGGGATGGGGTCCCCGGGGCTGAAATTGGCCTTGGGAGGGGGGCTGCGCGGCCCCCTTCCCGTTATTTTTTTTTTAAAAAAGGGTCAGGTCCTGGTGGATGGGGTCCCCAGGGCCCTCAAAATATTAAGAGAAGGGGGGCCACACAGCCCCCCTTCTAACAAAAAAAAGAAAAGCTGTACTTTCCCGGAGGCCCGCCCCCTTCCTGTACCACTCTGCAAACTCGCCTCCTGGTGCGTTCTAAGTTGGGGGATGAAGTCCCCTTGAATCCTGGGGTCCCTGGGGGCTAACTAGCCCACCAGGTACCTCCAGTAAGCCCCACACAGTGGGATTGCTGAGAGGTGGACCGAGGCCACGCTCTTCTACACCACTCTGCAAACGCGCCTCTGGCGCATTGCTGGTGGGGCGATGAGGTCCTCTTGTGTCCTGAGGACCTCAGGACTAAAGTGGACTTCATCCCCCGAGCAGCAGTGCACCAGGAGCCGAGTTTGCAGAGTGGTGTAAAATGGGGGCGTGGCCTTTGAGCACTCTCAGCAAACCAGCTGTATGGGGCTTACTGGAGGTAACAGGAGGGCTAGTTGGCCCCCAGGGACCCTCAGGAGGAAAGGGGACTTCATCCTCCAACCAAGAGCGCTCCAAGAGGCGCATTTGCAGAGTGGTGGAGAAAGGGGGCGGGCCTGTGTCCACCTCTTAGCAATCCCACTGTGTGGGGCTTACTGAAGGTAAGAGGTAGGCTAGTTGGCCCCTAACCACCCCCAGCAGCGAAGGGGACTTCAATCCCCATCCAAGAGCGTGCCAGGGAGCCCATTTGCAGAGTGGTGGCAAAGGGGGCGTGGCCTGCTATGAGAACTTAGTAATCTAGCTAGGTGGGACTTACTGAAGGTAATAGAGGGGTAGCTGGCCCCCAGGATGTCCTTGGGGGCGAACTACCCCTCTTGCTACCTCCAGTAAGTCCCACACAGTGGGATTGCTAAGACATCTTCGGAGGCCACGCACCCTTTCTCCACCACTCTGCAAACGCACCTCCTGGCAGACTACGGGATGGGGGATGAAGTCCATTTTACTCCTGAGGGACTTTGGGGGCTAAGAAGCCCTCCTGGTACCTCCTGTAAGTCCTACGCAACAGAATTCCTGAGTGCTGGTTGGAGGCCCAGCACCCTTTCTTCACCACTCTGCAAACGCGCCTACTAGTCAAAGAAGCATTTGCAATGTAATAGGTTTCGCATTTGCAAGAGTTAGAGCTATTGGCCTTGTAAATGTAAAAGTGTTTTAATAATGTTTCTTGGAGTGGAGTGGATGTAGGTTGTGTGTAGTGGAATTATGTGGTATGTTGTGCAGTGAAATTATGTGGATAGAAAGTATGTGGTATTTAGTGAGTAGGAATTATGTAGAGTGGGATTATGTGTTATAGAGAGTAATGTGTGGTATGATAGTCTGTGTTGTGGAGTTGTAACCTCAGGTTTAGTCTTCCTCGTTTCCATAGAAGCTAAACTATGAACTCAATGAGATAAAAAAAGAAGGAACCACTGAGGAGCACTGCTGGACCTAGTCAGAGGTATGAGCAGGGCCACTGGAATTATGTGACTGTTTGGCTGCACCGACTTTTGTACAATTATACATTTACCACATAATCCATCATCTGCTGCATAATTTGCAGATTTGAACAAAAAAACATTGTTTCTAGCTCAAACGTTACCAAAAATGCAGCGACAAGTGTTACAGCATGGTGGAAGGTCCTGTGCAAACCTAGAAAGGTCACCTGTTACTTATTGCTAAATGTGGGTATTAAATTGGTACTAATGGTGTTGCTTCTTTCTGCGCCTCTCTTGCCTCTTTCTGCATTTCTGTTGCTTCTTTCTGCAACCCTCATGCCTCTTTCACACCACTCCTCCCTCTTTCTGCACCCCTCTTCCCTCTTTCTGCACCTCTCTTGTTTCTTTCTGTATCTCTCTTGCCTCCTTCTCTACCCCACTTCCCCCTTACTACATCTCTGTTGCTTCTTTATGCACTTCTCTTACTTGTTTCTGCACCTCTCTTGCGTCTTTCTGCACCTCTGTTGCGTCTTTCTGTACCTCTGTTGGTTCTTTCTGCACTTCTCTTGCTCTTTCTGCACCCTTTGCGCCTCTTTTAGCACCTCTGTTGCTTCTTTCTGCACTTCTCTTCCTTCTTCTGAACCCCTCATCACTGATGACATCATCCACGTGAAAATCTGATGCACCTCCTCACAGTCTAATATAACCTTTAATACGCCCACTGTAAAATACAGACTACCATTTTCGAAACCATCGAGACACCAGTACCAGTTACTACATACGCACTCTTTGATTCCTAGGTCTACACACACATCCACTCATTCACCCATACATTCACTTATACATGCAGTTACTCATCAATACAACACTATGATATGCACTCATACACCTATTCAGACACTCACACACCACCACTCATCCATGGAGTTACTCACACACGTAGTCAGTCATGCAAAGAATCAATCACACTCCCCTTTACTCACCTATAGTTATACACACACCACCTCCCTAATTCTTACAGATACTAACGCATAATTACTCTCTCATATAATCACTGATACAAGTACACCCTCATCCATACAGCCATTCTCACAATCACTCACTGTCACATATACTCATTTATATACAGCATAACTCACATATACTGCCTTTTACATATGTAGTTACTCACACATGTACCACTGAGACATCCATTCACTCACCAACACACCCATACACACACTCACCCACCCATACAGCTGTTTCCACATGCACTCTTGAACCCATACACCCAGTGAATCAACCACTCACACATCAATGCACAGAGTCACACACTTCCAACCCACCCACACACACACACTCAGGGGCCGATTCCGATCTCGGCCGGTAGGGCTCCGAATCGGATTCGGCTTTACCGGATCCGATTCGGAGCCCTGTTTCCCGACCGAACCGTACGCTGGTCCGGCCGAGCCGAGTACGATGCGAAATCTCCGACCGACTCGTCCGGGCGTCCCGACCGCTCCGACCGACTCGCTCCCGGCTCGAACCGCCCGACCGACTCGCTGGACTCGACTCGCACCGCGCAATGGAGACGTTTCCCGGCCGGGTAAGTACGATGCGCGCCGCGAGCAGTCCGACCGAGCCGCGCACTCCGGCTCGTAAGAGCTGTCGGAGCCGTACTTTGGGGGTCCGTGTCGGACCCCCTGTACGCGTAGCCGCGCGAGTCGCACACAGGGGGGACCCATGGGTCCCCTACCTGTGCGTGTACGGCGCGGAGTCGCTCGCCGCGTACCCGCTGTAGGGGGCGCCCTTGTCCGACTCTCGCACCCATTGAGTCAATGGGAGCTCACGCGTACGCGTTGTACGACCGGCTCCCATTGACATCAATGGGAGTCCGACCGACTCCGAGTCCGATAACATACGGACGCATCGTACTCGTTCGGTCGGACTGCACGGGTCCGATTCGGTCGGAAATCTCTCCGGGTCCGGCTCGGTCGGAGAAATTTCCGGCCCGAATCGGAATCGACCCCTTAGTTTCCCATACAAATACTCAGGCAAACAATCAATAACCCATATAAACACTCATGTAGCTACTGACCAACCCATGTAGCAGCTTACACAACAACAGACAGACTGATACACACATTCACACAGTTTAGTCACTAACCCATGCATTCAGTAAGACACGTTTAATCACTCACTTATACAATCAGTCACACACCTGTAAAATCCCCCATCCAAACACTTATACACCCACTCATTTTTCAATACACCTAAGAATATATGTAAAACATATTTAAAAATTACAGAAACACACAGTCACTGGATGATGTCAGCAGTGATGTCATTTCAGATGTCATCAGTGATGTCACTGACCATGCCATGAATGATGTAATATGTGACGTCATGAGCAGTGCATTGCGGGGCGCGAAGTTATAGTTAGCTGAAGTAACTATAACAGTGGAATTTCTATGGTTTTGGTACGAGTGAAATGTCCAGCTAACTATAACGCCCCTGAAACCTATGGTTTTTTCAGTGAATTGCAAAGGTTTTTTAAATGCTAATTTCTAACTATAACGTCTGTAAAACCTATGGTTTTTTCAGTGAATTTCAATGGTTTTTTAAATGCTAATTTCTAACTATAACGTCCCTGAAACCTATGATTTTTTCAGTGAATTTCAAAGGTTTTTTAAATGCTAATTTCTAACTACAATGTCCCTAAAACCTATATTGTTTTTAACTAAATTTAAAAACACGTGCATACTTTTTGTAGTGAAAAACTAACTGTAACAGTAGTCTGTTATAAGTTATAATTTAACAATGTTTAAAACTTAATTAGCACTAATTAACATATAAGTGTGGAAAAAGTGTGACGGAGCAGCTTTGATACCTGACTTCGAACAACAGCGTTCACAGTTCGAATTCCCTGCTCCAGCGGCACGTTAGCCCACCACTATGTCACTGTGGGCAACACCTTGCTTAATCTTTCCGACGCCCCGAGCACCGGCACACCTTTCCAGGGTTAGCTGTACGCTTTACAAATGCTCGCATTTTTTAATTTAAAACCATAGTGATGAGAAATATTATCACGTTTCTTTTTTCTTCTATTCTGATAGATCTTTTTTTATGTCTTCTATTTAGAATTACGGCAATCAATAAATGTATTTACTCATGAGAATGGAAATGACACGGTTTTCCGGGTAACAGTTTTTAAGCTCTCCAACGTATATACATATTAAGGACCTTATACGTGTTAGGTTCGAAATCGAAACTTTTTCCGCTTCACATTTTGTAACTTTTCCCAACACGTGCACAAGTGAAACAGTTAAAACGTGAGCACGTGTCAACTGTAAAACGTGACATCTAAATGGGCGGAGCCGCATCTTCCTTCCATAGACTACTAAATAACCAAAAAGTATATAAACCACACCCGTTGATAGATTAGTTTCGTTTTTGCGAGTTAATTACGCGTCTCCATTCAGTGAAGCAGGTGCTCTTTTCTATAGTCTGATTCTTCTTTTGCGGCCACAAAACATAATCCTGAGTTGTAAGTTGTTTGATTATGCAATACTAGATATTTATAATACGTAGCTATTTGTCAATCTTTAAACACTTGTATTTAGAAAAAGTGTTATTGGTTGTTTTTGCCATTTATATGTAACGTCAGCAGCTTGTTTTCAGAAACAGCCAGAATACAGCAAACATTGTTCCTGTTCTGGCTCCTTTGAGCTCATATAGTGTGACTTTGTATATTATAATATTGACACTGTACTTGACCTCAGAAGTGTTGGTGACCCGTCGGCGCGACGAGTAAAGATTTATATGTAACGTCAGCAGCTTCTAGTTTGTAGTCTATTTCCCTTGACATCATATAGTGTGAGTATGTATATTATAATAACCACACATTATGATCTCAAAGGAGTTTTTGACCCGTTGGCGCGAAGACTAAAGATTTATATGTAACGTCAGCAGCTTCTGGTTTTTAGTCTATTTCTCCCTTGAGATCATACAGTGTGAGTATGTATATTGTAATATGAACATTTATACTGACCTCAGTGGAGTTTATGACCCGTCGACGCGAAGACTAAAGATTTATATTTAACGTCAGCACCTTCTCGTTCTTACTCTGTTTCTTTCTTGGGATCATATACTGTGAATATGTATATTATAATATTAACAGTCATTGTGATCTCAGAGCACTTTATGACCCGCTGGCGCAAGATCAAAGATTTCAAGTCCCGGAGAAAATAAGCTCTCAACATACTGATCGCTGGAAAGTATTTTGTTATTGATCTTGTTTTGTATTGATGACTTCATTTTCATTTTCCTTTTGTGTGCCATCAGTGACACTGTGTATATTGTAAGAGTGTGATATTTCCACACAACAGTAATTGGAGATTTCGCCGCCAGGAGTAAACCATCTGAAATACAGTTTACTGACTTTTATAACTTACTTGATCAGATATTTTTACAGTGACAATATTTTTGGAAATTGCAGTTTAAAAAAATAGTTTCCATAGATACTTTCTTAGTGAATACCTTTGATAAACCCTACATTTCTGAATGTTTTTTTACTGTTTCTATTTTTGTCTGTTGCGGTTCCTATTCACCTTCTACCTATAGAATATATACTACCAGTAGTGTATATTATTATACTACTATCCTATATATTCTTAAAGGAGTACGTGATCTAAGCACTACGACCGAACTTTCCCGAATTCTACAATAATAGAAATTATAAAAAATGATAAAGCGTACATTTCTATGTAATATAAAGTGATTTGTGTTTAACTGTTGTTTACTTGTTATTGTTCTTGTGACCTGAGATGATATAGTGCTGGAGTGTTTCTTGTAGCACTTCTTTTCTACTTTATCTAAAAGTAACTCATGCCCTCTTATATTATCAAGAATATGGGGCAACACTTTTACAAACTATAGCAGAAAAAAAAAGGGAGGGTGTGCCCACGCTTAAGGGACATTTTATGAATTGCGTTTTTATTTGTCACCCCTTTGATATATACAGCTTCAGTTTCCGAACAAAGTATATTTGTAATTGCTTAATAAAAACTATTTCAAACCTAGACTGAAATTTTTGCTGTGCAACCACAGCTCCCAGTTAGAAAAGTAAACACCACATTATAACTAATCAGGGCTCCTGGGAAGTATCCCACCCGCAAACGTAATAAAAAGAAGACCGCAACACACTTTGTTATTTTCCCGCCGTGATTTGTACACCCCACGCCAATTATATAAATGGCCCTTAAAATATATAAAAACAATTTTTACCTTCACAATCCCTCTCCACCACCTTGTGACCACTGTACAGAGTTAATAGTGTTCCTACCCTCCCCGCTACTACTTTCTTTCCCCGTACTCCATTGAAGTGCGTCACAAAATGGTTCACAACAGTGAACCGTTCCCAGCCAATAATGAGCAAACTTGTACTAGGAACAGTTTAGCCAATAAAATGTCCATGGTGTTCCGCAGAGGGGGAGGGAATAGCTGCCAACACTTCTACTTTCAATGGTTTACAGCCAATGAACATTAAGCTTGGGAAGGTCCTGCTTGGAACGCGTTACCCAATCAGATGTCCCTGATGCTCTGCGGAGGGGGAGGGAATGGCTGGCAACACTTCTACTTTCAATGGTTTACAGCCAATGAACATTAAGCTTGGGAACGTCCTGCTTGGAACATGTCAACCAATAACATGTGCCTGCTACTCCACGGACAGGGAGGAAATGGCTGGCAACACTTCTACTTTCAATGGTTCGCAGCCAATGAACATTAAGCTTGGGAAGGTCCTGCTTGGAACACGTCAGCCAATCAGATGTCCCTGCTATTCCGCGGACGGGGAGGAAATGGCTGGCAACACTTATACTTTCAATGGTTCGCAGCCAATGAACATTAAGCTTGGGAAGGTCCTGCTTGGAACACATCAGCCAATCAGATGTCCCTGCTACTCCGCGGACGGGGAGGAAATGGCTGGCAACACTTCTACTTTCAATGGTTCGCAGCCAATGAACATTCAGCTTGTTGTTGGAACACCTCAGCCAATTAAATGTTAATTTTTTTCCAGACACACGAACAGAACACGCCCTCCCACATAATATTAATTTTCGTGTAAGAAAGTGACACTGTCCGTGATAAAAGTGAACACCGCATTATAAGTAAACATTACTGCGCATTATATTAAAGGAAGGCTGCAATACGGCGCATTGTTATTTTCCCGACGGGATTTCCAGAGCCTACGCAACCTTGCCGCAATACCGCGCACCGTTGTTCTGCGGACGTGATTTCCACGGCCTACGCAACATTCAAACTCCCTGCCTCTGCACCGTTCAGACTGCTTAAACTAAGACCACAGTGTTCCTACTATACCCTCTTATACAATTTTTCTCTTTTGTTTCGCCTCTACGCCTTTCAACTCAGTCACAAAATGGCTGCCAACACTTCCTAGTTTGAACAGTTTGCAACCAATGAGCCGCACGCTCGCCGTACAGACTGCTTAAACTAAGACCACAGTGTTCCTACTATACCCTCTTATACAATTTTTTTCTTTTGTTTCGCCCTACGCCTTTCAACTCAGTCACAAAATGGCTGCCAACACTTCTTAGTTTGAACAGTTGGCAACCAATGAGACGCACGCTCGTGCTCGTAACGCCTCAGCCAATCAGATGTCAGAATTCTCAAATATCGATATCTGTAAATTTTGATATTTCTCTAAAACTACTGAACGGACTTACCCCATTTAAACAAAAGCGTGCTTTCTGGACCAAGACCTTTCTCCCTGCCAAATTTGGCGTAATTCCGTTCAGCAGTTTGGCCTGTAGCCTTGTCTAAAGTTTCCTATGGAAATTGCATGGAGAAAACACGTTTTGGGACCCCTCTTTTTTCTCAGCCCCCCCTTCACGAATCACCCCCAAACTTTCAGGATAGGAGCTCACCTGCAAAGAGGAACTTTTTGGAAAAGTTTGTAAAGATTCGTCAAACGATGCCAAAGTTATAAGCACATCAAAAAATGCTTTTCCTATGGAAACGTGGTCCTAACTATAACTATCTACTGGCGACCGCCAGTAAATTATATATATATATCTACATCTATATAAATATATATATAGATATACATATCTATATATATATATATATATATATATATATATATATATATATATATATATATATATATATTATCACAAACACTGCCCAAGGGCATTGAAGCGCTTTGCCCGAGCACCAGGTTACATTACAAAATGTCAGGTTCATTTTATTTTGAGCACCTGAGACTAAGTGATTGCCCGCAGCCAATGCCCTGATCCAAAGTCCCTATATCTCAATTTAAGTGTGAAAGTCATACACAAGTGGGATGATTGTGTATGATTACGTTTAGTGAGGACACTGCGTGATGAAATGGCTTTGTGAAGTAAAAAAACAGCATCTAAAAATACTGACAGGTTCTCGTTTTTTTAAAAACTGGACTCTGGGACATAGTTCAACACTTTTGCACCAGTGGTACTGGAACAATTTTCGCAGTGGTGGTGCCTACATTAGTGTTATATCATTGAAGTCATAGCTTTCACATTCCATGGACTGTCATATGTCCCATGCAGGCCCATTGTCGTTTTTCCCCATGTTAGCATGAGTACGTTGCAGACTGTTCCCTGCTTTGCGCACTTTACTATACAAATGTTTTTTGCTTAGTGCCACATTGTACTTTCACACAGAACCTGCCGTTGTTTTTGCTTTCTGTTCTTTCCTGGGATTTAGTCTAAACACCATAGACAAGGTCGAACAACAATGCCACTTCTTATTTTGTTCTGGTCAGGCTTCGGCACCTAGACAAAACACACAAATGCAGCTGTAGTTTGAGAACACATACTTCTGCCATATAGGTATGCATGAATAGGTAACAACACACTTGGAGAGGGATCTTTCCAGAGAAGAGATCATGACAGCACCTGAGATGTAGAACTTTCATCTGTGCATGCTAAGGTACGGGATCTGCAGCAACCAGCCAGAGATCTTCTAATATATAATCATTTTGCTTCTGTAGAAGGGGGTGAGGCTACCCTGTCTTGTATAATGACGGCTCCTTTTATGATTTATGGACTACTTAATATGCTGACCGTATTTGTGTTAGGCATTTTCTTACTCATTGTGGCATGTATACGGCATACTAGAGCAGGATAGTCAAAATAAACATTTTAAACCTTTCTCATGTCTCTGTCAGACCTTATTGTGGACTAGTACAAGTATGAGAGTGAAAGGGTGTGTCCTGCAACCGCGATTCCTGGGAGAGTCGGGAGTGTTATGTTCTGTAGTGTCTGATCACTTGTTCCTCTGTGAGTGAGTAGGAGGGCAAGTAAGACACTATAGCTAGTCAGTCCCGGGCTCATGGGTACTCAGGTGGTAGGATGACTCAGTCCCTGCCTACTAAGTTTCTATGGTCCCAATCATAGATCTGTGACCCCGCAGAATCCCTGCAACATGGCGCCGCCAACGTGTGGTCTGGTACTTATTTACTGGACCCCAGAGTAGTGCGTGTCCGTGTCCACAATATCCTCGCACCTTTTCCAAGAGACATCCGTGAGGGGAGGGCTTTGCCTCCACATTATTTAAGATTGTCACAAATATCGCTGTAAAAACTCCTCTCACTTTGCAGCCATATAAAGAAAGTAAACACCAATACCCAAGTTAAAAGAAGCAGCAATTTGTCAGAAGACATAGCCTGACCTTTGACCTCAGTTTTTGAAGCACAGCAAATGTGACAAGACAAATACAAAACGTAAACACATCTTTATTTATTGCTCTTTTGTGACCCACCAGAAATCGTCTGGCAACCCACAGTTTGGGAAACGCTATTTTAGATGCTTCTGGAGTGATGTAAACCCCCAAGTGTTTTATCGCTTTGCCTACACATCTGTTCAGATCCTCAGCTATCAATCTCTTGACAATTGCCTGTGTCACTGTCAAATTCATTATTTCACATGTATCCCATTTACTTTGAAACATGCTTCTTGGCTGAGCAAACACTGGGGCATATTCTCAAGAAAGTGTGATAACCACTGCAAGTTTAGCTTAACGCAACTTTGCACATCGCAGTCTATCGCGGGAAAACAACGCCGTGTTAACGTAGTATTCCCAACCTGGCGGCACCATGCGATAGTCCCACGATAACGCGTCTAATGACCGCGTTAAAATTAACGCGACGCCGCAAAAATGCGAAACACGAACGCGAATAAAGCTGCGATGAGGCCAACCGTGATAAAAAAAATCAGCGACAGGCCTGCAATCCACAGGCGTCATGCGGGAAAATGCACTATAAAAGCTGAACAAGAAAAACACACCATAAAGAAAATAAACTGCGTAGCAACATGGAGGCACCCGGAACGAGTGCCCAGGTCAACGCGAACCCCACAAGCCCCACAGACCACCAGCAAGGAAGTTCGGGGATGGGGAAGGCCAAGGAGAAGAGGAAGAGGAAGACGGGGTACAGTCCGCATGACAACCGGATAGCCGCCACGGAGGTGACAGAGCACCAACAACAACTGTCCGTCACCTTCACCGTGTCATTGGCAACACAGACGGAAAAATGGCATTCCATCGTGAATGCAGCCGGAGTGTCGAGGAGGCCAAGATGCGCTGGCACGATGTGGAAAGCCAAACCAAGCAGAAACCTGCTGCCAACAGGAAGGCAGCAACGGCGAATGGAGGTGGGAGTCCTGAGCCACAGGAGGAGCTGGAGCAAATGGCGGCCACAGTCATCAGTGTGGAGACGGTGCAAGGAGTCGGGAGTCCGGACACTGCTCGCCATGACCTGACACAACAGCAACAGGGTGAGTAACGAACAGGGACTGTGGGAACGGGCACAATGGCACACATGCACAACGACCTGTAGCACACCGCACACCCACAATGACCCAGGGTCATGTCCCTGATCCCCGTGGCACACTGCAGCACACATACAAACATCAAGTAGGCCCCCGTTCACCATGTGCCCAGAGGGGTCCCACCCCACACATCACCAATTACACAACACACACATGCACCCATGCGAAACACAGCAAAGATGCGTATGTGAGAGTCACACTGACAATGCAAGTGACACCACATGACCAGCAGCATGGCTGGAGTACAATCACCATGACACTGTGCACGCCACGAGACTGAGGTGGCTGAGTGTGGACCACATCCGGAAAGGAGCAGGTCACAGTCTGACACATCCACCTGCACAAACAACCACTGATGTCAACAACACATCTGCAGACAAACAATGCACAAGAGTACAAAAACCGTCCAAGAGCACAAATGACCCAAGTCGCCAACATCACAGCACCCCAAAAGCACAAAAGCCAAAGGCACACCGCCTCCAAGGGAAAAGGTTCAAGAAAGAACAGGGGAACCCTACTCACTAAGGAACCAGGGTAATAGTTATATAGGAAAAACAATGGTTCCTGTGGAATAATATACTTTGAGGTTATGATACATAAGCACAATCGCGATATAGAGGGTTAGATAATGGCAGAGCGCGAAGGAACCACCAACACATCGATTCCAGTGTAGTATATTTTATGGATTTTTTAAACATTAAAGTTAGGAGTAAACATTATACATCAAAACAACATTTGTGCATAGTGTCCCAAGTGACAAAGGGAACCTAAACCTAAGTGACAACGTGAATATTAAATACAAGGTTTCCACAGTTTGTACAAGTCGACCATTATCAAAATGATTCCATGTGAACAGCAGCTATATACAATGATATGTGCTGGGGAAATGGTTCACTTCTTCTGTTTGTCGACGGCGTTTCGACCCTCAAAACAATGTGGGGTCTCTTCAGGACTATTGATGAAGGGAAATCTAAATGGGATTGAAATAAAAGAGCATAAGGCCCATATACCAGCACAAATGCGAAAAATAGGAAAAATAAAATGAAGGCCGTTGGATAAAAGGTACCTGAATATATGGTTGCGCAGCCTTGTGAAAATGATGTGCCACACGTGACTGTATATATTAGATTCACTCTTATGCAATATGTGTTCACTAACTAAGAATTACAATTGTGAAATGTCTGCCCACATACAAAGTTCACACTCCATGAAGTGCCCAGCATGCGTGTTTGCATATTATAAACACCGGCGAAATTCGGAATTTTGTAAATATATAAAATATATATGTCATTTACCTGATCTTCCCTATTTAGTACCCATCACCGGTATTGTGCCCTAATTCCCACCTATTAACAGAGTATTCACCACTGTCATTAGCGCAACAGCCCCACCTTGTGCCACACATTTTATTTCTTCACCTCCCACTGAGGTCTTTTTCACTCTTTACCGATCACGGAAACGGAGCACCGGATTGCTCGGTGCAGCGGTTTTCCTAGCTAGGTCTGCCGGTTTCCCTTGGCAAATAGAGCGGGGAACCCTGTATATAACAATCCTCTCTGGATGAGGATCTCTGTCATTGTACCCAATCAAGCTGACTGACGCAGCTTTTTCTGAATCTACACGCGGAGCGCTGTCCCGCTTCTCCATTCTTCTACCGAGGTAAGATGTGGCACATCCAGGCCGCTTAGCCCTTGCGCTCAGCCCTTAATTCAATAATCTGACCCCTACATTATTTTAATTTCCAGAAATACTCTCAGTGCATTGTCACTGTTAATCCACAAAGGGATTCTACAATGCTACGGCTGTGGCGTAAAACTAATTGAGCCCCTCTGGCCCACCTACATGCCCCATTGGATTGACAGCCTGTCCTCACATTGAGGTAAGAACCTCGGTGTAACTTGTAATTGATTATACATAGCGCATTGTCCAATTATCAGTAATTGCAATATTCCTCTTTACTTCTTTTCTCACAATCACAATACCCGGACGGGTCCTCATGTGAGTAAACCTTTTCTTCACGTGTGGCACATCATTTTCACAAGGCTGCGCAACCATATATTCAGGTACCTTTTATCCAACGGCCTTCATTTTATTTTTCCTATTTTTCGCATTTGTGCCGGTATAGGGGCCTTATGCTCTTTTTATTTCAATCCCATTTAGATGTCCCTTCATCAATAGTCCTGAAGAGACCCCACATTGTTTTGAGGGTCGAAACGCCATCGACAAACAGAAGAAGCGAACCATTTCCCCAGCACATATCATTGTATATAGCTGCTGTTCACATGGAATCATTTTGATAATGGTCAACTTGTACAAACTGTGGAAACCTTGTATTTAATATTCACGTTGTCACTTAGGTTTAGGTTCCCTTTGTCACTTGGGACACTATGCACAAATGTTGTTTTGATGTATAATGTTTACTCCTAACTTTATTGTTTAAAAAATCCATAAAATATACTAAACTGGAATCGGTGTGTTGGTGGTTCCTTCGCGCTCTGCCATTATCTAACCCTCTATATCACGATTGTGCTTATGTATCATAACCTCATAGTATATTATTCCACAGGAACCATTGTTTTTCCTATATAATCCAAGGGAAAAGGGGCAGCAAAATCACAGCTGCAGGTGCGACTCCCACACAATGCAGCACACACACATAGCAATGACAGCACACCCACATGGATGACAATGTGGTACACAGTCCAACACCTACACTGCAGAACAGAGGACACAACTGGGTCCGCCTGTGCGTAGAAAATGGCCAATCACATCTGACATAGCAGGAAACTGTGAGATGCAAATGTACGTGCACAACCTCACCTACGTCATGTAGTCCTAAAATGTCCACTGTCCCGCATCAAATAGTCCGCCCCTCCCAAACAGTCACAATGTACATTGTCATGAAGTCTGTATGTAAACTTGAACAATGCGGCAACATACATGCCAACACAATGTCAACAAGCATCTCCCCTTCACATTGCAGAGGGACAAACAACACCTCCAGCAGAGCAGACCAGACAACTCTACAGTGATGCGGAAGAGGACCACCACACTTCCGACACCTACGCCCCACAACAGTCCATGGACATCTTAGGCAATCGACCTCCAGGAGCAGGGCAGCACCGCTGCATCGAGGCTACCCCACCCCCTGCACAGACAACACAGCTGGATGCACCCACCACCCCGGCTGGCTCCCAGCAGCCCACCCAAGCACACATCGCATTCCAAGGCCAGGTGTCAGACTGCCAGAAGGGGGTGGCCGAACATGTGCGGGTGGAGCACTACCTCATGGAAGCCAAACTAGATCACATACGTGGGTGTCTAAGTCTCATTAGGGTCCACCTACACTCCCCAACGGAGACCCACACTGCGACAGAGACACATGCCTTTGCACATTTCCAGTACTGAACCAAACCCAGAGCCACGGGATGATCATCCACTCCCCCACGCTGGACTGGCGTATGCCAGCCCAGTCCACTCCCCTTACGTATTGAGTGGGGGACGACAAAGCTACATGTGCAATGTCCCACCTGCTGCCTGCGGTGACATGGCTGCGTCCTCTGTACACGGCACAATGTAATGTTGTAGTGCCCGGGGCACAAATGCATACATCTTGAGCACACGGACACACTCAGATAGTTCGTTGAACTGGCTACGGGCACGTGCGCTCGACACCTTTATTGGCATGGTCACATGTACAGTGACGCATGTGCTGGATGTGTGTGGGGTGAGTGTAAGCCAGCCCTCATGGAGTCGTTGGTGCTGGCAACAACTTGAACAGTGATCACAATGAAAGCGGAAACAGAAAACACCAGCATAACAGAAACAACTGTGAAGCATCATGGTGGTAGCCGGAGAAAGTACAGTGTTCACCCAACATGCAAGCAGAATGGTCCATGATTTGTGGTGCACTGAGTTAGTGGCACCTGAAGAGCTGAGCAGGGAACAAGCTGATGATGGCACCCATGACTGGTGTGAGCAACTCTGATAGTCTGGCAGTAAGACACTTACGACTCTGGCACCTGTTATTTGGAGTTGGTCCTGGCGGTGGTGGCGGGTGCATCCTGTGGTGATGCGACGTCCGGGCAGGCCAGGACTCGATTTGATGTGTGAGCCCAGGTGGGCCGCAGTTGAGGCCGGAGGCAGTGGACAGCGCAGGGCCACAGACACATGGCATGGATGAACCCCAGTCCATCGACCCAGAGGCCATCCAATATGCTATCAGACAGGGGCCATGACTTGAGCTGCACAGAGTTAGTGGCCCCGGATGCACTGCGGCCGGCACAGGCACACCGCCACGGGACGGTGACTTGCGGTGCAGTGAGATAGGGCCAAGCGAGGTGAGCGGGTCCTCATCGATGTTGAAGGTGAATGTAGCGGAGGTTTGGGGGGACAGTGGAAGGTGTCCTCCAGGGCATGATGCAGAGGGCAGGAGCCGGCCGGAAGCGGCAAATGGAGGAGTGGAATGCTACAGCCTCGTTTTTGCCACAAAATTCAGTATCACCGACATGATGATGAAGACAAGCCCTAGTCCATAGACTCAGTCGCCACCAAAGGTCAACCAGAAAGTGTCCACGGATGTCGGGGAACAGACTTAGTGGCACTGGAGCTGAAAGGGGATGCAGTCTGCGATGAGGCCAGTACAATGATGTCAAGTCTGCCATAAATGATTCATGACTGAATTCCCAATGTGTGACCTACTCGACCGCAGTGTAGGCCGAATGCGTAGTCATCAAGAGCCCACAGACACGTGTGGTTGGGATGCCATGCACATACTTTGTGTCACCACATCGAAGGGAGTATAGTGATATAAACTCAGCCATAAAGTGTGTACTCGGCCATTGTGTAATCAAGACTCAGTTCCAAATGTGTGACCTACTTGACCGCAGTGTAGGCCCGAGGCAGCGGTCAGCAGGGGCCCACAGCCATGTGTCGTTGGCCCCCGATGCACAAAGTTAGTGACACCAGAGCAGTTGTCGGCAGTGTTCGATCACCTCCGTAACGATGATCCTTTTCGCCTCCGGAGTGAACCGCGTCTTCCTCTTACTCGTCTCTTTGCGTACAATGATATGAACTCCGCCATGTAGAAATCAGGACTCAGTTCCACATGTGTGACCTACTCGACCGTAGTTTAGGCCCGAGGCAGCGGTGGAGTACGTCAACGAAAAAGGAGTAAAGCGGGCCTGTGACGCGGAGGCCGTGATGGTCTGAGGAGGCTGCCAAGGTCGTGGGCTTCGGGCTTGGAGCTTGCGCCGGCACGTGGTGGGCCCTCTTTGACACACGCCGGTGTCGGCAGGTGAGCAGTGAGGCCTGGCTGCGCAGGGGCGGGCATGACGGGTTCGGGGACCAGCGGCCCGGGGTGCAGCAGGCGCACAGGATCGCAGGCCACACCACTCAATGCGATGGCGTCGGCCTTGTGGCGGGGTGGGAAGCGCCGCCCTGGCAGACACGTTGGGCATTCCGGAAGAGAACCATGCCCAGAGCTACATGCTTTTTATTCACACCCCTACGCTGGCCTGGCGTACGCCGGGCCAGCCCACTCGGCACACGCTTACTGGGGGGGACGTCACAAGCTACATTTCCTTGGGCTTCCCCACTGGCTGGGGTGACATGGTTGCGTCCACTGTCCACTACACTCCAGACACCAGCAGTGCATGTAGACATGGATATGTCTGTGGTCTGCATACTGCAGTCTGTCCAGCACATCTCCGCCACACTTGGCATTGTGTACATTCTCATTCATGGGTGACTTGCCTCCTTCGCACATGCCTGGTTCCCACATCTCCCCACATTCCGGTATTGTGTGGCTGAGGTGCCATGCCGTTGATGGCTCATGTACATGGCTAACCAAGGTTGCCACAGTAAGTTGTGCTGTCGTGTCTGGTGGGTGGGCATGTTGTATGTGATTTTGTGATGTGTGCAGTGCCACAGTTGTGAGTTGCATGATTGTGGAGTTGAGGGGTGTGGTGTGTTCATTTGGTACTTGCCAACGTGCAGTGCATTTCCATAGGTGCCATCCTGGAAGGGCTGGTTGATGTTGGACTGTCGGAAGATAAAGGGATCATGCACACTGCCTGGGTAGTTGGCTACGACATAGGTGAAGAGTCCCCTGTGGTCCACTATTGCCTGCACATTGATGGGATGCGTGTGCTTTCTGTTGTGATACTTGTGTGCGGTGTCGGCAGGGGGCACAAGTAGGACATGTGTGCAGTTGATTGCCCCCAACACCTGCGGGAATCCAGCTATGGCGTATAGTCCTTGCTTGGTCTCCAGCTGTTCTTGCGCATTGTGGGGGACATATAGGTACTGGGGTACCTAGCTGATGATGGCATTCAGGACAGGGTGGGGAACTTGGATGGGGCTGGCTGTGGGACTCCTCCGACTCTGGCGGTTGTTGGTTGGGAGGTACCAGAGGCCAACAGGTGCAGCACAGCCAGCAGCTTTGTCTGCGGAGGGATGTTGGTTGTCCGCTGTGTTGGTACCGTCAGCCTGTGGGCAATGATGTTAAGGATGCGGAGGATGGTTGTCCTTTTGAGCCTGTAGTGGGCATTGACATTGTCTGGTGTTAGGTCTGTGAGGCTGGTGCATTTCCTGAAGGTCCGCTGTCTTTGTCTGCGCTGCCTCTGTGGTGGTCCGGGGGGGGAAGAGGGTACGGGGGGTGGCGGTCCTGGGGGTGGTGGGTGTTGTTCCCTTCTCGGGGCTCCGGGATGCATGGTGAGTGGCTCCATGGCATCTGTTGTTCTTCATGTGTGGCTCTGGGCTGGGCTCCCTTTGATGGCGCAGGTTGTCGTCCGACTTTACACCAGGTCGGAGCAGGTGTTAATTTCCTGCTGCTAACGCGCCTTATCGCCTGTTTTGTGGTCTTACCGCCGATGTGGCTGGTCGTTGTGAATGTTGAGGTGTGGTGTTGTCGCGGCTTTTTGCTCGGGAACGCCTACTCTGCATTTCATTAGCGATAGTTGCCGGGGTCATCTGTGGCGATGTTTTTTACGGTTGCTTTCGCAAGTAAACTGGTGGTATCGGCTGTTAGCACCAGCTTGTGAATGGGGCGATAATTGTATCGCGACTTTGACTCAGATAAAGTGCCGTTAACTCGGCGATAGTTCCTTGCGAATATGCCCCACAGTGTCTAATGAATTGAATGTCAGAACAAAATTACTTCCCTTCATTTCCTATTCCTTCGTAATGTGGAATGCCAGTGATTCCATGATCACGGCAAAATTAACACAGAGAAGGTACATCCTTTTCTGGTGCCCCTCTGAAGTGCTGTTGGTTCCAAATCCCTTCCATCAAGCACAGCTTTTGATATTTTTGAGAAATTATTGTCCAAGACCTTCCTCGTGGGCTTAGGGCCCAACCCCACTTTACATCAGACATCAATTATGAACAGCCAGTCCACTTGGTCTAAAGCTTTTCCAGCATCAAAGGAAATCAAAATATATGGAATGTTCTTATGTTTAGTTTTTTTCAATTTGGCGGGTGACTCTTTTAGGCTAATGTCTCTGTCTGTCTGTCTTGTATGGACCCAGATTGATTCCGGTGAACTGAGGTAAGGAGTACTAATGGCTCTTACGGACCGGATGCTAAAAAGGTATGAAATATTGTCTTCTTGATTGCTAAAGGGCAAGGCTGTCAAAGGGCATGTCGACTCTTCCCATTAGCCCTGGTGCCGCCCTGCACAAAATAATATGCATGAAAAAGGTCGAGTCGCTCTAAGAGGCACAGAATGAGGAGGAAACCCCCAAAAATGGAGAATAAACCATAGCAATCTTGTAGCTCCTCGTTGAAAATCAAGATTGTATTGATGAATAACAGCAAGGCACCAAGATGCTCCTGACACCAGGAAGGATAAAAAAGAACCAAGAAAGAACTCCATGCGAAGAGAATCAGAATATTGTTATAAATCCAGAAGCAAAAATCTGGGTCAAAATGTGGAAACAAAGGGATGGAGACCACAACAAAAAATAAGGAACAAATGTGTTCCAACATATCACGTACATGGAAATAACTCCTCATGTACGATGCTGACAGGAACTGACCTCACAACAAAGACGCAGCCTCTTCTTGGATTGGGAATTTCAGTCCTGTTCTCTTTCTTGGGCTAACCATCATCTTAAAAAGGGTTGGTAAATAGGGCTATGGGGGCCACACCCCTTTCTGGAATCCGTAGCATTCACCAGGTAAACGAAGGAGAAGCTGCAGTTTGATATCCTTCAGCCAACACAGTGCTCCACACGTACACAACTGCTTCACACATTATAAATTTATAATGTTATGAATCATGCTAAATATATGTATGTGTAAGGTAAGATATTTTCAAGGTTTAAGTTCTCCTTTCACCTTGATAAATATGTGTGACTTTGCTCTGTAGTACTTCTTAATGTAACGTTCTAGCCACGTATCAGTCGTGAAATGTTTATTTTATTTTTTTAGATAAGATGTCGAGCGCAAACAATCAGTCGCAGACTTCCTATGATGTGGGAAAGCCAGCACTGAGTGACACGCAAGCCACACTTTTGGTTGAAGATGTATTCGGTCTAAAGGTATCTAACATCAAGCAGCTCCCCAGCTATGATGATCAAAACTTTCATATAGTAACTACAGATCTGGAGAAAACTACAAATGTGAAGGATTTTGTCCTCAAAATAACCAATTGCCAAGAGAGTAAAAATGAAAACCTCATACATGTACAGACCGGTGTGATGAAGTTTCTGAGGGAAGAAGGTTTTCCCATCGCTACAGCAGTTCCAACAAGAGATGGTCGGATACTGTCACTTGAATCTATAGGTAAGTCTCGTTACTGTTTTTAATTTTGGGGAAAAAAATACAGTGCACTAACTAAGTGTTTCTCGAAACTGTAGCCACAAACAATTTTGAATTTTACAGACTTTTTAATTTTCAAAAATCATTAAATTAAATGAACACAGAAGATTAAACACCTCTGGCCTTTTTTCAACGTTATTAGGTTTGACTTGCATAATGAATGCTAAAGACATACACAATCTCTGTCCTTATGTTAATTGACAACATGAATCATAGTTCAATTGCCAATATAATGACAACTGCAAAACTATAGATATCTCCAGATTTCCACGACTGCAACATATTTTAGGATAATGCCCCCACCTATGCACACCTGATAGTCCACAAGAACGGGTGACCTATCGGTCCTAGATTCCAGCCTATAGCAAACTGAGAGAGACCAGCAAAGCAGTGACCAAACAGTCAATCAATCAATAAACTTGTATTCGATTTTCAGAGAAAATCATAGAAGTACAGAATAAAATTTTGAATCATAAAACAGAGAAGCCTCAATAAATAATCGGACACATCGGCTCATAAAGTGAATTAAAAGGCAATTGCATTAAAAATCAGGTTCATAAAAACAATAACATTTTTACAAAACATTCCTGCAAGAACATTACAATCGAGTTGTGCTTAAAACCCTAGATAGAAAATGAGAAACAAAAAAGCATAATTTGGGTGTGGCCAAAAGCTGTAAATATAGGTAAGTGGGCCTAATCTTGTTGAATCGCATACAGACAATATTGGCCATAGATATTCATGCCAGAGGTCAGAAAGTTTTGGGCATAAAAGTACTATGTGCATAGAAGTACAGATGGAAATGTTGTCACAGTTGCATAGAGGCAAGGTAGAATGAGAAAACCATGCCCCCTTTGGGAATAACAATTGGTGAAAGGTAATCAGTGTCAGGAATGTAATGAGACGCCAATGGTGATTAGACATGTCCAGTAGGAGGTACGGATCCATGCCTGGGATTGATTTAACCATGACATAACTGCAAAACAACTGTTTTGTTAGAGCAAAGTTTACCCTTTCTGCAACCAACCTCTGAATAAAGGTCTGCTTAACCCAGATTCGATCCTTTTTTGTTATACCCATTGGATAATGAAAGGGATCTGAAAAGCCCAATTCCATAAAATATTTCTTTATGTAGGAGATCCAAGGTATGTGGTCTGCTTTATCTGATCATAAAATCGCAGTTTGTTAGATAAGATACAAGGTGTAGTAAAGTGCAATGCTTTGTAAAAACTGCCCTCACCCACAACAAATTGTGGCATGCTTCATCATAGGGCTGCTGCGACACCTCTGCGCAGACCAACGCTAGAGGTGGATCAATAGGGTGGGGAAGACAATGCAAACACAGAGAAAAGGAAAGGATCGAAGAAAATAATAATGAGTGCAGATTTAAAGTCTAAAACTAACCAAGGGATATCCTCATAAAATTTTTATTCCTGGACTCCCTCAATTAGGGTTAAAAAGGTATCTCCCTACCTAAGGATGGTGGGGAGGTAAGTGTATTTAAGCACCAATCACCCCTCCATTCTGGATTAAGGTCAACATGTTTCAGCCGGAATCCGTTATTCCCCCGGCTTTCGTCAGGACTGTAGGATCCCTGTGCTAAATCCCTTTCTGTTAATATACAAATTGTATACCTAATTACTCCACCTGTTAATTTTAATTATGGTGGGTTCCGTATTTAGACTCCTGATAGGATCTGCCAGTGAAGAGAATAAAAAAACAAGTGAAGAAAGTCCATGTGTAGGCTCTCAAAAGTACGTAAGCATGATGAAAAGTGATAAAAACTCTATATACTATATTTGCTACCTTTATCTCATATAAATACCCATTTGGTGCGATGCGGTCTTCATAATTCTTATTTTATCACCGTTAATGTGGAGGCACTGCCCCAATTGCTTGTGAATTTCACCGTTGCAAATTATTAAAACCATTAGTGCCTGTTTATAGCAATTTTGTGCGAGCACACCTATCAATATTATGTCAAACAAGTTCATGCCTTAAATGGAAACATGCAAAAGACCCTTGCGTAAAGACGTTCGGGTACTACTGCCAGGACACTGGATACATCTTACCGAGTTTCACTTAATTTGCCGCCTGAACTGTCATGAGGGGAGAGAGCGACCCCTTGTAGTCACACACTGGTAGGGAGAATGTGATTATATGCACTGGATTAGGCAAAGACAAATTACCATGATACATATTGTATCCTCCTAATCTGGTTTTTGAAACATGAAAGCCCTTAGAAAAAGGGAAGTCGGTAATGATATGCCCCTCTATTAATATGTGAGACTATAATCGTTTCTGCTCTGCCATGTCTCCAAAAAGGACCACTCAATGGCATGGCACCTCCGTTACCAAAGTTCTAAATAAGACCTCGTTCTGTCATAGCCCAGACCCCCCTTACTCCGTCAAGGGTGGTGCGCCTAACGGTGATAAAATAAGAATTATGAAGTCCGTGACGCACCAAATGGGTAGTTATATGAGATAAAGGTAGCAAATATAGTATTTAGAGTTTTTATCACTTTTCATCACGTTTACGTACTTTTGAGAGCCTACACATGGACTTTCTTCACTTGTTTTTTTATTCTCTTCACTTGCAGATCCTATCAGGAGTATAAATACGGAACTCCCCATAATTAAAATTAACAGGTGGAGTAATTAGGTATACAATTCATATATTAACAGAAAGGGATTTACCACAGGGATCCTACAGTCCTGACGAAAGCCGGGGGAATAACGGATTTCGGCTGAAGCATGTTGACCTTAATGCAGAACGGCGGGGTGATTGGTGCTTAAATACACTTACCTCACTACCATCCTTAGGTAGGGAGATACCTTTTTAACCCTAATTGAGGGAGTCCAGAAATACAAATTTTATGAGGATATCCCTTGGTTAGTTTTAGACTTTAAATCTGCACTCATTATTATTTTCTTGGATCCTTTCCTCTTCTCTGTGCTTGTATTGTCTTCCCCACCCTATTGCTCCACCTCTAGCGTTGGTCTGCGCAGAGGTGTCGCAGCAGCCCTATGATGAAGTATGCCACAATTTGTTGTGGATGAGGGCAGTTTTTACAAAGCATTGCACTTTGCTACACCTTGTATCTTATCTAACAAACTGCGATTTTATGATCCTTACTTCTTTACGTGTTATGAGGTCTACCCTGAGGAGGTCGAAGTAAGGTCATATCCTCCTCCCCCTTTTATTTTGTGTTTAGCTTAGTTAGCACGGCCGCTGAGCAGTAGGGGTTAGTAGTCCACTGGTAGTAGAGATACCATTGGACTGATAAAGTGGCCGGTGGGTCACCATAGTTGAGTACACCTAAAAATCTCAATAATCATGTCAGTAGAACAGGGACTTGCCTACAATAAGGAAGCGTTCTTGGAAATCCTTTCTGGCCCTTCCTTACTAGGAGAGACTACCATTAACCAGGTCTTTACTCAAGGGGAAGAATTGGACACTCTGGTAGTATTAAAAAAGACCCACGTTAAAACTATCTTACACGGGGCTATACTCACGCAGTACCTGAGGGCTAATGCAGCCCCTCGAGCTCTCATAGTGACAAACGAGCCACTCATCTTCCTTGAAGACACCGCTTTCAGGAAAGACTGGGCCCTGATCGCATGGAAATGTACCAGGGACTGGCTGGTGTTGATCATTACTACAGCCAAAAGATTAGCAGACACTTTGTTCATCCAGATTCAAACTAGTAAACAGGGTTTGAAAACAAGAGTTGTACTAGCCACATACAAAAGGAAGCTGGAGGAGACAAACAAAGAGATTGGAGAATACAAAGACTATTTAAAGCAGTCGAAGATTAACAAATTGCAAAAAGATCTTAAGAGATTCTCAAGGGAGAAAATATACCCATATACATCAGACGAGTATATTCAGAAAAAGATGGAGGACAAGAAGAAAGGGCAACAGGCAGGTAGCAGGAGCATGGACAGTATGAGCTCTAGCAGCGAAGGAAGCGATTATGAGAGCAGACCAAGGAGAAGAGGAAGAGGTAGAGGTCAGTACCGAGGCCCGCGCCCAAATTATAACCCCATGTACCCAACCTACCCGGGGCAAGGTTTTGGATGGCCTCCTGTGTTCCAACCGTTCCCACCAATCAAGGGCCTCATAATCCACAGTATCCACAAACACCCGTTCCTTTTTTAGGGAGAGGCAGGGGACGAGGCAAGGGAAAGCAAAGAGGGACACTAGGGGTGCAATGAGAGGACCTCAATCAGAGGGTGACAAGGAGCATGGCACTGGACCCCTCACCAGGGACCAGCAGGGAGGGAATCTAGTGATGAACCTTACAGATACACCACTCACCGCACCTCAAGATAGACTACTGAACAAGGGCCTGGGCTTTGTCCCAACCAACACCTTGGATAGCTTTAAACTATGACAAGAGCTGTCGGAATTCTTTAGAACAATAAGACTTAAAGTCTTCTTTGAGGGATGCCCAGAGAGAAGAGAGGGCAGGGGAGACACTAACTTCCGCCCCAAATCAAACTTCACCCCTGCGAGCTCCACTATCCCCCTTGAAGTCATCACATTTGACAGAGCAGTGATACACGAGGTGGAAGAGCTAGCTAGAACTCATGCGCAACCTTCAGAAACCTCACTAGGGAAGAGAAAGAAGCACTAGACCAATTTAAAGAGAACCAAGAGATTATCATAAAGCCTGCAGACAAGGGAGGAGCCATAGTCATCCAGACGAGAGTAGCATATGACCAAGAGTGCACTAGACTACTCAGTGATGCTAGGAATTACAGAGTCCTCCCCAGAGACCCTACTCCAGAATCAAAACTGGAAATCACCAGTGTGATAGAGGAAGCCACTAGTAATGACTGGATTTCGGAGCAAGAAGGCAATTTCCTGTCACAAAGAGACCTGGTAGTACCGTACTTTTACACACTGCCGAAGGTACACAAAGCTAAGAGACCACCACCTGGCAGGCCGATTGTAGCAGGTATCGGATCCATACTGGAACCACTGTCACAATTTTGCGATTACTTCCTGAAACCATTGGTACAGAGCAGGGAGGCATACCTTAAGGACACTACAGATGTCCTTAATTTACTCAGAGACATGGACTTTGACCCCGGAGAGGAATTCCTGGTGGGATTGGATACTGAATCCTTATACACCAACATTCCCCAGATGGAAACACTCAGGGTAGTTGAGGAGATCCTTTATGCACAGGAGTGGCAATACTGCACCCCCAGAACATTCATCATCCATTTGGCTGAGATAGCGCTTACAAAAAACTTTTTGGAGTACCAAGGTAAATACTATTTACAAACACACGGGACATCAATGGGGAGCGCCTTTGCGCCTAGCCTAGCAGGCCTCTATGTATCCGCCTTCGAACAAAAGCACATCTTCATTACCGGGAGCCCATGGACTCCTAACATCAGGATGTGGAGTCGTTTCATAGACAACGTCATCCTCGTTTGGAGGGGTGATGAACAGTCAGTCAAGAACTTTCTAGAATGGCTCAATAGCCAAAATCCCTATCTACATTCTACCTCTACCATCACAAAAGAATGCTTACCATTTCTTGATCTGGAAATCGTCCCATAGGAAGGTAAACTAACCGAACAGGTTTTTCACAAGCCCACAGATAGACACGGGCTTCTATTATTTCAGAGTTTCCATCCGAAATCTCTCATGGGGAACCTCCCTGTGGGGCAATTTTTACGCCTGAGGAGGAATTGCTCCAACCTAGATGACTTTAAGAAGGAAGCGGAAACACTAGCTGGGAAACTAGAAAGGAGGAAATACCCCACGAGAGTAGTACGGAGAGCACAGAAGAGGGCACAGAACTGCCATAGGGAGGCCCTCGGAAAAGGTGGAAAGACAGGAAAATAAAAACGCCATTTGCGTGACAACATTCAATACGGCCTCCACACAAGTGAAACGTATTATACTCAAGAATAGGTGAATACTCAACTCAAATGGTTTGAGCCTGGATAAACCATTGTTCTCCTTCAGAAGAAGCTCACATATCAGGGACCACTTAGTCCACACGAGACCCCGCTCTGTGACACAGAAAGAGCAACTAGGCTTGTGGAGCTACCCCCGGTGACAGGGCACACCAGATGTGGCTCCTGTGATGTTTGTAGACTCACTGCGAACACTATAAGTGTAGACGTTGGTCTAAACTACCCATGGAAACAACGCAGGCATACTAACTGCAATTCTACGAACGTAATATACATGATCAGATGCCCTTGTAATTTAATGTATGTGGGAATGACATCACGCAAAGTAAAGGTGAGGATAATAGAACACAGAAGTAATATCAGATGTGTAAAGACAATGACACGCTTCACAACACACTTTGCAGAAATGAGACACACTGTGGACGATATGTACTGGACAGTACTAGACAAACCTTACATCGCACCTAACACAAGGGACCCCAATAGGGCCTTGTTCCTGCAAGAGCAGAAATGGGTCTACAGATTACGTAGCCATGAGCGTGGCCTGAATGATGAGATCCCTTGGACTACTTTAGGAAGACCATGAATGTGTAAATACCGTACTGTAGTACTCAACTATACCATCTCAGTTAAAATAATTACAGTTAATAGAAGCAGCTCACCGGATAAACTGAATACGCACCTGTACTTCGGTCTACTCATATAACTACGAGTAAGCTGCCCATAAGAATTTACACTTAGCAATTCCTTGCTACTACTCACAGTGGAGTTACACGATTGGGTTCTGCAGTACCTTGACATTTGAAGGTAGGGGGGAACAAAACCTTCATTGCATAACATTATCCACCGCATTAAATCTACCTATTGAGTATATAGTGAATGTACTACTGCATTACACCACTTTGATTGAGTGACCCACATGAATCAATACAGAGGTAATAAACGTGGCTCTCCCCTCTTAAAAATGGAATATCCACTATAGAAATGGCGAAATGACATGTGCCTGCTAGTTGCTAGGCAACCGCGTTGGTTGGCGTTCGCAAGTCCGACATTGAGAGCCTAAGCAGGTCAATGCTCCAGCATTTGTTATATGAGTAGCACGCGCAGATGTGATGATGTCTCACGCCCCCGCCCCGGTCACTCTCGATACACGTGACAGGAAGCAGAGGGATAAAATCCACACGCCGATGACAGTGCCCCGGTACCTACGCGGCACCAGGAGGGACAACTGAGCTGAGGCGCCCCACCCTTGATGAAGTAAGGAGGGGTCTGGGCTATGACAGAACGAGGTCTTATTTAGAACTTTGGCAGCGGAGGTGCCATGCCATTGAGTGGTCCTTTTTGGAGATATGGCAGAGCAGAAACGATTATAGTCTCACAAATTAATAGAGGGGCATATCATTACCGACTTTCCTTTTTCTAAGGGCTTTCATGTTTCAATGACCAGAGTAGGAGAATACAGTACGTATCATGGTGATTTGTCTTTGCCTAATCCAGTGCATATAATCACATTCTCCCTACCAGTGTGTGACTACCGGGGGTCGCTCTCTCCCCTCATGCCAGTTCAGGCAGCAAATTAAGTGAAACTCGGTAAGATGTACCCAGTGTCCTGGCATTAGTACCCAAACGTCTTTACGCAAGGGCCTTTTGCATGTTTCCATTTAAGGCATGAACTTGTTTGACATAATATTGATAGGTGTGATCGCACAAAATTGCTATAAGCAGGCACTAATGGTTTTAATAATTTGCAAAGGTGAAATTCACAAGCAATTGGGGGCAGTGCCTCCACACTAACGGTGATAAAATAAGAATTATGAAGACCGCGACGCACCAAATGGGTAGTTATATGAGCTAAAGGTAGCAAATATAGTATATAGAGTTTTTATCACTTTTCATCACGTTTACGTACTTTTGAGAGCCTACACATGGACTTTCTTCACTTGTTTTTTTATTCTCTTCACTTGCAGATCCTATCAGGAGTATAAATGCGGAACCCACCTTAATTAAAATTAACAGGTGGAGTAATTAGGTATACAATTCGTATATTAACAGAAAGGGATTTAGCACAGGGATCCTACAGTCCTGACGAAAGCCGGGGGAATAACGGATCCCGGCTGAAACATGTTGACCTTAATGCAGAACAGAGGGGTGATTGGTGCTTAAATACACTTACCTCACCACCATCCTTAGGTAGGGAGATACCTTTTTAACCCTAATTGAGGGAGTCGAGGAATAAAATGTTTATGAGGATAACCCTTGGTTAGTTTTAGACTTTAAATCTGCACTCATTATTATTTTCTTGGATCCTTTCCTTTTCTCTGTGTTTGTATTGTCTTCCCCACCCTATTGCTCCACCTCTAGCGTTGGTCTGCGCAGAGGTGTCGCAGCAGCCCTATGATGAAGCATGCCACAATTCGTTGTGGGCAGTTTTTACAAAGCATTGCACTGTGCTGCACCTTGTATCTTATCTAACAAACTGCGATTTTATGATCCTTACTTCTTTACGTGTTATGAGGTCTACCCTGAGGAGGTCGAAGTAAGGTCATATCCTCCTCCCCCTTTTATTTTGTGTTTAGCCTGCTTTATCTGATGAGAAACAGTCCTGTAGGATAAGTCTATTTAGGTGTAGATCCTCCTTGAACCATCCAGAACACCACAAGAGGAGTGGGCGGATACGGATAAAGTCAGATATAAGGGCCGTTCCTAGTTCCTCAGGAATTATCTCAGCGGGGGTACCCTGACCTACAGCTAAAAGATTCCTCAAAAATGTGTTTTCGACCACTTGGATACTTTTGGTATAACCCAAGATTTCGTAGCCAAAGGCTACCATCGAGATACACTTGGCAAGAACAGTCATTTCACTCTTAAAAGTGGAGAAAGAGGCCGATTGGGTTACTCTAATGACCTGCTGCAGTCCTCAAGGAGATTCTTAGTCATGCACTTGGATGTTTTACAGACTGTGAAAAAAACTTTTGCTAATATATTTCCTAGATTAGGACAGAATCCCACTTGCTCTTATTTTTCACCCAGGAGGTTAGATTTGGATTAGCACTGATATACTAAGTATCCATGCTGCGAAAGGAAGAAGTGTGGAGCTGCACAGGATTGGTAGTTCCAGCCCATGTGAGATAGTGCTGAAGAAAACCTCTGAGAATGTTAGATTTGCACTTGTTAAGAGTGTCGTGAGGGCTGGCACCCTGCCAGCAGGCCAGAGAACAGAAAGGAAGCATCAGACTGGGGGGCACCCATGAACGTTCACCTTCTGTAGCCCAGTTCCTATTTAACAGAGCGCTGAATAGAATTGCTGGCTTGTTGCTTCTTGAACATTTCCGTACCACACACTCGTCCACCCTGATTAACACAGTCTCTGCTGACATCCCAGAACAAAATGAAACACTGCATAGGCATCACACAGTGTATCTGTAACATGGTCATGTGAGACATTCACTCATACATTTCCTGCTAAGCAGGTCAAAGGGCTGTCCTCTTACAGCACCGAGGGCCACAACTTTGTACACACAGGAGTTTGTATTTCATAGACTCTGTTACACCCTTTTTGATATTTAAGGCTGTGTTTGCACATATGTGTATTCTTTCCAGCTTAGTCTTGGTTGGTTCCATATAGGAGATGTAATAAAAGTCTTGCTTTTTAACGTTATGACTTTTGTTTTATAGTTCTGTTGTTCCATCCGTGCAGCCCCCACTCTTTCCACTTTAGGTGTTCACTACTCTTTGATATCCACAGTTATTTGCTTAGATAAAGTATACTTACCTACCAATATAAACCAGAAATATGGCTTTGTGTGTTAAAGCCATCTCCCAAAATCTATTTTTATGTAAAATATTTGTGTTAATATTGAAAACCTTAACAAATTTAAAATACCAAATGCCAAGTCACACTGAGAAGTGTTAAAAGTAGGAGCTAAAAAATAAACTAGTCCAGCAAAAATGAGACAATAGGTCAACCTAACTTTTAGTTAAATATGGTGGAGACAGACTTTCATTGATAAGTAAATACTTTAAAACATTCCTCACTCACAGCCTTCCACTTTTACTTTTTTTAAAATGCCTTTGTGGTTCAACAGAGGTTTGGAAAAACGCTGCCAAGTAGTGGTCAGTACTGCATAAAGACAAGAAATGTGGGCAAGAAATTCTAGCTCTTAGCCACACCATGTGTTGTGTAGTATACCTTTGATTACTTTCCAGTTTACCGGAAACTCTTGCAGAGGAAAGAGGCAAAAACTCAGGGGGATATTCACAAGGACTTATCTCCGATTTATCTCCACCTTAACTCATCAAAAGTGGAGATAGATTTAACACCCCATTCACAAGCGGGTGCAAACTGCAGACATCGCCAGTATTCCCGAGTTAACTGCCCCAACATTTATCTCCACGGTGGACACCACCAACTAACCCTACTGAGATGCAGAGTAGGCGTTCCCGTGCAAAAACACACGAAAAAACCACAACACCACTTTCACAACGAACTGCCAGATCTGCGATGAGAACCAAAAACAGGCGATAAGCCGCGGTAGCACCAGGGATTTAACACCTGCCTTCTGCTGGTGTTAAGCAGGACGACTACCTGCTGTACGAAAGGGAGCCCAGCACAGAGCCACATCGGAAGACCCACAGATGCCATGGAGACAATGATCATGCAGCTCTGAGACCCATGAGGCACACAACACCCACCGCCACCACCCCCAGGTCCACCACCACCCCCAGGACCCCCCCCACCCACCCCGTGGAACACCACAGAGGCAGCGTACACAAAGACAGCGGACCCACCTGAAACGCACCTGCCGCCCAGACCCAACGACAGAGGAGGACATTGCCCACTACAGGCCCAAAAGGACAACCAACCCCTGCATCCTGACCCACATCCCCCACCTGCTGACGGTACCAACCCAGCGGACAACCAACATCCCTCCGCAGACAAAGCTGCCGGCTGCGCAGCACATGTCGGCCTCTGGTACCATCCAACCCAGAACTGCCAGAGTCGGAGGAGTCACACAGCCAGCCCCATACAAGGTCATCACACCTGTCCTGGATGCCAACATCAGCCTGGTACCCCAGCCCCAGCCCCTCCACTTCACCCACACTGCGCAGGAGCAGCTGGAGACCAAGCAAGGCCCCTACGCCATAGCTGGATTCCCTCACGTGTCAAGGCCAACTGCACACATGTACCCCTCGTGCGCCCTGCCGACACTGCACACAACTACCACAACTGAAAGCACATGCATTCCATGAATGTGCAGGCAATAGTGGACCGCCCGGGACCCCTCAACAATGTCGTGGCCAACTCCCCAGGCAGAGTGCCTGATTCTCACATCTCCCGACAGACCATCATCACCCAGCGCACCCAGGAAGGCACCCATGGCAATGCAGTGCTCGTTGGTAAGTACCAAATGAACACACCACACACCTCCAGCCCACAGTCATGCAACGCACGACACTGGCAATGAGCACGCAGCACAACTACATTCAACATGCCACACAACATGCCAACCGACCAGACACGACAACACGACTCCATTAGGAACTTGGCCTTGCCATGCCCACAACCCAGCCACCCGATGGCACCACAGACACACAATAGCAGGATGTGAGGAGAGGCATGGAGCAGGCATGTGCGAGAGCGGCAAGTGACTAAGGAATGTGAACCTACCCAATGCCAGATGTGGCGTGGAGATGCCGGACAGACCACAGCGTGCAACTCACGGAAATGGCCATGTGGAGATCAATGCTGGTGCATGGAGTGTAGTGGCCAGTGGACGCTACCATGTCCCCACAGGCTGTGGGGCAGAACGTGGAAATGTCACAGGTTACGTCCCCCATGCATGCGCGGGCGGAGTGGGTTGGACCTGCGTACGCCAGGCCTGCGTAGGGGTATGAACAAAAAGCCCGTCGCACTGGGCGTGGTCCTCATTCGGAATGGACAACACGTCTGCCAGGGCGGTGCCTCTCAGCCCGCCACGAGTCCGGTGCCGAGCACGGCAGGGCCTGCGTCCCTGTGCGCCTGCTGCACCCCGGGCCGCTGGGCCCCAGACCCGTCATGCCTGCCCCAGCGCACCAATGAGGCTCTGCTCACCTGCCGACACCGGCATGTGTCAAAGAGGGCCCACCACGTGCTGGTGCAAGCTCCAGGCCCCAGGCCCGCGACCTTTGCAGCCTCCGCAGCCCCTCCCTGGCCTCCACGGCACAGGCCCACAGTACTCCTTTTACATTTACATACTCCACTGGCATCCTCCTCGGCCCAGTGGTTCCCACATGTGGAGTGGAACTGTGTCCTGAGTCATGAATGGCAGTGACCCCAAGTCCGTGGCAATGGCCACAGCACCAGACTCTCTTCGATCAGTGAGGCATAATTCCATATCGCAGGCCAGCGACATGTGGTGCCACTAACCCTGTTCAACGCAAGCCGGCGATACGTGGTGCCACTAACCCTGTTCAACGCAAGCCGGCACCACGTGGATGAGGGCACAGGCCTACACAGCGGCCCAGTGGGTCCCACATGTGGAACTGTGTCCTGAGTCATGAATGGCAGTGACCAGATGTCTACTGCAGGGGTGATATCACTAAACTCCCTGCTATCAGCGAAGCAAACAAATGCATCACAAGCACACGACACATGTCTGTGGGCCCGTGCTGACCGCTGCCCCCGGCCTACACTGCAGTCCAGTAGGCCCCACATCCAGCACCCAGTCGTGATTCATGGATGGCAGAGTCCATACCAGTGAACGCACAGAGAGGAGTAAGAGGAAGATGCGGTTCAGTCCGGATGAAAGCCGGATCCTCGTTACGGAGGTGACCGAACACTAGCAACAACTGACCTGGTGCCACTAACCCTGTGCAACGCAAGTCCGCGTCCCGTGGTGCCACTGAACCTGAACTACGCAGGCCGGTGGGACCATTCAACCTAAGCCGGCGACACTCGGTGAATGGCCCCTGCTGGCCGCTGCCTCAGGCCTACACTGCGGTCCAGTAGGCCACACATGTGGAACTGTGTCCTGGGTAAGATATGGAGGAGTCCACACCATTGGACACGCCTCATCGCAGGCGGCATCCCCTATAAGCACAGGTGCCACTAACTCTGTGCGCAATGACTCATGGGCACTCTCTGGTTGAACTTTGGTGGCGTCTGAGTCCATGGCCTGGGGGTTGTCTGCATCATCATCTGGCTGGGACGGACTTGGTGTCCGACATGTGTTTGCTCCACTCATCTCCACCATTGTGACTGTTTCAGCATGGTTCTGCCCTCGGCATCATGCCCTGGGGGTACACCTTCCACTGTCCACTGAGACACTCCGCGACAACCCCCCTAGACATCTGCGGGAACCTGCTCTGCTCTCGTGACCCTGCCCCAGTGCACCGCAAGTCAGCGGCCCGTGGCTGTAGGCCCGTGCAGGACGCTGTGCATCCGGGGCCACTAACTCTGTGCAGCTCAGGTCATGGGTCCTTTACGGTTGAATGGTTGTGTCCTTTACGATGTACACTGTTGTCGATTTCTGACTGCACCAGGCAGCCCTTGCCGGCTGGTGTGCACACACCCCACACACATCCAACACAGGTGTCACTCGATATGTGTGCCTGCTAATAAATGTGGCCGGGCGCACGTGCTCATAGCCATTCACACCATCTGAGCAAGTGTGTCCGTATGGTCATTGTGTCAGCATGATGGGCACGGCACTGCAACATCACAGTGTGCTATCCTCAGCGGACGATACCATGTCACCTCAGTGTTGGCAGTGACCTTGGACATGTAGCTTCGCCCGGACCCCCTGCATGCACAAGCGGCATGTGCTGGTCCAGCGTACGTCAGTTCAGCGCAGGGGTGTGCTGCATTGGCAGGGGGAGCAGGGCGTGGCTCGAACCTGGCCTTGGGCAGGATGTGCGGTAAGTGTGTCTCTGTGTTGGGGTGTTGTCGCCACCAGGGCCACAGTAGACGATGTTGAAATGTAGCATGCACCAGGAGGACGGGCCTGCACGGACGGGGAAATGTAGGAGCGCAAGACCGCTCAGGGTCTTGGCACATGCATGCCAAGTGTTATGTGTGTCGGTCCTGCGGCTGCGGCTACCCTCATTCGCAGCGTGATCACAGCCAGCCATGGACTGTACACTTGTGTCTGCCCTGTCCGGACCATTGGCCTATACTCACTTGGCCGCACACCTTAAAAGGCCAGCGTCACAGTGTTGGTGGCATGCCGCTGGACATGCGCGGACAGGCATTTCAATGGTGTGCCGTAGGAGTGCACGTGATACAACTGCGCAGGGCACACAAGTGTGGGGGCTCGTGGGAGGGTGGAGCAGCTGTGAGGCAACGTACCACACAGTGAGGCCGCACATGTGCTACGTGCAGGGCATATCATCCATGATTCCCAGGGTCGCAGACATCCCACCACACCCACGGCAGGCCTCTGTGCGTCTCCTGAATGCATGCAGATGGTGTAGTTACTGTAGGGATGAATGGTCCTTTATCTGCACTATCTGGCAGTAGCATATCTGCAGCTCCTAGATGTGACTTGCATGTGCCCAGCACCCCCTGACAGATAGGATAGCATTTCCAGGCGACTCCCACACTACGCACTACCAGACGTGACGCCAACGTGTACACATACCACACGCAGAAGTCCTTGGTCGTAGTTTGCGTGCGTGAAATGGCCTTCACTAGTACTCCCACTACACCCCAGGCCTGCACCCGTTGCACACAGACACTGCTCATTGCTCCGAGCTGTGGCGTTTCATCCACAGGACTGGCGCAGGTCCTCACAGTGCCGCTTCAAGCAGAGCCACTGACGCAATGGCAGACCATCCCGGACACATGCTCTACTCCAGTCACGTGGACCTGTACCGTGCACGTCTGCTGCATGTACTGGGAGCACTGCCATTGGCAGTGCTGCGGATCAGTTACAGGCTGAGCTTTCGCCTTGCCAACGTCACCTGCGTTCAGCCTGTGTTGCACTGTCGCTCGTGCATATTCGAGTGGTCCATGGATGTCTGCCTCTCCAACGTTACGGTAGCTGACCTGGATTTCGATGTGTGTGTGCGCCCCCTGTTGGACCACGACCAGGAGTGTCACCGTGATGCCCGTTTATGGCATGCCTGGATGTTTGGCATGCATGCTGGGAACTGGACCTGGGAGATTTCAGGAGTCGTCGTGTGCAGTGACCACATTGAGCCGCTCCCTGATTGGGCTTTCGTGCATATTGGGGCCAGGGGTTGGAGTGAGCACATCTGTCCGGGACAGCTGATGGGTTACGTCGCCGACATGTCAGATGTGGTGGACAACGATCTCGCATTGGAAATGTTGGCCTACGCTGCTGCACTCGCGTTCATGGACGAGTGACAAACTACCTGCAGCCAGGACTGCATGTGACCCATTGCACATGTCCCGACGCCTGGTTGCATGTTGGGGATCTGGTCACATGTCCCTAGGAGACAGTGGACATGGCTGCATTGGCCTGGACTCCTGATCCATGCGCGGACAACATACGCGGGTTGGCAATGACTTGTGTTGGTGATGGACTCCCCCGGGGTGGACATGGGCGCTTTCCAACGTTCCTCATTCAGACATGCTGCTTCATTGGTCTGCATGTCATGGCACTTCCCTTGGCCGTACTGACACGCAATTGTTGATAAAGTTTCCGCACGTTCACTTGTCTCCAACTGTGCTGAGTGTTTATTTGTATGCCAATGTGTGTGTCACGGCCTATCTGGGTCCCTGCCTTACATGCATTGCTGCCCCATCAGGGCTGTGGGTTGGTACTTGTGCATTATCATGTCCCTGTTTCGTGCTTTGCCAGATGCGTATGGCCATTTCCCGCCACAAGTGGGTGCACTTGTGTCCTGTGTTCGGTTGTGCAAATGTTGGTGTTTGTACCACATTGTGTTGGATGTTGGGGTGCTCTGCTTCCTATGTGTGTGTGCTGCATTGTGTGTGAGATGTCCCTTCAGCTCTGATTTGGCTCACCCTTCTCCCTTTCAGGCAGTGTGGTTTTCACTTCTTTGCTTGTTCAGTGGTGTGATATTGCCGAGTTGTGTGACTTGTGCTCTTGGTTGGTGTTGTTCCTCTTGGGCATGGTTTGTCTGCAGTTGTGCTGTGCTTAATTGTGCATGTGTGCCATTGTGCCCATCTCCCTCCGTCCCCCCAGTCCCTGGTCGTTCCTCTCCCTGTTGCTGTTGTGTCTGTTGATTTTGAGCAGTTTCGACTCCTGCCACCATCTCCAGACTGATGTGGTAGACACCATTTCCTCCATGTCATCCAGCTCCTGGTGTGGCGCTGGACTCCCACCTCTGGTGTGCATTGCTGCCTTCTGGTTGTTGGCGTGTTTGTGCTTGTTTGTGTGTTTCGCATCATTCCAGCTGTTCTGGTTTTCTTCCATTGTCCTCCTCCGCTCTCCGGCTGCATTCACCTTGTCCATGATGGCCTGCCATGTCTAATGTTTTGTTGCCAATGGTGCTTGTGGGGTTGTGTGCTAGCTCCGACTGCCTCCATTGTGCTTCGCTGTTTTCTGTTTGGTTTGTCTTTCTTTTTCCTGCTTTTGTTGTGCTTATTCCCGCATGCCGTATATGTGTCGCGGGCCTTGCGCTGCTTATCGCTGCTTTCCTCCTCGCGAATGGGCTCATTGCATGTTTTTTGGTGTTGGGGTTTGTGTTTTTATCTCCGTCGAGGTGGTTGTATCGCGGACATTGGCCACGGTTTTGGGAGACTATCGCATGGTACCGCCGTGTTGTGAATTCCACGTTGACACAGGGTTGTTTTCCCGCGATAGGCTGCGATGTGTAAAGTTGCGTTAACATTTTTTGGAGATGTTTAGCACACGTTCTTGTGAATATACCCCTCAATTTGCAATTCTCCGTTTTAGATGGTAAAGAGTAGCAGATGGAAGCACCCATCTGCTGTGACCTGCTGATCCTGAATATGAATGCTGGGAATGCCAGCATAGGCCTCCGCCCTTCTGAAGTTATTAAACTGAGACCTAGGGCCAGCTTTAGCACTGCTGGCGCTCGGTACGACAATCATTTTTGGCACACTCCCCCAGTGACCTCCTTCTCAGATTCCATGACTACCACCAGTTAAAAGTGCCCCTCATCTCTCCAATCATAAGATATGGCTAAACACAGCACACCCACTGAGGTCATCACCCCCCTACACAGGTCAGCGCCCAGTGCGGCCGCACCGGTGGCACTGCCCTAAAGCCTTTCTTGCTGAGACCCATTAACTTGTTATTTAGGGGTGGAAGGGCTACCAACCACCAGGGAGTACATGTTCATTGGCTGTCCCAGTGCTGGCCTCACCAGCAGGGCTAGGGCTGGGGTAGGGGGTATTGTGCTGTAGCTGCCCCATGCATGTGGTCCCAGGAAGTGAAAGCATGTGGGGGCAGAGGTAGGCTTATACTCAGTGTAGAGCATCCCTGGTGTAGAATACATTTAAAGATAGAAGGCTTCCAGAGTGCCTTTTATGGCCTTTGCTACAAGAGGGTCCCCATACAACCCCTGTTGTGGAAGCCGGCCAACATTATTAGGAGCTTGTGATGCCTACTCAAGGCCCAATGGGAGATGGAGGTGTGTGTTCACAGGCAAATATGGTGCTCTGCTTACTACATGCGAAAGTGAGACACATCTGGGTGCTGTGAGAAATCGATGTTACATTAAGATCTGCAGTGACACACAAGGGATTCCCACTGAACCAGCTACACCACAAAGGACTTTGTAACCTTTCTGACAATATTTAGGTATTTGGGTAACGTGTTATACCAAGATCATGGCGAATGCTTGTCAAAACTAAGGGAGTCTGAAGGCAGCTTAATGTTTGTGGTGGAGTTATTGGTTTTCCTACATCTACAAGTTTGCGTAGTTTTCTCTCACGAGAATCATTTGGCGCCGGCCAAATGTGAGCCTTTTGTTTGTGAGTGTGTTCATTGCTTAGCTTTTTCTAGCGAATACTGTAAAACCATCACTCACAACGGTTGTGCAAAAACATTGCAACTTCGTAAACTGCTACTGAAAACTTTCAACAAGCATTGGGTTTACTTTTGGGCACACAGGTGTACACCGTTTTCAGCTACAGACGTTTCTCAAGCATTACTAGAGATCAGATCAGCTACAAACCGTGCAATACATCTTTCAGCGCTTCAATCAGTGGCGGCTCCTCCGCTATGGCAGAGGAGTGTTGCCCAACTGCTTTCAAGCAGTGCCAAGAAGGAGAAACTTTCAGTTATTATCATTTTGTTTCCTGCCTCTTTGCGGGTGGGCGGCGCTGCTCTGACCAGGAAAGGAGTGGTTTGCCCACTCCTAAGTGCGCAATGACTGTTTGGTCAGCCCCCTTGGGCCGCCCAAACCAGTCATGCACACTTCCCCCGTTCTCCATGCAGGCTGCATTACAGCCTGCGTGGAGAACAGGCCCAGGACTCCATTCCCTGGCTGAGCGTCCAACCAGGATGCTCAGACCAATCACAACACTGCACTGCAGTGTTGTAATTGGTCAGGGAGCCTGGATGCTTACCAATCACAACACTATTAATATACTGTTTAGGAGCATTGAATAAGTAGAATCATTTTGTATCTGGGGCAAATAGGGCTTTGTAAATCAAGTAGATTTCATATTGCCCTTAGCTCCTGTTTGTTACCCAGGCCTTTCCCATCAGGCAAAGAAAAATCATTGAATAAACAAGTCCAAGTGGTTTCTGTACAGGATGTGCTATTATCCTATTGATGTCACCCACTTTGATATCAGAAGGCACAACAGCACTTCATTATCTATCTATCTATCTATCTATCTATCTACAGCTATATAATGAAATGCTGTTGTGAGCTCAGTGAAATACAAGATCTATTGTATTTCTGAACTTTGTTGGATGTGTATGAATATTTTTTTGCGTGTTCTTTTCAAGGTTTAGTTGCTGGTTGTTGTGTATTTGTTGATACCCAACGGTGTGGAATATTTCAGTGTGTTCAGTGCTCTGGCTAATGTGTTTTGTGAAGTGTTATCTATTTACAAGTGGAATGTATGCTTGTGTGCCAAGAAACTTCTAGGGACCGCTAGCGCTGCACTGCCATGGGCAGCTCGGAAAGTGTGCACATCTTTGTTCACTGTGCAGTTAGTCCTGGTAGGTAGGGTTGCTTCTTTGGGGAGACTTTCCACTCCACAATTTTGGTTAATGTTTTGCACAGTTGGCCTTAATAGTCCGCTCATTTTTCACAAAACCATGGAAGGTGGATGAAGTTAGCCCCATCTGTGACCACCTTTCACTCACCTACCTCTTCTGAACTGGACTTTAATTTTATAGTCCGCGCTAAGTATGATCTGGTGACCCATCCATGAGATCTTAGTTGAAACATAATGACTAATGGGCAGGGGCACTGGAAGTAGGGGTGTGGGAAGTGCTGCAGTGCCCCCAGATAACCCTGCAGGCATTCAGAAGGTGAATGAGCAACAAGGAGGCCTTTAAGTTGAAGTTTAGTTTTTAGGTCGAGCATAGGCAGCGCATGCGCTGTCTGGAAGATCAGCTGTACTTGAAAATGACTAAGCTCCCACCTGCTGGCTTCCCATTGGCTCAGTGCAGTGTTGCTCTTTTTGCTGCATCTTAAATGGCTCATGCAGCGATATGTCACTTCCGTTTTCTCCCTCAGCAGCACTGGCCAAGTACAGATTCGTTCCACTTCCAATGTTCTTGTGTTACTTCAGAGAACTCTTTTATTTTTTTATATTTGTTGCGTTGCTGCATGCCTAGCTGTATTTTCAACTATGGTGGCCGCTACTTCCTTTTGTTTTGCACGATGTGCACATCTCGATTTCTCCCAAGCTCTGTTTGTTCCAACGAAACCTACCAGCAAAAATCACATAGGGTAGTTTAAAAATCACGAAATTAAAAAACAAAACAGCGGAAAAGAAGTGCACGGAAAGGTAACTTGTAGGTCGCTCTTTGTTACATGAAATATGAGCTAACACAAGGCTATTGGCATTTATTTACATGGCAAGCTTCTGATAAGACCAGCCCCGCTGCAGCATGACCAATGACAGTCAAAGTATTTTCAATCAATCAATCAGGGAATTTTAAAGCGCACTACTCACCCGAGAGGGTCTCAAGGCGCTGAGGGGGGGGGGGTGCAGCTCCGGGGATTAGCCGAAGAGCCAGGTCTCTAGGCTCCTTCTGGAGGTGTGCAGGGTGGGGGAATGTCTGATGTCGACTGGGAGTTTGTTCCAGGCCTTGGAAGCGACGTAGGAGAAGGCTCTTACACCCGCTCTGGATTGGCGGGTGCGCAGAGTTTTTGCCAGGGCGAGATCGGCTGAGCGGAGGTTTCTTTTGGGTACGTGGAAGCAGACTCTGTCGTTGAGGTATTTGGATCCGATGTTGTGGAGTGATTTCAAGGCGTGGGTGAGTAGCTTGAACGTTACTCTCTTCTCGACGGGGAGCCAGTGGAGGTCTCGTAGGTGTTGGGTCATGTGCTGTTGTCTGGGGATGCCAAGGATGAGTCTGTCCGCACTGTTCTGGATGGTCTGGAGTCTGTGTAGCAGGGATTTGTTGATTGCATCGTAGAGGGCCTTCCGCAGTCCAGTCTGCTGGTTATGTGTGCGTGCGTTACGGGCTTTCTGGCTTCAGGGGGGATCCACTTGAAGGTCTTGTGGAGGATGCAGATGGAGTTGAAACAGGTGGAGGTGACGGCTTTGATCTGGCGAGTCATGGCGAGGGAAGAGTTGAGTATGATGTCGAGGTTTCGGGCGTGGTCCGTGGGTGTGGGTGGGTTTCCGCGGGTGGCCACCAGGTTTTCTTCCAAGCTGCGGGGGATGATCCGAGGAGGAGAACCTCGGTCTTGTCCGAGTTGAGCTTGAGGCAGCTGCTGATCATCCAGGCTGCAACGTCCTTCATTCCTACCTGGAAGCTGAGCCTGCTTGCTTCCGGGTCCTTCGTGAGGGAGAGGATGAGCTATGTGTCGTCTACGTAGGATACTATGCTGTGTCAGTGCTGTCTGACGATGGCGGCGAGGGGGGCCATGTAGATATTGAAGAGCGTGGGGCTGAGCAATGATCCCTGGGGTACTCTGCAGTTGATCTCGGTGGGTTCAGAGAGGAAGAGGGGGAGTCTGATCCTTTGGGTTCTGCCGGCGAGAAAGGAGCAGATCCAGTCGAAGGCAGTTCCTCTTATTCCAGCGTTGTGGAGTCTAGCAGCGAGAGTGCAGTGGGAGACGGTGTCGAAAATTGCGGAGTGGTCTAGCAGGATGAGAGCTGTGGTGTGGCCCTGGTCGAGGAGCGCACGGATGTCGTCTGTGGTGGCAAGGAGGTGGTCTCCGTGCTGTGGTTTCTTCGGAATCCGGACTGGGAAGAGTGGAGGATGTCGTTTTCTTTGCTGAAGGTGGTAAGCTGGGCATTGATGATTTTCTCAGTGACCTTGGCTGTTAAAGGGAGGAGAGAGATGGGGCAGTAGTTCTTCAGGTCCGTCGGGTCGGCAGAGGTGATGGAGCAAGGTTTCAAAAGTGAAACTTGCTTGAATGTAATCCTCCTCATAGTATTAATTTATTAAACTTGTACTGTCAATACTAACATTCGCATTCACGAACACAAAAGGGATAGATGCTTGCCTATGTGTTTTACTAATGAATAACGCTTGTCCATAACTCAAGATGGCCGCTAAAGCGCGGGAACTTCTCTGCGCATGTCGCAACCTGATCACATGGTGTTACGTCTTTCTTTGCTTGGTGGGAAACTTCTGCTTCAATCAATCAATCAATCAATCAATCATGTCACTTATAAAGCGCACTACATACCCGCGAGGGTCTCAAGGCGCTGGGGGAAGAGGGGGTGGTGCTGCTACTGATCGAAGAGCCAGGTCTTGAGGAGTCTTCTGAAGGCCAGTAGGTCTTGGGTCTGTCGGAGGTTGATGGGGAGGGTGTTCCAGGTCTTGGCGGCGAGGTGGGAGAAGGATCTGCCGCCGGCGGTCGTTTTCCGGATGCGGGGGACTGTGGCGAAGGCGAGGCTGGTCGAGCGGAGCTGGTGGGTGGGGGTGTAGAAGCTGAGTCGTCTGTTGAGGTAGGCTGGTCCGGAGTTGTGGAGTGCTTTGTGTGCGTGGGTGAGGAGCTTGAAGGTTATCCTCTTGTTGACAGGGAGCCAGTGCAGGTCTCTCAGGTGGGGTGTGATGTGGCTGCGTCGGGGGATGTCGAGGATAAGACGTGCAGAGGCGTTCTGGATGCGTTGCAGCCGTCTCAGGAGCTTAGCCGTCGTTCCTGCGTAGAGGGCGTTTCCGTAGTCCAGCCTGCTGGTGACGAGGGCATGGGTGACTGTTTTTCTTGTTTCGGTGGGGATCCACTTGAAGATCCTGCGGAGCATTCGGAGGATGTTGAAGCAGGATGAGGAAACGGCATTGACCTGCTTAGTCATGGAGAGGGTGGGGTCGAGGATGACCCCTAGGTTGCGTACGTGGTCGGTGGGTGGCGGGGCTGTTCCCAGTGATGTTGGCCACCAGGAGTTGTCCCAGGCTGAAGGGTTGGAACCAAGGATGAGGACCTCCGTCTTGTCCGAGTTCAGCTTCAGGCGGCTGGTCCTCATCCATTCGGCGACGGCCTTCATTCCTTCGTGGAGGTGGGCTTTGGCGGTGTGAGGGTCTTTGGTGAGGGAGAGGATCAGCTGGGTGTCGTCGGCGTAGGAGATGATGTTGAGGTTGTGCTGTCGGGCGACGTGGGCGAGGGGTGCCATGTAGTTGTTGAACAGCGTTGGGCTGAGGGAGGAGCCTTGGGGTACGCCGCAGATGATCTTGGTGGCCTTGGATCGGAAGGGGCGAGGCGGACGCTTTGTGTTCTGCCGGAAAGGAAGGATGTGGTCCAGTCCAGGGCCTTCTCTTGGATCCCGGCGTCGTGAAGGCGTGTTCGTAGTGTGTGGTGGCAGACCGTGTCGAAGGCGGCTGATAGGTCCAGGAGGATGAGGGCTGCTGTTTCTCCGTTGTCTAGCAGGGTCCTGATGTCATCGGTGGCGGCGATGAGGGCGGTTTCGGTGCTGTGGTTGCTGCGGAAGCCGGACTGGGAAGGGTCCAGGATGTTGTTCTCCTCGAGGTAGCGGGTCAGTTGTTTGTTGACGATTTTCTCGGTGACCTTCGCGAGGAACGGGAGCAGAGAGATGGGTCGGAAGTTCTTGAGGTCCTTGGGGTCTGCCTTGGGTTTCTTGAGTAAGGCGGTGATCTCGGCGTGCTTCCAGCTTTCCGGTAAGGTTGCTGTCTCGAAGGAGATGTTGATTATTTTCCGGAGATGGGGCGCGATGGCTGTACTGGCTTTGTTGAAGATGTGGTGAGGGCACGGGTCTAGCGGTGAACCGGAGTGGATGGTGTTCATGATCTCGCTGGTGTCCTCGTCGTTGATGTTGGTCCAGGAGAGCAGGCGGTTGGTGGTTGTGGGGGCAGTGGTCTCGGTGGTTGCCGGGGCGGTCGTGGTGTTGAAGCTGTCGTGGATGTCGGCGATTTTGCGGTGGAAGAAGGTGGCCAGTGAGTCGCACAGGTCTCGCGACGGCTGGATGTCGTTGGTGTTGGAGCTGGGGTTGGAGAGTTCCTTCACGATGTTGAAGAGCTCTTTGCTGTTGTGTGCGTTGTTGTCTAGGCGGTCTTTGAGTGAGGCCCTTTTGGCGGATCTGATGAGGTGATGGTGACTGCGGGTGGCGCTCTTGTGGGCGGCGTAGCTGTCCGCTGTCCGTTCGTGGAGCCAGATCTTCTCCAGTTTTCGGCATGTTCGTTTGGAGGCCTGGAGGTCTTCGGTGAACCAGGTGGCTTTCTTGCTGGTGTGGCTGTTGGGCGGATTCTTGAGCGGGGCGAGGGTGTTGGCGCAGTCGTCGATCCACTGTCTGAGGTTGCGGGCGGCGGTGTCGGGGTCGGAGGGTTCGGCGGGTGGGCTCAGGGCGAGGGTTGTGGTTAGCTGGTCTTCCGTGACTCTGCTCCAGCAGCGGCGAGGCATTTGTTCGGTGCGGTGGTGCGTGGTGGGCTTCCTGTAGGTGAAGTGGATGCAGTGGTGGTCAGTCCAGTGGGGTTCGGAGGTGTGGTTGAAGGAGACGTGTGGGCTTGCGGAAAAGATGGAGTCTAGCGTGTGGCCGGCGGCGTGGGTGGGTGTAGTCACGAGCTGTCTGAGTCCGAGGGTGGCGAGGTTGTCGATCAGGGTGGTGGAGTTGGTGTCCTTGTTGTTCTCGAGGTGGAAGTTCAGGTCCCCGAGGAGGATGTAGTCCGTGGAGGCGATGGCGTGTGTGCTGACGAAGTCAGCGATGGAATCGCTGAACTGTGGTCGGGGTCCGGGGGTCTGTAGATGAGGGTTCCTCTGAGGGTGGTGTTGGGATCGGTGTGGATCTGGAAGTGCATGTGTTCGGCGGTGCTGAGGGTGTCGTCGGTGTTGGTTGAGACTCTGAGGGTGTTCCTGTGGACGATGGCGATGCCTCCTCTGACTCCGTTGGTGCGGTCCCTGCGGGTGATCTTGTATCCGTCCGGGATGGCAATGGCGATGTCGGGGGCTGAAGCGGGATTCAGCCAGGTCTCCGTCAGGAATGCGACGTCTGGGGAGGTTGAGTCGAGAAGGTCCCAGAGTTCGATGGCGGGTTTGCGGGCGGAGCGGGTGTTGAGGAGGATGCATCTGAGGTAGTTGGGTTCTTTCCTGGGCGGTGGTTTGGCGGGGCGGGTGCTGGCGAAGCTGCAGTTCCGGCAGGTGAAGGGCCCTTGGGTGCGCTTCGGGGTGACCTGGTAGCAGGCGTGATCTTTTCCGGGGTTGAGTGCGTGGAGGGTGCTGGCGTCGTATCGGCGTCTGTTGATGTGGCGGGCGCGGGGGATGCCCGGACCAGGGGGTCTGGGGCTGGGCGCGGTCACGGCGCGGACGGGCGCAGACGGGCTTGCCTTAGGCGCGCCGTCGGCGCGCCAGCGGCGCGGCCGCGCAGCGGCCGCCATAAATGGGGAGGTGGGAGGGAGGAGCAGGGAATGGGGCAGCGAATGGGCAGTGAGGGGCGGGGCCGCAGGCGCAGCGGCGGGAAACAGGCACAGAAGGGAAAACGAGCACAATCAGGGCATCAAGGGGGCACAGAAAGGAAAAGAAAACGAGCACAATCAGGGGCAGCAAGGGGGCACAGAAAGGAAAAACGAGCACAATCAGGGGCAGCAAGGGGGCACAGAAAGGAAAAACGAGCACAATCAGGGGCAGCAAGGGGGCACAGAAAGGAAAAAACGAGCACAATCAGGGGCAGCAAAGGGGGCACAGAAAGGAAAACGAGCACAATCAGGGGCAGCAAGGGGGCACAGAAAGGAAAAAACGAGCACAATCAGGGGCAGCAAGGGGGGCACAGAAAGGAAAAACGAGCACAATCGGGGCAGCAAGGGGGGCACAGAAAGGAAAAACGAGCACAATCAGGGGCAGCAAGGGGGCACAGAAAGGAAAAGCGAGCACAATCAGGGGCAGCAAGGGGGCACAGAAAGGAAAAACGAGCACAATCAGGGCCAGCAGCAGGGCACACAGACGGAGCTGTGTGGTGAGGGAGCGACCTACCAGTCAAGGTCAGGGGTCGCTCTCTTCACCACGCAGCGGCCGCCATAAATGGGGAGGTGGGAGGGAGGAGCAGGGAATGGGGCAGCGAATGGGCAGTGAGGGGCGGGGCCGCAGGGCGCAGCGGCGGGAAACAGGCACAGAAGGGAAAACGAGCACAATCAGGGCATCAAGGGGGCACAGAAAGGAAAAGAAACCGAGCACAATCAGGGGCAGCAAGGGGGCACAGAAAGGAAAAACGAGCACAATCAGGGGCAGCAAGGGGGGCACAGAAAGGAAAAACGAGCACAATCAGGGGCAGCAAGGGGGCACAGAAAGGAAAAACGAGCACAATCACGGGCAGCAAGGGGGCCACAGAAAGGAAAAAGCGAGCACAATCAGGGGCAGCAAGGGGGGCACAGAAAGGAAAAACGAGCACAATCAGGGGCAGCAAGGGGGGCACAGAAAGGAAAAAACGAGTACAATCAGGGGCAGCAAGGGGGCACAGAAAGGAAAACGAGCACAATCAGGGGCAGCAAGGGGGCACAGAAAGGAAAAAACGAGCACAATCAGGGGCAGCAAGGGGGGCACAGAAAGGAAAACGAGCACAATCAGGGGCAGCAAGGGGGCACAGAAAGGAAAAAACGAGCACAATCAGGGGCAGCAGCAGGGCACACAGACGGAGCTGTGTGGTGGGGGAGCGACCTACCAGTCAAGGTCAGGGGTCTGCTTCTGCGCAGTGTGTATTAAAATGGCCGCTCAATGTTCTCACATGCTTAAGCTTGCTCTCATGTCATTATTAAATTGTCGTTTTCTTAACGCTACTAATGCAGGGTAGTATTATGATTAAATGGGAATAGAGTTAGGGAAAGTGGGTATACAGTGAAACATTTTATTTGTGATTTTAATATTTTCTTCTTGCACTTTTAGTAATTCGTAAACTTGGGCCTGGGTTGGTGTCTTGAAACTCGAGAAACAGATGGTCCTGCGCATGTGTCCTGTCTGCCTGCCAAGTGAAGTCAACTTGGACGTATCCCAAGGCCACGACCTATTGGCCGAAGATGATGTACCCAAAGTTTCCGGCGGACAGAAATTGTTACTTTTCTCCTGTAAAATGTATAACATTTGTCGTGAGACGGGTGGGAAATAAAGCAAATGTATTAATTTGAAGGGGCGGGAACGTAAAAACAATAGGCTTCACAATTTAGGCCAAAATTGACATGGTACGAGAATCCACCCCCTGTCCCTGCCCAATCAGAAGTAGTGGTCCCATATTTTAGCAGCATTAAGGGGAGGTACATGGGCGTAGAAGGGTATAATAGAATATAGCATTAGTTAATTAGTCAGAGCATGCGTTCACGAAGAACAGGCGTCCATACTGCCAGAGCGCTCTTAACTCCAGACTGCCCAGCTCTTCGGTTGCTGACTGAATTCCTGTCCAGAAGAGGTCCTGAGGAGGGGGCGGCGGAGTCCATTAGACGGGAGAATCCAGGAGAAATCGAGTGCCCGAGAGGGGAACGGCGCAGGCGTCGTTATAGAGAGGTCACCAGTCCTGTCCTGATCCTGAAGGAGGTCTTTGCTCTTCATCCTTCCAGGGTCATATCTTTTCCAACTCCTTGGCTAAGGGGCTTGGTTCTCGTATTTAGGTAACTATACTGCAACCTTTAGTTGCGCTGCTGTCTCTATCCTCTCCTATTTCCTTAAACACTGTCATTTATTAGAGAATTCGTTCCTATGCTTTCTCTTGGGTATTCTGATCAAGTACCGTGTTTTCTGTATATTACTCTGCTAAAACTTTAGATAAACATTTTAAAACTTCCTGACTCAGTGGTTATTTCAGGATTATGTACTATAGTGAATGTCACTCATTTTAAACTTCCCAATTAGCAAAGGATCCATTGGTAAGTTATTACTCTTCAATCAGAAGGTAATTGGTAGCAGGGACTTTGATAAAAGAGTATATCTGAAACCCAGCGTAAGTATTAGTGTAGTGTGAATGTATGGGCCCAAGTGAGTATATGGTGTATGAATGCTGTTGGTTAATATTGCGCTGGATCAGAGGGTTTCTTGAGTAGGGCCATGCCCTCCGCCCGTTTCCAGGCATCGGGAAAGATGCCGGTTTTGAAGGTGGTGAATGGTGTGGCTTAGTTCGGGCAGTATGGCGGCGGCAGCTCGGTGGAAGATGTGCTGAGGGCAGGGGTCCGTGGGGGCTCCTGAGTGGGTGCTCCTCATGGTTGTGGTGGTCTCTTCGGTGGTGACTAGGGTCCAGGCGGTGATGGCGGGCAGGTATTTTATGATGTTCATTTGAGATCTATTTTGACATTATTCTCCTTTGGCCCCTTTGACACCCTGTTGTACGGTGTTGAAACTCTGATTCAGTGGTCTGTTCACGGATCTCACAGATTTGTCCCAGTGAGACGCAGCTGAGGAAGACGGAAAAAGCGATGCCATTTAACCCTTTCGCTGCTAGGCCTTTTCCTCCCCATGTTAAGCCTTTTTTGGGCTATTTGGGGTTGTTCGTGCTTAGGCCCCTGTAACTTTTTGTCCACATAAGGTATCCACCTCAAATTTGTGTCCTTTTTTCCAACACCCTGAGGATTCTAAAGGTACCCAGGGTTTGTGGATTCTCCTGAAGGTGACCCAGAAATTAGCCAAAATACAACGAAATTTTGGGTTTAAAAAAAAAAAATGGGAAAAAAGTTCTACAGAAGAAAGCGCCTGGTTTTTCCCCTGCAAATGGCATCAAAAAGGGTTTGCAGTGCTGGAATCACCATCTTCTCAGCTTTCAGGGACAGGCAGACTTTTGTCAGAAAACCAAAATTCTCTACACAGTTTTGGCATTTTACTGGGACATAGCCTATTTTTGCTATTTTTGTGCTTTCAACCTCCTTCCAGTTAGTGGTAGAAATGGTCTGAAAGTAATAATGGATCCTGCAAAGCTATTCATTTCTGAAAAGTAGACAAAATTCTGAATTCAGCAAGAGGTCATTTGTGTAGATCCTTCAAGTTTCTTTTTATAGAAACTAACAGTTGAATATAAAAATATCGAAATTGAGTTGAAAAAACGGCCATTTGTGCCAACATTTTCACCTGTAACTTCTAAGTATGACAGACTTTTTAAAGCAATATACCATTACATCCTCTGGACCATTCTGGTTGTGGGGATATTTAGGACTTGCAGGTTCACCAAGAACCTGAGGAACCCAGAGCCAATAACTGAGCTGCATCTTGCAATGGTTTTTTATTGTGTACTGGGTATATAGCAAACCTTTGGTAAAATATAAAGAGTGAAAAATAGGTACCAAGGAAACCTATATATTTCTGAAATGGGAACAAAATATGGAGTTTAGAAGCAGTGGTTATTTGCACATCTCCAAAATTGTGGGTACCCATAAAAGCATGTGAATTAGAGGTCATTTTTCAAAATGACTTCTTTTTTTTACAAATTGTCTTACATTTGGAAGGCAGAAATGCAAAGAAAGTCTATCGCTAATAACACTTGTTCTACTATTCTGTATTCCCTGAAGTCTCCTGATAAAAATGGTACCTCACTTGTGTGAGTAGGCCTAGTGCCCGCGACAGGAAATGGCCCAAAACGCTACGTGGACACATCACATTTTTCCACTGAAAACTGACCTTTTTTTTGCAATGTGCCTAGCTGTGGATTTTAAATCCTAGCTCAGCCGGCACGTAGGAAAACCTAGCAAACCTATCCATTTTTGATTACTAGACACCCAGGGGAATCCAGGATGGAGTGACTTGTGTGGCCTTCACCATGCTCTGTTACCCAGAATCCCTTGTAAACCTCAAACTTTGTAAACAAAAATACACATTTTCCTCACATTTCTGTGATGGAAAATTTTGGAATCTGCTTGGATTCACAAACTTCCACCCACCCCACATTTCCCAAAGTCTCTCGATAAAATTTTTACCTCACTTGTGTGGGTAGGCCTAGTGCCTGTGACAGGAAATGTACCAAAGTGCAACGTGGACACATCACATTTCTCCAGTGAAAACTAACCCTTTTTTTTGGCAATGTGCCTAGCTGTGGATTTTGAACCCCAGCTCAGCCGGCACCTAGGGAAACCTAGCAAACCTATCCATTTTTGATTACTAAACACCCCGGGGAATCCAGGATAGGGTGACTTGTGTGGCTGTCACCAGATTCTGTTACCCACAATCCCTTGCAAACCTCCAACTTTGTCAAAAAATCACATTTGCCTCAAATTTCTGTGATGGAAAGTTTTGGAATCTGCGTGGATCCACAAACTTCCACCCACCCCGCATTCCCCAAAGTCTTCCGATAAAAATGGTACATCACTTGTGTGAGTAGGCCGAGTGCCCGCGACAGGAAACGGCCCAAAACATAACGTGGACACATCACATTTTTCCAGTGAAAACTGACCCTTTTTTTGCAAAGTGTCTTGCTGTGGATTTTGAACCCTAGCTCAGCCGGCACCCTTGGGAAACCTAGCAAACCTATCCATTTTTTATAACAAGATATCCAGGGGAATCCAGAATGGGGTGACTTGTGTGGCTGTCACCAGATTCTGTTACCCAGGCTCCCTTCCAAACCTCAAACTTTGGAAAGAAAAACACATTTTCCTCAGATTTCTGTTATGTAAATTTCTGGAATCTGCGTGGATCCACAAACTTCTACCCACCCAGCATTCCCCAAAGTGTCCTGATAAAAATGGTACCTCACTTGTGTGGGTGGGCCAAGTGCCCGTGGCAGGGAAGGGCCCAAAACGTATTGTGGCGACATCAAAATTGCCTATCACAAAACAACCTGGTTTTGCAAGGGGGCTCACTTGGGTTTTTGGACCCAGGCTCGGCGGCCATCTAGGGAAACCTACCAAACCCAGACATTTCTGAAAACTAGACATCCGGGGAGTGCAGGGAGGTATGGCTTGCATGGATCCCCCAACATTTTCTTTCCCAGAATCCCCTGCAAACCTTGAATTTAGCTGAAAGAAAATAAAATTTTCCACTTGTTTCTGTGTAGGAAAGTTGTGGGATCACCGGGCTGGCACAAATTGCCCACTACCCAGCGTTCCCGCAGGTCTCCCAATAAAAATGGTGCCACACTTGTGTGGGTGGGCCAAGTGCCCGCAACAGGGCCAAAATGAATTGTGGAGACTTCAAAATTACCTATCACAAAACAACCTCGTTTTTGGTCCCAGGCTCGGCGGCCATCTAGGGAAATGTACCAAACCCAGACATTTCTGAAAACTACACACAAGGGGGAGTCCAGGGAGGTATGGCTTGCATATATCCCCCATGTTTTTCTACCTAGAATCCACTGCAAACCTCAAATTTAGCTGAAAAAAATCACATTTTCTCACGTTTGTGTGTGGGAAAGTTCTGGCATCACCGGGCTGACACAAATTTCCCACCACCCAGCGTTCTCCCAGGTCTCCCTATAAAATTGGTACCTCACTTGTGTGGGTGGGCCAAGTGCCCGCGGCAGGCAAGGGACCAAAACGTATTGTGGAAACTTCAAAATTGCCAATTTCAAAATGACCTGGTTATGCAAGGGAGGGGAAACTGCGTTTTGGCCCCGGGCTCGGCAGCCATCTAGGGAAACCTACCCAACCCACACATTTCTGAAAACTGGACACCTTGGGGAGTCCAGGGAGGTATGGCTTGCGTTAATCCCCTACGTTTTCCTACCCGGAATCGCCTGCAAACCTCAAATTTAGCTGAAAAAAGCTAATTTTCCTCACATTTCTGTGTGGGATCACCGTGCCGGCACAAATGTCCTACTACTCAGCGTTCCCCTCAGTCTCCAGAGTAAAATGATACCTCACTTGTGTGGGGGGGGCCAAGTGCCTGCAACAGGGAAAGGTGAAAAATATAGGGATTGAGGGAATAGCACAGTGAATTCTAAGCGCTATTTTTTAAATAAAAATAAGTTTGTAGGTGATTCTGCATTGGTCACTCACACAAGTGAGGTATCATTTTTATCGGGAGACCAAGGGTAACGCTGTGTGGTAGGACATTTGTGCTGGCACGGTGATCCCACACAGAAAAGTGAGTAAAATGTGATTTTTTTGTAGCTAAATTTGAGGTTTGCAGGGGATTCTGGGTAGAAAAATGTTGGGAGATCCACGCAAGCCACACCTCCCTGGACTCCCCTGGGTGTCTAGTTTTCAGAAATGTCTGGGTTTGTTAGGTTTCCCTAGATGGCCACTGAGCCCGCAACCAAAAACACAGGTGACCCCCTTGAAAACCAGGTTGTTTTGTGATAGGTGGGCACCTGTGTTTTTGGTCCCGGGCATGCAGACATCTAGGGTAACCTACAAATCCCAGGCATTTCTGAAAACTAGACACCCATGGGAGTCCAGGGAGATGTGGCTTGCTTTGATCCCCGAAAACTTTCCTTCCAAGAATCCGCCGCAAACCTCAAATTTAGCTAAAAAGTCACATTGTCCCCTCATATCTGTGTGGGAAACTTGTGGGATCACTGCACGGTACAAATTTCCTACCACTCAGCATTCCCCTCAGTCTCCCAATAAAAATTATACCTTACTTGTGTGGATGGGACAAGTGCCTTTGACATGGAAGGGCCAAAACATGTAGAGATTGAGGGGGGCCCAAAACGGGTCCAAAAGGGCAGTTTGTTTATAAGATTTTAGGCTGACGTTACTTTGGGCACCCACACAAGTGAGGTATCATTTTTCTCAGGAGACCAAGGGGAATGCTGGGTGGTAGGAAATTTGTGCCTGCGCGGTGATCGTACAACTTACCCACACAGAAATGTGAGGAAAATGTTACTTGGTAAGTAAATTTGAGGTTTGGGGGGATTCTGGGTAAGAAAACGCTGGGGGAGCCATGCAAGCCACACCACCAGCCAAGAGTTAGTACACACACACCACCATCCACACACAGCCAAGTGCCATCCCCGCACACTGCAAGCCAAGCAGGGCCGGACTGGGAACAGCAACCAGCCCTGGCAAATTGCTGCTCGACCGGCCCTGGGAGGTGGGCCGTGCTAGTAAAAAGCAAAACCAGCCCCCAGTGATAAAACCGCCACCACGGCCAGAAAACCGGCCCCTGGCCCACAAGGGAAACACCCAGGGCCCGCGACGGCCAGTCCGGCCCTGCAGCCAAGCACCATCCATGCACACAGCCAGCCAAGCACCAATCCACGTACACTGCCAGTCAAGCGCCACTCCACGCACACCACCAGGCAACCGCCAATTTACACACACCGTCATCAAGTGCAAGTCCACCCACACCATTAGCCAAGTGCAGGTCCACACACACCACCAGCAAAATGCCAGCCAAAGGTCAGTACATGCAGACCGTCAGCCAAACTCCAGTTTACACACACATAAACTCTCCATGGCTTCTAGTGGTTTTCTGTCTCCACTTTGTTTGCAGATGAGACTAAAAATATCACTGAAACAGCCAAAATGTGTGCCAAAAAAAGGGAGCGACCCTTGCCTATCGGGCTTCCCACTGCCATGCCCATAAACATATTCCTGGTGCCTAGGGGGCTTTCTGCCCCCCCCTCAGGGGGGGCAGATAAGGTGCTATTGCCCTGATCTGCCTTCCGTGGGGGAAGAAAGACTATTTTGGGGGTGGGGGCATTAGCATTTAAATTCTCGGCAGCCCCCCTTACATATTTAAAAAAAAACCCTGGTGCATAGTGGGCTTTCTGCCCCTGCTGGGGGGCAGATTAGGGACTATTGGCCCCATCTGCCTCCCGGGGGAGCCAAAAAACGATGGCAATTCTTTTGGGGGGGGGCATTCTGGACAGCCCCCACTCCTACATATAAAAAAAGCAAAGTCACTGGTGTCTAGTAGGACTATTGCCCCCATCTGCCTACGGGGGGGGGGTCAAAAAGACTCTGTTAATTTTTTTGGGGGGGTGGGAGACATTGGCATGCCCAATCTGGCCAGCCCCCACTCTTACATATAAAAAAACATAATCCCTGGTGCCTAGTTGGCTTTCTGCCCCCTGGGGGGCAGATGAGGGGCTATTGCCCCCTTCTGCATGCTGGGGGGGCAGAAAGACTGTGGATTGTTTTGGGGGGTGGGGGCATTGGCTTACCCATATTGGGCATCCCCAACCCTACGTATATAAAAAAAAACAATCCCTGGTGCCTAGTGGTCTTTCTCCCACTCCTTGAGGGGCAGATCAGGTGCTATTGCCCCCTGCTGCATCCTGGGGGGCAGAAAGACTGTGGATTTTTTTGGAGGGGTGGGGGCATTGGCATACTCATTTGGGCAGCCCCACCCTTATATACATTAAAAACAAAATCCTGGTGCCTAGTGTGCGTTCTGCCTCTCCCAGGGAGCAGATCGGGGCTATTGCCCCCATCTGCCTCCCAGGGGGCAGAAAGACTGTGGAAGTTTGCAGGGTGGGGGCATTGGCATGCCCATCTCGGGCAGACCCCACCCCTAAATACAATAAAAAAATAATCCCTGGCATCTAGTGGGATTTCTGCCCCCTCGGGGGAGCAAATTGGGGGCTAATGCCACAAAACAATTGGGGGGAGCAAAGGCCCTTGCCCAAGGGGTCGCTCCCCCCTCCCTGGTGTCCAGTTGGTGGATCCCTGCTTGGTGATCGCCCTCCTGAGGCGATCCCAAGCAGGGATCCACTAGAGAGGGGTACCATTGGAAAGGGGAGATTCTCTCCTGTCTTTCTACATGCTCAGGGAGCTAAGATAGCCCCACGAGCACGTAGAAAGTGAAACTGAAATGAGCCATAGGCTCATTTCAGTTTCGATTTCAGAGAAATGACGTCAGCGCAACGTGCACGCTGATCGTCATTTCCCTGAAACAAGCCAAACAGCCTTGGGCGCTGGGAAGCCCTTCCCCAGCTCCCGAGGCTGTTTAGGGCTGAAATAATTCCCTCTGGTCCACGCACCAGAGGGATTTCAAGTGCCATAAGAGGAGACGGCCGAGAGCAGACCGACGCACACAAGCACTGTTGGTTGAGGCACATTGGTGAGGGGCCCCCTTTGATGAGCTAAGCACGGGGCCAGAGTGGCTGCCCACACTGCCCTTGCCAAGCGCAGTGTCCGATTCAGGGCCTGAAAAGTCGAGGATCCTCTGCGTCTGATCCACAGGGGCCTGTCTGTGTTAAGCCCCTACACATGTAAAGGAGGCTAATTAAAGGGAGCATACGCCGTATAGACAGAGGGAGTGTATATTATATTAGCGTCTTTCTTGATTTTTTTACTTTTTATATAAGATAACCGCATTCACTAAATTTCGTCGGCAGATGGCGGTATTGTAATTGTTTTGCTGGGGTTGGCACACTACATCATGTGATTTATTAAATTCTTGTAACTGGTTTTATGTCTGGTTTCATGTCCACTCCTCTTCTAGGGCAGTTCAGTGAGTGAGGAAAGGCGATTACAAAAGCTTCAGTAAATGAAAGAATAAGTATGCCTATCAAACAGAGTACCTGCATGTGGGGCCCGACAGAGGATGATCTCAGTCTGGACACTTGAACTAGCCCACCAGGCAACACCCCTTTTTAACATATGGAAAATGACAGCAGGAAAACTCTAGGCACTAGGAGCCTGCCGTTTCCCTATTCTATATACCGGCAGCCGCTTTTCCCTGGAATTTTCTTAATTTTATCTCCAAATTTGGTCGTGGACTATTTAAACAATCTGCAGGTGTGCATGTTTTTTAACCAGAAACAGTTCAGTGGCTAACCATTATCCCAGGACAGTCTAGACTGAATTTTCTGGTACAATCAAAATGACACCATAGTGGAAAAGCAGACCCATGTATAGAGAAAAAGCGTAAACAAGCTTGTCAAAGCCAACCGGTTTCTATGTACCGGCGCCAGCAAGGGGGAAGTGTTGATACACACTGGGCCCGATTCACAGAACTAACTTAAGACAAAATCCTAAACTTACTACCATTTTGGTATTCACAGAAGGCACTTACTCATTTTGGTATTCACAGAAGGCACTTACTCATCAATGAGTAAGTGCCTTCTGTGAATACCAAAATGAGTAAGTGTCTTCTGTGAATACCAAAATGAGTAAGTGCCTTCTGTGAATACCAAAATGGTAGTAAGTTTAGGATTTTGTCTTAAGTTAGTTCTGTGAATCGGGCCCACAGTACTGGGAGTGTCTGAAGGACAGCCATTTTGGTAAATCATCACTTAGAAGCAGTGACTACACAAACAGTTGGGCGCATCTTCCCAGCCACACTTATAAGTAGCGTAAGGTTGCACAAGAATGCCTGAGACTGTAGGCCAGAATGAGTGGGGTGACATTAACGAAAAGTAGGGCAGCCATCATAATATGGCAGGTTGTTGATGCTTGTGACAATTATAAAAGCAGAACATCTTTGCACAGTGGCGCCTAAAACATCTGACTGCAGTGCACTGGTTGTACATGTGACATAGAGTGCAGTGCGCGATGGCACCTAGAGCACCTCTACCTGCAGTGCACCTGTGGTACATGTGCATGTAAGATCTCACAGTGCAGTACATTGGTGCTGAGTATGGCCTTACGTCACAAAACATTGTTTTTAGAGTGCTGAGCTAATACAGTGAACTTCCTTTTCAGCGGCTCTACATGTGACTCGTAATAAGAATACTGTACAAACTTCTACAAAAAAGACACACAACACAGTTCTTTGTTTTATTAAGGTGGGGAAGGTATATCCTTACCAAGTGTATTAATGTTAAGCCGTTTATATCATGTATTATGTAATTCTATAAATATTATTTATTGGTGTTTGTGTACTATGGCCTCCTTATTGTCAGGGACCAAAATGGGCCATCGTGTAAAGTTCACAAAATGTGTGATCATAGGCCCACTTCCCTAGTCCCTAGCATTCTATTCTGTAGTCAGGAAAAGTGATTATTGTCCTGATCAGCCCTGTGGTCAAATCTTGTTTCTTATATTCCCTGATGCCAATCTTATTATGCATCTGTTCCATACAGTTACACACATTTGCTTGGGGCTAGCAATCTGTTAATTTCACCACCTTGAGTCCCTAATGTTCCACATTGTGCATTTTCTCCCTGGAGTAATATCAGGTTGTACAGCGAACCACTTGCTTTATCCCAATAATGGCTACACCTAAAGCTCACTTCACAGCCCTGCTTCTTGAGTTCTATGCTCAAGCAGCATACGCCCGTCAGAGTGATTAGGGAAGTGCACACTTCCGACAGGCAGTCACTGAAATACGGTATTGGAATGATGTGCATCAATCGACTGGTAGTATTTCGACTGATTGCTGTCTTGTTTTGACTTGCCTTGTACATATCACTGTTTATTGTTGTTTGTTGAATTCTGTTTTTGTGCTGGGTTAGATGTTGCGAAGTTATTACTCCTTTATTCCCTGATACTTTTGGTTCATTGTCACTGCAGTCCCTTGAACTCACAAGTGTTAGAAAGATCCATTATTGATGTGCATACTATAGACTTTGACAGTGTTTCCTCCTAGGACAGGTTTGCTGCCCACAACCCTACCAGTATGACTTTCCTTCTGGATAACACTGACATGCGGCATGGATTTTGTACGTCTGTTGTAGTGTTACATACAACACAGGTTTTGCTGAGTGTTAACATTCTCACCTTTTGTGCACCAAATGCATTGACATACATAATGAACTCATGAGGATAAACACTGAGGGCCCGATTCTGATGCGGGTTGGAAAAGCTTCCCGACCGAGGGCCTGATTCTGATGCAGTTAGGAAGGCCTCCTAACGGCATTTGCTCCTTCCAAATCGGATCGGGAACGTGTCTTCCCGACCGAGGGCCCAATTCTGATGCGGTTAGGAACAAATGTTCCCATTGAAGTCAATGGGAGTTCAACCAAATCGTATCTGGAAGCATCCGGATGCATCCTACTCCGCCGGTCGGACTTTCCCGATCCGAGTGGGTCGGACACCATTTCCCAACCGATTCGGTCGGGAAGCTTTTCCAACCCGCATCAGAATCGGCCCCTTAATGTTGAATATGCTTCTTCCAATGGAAATGGTTTCAAATCACCAACTTTGCTGCTACACATGGCATTCCATCCGTAGCAGTACTACCCGAGGTTACTATGCAAATATAGGAAGAGCTTGATGCTTCTCCTTCTGTAGACCTGTGCATGAATCTGATAGGCAATATCAACATCATAGTTGAAATACTTCTCAGTAATATAAAGAGTGATGGAGCTCTTTTGGCAATACATCAGGACTTTGCCATAACTCTGCGAGAGCAAAACAAAGTGAAAGTGCCAAAAATGATCTCTTAGGTTTATGTCTCCATTGGGATAGACACTGAAACTGAAACACTTTCCAAATAGAAGACGCTGGAGGCACAACGGTCTCAGGGATAAGGCTGCAGAGGATCCTGGAGAAATGCATTTCAGGACTGTCATAGATATAAGAAACATGGGGATATCACTTGAGAAGTAGAAAAGAAATAAGGGCCCCAGAGAGATTTAAATCCTTTGATAAACATTATTCACAGGACCATTGGTATAAAAGACCTGATTCACACGCTGGTGCCCATTCCTCCCAAGAACCTGAAAAGGGGCACACCTATCAGCAGGGGAAAGGGGATGGATGCAGAATGGCTTTATTTATTCCAACTAATTGATGTTTGTGCTGGAGCCATTTGAAATGCCTACTTACTGGCCACCCACTTACATGAGCAGTCCTTCCTGAAGAAGAAATAAGCTACAATTAGGAGACAGTATGCCTCAGCGAAAGAGGGTTGCTTTGAAGAATGGGGAGTGGGTAATACCCATGCTACATAGGGCAGCAGTAATCATACCTGAAGCCCAAACCTCTCTTGGGTTGGAGGAGACGAATGTCATAGGGAAATACCAGATGGACACTTAGGGCCGATTCCGATCTCGGCCGGTAGGGCTCCGAATCGGATTCGGCTTTACCGGATCCGATTCGGAGGCCTTTTTCCCGACCGATTCGTACAGTCGTCCTAGCGAGCAAGTACGATGCGAGCGCATGCGAAATCGCCGACCGAATCGTTCCCGGGTCCGAACCGCTCCGACCGACTCGTACGGACACGGCTCGCACCACGCAATGGAGACGTTTCCCGACCGAGCACGATGCACGTGTCGGACGGCCGGATCGAGTCGGAGCGTCCGGCTCGCAAAAGCACCCGGAGCCGGACTTGGGGGGTCCGTGTCGGACCCCCCTGCGCGCGTAGCCGCACGAGTTGAACACATGGGGGACCCAAGGGTCCCCCAACACATGCATGTACGGTGCGAGTCGCACCGACGCATACCCACTGTAGGGGGCCCCCCTGTTCGCGACGTGCCCATTCAGTCAATGGGAGTCTGTGTACGCGTTGTACGGCCGGCTCCCATTGACTTCAATGGGAGTCCAACCGAATCGAGTCGGGCAGCATGCAGCCGCATCGTACTCGCTCGGTCTGCGGGAGTCCGGCTCGGTCGGAAATCTCTCCAGATCCGGCTTGGTCAGAGAGATTTCCGGCCCGAATCGGAATAGGCCCCTTAGATGAAACAGACCTCATTTAGAAAGCTCAGATTCAAATTGAAGGACAACTTAAACAGACAATCTCTATGTTTTTCATGATTCATTTAGGAGAGTTCAATGATATTTTACTAGCTGAGAGACTGCCTCCCAAAGCAGGGATGTGGAATTCCTATAGCCCGACGCCCAGGACATATTGTTTGGGGTCAAGGGCAACAAGTTTCCATGTGTATTTTTCCTTGGGACAAGTAGGCCCAACCCCCTACAGCACAAACCCTTTGGCTGCCAGTTTGCTGTACCACATCATGGTTCAGGGAAGGGCACTGTCTGCAGTTAAGGTAATATTTGTGCCCATGGGTTAGTGCTGTTCAGACTTGTATTTATGGCTCATTAATACAAAGCCTTAATTATTAGGGTGAGTGCTCTAAGTAAATGTTGTAAGCTTGGACAGTACTGCTGACAGTGGTTCCAGTGTAAAATTGTGTACACTCGTTTTCAAAGTTTAGCAATATGAGGCTATGTATAATGCTCCCAGAATGCTCTCTGGTTAGATGCAAATATTTGCAGAATCTTGAAAGCAAGATTGATGATTCTTTGTATTCAAATTAAAATGTGCTGATGTATGTTAGTGTTTCTCAAAAATATTGTTAATGGAAAATCAGTGTAACCAGTTTCAATAAGATTATGGGAAACAAAAGTAAACATTCATTGGCAAAGCCAGTAGGCCTGAAATTGGTTCAGCCTTTTGGTTTTGTCAATGCGTGACTTGTTTTGGCATGGTGTTTGTAAAACCATATTAGTGTGGGAGCTGCCGGGCCCTCACCATTATAACAAACATTGGCAAAAGCAAAAACTGTTTTAGGTCTCAAAAAACACACATTGCCACAGTAGTTCCTGGCACTGAACAAAACTACTGTGCGTGCTGATATGCTCCTTGTGAAAGAGCAGAATGCTGTTACAGTGAAGCCAGCCGATAGACAGAGAGAGACAGAATTTTATTAAACACAAAAGGTCATGGTTAACGCCAGACCTAATTAGGGGCCCAATTATTAAAGAAAGTCTCAAAAGTGCACCCATGACATACGCAGTACAGATATACGGCTTTCATGAATTCACAAAAATTTACAGAAGCAGCCCAAGAAATAGTACTCCTAGAAAATATCTGTGAACTGCATTTTTAGCATGAGCAAATATGCATGTGTAAATTTGCTCATGCGAAAATCTAAATGTTTGCAAGTTCACTTTCCCACCAACCACTTTTTCCCCAACCCTGGAAGAAGTTTCACTTCTGCCATTATCAGGAGTACATTTTCAACATTTCTCAGTATGGGAAAAGATTGAGAAAAGTTTGTGAAAACCCTTAAAACATGCAAGTTAGTAGTTTTGCACAGACTCAAAAGGGCATTTCAACCCTGGAACTATTGCTTACCACCAACTTCGGTCAGCCCCAGTTTGTAGATCTGCGAAATGTGGCAACATAAGGGAATTGCTAGTATTCAAACCCTACTATAGTATGAGCCTTGGCATAATCAGAGAGGCTATATCAGAGCTCTCATATAAAGAGTGTGCTGCCATAATTTGTCGCCGCCTTACATGGCACAAACTGGACAAGTAGATTTTTTAAACAACCTGCCCCATGGACAAGTAGATATTCTATTAAATTCCACACCCCTGCAAAGGGAGGCTAATACTTTGAAAGTCATAATAGGAGACCTCTCTTCACTAGTGCTCCAGCTACTTAAGAACTAGAATGCCAGTAAGTGGGCACTGCAAATGGCTCCAGCACAAACATCAAGCAGTTGGAATAAATAAAGCCATTCCACATATAGTTCCTTTAGGGATGAATCACATGTTAATAATAAACTGTATCCCGTAATCCAGAATCTAAAGTAGATTTAAGGTTGAATACATTTTTATTGATACTTCGACATATTTTCTTAAATATAATGGAGAAAAATATCAATGGCTGCCTCACCTCTCCCTCTCCCTGTAGTACCCTCCACCCCCTAGGTGCCGATCCACGCTGGCCGCTCTGTGTCTCTAGCAGCTTTTACACCATTGTGTCTCTCCCCCTTGTGTTTCATTAAGTACAAGTAAATGTCCCTTTGGTTTAAATGTTTTATAATAGTCATCGATTTTTGAATGTTCCAAAATCTTTAATGCTTCTAGTCTCTTTGGGTAGGTAACCTCCTTATAGTGCATCTGAAAGTACTGTAATAGGGGCCCCCATTATTTAGTAAACTCTTTGTTTCTCCCCTAGTCCCCTTAAATAGCTTTTCCATCAGCAGAAGGCACTACAGCCTCTCAATCCAGTGTGCCTCCGTGGGTGCCTCACTCTGTCCTGATATGGCCAGCGGTTCACTGACAGAATATCGACTCCCAAAATATCCCCATACACAAATATTGAGTTTTTAATATCGATGTCAAAAATATCGATGTAAAAAATATAGTTGTTCAAAATATCGATTTTAATATATATATTAAAAATATTATTAAATATATAAAAAAATAAAATTATCTTTACAAAAATTACATTTAATATACATTTTAATAAATATAACAAATACATTTAATTTAAACAATTTAAACATACGTATATAAAATGTAATATATATATATATAAACTTTAAAACAATTAATAAACGATTTATTTTAATTTATTTTATAATTGTATTTATAAAAATTATAAATAAATATATAAATACACCAAGAACATAAAATCTAATAAAAAAACATTATATTATAAATTAAAACATTAAGGGGCTCATTACGATGTCGGGCGGAAGCACAACCGCCGTGCTGGCGGATGCAAAAACCACCAGTTACCGCCGGCACGCAGCAGTCCACACGCCCGCCCAATTACGATGCGAAAAGTAGGCCAAACACCGCCGGCAAGCCAGCAACACCGTCCGCCATCAAAGTGCGCCCGTACACGTAGCGGCGCAGCCTAATTGACACACACCGTCCGACGAAACACGTCCCGCCCGGCGTATAAATTACGATGCCGCAAACAAACGGCTCCCACGGCCAAGAGATACCGTACGACAAACCGAAGCGGTAACACGGATGCCGAGCACGGACAACGAAGAAGCGGCTCCCCGAGCATGAATCCAGCACTGCAGGCCCTCCCCATGCTCCTGCTGATGCACCACCAAGGACGCAACGTACCGCGGAGACGCAGGTAGGCACACACACAACAAGTGCACGCAAACAGCGCACACAGTGCAAGGGCGGAAAAAGCGGACAACCCCCCACCAGCGCGTGTACACTACACATCCACCATTGCATCCACATATGACACACAGGCCAAATCGTAACATCGCGTAACACATGTGTACACACCACCTGGGACTAGGAACCAACCACCCCGTCACGGCCCCAAAGCGCCGATGACGCCGCCACACATGCGCACAACGCAGAGGCCAACCGCAGCGCCATGCATGCGTCGCACACAGACACAGGGACACAACCAAGCAGCACACACATCAGCCCCACCCCGAACGCACATGACACGTGACAGGCCTGCCACAGACATGTCCCCAACGCCCAATTCACGGACAACACCCAACACCACACAACCGACGCACACATGTCAGTGAAGTCACGCAACAGCAGGACACACCCCAGTGTAACAAACATGGCGTAGCACACAGCGGCGGCAACACCAACTAGGAGAAGCAGGGCCCCTTCGGGAAGAGGAACGCCAGTACCACACTGAAACACCCATACCACCCTGCACATATGAACAAGACATATAAAACGGAACACCAAAGAGCCCGGGGACCGACAACAGGTGGCCCAAGAATAACATCCACACACAAGGCCCAACGCAGAGCGGAAAGGCAGCCTGCCGCCCACACAAGGGAGAGCAGACAGCACTGAATGACCTTCCATTCCAACTCCGAAACCACAGCCCTACGACAGAAGCCGGTGAATACAGCCATTGTCCAAGAATAGACCAACACAGGCATGCCGAGGAGACCGACCACAGGGCAGATAGCGCATATCACAGAAGCACACAACGGACGGGGAAGAAAAAAGAAAACACTCCCCCATGTCGGCCACATGCAAGTTAATTGGAAGGAGTCACACATCACTGACCTTGAACTGTCTGAGAAGCATGTGGGATGAGGGCCCGTGTCCTCCAAACAAGCCAACAGAACACAAGTCCTGTCTCCCTACGACTACACAGAGCTCACAGCAACCTCGGAGCGTGCACATTGCAGACTGCACACACAGCCGGAGCACGCCACCACAATGCACCGCTGCGAAATGGCAACCGCAACACACCTACCCAACTACGCCGGACAGCTCAAGCTGTACAAAACCAACCTGTTACATACATTGGGATGCGATCTCCTGTCCCTGCTGAACGTAAGTTACCGACTGACTTACCGCATCACATTGTTCAGCTGCGTCATGCCCGTCTTCTACTGTCGGAGGTGTCCCTACCAGCATCCAGTGGAGATATGCCTCTCCAACCCGGCATGTCTGAAGGCGGACCTGCTACCACTACTCCTCCCTCTGGACGCACATGACAGGGCCTGCTCTGCCTATGGGGGCATGGCGTATGTGGCCAACATCGCACCCGCACTGAAATGGGACCACTGTGCCTCCACACGACGGATCATCGAGAACAGCTACATCGAATGTCACCCAGCATGCCCCATCATGGTCCTCCAAGGGACAACTTACGAACAACACCTTGACAGCCACCATCCGCTACATTGGCTGGCAAACATGTACACCACCAATGACATGGAAGCCCTGCTGGACGGCATCGTATACCTGACAACCTGTAAATTCGTCGGACCACAACGCAGGTTCCCGATTGACCTATGATGTCCAACCCCGCACCCATGCTTAGCTTCCGCACGGACTGGCCAGTCACCACCACAACAGCCATACCAAACGACCGGCAACTGTAACCACACCATCAACGACATCGCCATGACATCGGATATGACCGGGACATGCACACTGTTCCCCATCACATCCAGGAACACCGCATGCATCGTGGGAGGCAGTGGCATGGGGTCTGTGTATCGCACCCACATGGACGGAACTGCACGAACAACCAGGACACGACATGGATCCAGCGCCCATGGACACACACACCGCTCAGTGGACATGAATAGGTCGCCTGGAGTCTGTGGGTGCCGCACCCCTCCCACCCCCGCCCCGGGAAACCCATACCAGGACCTTTGCATGGAAGACAAGTGCATACAACAACAACACGACCCCAGTGACTGTGACATGTCCAGTAACCACCACATTGCAACAACAAGTGGCACGCCGCTGCATGCACGCAAGCCCATGCCCTGATGTCATCTCACATGCACGCGTGCATGAGGAACAACCGCAGCAAACCTGTCACATGGAACTGAGATGGACTGTGCCCATGATGCCAAGCGGTCTGGTAGGCTACATGTATACCGTCTGTGTCAAAGTCCGCAGCTCCGCAGCTATACGTAAATGTACATTAGCACAGCCTTGGCCAAGCAGATGTAACTCTGAAGCCCACATCCCACATGCAACAGCCAATCACATGTAACCCCACACCCTATCCCATTTGCAATCATGCTCAGTATATCCTCAACATGTATTCCGCTGCCAGTAGTGTCCACTATACTGCATCACAGAGGACAGAAGACTCAATATAATGTTTGAAACCAAAACTGTCTCCGCTGACTCATTTCACAAGTACGAATGAGAGAGGATGGGAGTATGTGAAGTACACGGCAGTCGTGACATGACCATGTAGTCCACTGGTATTGGATGTCAATGCAAATGAGTAGCACAACTGTGGAAGACACACATGTGTCGTGTGAAGTCGTATGGACGCAGTACTCAGGTGGGTGGGTGTGACGGGTAGATGCGCACATGCCAAGTTGGAGCACGCCGTGTTGGGAGGGGTCATGAACAGTACACCACCGCTTCCCTGGGCATTGTGAGAGGACACCTGTCGGGGGGAGTGAACACGTGTGTGCACAGCAGCCGGGCACACGTACAAAGCGGTACCAGGCGCACCTCAGCCCACCCTCTGTGGACAAGCTGGATCCTGTTATGCGCCCGCCATGCCCCTTGACAAGGCACACACAGCCCCAGTCGACCAGGTGTAACCCCAACATAGTCAATCCGCACAGGCGATACAGGGCACGGGATGGCAGTGGAGCATGGTGTGTGAGAGGTCTCCTCGCGCTCCTCCTGGTCATATCACGCAGGCAATAGAACCTCAACGTCTAGCATGGCACAAGTCAGATGGAAGTGTAGGGGGACGCACCACAGCACGAGCAGCACTGACGTCACGGGAGGTGGCTCGCACCATCCCATCCATTGCCCATCATACCAACCACGACACATGCCATTGCGACTAAGTGCAAGCGCGTGCGCCACCACCCCCGAGCCCTCCCCAGAGAGGCCAAAGAGTGAATGTGTGGGCCATCAGTCACAGACGGACGCGGCCTGGCCGCAAGGGCAGCCACAGCCACTGGGTGTCGCAGGTGGCGGATCCGGAAGGCGAAGACTGTGATGCATAGTCCATGCAGGCCGGGTCTCCATTTGGGGCACCACGCAGGTGGACGGCGTCCCGTAACACATCATACCCTGAGACAGCCCACTTGTGCAACTGGACCCACACATACACTCCTTGCCCTCTCTGGTGCGAGCTTGGGGCTGCCTGTGCAAGCGCTAGCCTCGCAGGTGCACATGCATATTGGGGGAGCGAGGGGAGGACATGAGGGCTGGGGCGAAGATGACTGTATCACTGTCAGTGAGTACAAGGGATGACCCAGATGTGGAAAGGAAGAGACGTGTCCCATGTGTACTGCAACTAGTCGCCAATCCAACTACCCCCATGTCCGGAATGTAAGCCCGCACCTAGGCCCGCCCATCCGCCACATCGAATATACCACCAGCACGACAACCTTCCCATTCGGAACACTGACTGGGGGTGGCGACCAGTGAACAATCATGTGTAGCCTACCCACGCGTACATGTGGGCCCTCCATGATCCATGTCACCTGCGGCAAAGTCATGACATGCGCAATGAGGGAAGTGAGGAGAGCTGTCCGCCCCACGCACAGAAGGTGCATCAGCTCCACAGACCCAGCAGCGAGTCCAGCAGGGGTCACATGTGCAGGGGCAGCTGTGCCTGGTGTGAAGGCACATGCATATAGACAGCACATCGACCAATGTGTAGTCTGCCCACATCTACAGTCCATCATCATGCGGACATAGGAATTGAACACAGGGCAACACATCTTAGTGGGTGCACCCACCGTGACCAACAATGCGCAATCATCGACGTACCCGCCCTGTGCATGGCCCCCACCCAACGGAGGCACATCCAGTGCCACCATCCCACACACAAGCCTTCCACGGAACATGCTGTGTCCAATGCTCAGTACAGAGTCAGCGCCCATCTGGTGGATCCTGAACAGGAGACACATGCACACACATGCCAGCTCCCACTATGTACGTCTGCCACCTGGCACGTGCAATGTAACCTCTCACCTGTGACGTGTGACTGCAAGCACACAGCCGTCTTGGCATGGGGCTGTCAATGTGGACACCTGTCAATGTTTCGGGAGGTGTGATCCGTACAGTGCTGTACATAGGGTGCAGTGCTGACACCTACTACTGTCTCATATCCCCTCGTGCCACAGGTCCCACTTGTTTTGGCCGCTCAGCCTGTGCCCACATCGTCGTCGTCGTGTGCCATACTCATCCAGCCTCGGAAGCAGTTCCATGCTCAGCAGACATTCATGTTGCCGTGGCGTTGCCGCTTGACGAATATGCAGTCAGTCGCCATCAGCACGCCCGCAAGTCATTGGGGCCTAGATCCCCATGTGCATGCACATGGCAGTGGTCTGTATCACTAGCCATTGCCATTGTTGGGAGACCTGTGTAAGTGTATTGTGGCCGTGCCGTCCCAGCTTGACAGCTGGGCTGTGGCTCATGTGCTTGCTCAGTCATGTCAGTGATGTGTATGCGAAATTGCTATGTGTCGTGTTGCTTTGACATGTGTCCACTGCCATTTTCCCTAGGCGGAGACCGAACATTGACCGCCCATACCAATTGCTGGCGGACATGGACGATACAGAGGTCATTAGGAAGTTTCGGCTGGACAGGCCAACCCTGCATCGACTGTGTGCCATGTTAGAACCCCATCTCCGTCCCCGCAGGGTGTATCCGACAGCTGTCACCCCCACGGCTAAGGTGATGGCCGCCATGCATTTCTTCGGCACTGGGTCATTCCAGCACACAGTGGGCAGTGGAGGAGGGATGTCCCAGCCCATGTTCAGCAAGGTGCTGAGGGATGTACTGGCAGCCATGATGCTGTGCCGAAACAGGTACATCCGCTTCCCCAGGGCTCGTGAATTGGCGGCAGTGAAGGGTGCATTCTATGCCCTTGGCAGAATCCCACACGTCGTTGGAGCCATTGACTGCACACATGTTGGCCTTGTTCCACCACAGGCCACTGAGCACCTGTACCGCAACAGGAAGCACACGCACTCCCTGAATGTGCAAGTGGTGTGCCTTGCGGACATGGTGATCACCCACGTGTGTGCAAAGTTCCCAGGCTCGGCCCATGACGCACACATAATGCGCAACAGCATCTTGCCACGACTGATGTCCAATCTGCAACAGGATCGTGGCTGTATTGTCGGTGAGTATGTGGAGTGGTGTAGCGTGCTGGTTGTGCGATGCTGTCCCCTGTCCAGTTGGAATAGCAACGGTTCTCTGTGTCCCTCACACCCAGGTGACTCTGCGTACCCGAATGGGGCATGGCTGCTCAGTCCATTGAGGAATCCTCGCACCCCAGCAGACGATCGCTACAATGAGGCACATGGGAGGACCAGACGTGTGGTCGAGCGTACCTTTGGCCTCCTCAAGTCCAGGTTCAGGTGCCTGGACCGCACCGGGGGTGCGCTGGCGTACTCCCCACAGAAGGTGTGCCAGATAGTGGTGGCGTGCTGCATGCTGCACAATCTGGCCATTCGGAAGCAGATCCCCCTCATCGTGGATGACGGAGATCAACCAGGGCCCCAGCCCGCAGACCAGGACAGCTCGAGTGAGGAGGACAGCGGAGAGGAGGAAGCTGGGAATGTGCGGCAGCAGCTCATCGCCCGCTACTTCACTTGACGGTGAGTGTCCATGTACGACGGCTGATGTGGCTGTATCTGTGCAGGTGTGTGTGTGCTGTGTCAGGGTGGCCGTTTGTTCACTGCGTGCTGTGTGTCAACGCTCCATGGCCAGGGTAGTATGCCACTGTTGGTGGCTGTGGCATTGTGCCCTATTGCTCTGTGCGATGTGTGTACATTGCTTGTAGTTGTTGACATGTACTGTGTGATGGGTGTGTGACACACTCATTGAATGTGCTCCTGTTCTGTCTCCCACCCCTAGGTCCCTACAGGCCCTCCGGTTCCATTGCCATGCCACGCATCAGGTGCCTTTCCGCCCAAGGTGGCCGTTGTATTCCGTACAAATAAAACACAGGGCACAAACAGCAGTTTGTGTAAGAGGTGCATTTATTTCAAACTGTGACATGTGATTGTGTGTAAGGTGATGACAAAAGTGGTGCGTGCAGTGACAATGAGCTGTCGGTCATGGCTGCGTGATGCTCAGGGTGTACCCACTGGTTCTATGTCCATAGTCCAACACACACATGCCATCCAGATGGCTGTGTGGAGTGGGATCGTAGTCCAAGTCAATGCAGTGGGTGGTCAAGGAAGGCTGGCTGGCTGCCTCACTTGCGTCTGGAGCGTGCGAAGTCCTCCCGGGAGATCTGTTTCCACTTCGGACGGCCCCTTCCACGTTTGCGAGGGGGTGCCTGCTTGCGACATGCTGGTGGTTGAGGTGTGCTCACTGGCTGTGGACGCAGGGGAACTGGACACTGCTGCTCGACCCTGCGCCCCGGCAGGTGGTGGCGGAGGGGAGCTGCTGTCCCTGGCTGTGACCTCACTGCCACCACCAGCTGGCCCATGAGGTCCACGAGTTGGCCCATACGGGCGTCCATGGACCTCAGCACCCCCAGCACCTCACGCGTGTCTGTAGCTGACCTGGCCCATTGTCCTTGGGCCTCTTCATAGGCCCCAAGGACTCTGGCCATTTGAGGCAGGGCATGGCTCCCAGGGAGGCTGGCGTTTCCCTGACCCTGCTCCTCCTACCAGTCCTGCTGCCACCGGCCTGCCCACTAGCCACATTGCTCACCACGGTCCTCGCTGTGGCTCCCAGGGTGGATCCAGTCGGCCGGGCCACCACCTGCGCTGGGGCTGGTGCCAGCGAAGACGTGGTGGTGGTGGCGGCGGTGGTGGTCGGTGCGGCGATGGTGGCGGTTGCGGCAGTGGTAGTGGCCGCAATGACCGTGGGTGTGGCCGCAATGACCGTGGGTGTGGCCACAATGACCGTGGGTGTGGCCGCAACGACAGTGGCAGCAGGGGGCTGGGAATGTTCAGCAGCCCTGGATGATGGGTTGGTGGGTAGGAGGAGTCCTGGGGAGCGGCTGGGCCCTGCCACACCAGTTGGGCCTGCTTGGTGGTCCGTGTCCGAAGAGGAGGACAGATCCTCCACATCCGTGTGTCCTCGTTGGGGGCTTGTAGGCTGGCTGTGCTGGCTGCTGGCTCCATCCCCAGCATCCAGCAGTTCGTCACCTGTGGAGAGAATGAGATTTGTTATTGTGTTGCACCTTGCGAAGTATGTATTTGTCGTCTGACATTAACAGTTCGTGCAATCTCGTACATGGGTTTCCCGGAGGCGTGTGTGTGGCTGTACCATTTGTAGTTGTGTGTGCTTGGCAATGGGACTGTGTGCTGTGCACATGTGGCATGGGACGGATTGGCCATGCCGATGGGTGTGTTGCTGTGCCCCTACTTATTGTGACTCTGGTGTATGCGGGCTCCTGGCCCATCCTGGGTCTGGTTTGTACTTTGCTTTTGGGGTTCAAATGGAACGCTTAGGAACGCATATGGCAACATGGGGGCCATGCCCCAGATTCGCATTTGGGAGGGAATATGCTTTTGGGGTTCAAATGGAACGCTTAGGAACGCATATGGCAACATGGGGGCCATGCCCCAGATTCGCATTTGGGAGGGAATATGCTTTTGGGGTTCAAATGGAACGCTTAGGAACGCATATGGCAACATGGGGGCCATGCCCCAGATTCACATTTGGGATGGAATATGCTTTTGGGGTTCAAATGGAACGCTTAGGAACGCATATGGCAACATGGGGGCCATGCCCCAGATTCGCATTTGGGATGGAATATGCTTTTGGGGTTCAAATGGAACGCTTAGGAACGCATATGGCAACATGGGGGCCATGCCCCAGATTCACATTTGGGAGGGAATATGCTTTTGGGGTTCAAATGGAACGCTTAGGAACGCATATGGCAACATGGGGGCCATGCCCCAGATTCGCATTTGGGATGGAATATGCTTTTGGGGTTCAAATGGAACGCTTAGGAACGCATATGGCAACATGGGGGCCATGCCCCAGATTCACATTTGGGAGGGAATATGCTTTTGGGGTTCAAATGGAACGCTTAGGAACGCATATGGCAACATGGGGGCCATGCCCCAGATTCGCATTTGGGAGGGAATATGCTTTTGGGGTACATGCTGTGAGCCATGGGTGCCGAACGTGACATGTGTTGTGGCAGCATGACAGTGCATGGTCTGAGGTGTGTGCATGCCTGACATGGCCTGCATATTTGCTGTCTGTTGTGATTACTGGACATGGCATTGGACGCATCGTTATGAGTGAGTGATGGTTGTGTGCCAGCCAACGTATTGCAGTTGTCCCATCTCCTTGGTGTGCGTGCTGCCCTGTGCCATGTGCATCACTGCAGTGCTCGTGGGGGGGGTGGCCCATGTTGTGTGTTGTTGCTCACAGTGTGTCGTGCGCTTCATTGACTTCTGGCACATGGTTGGTCATGGGCATGTATCTTAGCGTGACTGCTGTATGTGTGGCAGCTGTGCGGATGACATGCCTTTCATGAGACTGGGGCTGACGGATGGGATGGATGGTATGTTGTATGTGCATGGTGTGTCTGTGTGTTTGATGGGTTCAGTGGTGTTCGTGTGCATTTATGTTGTTCCGCTCTGTTGCGTCTAGTGTTGTTTGTCTTACATAGGCGTAGTTGTGGGGTGTGTGGTTGACAGGCAGTAGGGGCTACATGGACAGGACTTCAATGGTGTTTCGGTTGTGTGTGATGAGTTGCACAGTGGCTGCCGTGTGGTACTATATTCAGTGTGGCTTGTGCATGCAGATGTGGCTCCTTGGGTGTTGCTGTGTCTGTGATGGGTCATGTGAGGTGTGAGTCTGTGGTTCATGTCCGTGTGCACATTGTTCACTTGTTCGTGACGGTGGGCGGTGCTGCGTGTTCGTCTGCTACGTGACATGTCCCATGTGTTGGTCGTGTTACGGTCCTCATGCCTCCAGTAATCCAGCCCTGTCCAGTTTCCCACCTGCAGGTTGTTCGGGCGTGCACTGTACTGGATGCCACATGGTTCTAAGCGGGGGTGCTCCATGTTGCAGGTCTGTGGGGGTGGGGGGTGTTGTGGGTCGTGGTGGTGGTTGGACACCCACTGACACCGATTGTTGTGGATCGTGATGTCTACCTTTCGGCTGTCGGTGTGCACTGCGGTGGCTGACACGTGGCTGTGGGGGTGGGGGATGCTCCTCCTTGCTGTGCTGTGGGACTAGGGGCCTGGTGTGTGTTGTACTTGGGCTGTCCACCCTCCCACCCACTGCACTTTGTGTTCCTGCCACTTACCTGTTACTTGTCGGTTAGTGCAGCTATGGCGGACACATGGGTGTGGTGGGTGCTCGTTGTGGCGCTTCTGGCATACTTGGGGACCTGTTGGTGGTTACGTGGCTGGCTGAGTGTACACATGTCCCCACGCATCTTACAGTTGTTCTGTTTGGGCTGTGTGTGGTGGTGTCTGTTGCATGTGTGTGTGATGTGTTGTGTATTGTGTGCTGGACATGGGGGTGTTTGTCCCTGGGAGCTGTGGCATGGTGGTAGTGCATGTGAGTACATAGCGGTGTGCTGGTATACATTAGTTTGTACTTACCAGCCTCCACTCCCCCTGCTAATCCGGCGAGGATCTCGGGATGTATGATGACTCGCACCTTCTCCTCCCACGCTTTGAAGGTCTTGAAGAGCGCGGGATTCCCTCCGCCAGTGACGGCTGCCAGCTCTCTGTTCTTGGTCTCCTTCTTCTTGACCAGGCTCTTGACGTCATTCCACCGTTTGTTTATTTCTCCTCTGTTCCTGGGCAGGGTCCCGACTGCATTGACCTGGTCTACGATCCGGTTCCACATTCTGTTTCTGGTGGCTAGTGGTGTGTGCTGGACCATGTTCCCATAGATTTGTGGGTGCACCTTGATGATCTCGTCGACCATGACCGTCAGCTCAATGGGCGTGAACTTGGGCATTCTTTGTGGTGCCATGGTGTTTGTGGTGCTGGTGCGGTGTGTGTTGTGTAATGTGCAGGGGGTTGGTGGTGGTGGTGGTGGTGGTGGTGGTGGTGGTGGTGGTGATGTGTGCGTTTCTGTGGTGTGCTGCTGTCCTTGCTGTGTCACTGTGTCCTCTCCTCTCCTCTCTGGTTTGCAATGTTGCAAGGGGTTGTGGTCTGTGGGAGTGCTGCTTTTGTACTTACCTATGTGGGTGTGTCCTCATGGTCTGTTGTTTTCAGGTGTGTTGTGTCTGGGGTTCTGGCCTTTGTAGTTTTTGTTTGTCCAGGGGGTGTTTTCGGGATGTGTACTGTGCTTGTGTATTTGTGCGTGCCTTGCTGTGTGGACTTGTTGGCCATGTTGTGTGCGATTGGTTTTGTGAGCGGATGGTTTCTGTGCAGGGACGTGGGCGCCATGGCTTCTGCCGTGTCGATTCTCATCGGCGTTGTTTGCGCTGGCGGGCGGTATATTTGTAGTTTTCCCGCGCTCATGGCGGTGCGATCGTAATCTCACGTGCGGTGTGTCGGCCGTGAGGGCGGGCGGTTTTGTGTTGTCGGGCGTGTTTCCGTCCGTGGCGGGCGGTTTGACTCCGACTCGGACGATGGCGGGCGGTATTTTGTGTGATTTTTCCGCCGATGGCGGTTTTCGGTTTGTGTAATCGTAATGGCGTGGTCGGTGTTCAGACGGTGTGTGCGGGCGGATTTTTGCCACTTCCATGCCTGGCGGATTTTTTTACGCCGGGTATCGTAATGGGCCCCTAAACTATTTAAAAGTCTTTCAAATTCAATTTTCAACTTCAGTGAATGCGACAGTAGATAAAGTGTTGGATAGCGGAGGGGTAAAAATTACTATTCCCACTCCAGTGAGTGCAACAGTAGGGAAAGTGCTGGATAGCGGAGGGGTAAAAATTACTATTCTCACTCCAGTGAGTGCAACAGTAGGGAAAGTGCTGGATAGTGGAGGGGTAAAAATTACTATTCCCACTCCAGTGTGTGCAACAGTAGGGAAAGTGTTGGATAGCGGAGGGGTAAAAATTGCTATTCCACTCCAGTCAGTGCAACAAAAGGGAAACTGCTGGATAGCGGAGGGGTAAAAATGTATATTATCACTCCAGTATGTTCAACAGTAGGGAAAGTGCTGGATAGCGGAGGAATAAAAATGACTATTCCCACTCCAGTGTGTGCAACACTAGGGAAAGTGCTGGATAGCGGAAGGGTAAAAATTACTATTCCCACTCCAGTGAGTGCAACAGTAGGGAAAGTGCTGGATAGCGGAGGGGTAAAAAATACTATTCCCACTCCAGAGACTGCAACAGTAGGGAAAGTGTTGAATAGCGAAGGGGTAAAAATTACTATGGTTAAAAATTACTATTCCCACTCCAGGGTATGCGACAGTAGGGAAAGTGCTGGATAGCAGAGGGGTAAAATTTACTATTCCCACTCCAGAGAGTGCAACAGTAGGGAAAGTGTTGGATAGCGGAGGGGTAAAATGTACTATTCCCACTCCAGTGTGTGCAACAGTAGGGAAAGTGCTTGATAGCGGAGGGGTAAAAATTACTATTTCCACTCCAGAGACTGCAACAGTAGGGCAAATGTTGGATAGCGGGGGGGTAAAAATTACTATTCCCACTCCAGTTAGTGCAACAGTAGGTAAAGTGTTTGATAGCTGAGGGGTAAAAATTACTATTCTGACTCCAGTGAGTGCAACAGTAGGGAAAGTGTTGGATACCGTAGGAAAAAAATTACTATTCACACTAAAACACTTTAAAAAATATATATATTAAAAAATCAAAAATATAATAGATATTAATAATCAATAGTCTAAAAATTTAAATTAAATGTTTAAAACATATAAAAAGAACACATATAACAATAGTAATTACATATCACAAAAACTTACAAATTCTATATATAATAAAATATTAAATACATTTACCAATAAATATTTATTTTAAAATACAAAATATTTACAAAAAAAAATGAATGACAAAATAAATGTATTTATTTAATTTCATAACCTATTACACCACACCAATAACAAAACACTTCACATTTCTTAATTAAATTTATTTACATATTTTACATAATTAATAAACAATTACAAATGTCTTACTAATAAAATAATGATAAACATTAATCTACTACACACACTTCAACACTATAATTTGCACAACACAAACTAATTTAAAACTTATTTTAAAATTACAATCAATTACTATTAACACCTAATAATTAAATTATTAAAATGTATTTAATACCCACCCTTTACCCCTTTTAAAAATAAATATAACAAAAAATATTTAAAAATTGCCCAAAATATTTATCTATTAACATTAATGAACAACTATATATTAATTAAACACAAGTTACTTCCCACCATTTACACCTATAAACACCACAGCACACACCTAAAATTAATTACACAATTACCATAATTAATTAACAATTATTTAATTCAACTTAATTAACAAGCAATTATTAATTCATAAATTAAAAATAAATTACTTCCAACCATATACACCTACAAACACAACACACACCTAAAATTAATTACACAATTACCATAATTAATTAACAATTAATTAATTAAAATTAATTAACAACAAATTATTAATTCATAAATTAAAAATAAATGACTTCCAACCATTTACACCTGCAAACACCACAGCACACACCAAAAATTAATTAAACAATTACCATAATTAATTTACAATTTATTAATTAATAATTAAATTTAATTAACCAATTATTAATTCACAAATTAAAATTAAATTACTTCTCACCATTTATACCTACAAACACCACAACACACACCTAAAATTAATTACATAATTACCATAATTATTTAATAATTAGTTAATTACAATTCATTAAAGACCAAATATTAATTAATCAATAGAAAATTAATTTACACTTTTAACACTATAAAATATCAATAAAACAAATAAAAATTAATCAATAAATTAAAACAATTAAATTACTAAAAGTGCAAAATTCAGATAAAAAAAATCCTACATTTAATATAATTAAATTACTTCCCACCCTATTCCCATATAAGCCCACAACCCGCTACAGAACTAAAAGCGCAAAATAAAAAATTATTTTTTTATAACTACTAAACATTTAACACATATATTAAAAATACAAACAATTCTTATACACAAAAACATACATCACATGCATATAAAATATACACTTAAAATATATAACAATAATAAAAAACGATATTTTTAACAACAATATTTTGCAAACGATATTAAACACTTGGATATTTTTAAAATCGATATTACTTACCTGAATTTGATATTCTTGACCTCGATATTCTTGCTGTCGATATTTCTGACCCACAATATTTCCTACTCGATATTTGTGCACCTTGACATTTTGTACTCGATATTCTGTCTCTACACCATGGCCAGCACCGTCTGTTTGGCCGTCAGCAGGAGAAGGAAGATGAGGCATCTTTTTCTTCCTCCCAGTGGGTAGTTCTTGTTGTCTGGGCGGGCCAGCAAAATATCCTTGGGGCAGCGGGTCAGTTCTGATCTGGTGTATCGCTGCCAAAAGCCTCGCCCAGAAAGTCTGAGTCTTCGGACAGGTCCAGAGGATGTGTGTTAGCAATCCCTCCCCACCGCACTCTCTCCACCACGCAGGGCTTCTATTTAAGTAGATTTAAACCACATTTTGGATGAATTGAAGTATTAGGCAGTTATACCCATCTACAATGATCACCCCTGTTTTGCCAGTGTCAAAACTGGATAAATCTTGGATACAGAGGGGCCGATTCCGATTCGGGCCGGAAAACGTACCGACCGACTCGGAGCCGGAATAAATACCGACCGACACGTACCGGTGCAGCCCGACCCGCAAAGTACGATGAAAAGCGTGCTAAATCCGACCGACTTGTACGAAACACAAGCCGAACGACCGAGCCGCGCGGAAAACAGCCATCCGGCCGGAAAAGCACGCGAATCGAACCGACCGACACGCACCAGGAAGAATCCCGAACGAAACGTACCCGCGAACTCCGACCCGCCAAGTACGATGCAACACGTGGAAAACACGACCGAGTCGCACGGAGCCCAAGCCGCACGACCGACCCGCATTCAAAACTGCGAGCCGAAGCAACCCAAAACCCCGCGACCGACGCGTACGCAGCACAGAAAACAGCACAAACAAAGCGTGAACGAATCGGAGAGGCTCGCACAAGACAACTGGAGGGTCCGACTCGGTCACAAGAACGTCTCCAACATGCACAAAAAGAACCAAGGAAAAAAAACACAAAAAAAGGCCAAACAGGCTATCACTAAGCAAATAAATACTGGGGAGGGAAACAGGGAACAAAGACACACCCACAACTCCACCCATATAAAGGACACTAATCCCTACCATGATCCCTTGCAAATTCAAATTACCTGCCAGCACTCAACACCAACAGACAGCAACCACACACACACTCACAGCTCATCCATCACACAAGCCACACACCAGCAGCACCACAACAAATAGCACCCTCACATACACCCAGCAAAACACACACTCACACACCCTCACTTGCACACCAACACACACATCACACACCAGCACCACCCAACACCATGCCCCCAAAGAAGAATCACAAGTTCCTAGATAGTGAATTGGAAGTCCTGGTAGATGAGATCCTCAGGATAGAGCCACAGCTGTTTGGTACATTGGTCCAACAGACACCCATGTCGCAGAAAACCAAGATGTGGGAGAGGATCGTCGACAGGGTGAACGCACAATCACCATGTTTGCGCACAAAGGTAGACATCCAGAACAGGTGGTATGACGTGCGCAGGAGGGTCAAGGAGCTGTTGAAGAAGGACTACATCTTGAGCCAACACACCGGCAGTGGCCCTCCTGCCAAACCAGTATACCTCAGGCCCTGGGAGGAGAAGGTGCGGGCCATCCTACCACCAGTGAGCGTCTATGGACTAGAAAACATCCCAGAGCCTGGTGAGTACACAACAAATGTACACAATATTGTGCCACAATACACACACATCACTGTCAAGGGAGAGTCAAACCATGCACCCTTAGCAAATACACACCAACCAAAACAGATCATCCCAAAATGTGTATGTCAGCCAGATAAACACAACACATGCCATCTCATAGTGATATGTAACTGTGTCATCACATGTACAAACACAACTACAACTACAGCTAGGCTGTGGCACAAATATAACTAACAAACACATCCAGACATGTAGCCACCACTACAACACCACCTCACAGTGAAGCCCACTGAAAGGAAGGAATTCTGTGTATGCTGGGCAAGTCAGTGTAGCCAATAGCATCATGGGAGTCATAGTCACAGAAATTGCCCACCCTCACAATGCGCACATCAACACCACCATGAACCATGCACACATCACAGGCAGTGCAAAACAACTGACAAGATGGCTGACACTGGCTACTGCTGTGGGGAGCACAAGGCCCTGCTGGCAACTGTGCACCAACCAACAGCAGGACACCACTGACTGACATCCTGAAAGACAACTTGCACTCCCTGCAATGGAAGCACGTTCCATGGTGGGATATCTGGCTGGGTGGGAAGGAGGACTCACAGCACTGACCATAGTCACCAGCAGCTCCACCCACACACCCCCTAACACAAACTACACACAACTCACCTGGGAGAAAGCATTGCCTCACACACCAATCAAATATCCCACAAAGAACCACAACCCTGGGTCATGCAGTGTGAAGCACAGGGACACACATGGGACTTGTAGCAAAACAAACCCCAGGATAACACTGTCAGCCATCTTGTCAGCACAGTCACACAACCCCACAGGGAAGCTGAGTCAAAAGGAAGGAAGTATGGGCATGCTGGGAAGGGGGGTGGAGGTAATAGCATGATGGGAGTGGTAGTCACAGCTCAACGTCCCCCCCCACAAATGGCCCAGCAAGCTCACACTGAAGCATGCACACCTCACAGAGAGTGGAAAGCCCCATCAAAGATGTCTGACACTGGTGCTCTGTTGTGGGGAGCACAAGGCCATGCTGGGAACTGGACAACAACCAACAGCAGGACACCACTGCCAGCCATCTTGCCATTGCTGTCACACCCACACACAGTGAAGTACAGTCAAAAGGAAGGAAGTATGGGCATGCTGGGAAGGGGGTGGAGGCAATAGCATGATGGGAGTGGTAGTCACAGCTCAACATTCCCCCACACATGGCCCAGCAAGCTCACACTGAAGCATGCACACCTCACAGAGAGTGGAAAGCCCCATCAAAGATGTCTGACACTGGTGCTCTGTTGTGGGGAGCACAAGGCCATGCTGGGAACTGGACAACAACCAACAGCAGGACACCACTGTCAGCCATCTTGCCATTGCTGTCACACCCACACTCAGTGAAGTACAGTCAAAAGGAAGGAAGTATGGGCATGCTGGGAAGGGGGTGGAGGCAATAGCATGATGGGAGTGGTAGTCACAGCTCAACATCCCCCCACACATGGCCCAGCAAGCTCACACTGAAGCATGCACACCTCACAGAGAGTGGAAAGCCCCATCAAAGATGTCTGACACTGGTGCTCTGTTGTGGGGAGCACAAGGCCATGCTGGGAACTGGACAACAACCAACAGCAGGACACCACTGTCAACCATCTTGCCATTGCTGTCACACCCACACACAGTGAAGTACACTCAAAAGGAAGGAAGTATGGGCATGCTGGGAAGGGGGTGGAGGCAATAGCATGATGGGAGTGGTAGTCACAGATATTGCTCACCCTCACAATGCGCACATCAACACCACCATGAACCATGCCCACATCACAGGGAGTGGAAAACAACTGACAAGATGGCTGACACTGGCTACTGCTGTGGGGAGCACAAGGCCCTGCTGGCAACTGTGCACCAACCAACAGCAGGACACCACTGACTGACATCCTGAAAGACGACTTGCACTCCCTGCAATGGAAGCAAGTTCCATGGTGGGATATCTGGCTGGGTGGGAAGGAGGGCCGGATGTCAACCAAATACAACCAATGCAGACCATGTACACACCCCAACATTCACATGGAAATGCCCAAATAATGCAGGACAATGTGCTACACCAATATCAACCCCTGACTGTGACAACTTCGGACAATGCAATGTACAGGCCCGCATCCAGAGGCACAGTCACAACTGTCAGGTGTGTCAACCATTGATGCCTGCAGAAACATAACATACATTGTGTGTGTCTCCCAAAAACAGGTGATGATGGGGACACAGCAGCAGATGCTGAGGAGTCCCCGTCCCAGGCTCAAGAGGATACGGAGCTCACTGGTGTGGAACAGCCTCTGCCCTCCTCGGATGAAGAAGACCAACCTGGCACCTCCGGAGCAAGTCATCATGCAGCACCAGCAGGACCACCAGCTGCACCCCCTGCACTCACCCCTCCAACGACTGGCAACACACATACCACCCCTGCCGACATGGAAAGACCAAGGAGCACCACCACCACCAGCACAGGGACCCTGGACCAACGTGGGGCCATGGACACGAACACCACCAACAACCCCCAAGGGGGCCCAGGGTCACTTGTGCGTGCCACCTCAGGTACTGCACGTGTCGCCAGGGGTGGTGGGAGGGGTGGGAGACACAGGTCACTGATCGCAGAGGGGTCTGGACTGCATGATGACCCACAACTGGCACGCATAGCCGATGCGTACCAGTTCAGCACCGGAGAGCTCAGCCAGGTAGTGGGGCTCCTCAGGGACATTAAACAGCAGCAGGCTGCCCATCATGCCCGCTTGGACTCACACATGTCCCGCGTGGAGTCCAAGTGGGACACACTGCAAGAGATGACGGCGGTGCATAGGGACATATTACAATGCCTCCGCCAGATGAGCAGCAACCAGTCAACACCTCCCTGTGTGCCCACAACATCTGCTGCTGAAACAACTGCAACTGCCACAGGGAGGGAGGATGACTCTGGCGGAGAGTCCCCTGCACCACAGCAGCCTGCACTTGAGGGTCCCCCCCCAAAGAAAAGGGGCCGTCCGAGGAGGGGCAAGTGAGAGGCCGATGGCCATGTGCAACCCCCAGGAAGCCAAAACCTGTTCTGGATAATCACCTTTGTGCGCAAACTGTTCACCCTGTTGACTGCAACACAACTCTCCCACATGACATGGGGAGCTCAAGTTGGACCAATGTCTCAGATGACTGTGGACTTTACTCTGGACATTTCTGCTATCAGGACTTCCAAATCATCTAGGAACTTTGGATTACAATCACAATGTACAGCACCCACCATCCTGTGCACTATACTCACACATGTATGTCAATAAACTCACTAATACACCATACTTGCCTCTGTTGTGATTCCTATGTTGTCTCTGAAGTGGCGATGATGATCTGGGAAATGACACTGTGCATGCTAACTGCTACAGCAAGTACAACACCGGCATGTGAGTCATGGCGACGTCACACATATGAGGGAGGCACACCACCAGGGCTACACAACACATACACACCATGGCCATCTGACTCATCGCCTACACTGATGTTGCCAGGAAACACGTTGCATTGCACAGACCCAACACCTAATCACAGTCTGTGTTAACTAGCCCACTGGTGCAGTAAGCAAATGTCAGTCAGATGTGTGACCACAGACAACGCACATCACAAAGTGAAGCACAGGTTTATTACACATTTGCAACATGTTGTAACCACCACAGATGCAAGGTAATCCCACCTGGCAGCGGGCACACAGTCAACAAGTGTAGAAGGAAGGAAGTCCATGGGTGTGGTGCACATCACCTGTAGGGACACGACAGCTACCACCCTGGAAGTCGAATCACGGTGTCGGGGATCACAGTTGACCAAACGACTCTGAAAGTACCCTGTGAAGGACAGAAATGACACACAGTCAAAAGCACTGAAGAACAGGACAGAACTGCAATACTCATGCCCAATACATGTCACAAGATACCCACCCAGAACCAAGTTAGCATGTCAACACTGTTGGGGAGTACAGACTACCTGTAAGGACACATCGCTACACGCATACAGTCATGTAGCACATGCACACACTCAAACAGCACCAGAGCACCACCAACACATATCATGCAAACTCACATCAGTTACATGACATCTCTGGATACTTACATTCAGCTAAAGAAGTTGGTGATGAGCTGTGTGCGGACATCACCATCATCATCATCATCATCATCATCACTGGCATCGTGGTCCAGGCCAGGATCCTCCACAGGTGGCGGACTTTGGCCATCGTCATCCAGGATGAGAGGCAACTCCTTCCGCACTGCCAGGTTGTGTAGCATGCAGCAGACGATGACAATCTTGCACACCTTTGCTGGGGCATATGGGAGGGCCCCTCCTGTCTTGTCCAGGCAGCGGAAGCGGCTCTTCAGGAGACCAAATGTCCGCTCAATAACTCTCCTCGTCCGACCATGTGCCTCATTGTAGCGCATCTGGGCTGGTGTCACAGGGTTCCTGAGGGGCGTCAGCAACCACGGCATGTTGGGATATCCGGAGTCACCTACATACAGACAATTGCACATTAGCTGAGTTGGAAAAGAGGGTGGAACACTACATTTTAGAACACACACAATGGTACAAAGTCAGTACACACCAACAAGCCAGGCACGCTGGTTCCGCATCTGTGACATCATCCTCGGGATGCGACTACTCCTCATCACGTAGGCATCGTGTGCAGAACCAGGGAAACGGGCACACACCTGTGTGATGGTCATATCTGCAAGACAGACCACAAGTGCATTGACCGAGTGGTAGTGCTTGCGGTTCCTGTATGCCTGCTCCTGGGCCTGTCGTGGTACCAAAGCCACATGTGTCCCATCAATGGAGCCAATGACATGCGGCATCCTCCCCAGTGCATAGAAGTCACTCTTCACGCCAGTCAGTTGCTGGAGTCTAGGGAAATAGATGTACTGGTTCAGGTATATCAACATAGCCTCCAATACATCGCGGAGCACACGGCTGAACATGGTCTGTGACATCCCACCAGCAGTCGCCAGAGTGTGTTGAAAGGTACCGGTGGCAAAGAAGTGTAGGGCTGCCATCACCTTCACCTTGGGGGTCAGCGCTGTAGGGTACGGCCGGCCAGGTTGCAGGTGTGGTGCCAAGCGCACTGCCAAATCATCAATCAGCTGCCTGGTGAAGCGGTACCTTCGGATGCTGTCACGTTCCACCATCGTTGCCAGGTCAGGGAATGGTCTATGGACAGCTGGTGCCCTGCAGTGCATAGGTGAAGAAAGAAAGATTGTCAGTCAACCCACATATGTGGCATTGATCACACTCAATATCACACGATACATCATTATGAGGCACAAGTACATGATGTGTGCAGTTCCGTAAGGACATGTATGGCACATACATGGCCAACATCCAACATCACAGTTCAACAAGTGGCATCAATAAGTCCCAGGTTGTGCCATTGGGTATCATGAGAACGTGTCACATTTCCCATCTCCTGCTGCCACGTTACAAACACACCCCACAGTGACATGTGAGGACAGATGTGCTCCAGGCATCACAGCCCAACGACAGGTAGATTCCCAGGGACCCTGTATTGCCACATGGACACTGGCATGACATGGCGTATCATGTACACACCACAGCAAAACAACCATGACCCCCACAGGTAGTGGTCCCTGTTGCCTCGGCAGGACAGACATGGACGTCTGTGACACACACATGCACAACATCAAAGTCCATGCACAAACAACGTGGATGTGGAGACTGTCTCCCATTGTGCACATGAAATCAGAGACATTGTAAACACAACATGCACACGGTCTGCGGAGGACCATCACTATTGTGCCAATGGGTCAGCCTGGGTTAAACATACCGTCCCACATGGGACTCAGGGGGCATGTGACATGACATACACATACACCACCGTGAAATGTGACCATGCCACATGCTCAGGTATGAACAGTTGCACATCACAGTGGTCATGTACACGAAACACCAAGGATACTGTCCCCATGAACACGTGCACAGCCTGGGAGTGGCTGCCCCAAGTGACACCCACAGAACAACATGTTCACCCCCATACACGGAATAGGTAATGCAGCCTTACATGCCTTAGGATACAGTTTGGACAGGCTGTGGTGTTGTAGGTGTGCCCCTCACTCCCTGGGAAGTATATGTGGCTGGCATATGTTCACCTGTGACAGGCATGGTGACATATGCCAGTGACATGTACAGGGACGCGTTGGACAGCAATGGACCGATCGGTGCGCACACATTGGCCATTGCATTCAAAGTGTGCTGGTACGCGTTGTATTCGCAATACGCGTTGGACAGCAATGGACCGATCGGTGCGCACACATTGGCCATTGCATTCAATGTGTGCTGGTACGCGTTGTATTCGCAATACGCGTTGGACAGCAATGGACCGATCGGTGCGCACACATTGGCCATTGCATTCAATGTGTGCTGGTACGCGTTGTATTCGCAATACGCGTTGGACAGCAATGGACCAATCGGTGCGCACACATTGGCCATTGCATTCAATGTGTGCGGGTACGCGTTGTATCCTAGGTACGCGTTGAACAGCAATGGACCGATCGGTGTGCCCGGCCGGCCCATTGCATTCAATGTGAGCGGTGCACGCGTTGTATCCCGGGTACGCGTTGAACAGCAATGGACCGATCGGTGTGCCCGGCCGGCCCATTGCATTCAATGTGTGCGGGTACGCCTTGTATCCCGGTACGCGTTGAACAGCAATGGACCGATCGGTGTGCCCGGCCGGCCCATTGCATTCAATGTGTACGGGTATGCGTTGTATCCCGGGTACGCGTTGAACAGCAATGGACCGATCGGTGTGCCCGGCCGGCCCATTGCATTCAATGTGTGCGGGTACGCGTTGTATCCGGGGTACGCGTTGAACAGCAATGGACCGATCGGTGTGCCCGGCCGGCCCATTGCATTCAATGTGTGCGGGTACGCGTTGTATCCTGGGTACGCGTTGAACAGCAATGGACCGATCGGTGTGCACCCATTGGCTATGGCCTGGCCTGGCAACGGACGCGTTTTCAAATTTTGAACGAGTCTGATGCTGGAAATTCAGTTGGTCACCCACAACAATGTTGCAAATTCATGGGTGTCATGAAGTTGAACTTTTGAAGGATGCTGTGGGCGTGTGTAAGTGGTGCAATTCCATGGATTGGCCAGATTCAGAAGATGCTAACGACTTGGACCTATCACTTTGGACACATGGGACAGTAACTGCCTCTGCAGCACACATATAATGCTGGCTGTTCCCCTGAGAGCTCACTTGCCTGCACTACATGCTCCAGGACGACATCTGCCACCACTGCTGCTGCTGTATCTGCACCCTCTGGACCCTGCAATGGCACGTACTGTGGAGAGAGCCCCAGCCTTCAGCACTGAGGAGAACCAGGCCCTGCTGGACAGCCTCCTTCCACAGTACAGCAAGCTGTATGGGAAAGCAGGGGAGCAGGTGAGTGTCCTGTCCACTGCCTTCCTAAATGTGCATGTTGTCTGACTAGCAAGGCTAACAGTCAGCACGCCACTGGCTAGCAGGCTCACTGAGTAGTTGTCACCCCCATAGTGTGTAGTTACATGCACTGGACAGGTATAGTGCAGTGACAGTGCATTTAAACAAGGTTTTACTTCCCAGGCAATGATACCATGTAGTTACTGCTGGCATACTGTCCATGGCCATCGTTGCACTGCCTGTGTACATCATGTGCCCCTGTGAATGAGACATGTATACACAACTGTGTAATGCACGGATATGTTGCATGTGTAGTAATAGCATTCTCACTTTGTCATCCTCACAGGTTGATGCCCACCAGAAGCAGAAGATATGGCTGACCATCGTCCGGGCAGTGAGATCCGTGGGGGACTACAAGCGCTGGATCCGCAACTGCCAGAAGAGGTGGCAGGACCTTCGGGGCTGGACCCGGAGGATCGCACGCGTCCAGCTGAAGCTGTCGCCTCCTCGCAGGAGGGGCGGACACCAGACCCTGACCCCCACATGCTCAGGATCCTGGCGGTGGTCTTCCCTGATCTGGATGGGCAGCTGAAGGCCAGGGAGCAGCACGGAGGGGGTGAGTCCATGACTGCATTGTGTACTCTGTCTGCCATGCTATGTGCCCTCCTCTGGCCTGGTTAAACTTCCACAGCACATCAGTCATGTGGTCCAGGGCCCATGTCCCTCGATTGTGCACTGCCCACTCCTCATCTGATACCCAGGTGTGGCCCTTGCAGTCAGGGAATTGTGTCACTTGGGTACTGTGTCCTTGCAGTTTGCTTGACTCAAGGTGGGGGACAGCATCTGTTCCCCTAACTGTGGTGGGCATCATGGGTGGGTCCATTGCCTACACAATGCCTTTGTTCTGCCATGTAATCTGCGTGTTACTTTGATCTGTGGTCCAATTGCTGAGCTGATCCACCACATGTGCCTGGGGTAACTGGCACACACCCAAGCTGCGGGTGGGAACAATGTTTGGGCCCCAGGAGTGTGTATATTACGTGTGTCACACATACTTAGCCAGCTGCCTACTGTCCTGGGTTCATCCCTCATTCATGTGGGGCAGGACAGTCATGCCTACTCCAGGCCATGCAATGCACTCTGTACTCCCACTCCCGTGTATCAGCTGACACGTTGTGCTCAGTGATATGTCCCCTCAGGTGTCAGCCTCTGTGTCAGTGTGCTGTGGCTTCGATGTCAGGACTGCTGGGGTGTTTATCGGTTGGGGCTCAGCATGCCACCGGAGATGTGACCATAGGAGACGATACTTGTGTGACACATAGGTGTTTGACCACCTGACCGTGCAGACTGGGGTATGCGAATGTGAGGTCCATGCAGCTGTTTCCCATTCACAGCAGATTGTGAGGTGCTCAGGTTCAGAGGCTTGTGTTACAGGTCACCCATATGTCCAATCAGTATGATCTGGACAGATAAGGGTTCAGATGATGTGGTGTGTGGGGGATGTACATGTGCACTTGTTCAGCTCCAGGACTTGCATTCCCTATGACCTACTATTGTGACACAGTGCAGACTGTTGTTGTGTGGCTGCCCTGCCCATGTGACTGAAGACAGTGATGTATGACTTAGCAGGCATGCCTGTGCCATGGCATGTGACTTCCTATGTGTGATCCTGCAGGGGAGTGACATGTGTTACATGCACACCATAGTGGCAATGGCTATCAGCACATGGGTGCATCGTGGTGTCTGTCGCTGGTATGCATCACATGCATTTCATGTATCTGACTCTGGGGATCACTTTCATCCGGGCACCTGTACTGACTCAGTGGCAAGAGTTGTGATGTGTGCATGTTCACATGCTTCACCGTGTTCTCTGCACCGTCCAACTACTGTGTAGGTGGTGCATGTGTCCACACTGGGGTATTGCCAGCCAACGGATGCCAGACAGATGGGTGCAAGGCCAGGTGTGATGTGAGTGCCATGGTTGACGATCAGACTGACAATTGGCTTCTCCTATTCTGTTTGGGCAATTTTAGCAATGTTCAACTAAGGATGCCAGGCCTTGCTCTGTGTTGTGCTGTACTTACTGTGGTGTGTGCGTTCGGTGCAGGTGACTGATGTCTGTCTGTCTCCCTATTGTTTGCAGATACATCCACGGCCACAGGAGGGGACAGCTCCACGGACCAGGAGGAGCCGCAGAGCCAGACTGGGTCAACAGCTGAGGAGTGGTCGGAGGGACCCAGTGGCACGGAGGGCGAGGGGAGCCACACCGAGGAGTCCTCAGCACCATCCACCTCAGCTGAGGACCACAGCAGCTCGGAGGATGACTCCCTTATGGAGGCGGGTGTCAGCAGCCACCACACCCCAGCTAGTGTTGCTGTCCCCGCCACCACCACCACCACCGCCCTCCCATCGGCTCCCATTCCTGAGGTCCGTGGAGGCTCCCATTTTCGGGAGCGTGTCTCTTTCGGGCCAGGCACCGCACCCCTTGCCCCTGTGTCCCCTGCTGCCCTGAGTGAGGAGTCTGTGTACCTCCTTCGGCAGCTCCATGTAGGGCAGACAGCGATGCTGAGTGTCCTCCATGCACACACCACTCTGTTGACTCTGCTGGTGTCGTTCATGGAGGGCATCTCATCGGGCATGTCTGCCCTACAGAGGGGCAATAGGTCCATGGACTCCTCCCTGACGGCAGCAGTGTCCCTCCTCCAACAGTCCCTCACCCCTCCTGTCTCTGCCCCATCCACACTCCCCAGCACCTTACCTGTCCCAAGCACACACACACTGGCACAGGCACACACCAGCACAGACACGAGCAGCACACACACACACACGCCACAGACAAGACGCACACGCACGCACAGTCAGGGGACTGAAACCACACTCACAGGGGATGGGGCCCAGTCACACACACACGCATCCACGAGCACTGCGCAGTCCACAGTTGCCTCTCCCTCCAAAGCCCCCTCCGTTGCCTCACCTGCAACCCCAAAGACCCAGCGGCTCTTCCTCAGTGACCTCGGCCTCTTCCCCTCCGATCCAGCTGATACAGCATTCAGGGGAAGAGGAAGCCCATCCACACTGAGCGGAGTGCCCCTCGCCACCGGACACCCTCCCCCAGGCGCAGACCGACTGAGGCCCCCATCCGCAAGTCCCCCCGGACCCGGAAGAGCAAGACCCCGCCGCCGCCCTGCAGCTCAGGCACCAAGTCTCCTTCCTCCATCCCTCAGGCCCCCACTCCACAGGTGCCCCCACCACACCCTGCCCCAGGTTCCCCCACCCACAGATACACCATCCCCAAAAGGATCAGGCCTTCTCCCCCTGCCACTTGCTCTTCCGGCCCCACACCCTCCGCTGCGCTTGTCTGTGCCACTGGTGTGGAGACGGTGTCCTCCCCCTCTGTCCTGCCCACCTTACCTGATCCCCATTCTCCTCCCCTGGAGGTAGGCACTGCAGTGGAGTCCACTACCACCCTGTCTGACTTGGGCACTGCAGTGGGGAACCTGTCCACTCCATCTGCACGGTCCCCTGCAGTCTTGCCGGCACCCACACCATCAGAGTCATGCCCCCAGTTGTGCCGGCACACACCATGTCAGACACCTCCACTGCTGTTGTCAGTGGCTCTCCAGCACCCACCACCCCTTCCCTGCCTCCTTCTGGTGAGCCATGATCCTGTCCCTGCGGTGCCTGGCCTCCCCCCCGTATGCCTCTCCAAGGGGATTGTCCCTGGCTTTCATCAATGCAGGCATGCGTAGGGTGACATCTGCCACTGTCACCCTGTTTTGACTTTCAAGTTGGACTGGCCATTGGCCTTTGTTAAATTCCTTGCTGGACATCAACTGCTAGACCCACATATGCTGAATAAAGCACCTTTCTGTTCTCTAGTGCTTTTGCTTCTGATGTACATGTTGTTGATGATGCTAACCATGCCCTTGCTGCAGTGATGGTGATATTTGGTCTCATGATGATGAAGTGTTACTGTGCAGGAACACATGTGGTCCAGGGGGAATGTGTCCTATCCTGTGGTGTATCCATGTCATCCTTAGCAGCATCTGAGGGTGTCATGTGTTCATTATTTGGCAATGGGATTGCCTACTTACATTAGCAATTTCACATCTGTGGCTTCCACCCCTGCACATCTGTTGTGCCTGCCATTGTTCAATTCATCTACTTCCCTGACCGTGTGGCCATCTCCACTGGACATGCAGGTTTGGGCATCAATGGGGAAGGACTCATCTGTGTTGTCAGTGCAACATTGCTATACAAGTGTGTTGGATCTGTGCTGATGATTTCGTTGGCACTCCCATGACCAGGCTGATGTGACGGGAGCATTCATTTGGTGCTAATTGTTGACTGTGTGACCAAGTGCTCAGCTGACATGATGGAGCCCTACTGAGGCAACATATGGCACAGCTTTCCTCACACAGGAGTGGAGTCCCCTCATGGCAGTGTGTACTCCTGTGACATTGCCTGCGCCCAAGGTGTGTGTTATATGAGCATGTCTGTGTGTTCACTTCCGTTTTGCTGTGCATGCTGAGATGCCTAGTGTTGTACCTGTTTGTGATGCTTGCTGAGTTGACCTATGTTCCCCCCAAGTCTTCTCCCTGGATTCTCTGTGATGTGGGTGCATGGCACATTACTGGTCATCAGGGTGTCACCCATAGGTGTGTTTGCTGTCAGGGCTGAGTTTGTGTGCAGATGCCGATGGGTCACAGTCAGGATTCCCCTTGGCACTTGTTGTTTACACCTGTCATGTGATTTCCAGTTTGTGTTATCTTTCAGTGATTATGACACGTTGTGTGTGTGACTGCTGGCACTCCTCAGGGTCCGGGCTGCAATGTTGGTAGTTGTCTATGTGTGTTCTTTGTGGGTGTCCTTGGCTTCTTCATTGGTGTGTGACTGTGGCTGGGATCCCATTGGTTGGTGTGGTATTGCCGTCATGTCCATGTACAGCGTAGTGTGCAGTGTGTCAGACATTCAGGAGTCTTGTTGAGTGGCCATGTGTGATGTGTTTCTGCACCTTGGTTCCCACCCACCAGCCTGGGATTGTCATGGGTGCATGTGCAATGTCACCAGTGCATGTGTGCTTCAGTGCTGCAATTGTTGTAGGTCGAGGTGTGTGGTGTTGAGTGTGTGCAGATGAGAGTTGTTGCCCGGCTAGACCCCTGCCTCCATGTTGGCCTTGGCTTACTGGCCGTGCTGATTGATTTGTGCTTGTGTAGGTGTGATGGTAGTTTGTTGCTCAGGACACATGACTGTGGTTCACAGTGTGAACGACATTTAGCTTTGTCATCACAGTGGGATTGTAATGCAGCCCAGGGTCACCACATTGTGGGGGCCCTGGGGGTAGTGCTGTGGTGTGTCTGTGTCTTGCTGTGTCAGTTGCTGTTCCTACATGCTTGTGTGACATGTGTGATTTGTGCTCCCTCTCATCTGACAATGCCTGATTGCCCACATAGGGGATTTGGATCCATGAGTTACCTTTGTGTGGCACTGTATGCACATCTGTGTAATTGGTATTCAGGCCTCCTCATGTGTTGTGTGGTTGCCTGGGGACACTTGCACCCCCCCCTTACCTGTTGTGTTTGATGTGCAGTGTGGGTCTGCCTGTTTGTGTTTGTGCATCTGCACCACTGCATTGGCATATCTTTGGTGTGCCATAGGCTGTATGTTGTTTGGTGGCTTTCCCCTGCTGTCCCTGGGACTCCTAGGTCATCGGTCAGCACAATGATCATGGTTTGTGTGTCCCATTGCTGCCATGGTACGGTATCTGTTCACCTCACATCTACAGTCTCCACAGGGTATCTGCATTTGTGTGCCCATTGGCGCAAATATGTGGGTCTGCATTCTGATGGTCACTCCTGTCATTGTGTCATTGATGAATGTTGACAGTGTCAGCCCCCATGGGTGTTGTTTCTCTGCACATGGCCAAAGGTATGTCTTATTTGCACTGCAGTATTTGCCTCCCCCAATATATGTTGCAATGGGACACATGCACTACTTTGCCACTGATGTGTTTTATGTTCTGTGACCAGGTATCATCCATGCAGTTTGGCAGTTGCAGCTTTTTCTTTGTCAACACTTGCATTTTGGTCACTGTGATGATGGTGTTTTGGACCCCATTGCCACAATGGTCATGGCCTGCTTGCATTGTGGGTGCCACACACATATATGTGTGGCACATGTGATAGGGGGTCACATTGTATGTTCAAAGTCATGTTCAGTGTTGTAGGCATTTGACACAGTCTACACACGCTTGTCATGGTGTTGGGGGGGTGTATTTTTCTTGCATTCCCTAGGTTGTGGTGTGCTGGTTGTGTCATACATTGTCCATCCTATGAGTGGGGGTGGTGTTGGTGGTAGGCATCTGGCACCCCCTGGGTAAGGGTGGTAGTAGTGGTAGGCATCCAGCCCCCCATGGGTAGAGGTGGTAGTAGTGGTAGGCATCCAGCCCCCCATAGGTAGAGGTGGTAGTAGTGGTAGGCATCCAGCCCCCTGGGTAAGGGTGGTAGTAGTGACAGGCATCCAGCCCCCATGGGTAGAGGTGGTAGTAGTAGTACGCATCTGGCACCCCTGGGTAAGGGTGGTAGTAGTGGTAGGCATCCAGCCCCTGGGTAAGGGTGGTAGTAGTGGTAGGCATCTGGCACCCCCTGGGTAAGGGTGGTAGTAGTGACAGGCAACCAGCCCCCCATGGGTAGAGGTGGTAGTAGTGACAGGCATCTGGCACCCCTGGGTAAGGGTGGTAGTAGTGGTAGGCATCTGGCACCCCTGGGTAAGGGTGGCAGTAGTGGTAGGCATCTGGCACCCCCTGGGTAAGGGTGGTAGTAGTGGTAGGCATCCAGCCCCCATGGGTAGAGGTGGTAGTAGTGGTACGCATCTGGCACCCCTGGGTAAGGGTGGTAGTAGTGGTAGGCATCTGGCACCCCTGGGTAAGGGTGGTAGTAGTTGTAGGCATCCAGCCCCCTGGGTAAGGGTGGTAGTAGTGGTAGGCATCTGGCACCCCTGGGTAAGGGTGGTAGTAGTGACAGGCATCCAGCCCCCATGGGTAGAGGTGGTAGTAGTGACAGGCATCTGGCACCCCTGGGTAAGGGTGGTAGTAGTGGTAGGCATCTGGCACCCCTGGGTAAGGGTGGCAGTAGTGGTAGGCATCTGGCACCCCTGGGTAAGGGTGGTAGTAGTGGTAGGCATCCAGCCCCCATGGGTAGAGGTGGTAGTAGTGGTAGGCATCCAGCCCCCATGGGTAGAGGTGGTAGTAGTGGTAGGCATCTGGCACCCCCTGGGTAAGGGTGGTAGTAGTGACAGGCATCCAGCCCCCATGGGTAGAGGTGGTAGTAGTGGTAGGCATCTGGCACCCCTGGGTAAGGGTGGTAGTAGTGGTAGGCATCCAGCCCCCATGGGTAGAGGTGGCAGTAGTGGTAGGCATCTGGCACCCCCTGGGTAAGGGTGGTAGTAGTGACAGGCATCCAGCCCCCATGGGTAGAAGTGGTAGTAGTGGTAGGGATCTGGCACCCCCTGGGTAAGGGTGGTAGTAGTGACAGGCATCCAGCCCCCCATGGGTAGAGGTGGTAGTAGTGACAGGCATCTGGCACCCCCTGGGTAAGGGTGGTAGTAGTGGTAGGCATCTGGCACCCCTGGGTAAGGGTGGCAGTAGTGGTAGGCATCTGGCACCCCTGGGTAAGGGTGGTAGTAGTGGTAGGCATCCAGCCCCCATGGGTAGAGGTGGTAGTAGTGGTAGGCATCCAGCCCCCCATGGGTAGAGGTGGTAGTAGTGGTAGGCATCTGGCACCCCTGGGTAAGGGTGGTAGTAGTGACAGGCATCCAGCCCCCCATGGGTAGAGGTGGTAGTAGTGGTAGGCATCTGGCACCCCCTGGGTAGAGGTGGCAGTAGTGGTAGGCATCTGGCACCCCCTGGGTAGTAGATCAAGGTTTAGTCCTTCTGGACCTCACTGCGGCATTCAGTGGCATTGGCCATGAGGTATTCCATGGTGGCTTGAAACTCTTAGTCAGTTTCAAAGGCACTTTGCTATTCTGCTTTTCCTCCATACTCATAAGCCACATCCATCAGGGAAAATTGGACTCATTCCTCTCCATTTCTGGTGCAATTGCCTGTAGAGTCTCACAAGGCTCAGCTCTATCACGTGTGCTGTTTAAAGTTTAAAGGGAGCCTCCTCACCGGGATCATTTACACCTATGATTTAGGATATCATATCTACACTTAGGATACCCAGTTACACATAAAACACAACTGTTGGGACAGAAATGTCTTTTGCATGGTAATGAATGTGTACCCCTGCCCTGAGTACCCAACTGTACTGTTGTCTGGATCTCCAAAGCTGATTTTTATTGTCATAGGTAAACAGTGATCATGCGTCTGTGCTATGACATAACCCTGTCTCACGGATTGCGGTCTTGTTGGAGTGGGAGGGGCGCCAAAAGCTCTACCCTCATAGTGGTGGAAGGCTACTACCTTCACCAGGAGCTAAGCAGCATGAGCGCAATGGTGGCAGCATACCGTGTAGTGATCAGTAGGAGTGATAAGGTACTTTTTAACCTTTGCAGCTGCAGCGGGGCCTACTGGCTCACTCACCTTTTTAAAGATTTCGCTGTTGTGAGCTTAACTCACCCTTGGCCTACATCAGTTTGATGTAAAGTGCTGCGCAGCGCAGAAGTGGTGACTCTGCTCTGGGTGTGTGAGTGCCTGGGAAGGATGCAGTACAAAGATAGAGCAGTGCAGTGCGGTGCATGCATGGTGAGTGCATGTTCTGGGTGTATGTATACCCGCGAGAAGTACATCACATGAGAGATGAAGTGCTGTGCAGTGCGTGCACAGTAAGTGCTTGTACTGGGTGTATGTGTACTTGCGAGTAGTAAAATACAAGACGGGTGAAGTGTTGTGCAGCACGTGCATAGTGAAAGTGTGTGCTAGCAGTGTGTGTGTTCTTGCAAGTGACACATTATGGCATAATGATAATACAGAAAGGCGATACCAAAGGGGATGATGGACGGAGCGTTTGAGCAAATCAAACACTCACGTGCCCAGACGTTGGTCCCTTGCTCACTTTGCCACTGGATTCAAGATAGCCTGGCTGATGAGGGTTTTGAACCCGAAACCGGTCCCAGGATGCTTGTTTCCGGTCCAGGGAAGACATGGCTTGGCAGTTCGGGCTGGACTGTTCCCATGAGGCACAGGGTCAGACTGATTTGCATATGGCCATGTCTGAACTGGGGTGGTGGAGTGAGCTAAAGAATGATGATGGATTAAACCCAGATCAGTTGACTGGGGGTGAGTGTTTGATTTGCTCTAACGCTCCGTCCATCATCCCCTTTGGTATCGCTTTGTTCGCCCTAAGTTGGCAGGGTATGCCCAGACGTGGGTCCCTTGCTCACTTTGCCACTGGATTCAAGATAGCCTGGCTGATGAGGGTTTTGAACCCGAAACCGGTCCCAGGATGCTTGTTTCTGGTCCAGGGAAGACATGGCTTGGCAGTTCGGGCTGGACTGTTCCCATGAGGCACAGGGTCAGACTGATTTGCATATGGCCATGTCTGAACTGGGGTGGTGGAGTGAGCTAAAGAATGATGATGGATTAAACCCAGATCAGTTGACTGGGGGTGACTGTTTGATTAGCTCAAACGCTCCGTCCATCATCCCCTTTGGTATCGCTTTGTTCGCCCTAAGTTGGCAGGGTATGCCCAGACGTGGGTCCCTTGCTCACTTTGCCACTGGATTCAAGATAGCCTGGCTGATGAGGGTTTTGAACCTGAAACCGGTCCCAGGATGCTTGTTTCTGGTCCAGGGAAGACATGGCTTGGCAGTTCAGGCTGGACTGTTCCCATGAGGCACAGGGACAGACTGATTTGCAAATGGCCATGTCTGAGCTGGGGTGGTGGAGTGAGCTAAAGAATGATGATGGATTAAACCCAGATCAGTTGACTGGGGGTGAGTGTTTGATTTGCTCTAACGCTCCGTCCATCATCCCCTTTGGTATCGCTTTGTTCGCCCTAAGTTGGCAGGGTATGCCCAGACGTTGGTCCCTTGCTCACTTTGCCACTGGATTCAAGATAGCCTGGCTGATGATGGTTTTGAACCCGAAACCGGTCCCAGGATGCTTGTTTCCGGTCCGGGGAAGACATGGCTTGGCAGTTCGGGCTGGACTGTTCCCATGAGGCACAGGGTCAGACTGATTTGCATATGGCCATGTCTGAACTGGGGTGGTGGAGTGAGCTAAAGAATGATGATGGATTAAACCCAGATCAGTTGACTGGGGGTGAGTGTTTGATTTGCTCTAACGCTCCGTCCATCATCCCCTTTGGTATCGCTTTGTCCGCCCTAAGTTGGCAGGGTATGCCCAGACGTGGGTCCCTTGCTCACTTTGCCACTGGATTCAAGATAGCCTGGCTGATGAGGGTTTTGAACCTGAAACCGGTCCCAGGATGCTTGTTTCTGGTCCAGGGAAGACATGGCTTGGCAGTTCAGGCTGGACTGTTCCCATGAGGCACAGGGACAGACTGATTTGCAAATGGCCATGTCTGAGCTGGGGTGGTGGAGTGAGCTAAAGAATGATGATGGATTAAACCCAGATCAGTTGACTGGGGGTGAGTGTTTGATTTGCTCTAACGCTCCGTCCATCATCCCCTTTGGTATCGCTTTGTTCGCCCTAAGTTGGCAGGGTATGCCCAGACGTTGGTCCCTTGCTCACTTTGCCACTGGATTCAAGATAGCCTGGCTGATGATGGTTTTGAACCCGAAACCGGTCCCAGGATGCTTGTTTCCGGTCCGGGGAAGACATGGCTTGGCAGTTCGGGCTGGACTGTTCCCATGAGGCACAGGGTCAGACTGATTTGCATATGGCCATGTCTGAACTGGGGTGGTGGAGTGAGCTAAAGAATGATGATGGATTAAACCCAGATCAGTTGACTGGGGGTGAGTGTTTGATTTGCTCTAACGCTCCGTCCATCATCCCCTTTGGTATCGCTTTGTCCGCCCTAAGTTGGCAGGGTATGCCCAGACGTGGGTTCCTTGCTCACTTTGCCACTGGATTCAAGATAGCCTGGCTGATGAGGGTTTTGAACCCGAAGCCGGTCTCAGGATGCTTGTTTCCGGTCCAGGGAAGACATGGCTTGGCAGTTCGGGCTGGACTGTTCCCATGAGGCACAGGGTCAGACTGATTTGCATATGGCCATGTCTGAACTGGGGTGGTGGAGTGAGCTAAAGAATGATGATGGATTAAACCCAGATCAGTTGACTGGGGTGAGTGTTTGATTTGCTTTAACGCTCCGTTCATCATACCCTTTGGTATCGCTTTGTTCGCCCTAAGTTGGCAAGGTATGCCCAGACGTGGGTCCCTTGCTCACTTTGCCACTGGATTCAAGATAGCCTGGCTGATGATGGTTTTGAACCCGAAACCGGTCCCAGGATGCTTGTTTCCGGTCCGGGGAAGACAAGGCTTGGCAGTTCGGGCTGGACTGTTCCCATGAGGCACAGGGTCAGACTGATTTGCATATGGCCATGTCTGAACTGGGGTGGTGGAGTGAGCTAAAGAATGATGATGGATTAAACCCAGATCAGTTGACTGGGGGTGAGTGTTTGATTTGCTCTAACGCTCCGTCCATCATCCCCTTTGGTATCGCTTTGTCCGCCCTAAGTTGGCAGGGTATGCCCAGACGTGGGTTCCTTGCTCACTTTGCCACTGGATTCAAGATAGCCTGGCTGATGAGGGTTTTGAACCCGAAACCGGTCTCAGGATGCTTGTTTCCGGTCCAGGGAAGACATGGCTTGGCAGTTCGGGCTGGACTGTTCCCATGAGGCACAGGGTCAGACTGATTTGCATATGGCCATGTCTGAACTGGGGTGGTGGAGTGAGCTAAAGAATGATGATGGATTAAACCCAGATCAGTTGACTGGGGGTGAGTGTTTGATTTGCTCTAACGCTCCGTCCATCATCCCCTTTGGTATCGCTTTGTCCGCCCTAAGTTGGCAGGGTATGCCCAGACGTGGGTTCCTTGCTCACTTTGCCACTGGATTCAAGATAGCCTGGCTGATGAGGGTTTTGAACCCGAAACCGGTCTCAGGATGCTTGTTTCCGGTCCAGGGAAGACATGGCTTGGCAGTTCGGGCTGGACTGTTCCCATGAGGCACAGGGTCAGACTGATTTGCATATGGCCATGTCTGAACTGGGGTGGTGGAGTGAGCTAAAGAATGATGATGGATTAAACCCAGATCAGTTGACTGGGGGTGAGTGTTTGATTTGCTTTAACGCTCCGTTCATCATACCCTTTGGTATCGCTTTGTTCGCCCTAAGTTGGCAAGGTATGCCCAGACGTGGGTCCCTTGCTCACTTTGCCACTGGATTCAAGATAGCCTGGCTGATGAGGGTTTTGAACCCGAAACCGGTCCCAGGATGCTTGTTTCCGGTCCAGGGAAGACATGGCTTGGCAGTTCGGGCTGGACTGTTCCCATGAGGCACAGGGTCAGACTGATTTGCATATGGCCATGTCTGAACTGGGAGTGGTGAAGTGAGCTAAAGAATGATGATGGATTAAACCCAGATCAGTTGATTGGGGTGAGTGTTTGATTTGCTCTAACGCTCCGTCCATCATCCCCTTTGGTATCGCATAATACAGAAAGGCTACAGTACTAAGCAGTGTGCACCGAGTGAATGTGTGTGCTGAATGTATGTGTGCCTGCTGTGACACAATACATGGAAGTAATAGTACTGGACAGTCTGTGTGCGGTGTATGTACACGGAGTGCAAGTGTTCCTGTAATGGTAGTCTACATGGAGGACACTGAGTACCATTTTGGGAAACCCAGGCCTGCCTAGTGAAGACACGAGTAGAGGCATCCTGCCACACAGATTTGTGTTTTTCTATCTTCCTATGAGCTGTTTGGCAAACAGTAGAGAAGAGCTAAAGGGACTCCCCATGTCACTTTAAAGGTTGTTCTTTGATTCACTGAGAGAAAACAAGGAAGGGGCCTGGCTTCATCTCAGGAAAGAGAGAAGTGAATACTTCAAAATAAGCAAAACCCAACATAAAACTTCAAAGACCCAGACCCTAAATCACATTTGGTGTCTGGAGATGGACTATAAGAAGGGGAGGTTGAGACCCCAAAAATGTGTCATCTGCCAAACAGCCAGATGAGCTGTGTGAGAAGGGGAAGCTCTGCAAGACATACACTTGTGACCAGGATGGGGGGGGGGGGCAAGGTTTGCTAATCTCCCTGCTGGGTGAGGGCACATCACCCAGAGAAATCAAGACCACCTACTGTGGAGCCTGGAGCCAAGACCAGTGTGCCCTGTGAGGAAAAGGAGAGTAGTGGAGGGAGCAAGGTCCAGTTGGGAGCTGGTGTGAAGTGTAAGGAGACCAGTGCTGCACCGATCAGGTCCTTGCCCATGTGTAGATTCTAGTCAGCGACCCCTGTATGCCAGGAGAGGGCCGCTGTGAAGATAGCCATGAGCAGATCACCGTGTATGGTGAGTGAAGCATGTGCGGTGCCAGTTGCAGCTACCCTGTATGCCAGGAGGGATTACAGTGAAAGTTATTGCTGGATTAAAAGGGACTATGCTGTGTGGAGCCTAGCGATGACCCGTATGCCAAGAGGAGCTGCCATGGTACAGACTACTGAGTGGTGAGGGCCAGCGCTTTGGCTTCTAGTGTTACCACAACCCCGTATGCCCAGAGGGGCTGGCGATATCAAAGTTGCTGAGGATCGCGCCATTGTGAACTGCATGATCAGTGGGTCACCACCAAGCATCGAGGACTGTACCTGAGTTGCCCCCATGAACTGAGGAGGACACCGTGGGTGCATCGCCGCATCACTGGCACCCCACAGGGAGCATCAGAATCTGTGGTCTACCCTAGCTCTGGAACCATATCAAGAAGGTATAAGAGATGTGGTTACACACTGCGTAGAGAAGATCCCTTAGTTCTGAACTTTAAAGTCACTCCTGCAGAAACTGGGGCTTGTTAACTATTGGTCCTCCCCAGAGTCAAGAGATAGGATCAAAGGCCATCATTAGGAGTCTGTAGCTGTTGAAATTGTGAAACAAAGCAAATGAAAATTAAGATTAGATTTTATTCATGCAAAACCTTGTGCGCACTATGAAGCGACCATCAATGAAATTGTTCCACCTCTAGCATCCAAGCTATATCTCCAATTTAGATACGGCACCCTATCCATTAAAGTGTTTAGCTCTAAATGGCAGGAAAAGTGCGAGTTGGAGGACCAGTGTCCAGCAAGCCATTGGCTATAGAATCATTAGAACATATACTATTCTTTTGACCTTGTTATCACAACCTCTGGGTCAAGTGGATTGTACCCCTTTATAAGAATCTGGCCACTAAGAAAAATTTAGATGCCCTCAGAATCTTGAGAACCAACACAAGCAAAGTACTTGTGTTTGGTTTGGCAGAATATTTTATAGCACTATGGTTAAGACCCTGTTCTATCTTGAAGGAAGATGTGGGGGCATAATAGGAATAATCGTCTGTGCACTCTCCTATAATTTGAACTGTGTCCTATGTAGCTAAGCACAGCTACCCCAGAGAGTGTCCATGCGCATGGCAGGAGGAAAGGATGCAGAGAGCTAAGTGAGCAGGTTAGAAAAGCCAAGTCTTCAGGCCCCGGCGAAAAGCAAGAAAGGAAGCACAGTTCCTCAGTGAATCTGGAAGGCAGTTCCAATGTTTCTGGCCTAAATTAGCAAAAGAGCGTCCCTTCATGCGGGACAAGTGGAACCTGGGTACATTAGACAGGACCTGTTGTGAGGACCTAAGAGATCGAGATGGATGGTATGGGTGAACCAGATCCAAAATGTATTTAGGGCCACCTCCAGCTTTTGCCTTAAACATATAGTCTAGAGCTTTAAACTTGATGCAATTTGAGATAGTAAGCCAGTGCAGCTCATGAAGGAGATTAGAGACTGAGGCAAATTTGGGCAATCGATAAAGAAGCCTGGCAGCAGAACACTGCTCTAGTTGCAGTCGACGGAGAGAAGTTTTATCGGCTCCCAAATACAGCAGGTTACCGTCTGGAGATGATAAGAGCTTGAATCACTGTCCTTTGGACAGAGATGGGGATCAGACAAACAAAGGTTTATAGAATACTGATGTTTAGAACGGGGTTAGACAAATGGACCTTAATACTGGTATGGTAGTGCTCAGGGTGGAGATGCCCATTTTAATTGAACACGTTTGAGGCACAGAATGTTCTTTCCTTAAAAACTCAACATATAAAAACAAGCAATTAAAAAAACAAAAAAGTTAGACGTCTTGGAATATGTGCAAGGCTAAGCCAACCCCAATCTGGAGAAGAAGGAATAGCCTTGTCTTTAAATATAAGTAGGCTATCCTGTTTTAGGTTTAAACCTGTAATAACTGATAAAACCTCACCAAGAGGGAAATAGCCCTCACCAGTGTAATCATATAAACACTGAAAAAGCACCTGCACAACCACAAACTAAATGCCATTCAAAGAAAGGAAAAGGAGAGTGAAAGAGTCATTTTTATTTCTTCCTGAAGGGGCCAATACAATGTAACTTTGTTATACAAGGTAGCAGCAAGAAAGACTGAGCTATCATTATTCTGCTTGAATTTTGATGTTTAGGGATGTCACTAAAATATTGTTTTTTCTTCCTTTTGCTTTTTTCAGTTTTGTGGTCTTTGGTCTAAAGAGGCAGGGTATAGAAGCATGTTTTAGGTCTTGTTTAATTATGTTATAAACTGTAGAGAATTAGGAAATATCAAAATCATATTTGATATTTTGGCTACATATGACTTTTTCACTGATAGGTAAAATGGCTGGTTTTATAAGAATCTTTCCTAATATGTACCATCACATTTACCCACAGAGAATGGGTAAAACCCCTTGATACATCAGCCCGCTTTTCCAGTGAGTCAGTATTGATAGTAGGTGAATTGCCAAACACCCCAGTCTTTAAACATTCAATGCAAGGTGTAGCGACAGGTATATCTGAAAAGAGTGCTGTTACCAAGCATCAGGGATAGTCGTGAAAACATGAAACCAGACTTTTGGAAAACATGGAACGCAGTGTCACTTGGAATGCTGCTGCAAAAAGTTCTTACCAAGTTCTGCAAAGATTGCAGTGATATTGTTTGTATTTGTAGTAATTCAGTTACGTATATGAAAAAGTGTGTGATAACCTGTCAAAATTGATACCTGAGCTGAAGTGCTTCCCTGTAAGAAATTCTTGCCACTTGCTAGATGGCATGCTGAATGCATTTTACAATCTTCAGATTTAATGAAGAATGCTATTGACCTTTTAGTCCATTCTGGTGCACTGTTTTGTTATGCGCAAAAACTAAATCTCAAATATTTCTCATTTTGTGCTTTGTGTGGCATCAAAGAAAGAGTCATCCCAACTGGGTCATTTAGCTGGTGTTTCTCAGCCCTAGAGGCCGTGAATCAGTGCTTAATTTGTGCCGGTGCTTTCCACTGATTAGCACCGGCACTTATTTATCAGGGCCGGGTCTAGACCTGAGGGCCACTACCAACTCTCATCACCAACTGCACAACCTGTGTCAAAAAATCAATAAAATTGACTATTCATAAGTTCCGCACTCTCACTCTGTCTCCCGGTGAAGAGCTGAGACAATAATGAATCCATGCCTTCAGTCAGTGTTGCTGATGGGCGGGCCACTGATTGGGCTGGATTTGGTTGTGCATGGCTGCGGCAGGTGCGGCGGCAGAGTGCGTGTGTAACCTTTTTAAAATTCCACGGCGCCGGCCCACCTTATTATCATGAGACGTACACGCACCAGCAGTCTGGTGTACTATTATCTGAAGCAGCAGCGTGTCGTGCAGTGTGCAGCAGCAGGCCTCAGGTAGGTATTTCTACAGTGTCTCATTTTACTGTCAGTTCGACACAGCTTTTCATAACAGGGATGCTTTCTGCACAGCAATGTTTACTTTTGTCAATTCACTTAATGATTTAGACATGTTTAAATGTATTCCGTGTGCGTGCTCTCTCCCGCTCTTAAAAGCAGGTACGGCGCTGTATGTAGCCTCCTGATGGGAGCCATCAATCATGGTCTTGTCAGAAAGAGAAGTTCGGATCTGTTTCTAAAATCTTACCAAAATGTTTCCATTTGAAGTATTTTGCATGCTAGAGCAGAGCAGCTCACACTTGTTAAAGAAGCTAATGTGCGCTTTTTAATTGCTATCCTTACTTTGCAATTGGAAATGTTCTTTTCCTTTGTTTACTAACGCTTGATTCAGGAAGCGTTTCTTTAAATTTGTGGTCTCAGAGATCTAAGCATTAACTATGGTGTTAAGGCAACACATTTCTGTGCTATCTGGAGGTAACTTGTGGTACGGTCAGGTCAGTGCTGAATCTGCTCCTATGATAGCAGGTGGTGGTGGACTCAGGCACTCAATTTCGCTGACCAGGGCCAGTAATATGTACAGGGTAAACTGAGCTGTGGTGCACCTTTGGGTAACATAAGTGACATTGTGCAAAATATAATCCCCCAAGGGAAATAAGCATGCCTTATGCATTTCCTAGATGTGGTGAAACAGAATGTCTGCAAACATTCATCACTGGATGATGCTAGCATAGATTTCATGACTATGAGAGCAGAGAAATATGCCCAGAGAAACATATTTTGATTTGTGTGTCTACCTGACTGTTATTTTAGAGGGACCAACAGTTGGGTGAGGCTATAGATATGTGTGTGACAGTGTTTAGTGCTTAGCATGTTTACCACTGCCTGTGCATTTGATAATTATACTATGAAATATACAAAGGATGGGATTGGTGTATTATGCAGTATAAAAAGATGTCATATTGTTTGTTAACATGCATGAATCTGCCACTCTAGGAAATAGGTGCTCTTTCAAAGAGCATATCAGAGATAAAAGGATGTGAAGACATTTGCTTTGTCTAAATAAGCCTTCAAAGTGGCATGATCTGAAATGTTCAGTTGGGAAGACAATTTGCATGCTCTGTGGCATGTTGGAACATTTTGAATACGTGTCCAAGAGTGGTAGCATGTGTGCAGGTTTAACCCCTTCGCCGCGGCGCGAATTCCGCCGCGGCGCGAATTCCGCCGCGGCGCGGGGTGTTAGGGGGTGAGCGCGGCGCTTCGGTGCTCATGACGGCACCACGCCATCATGAGTCACGGGCGGCGTGTGCTCATGACGGCGTGGTTCCGTCATGACCACGCCCGCTCATTAATTCGCCCGCACCGGCGGGGAATTAATGCCGCGTGGGCGGAGCGGCAGCGGCATGACGGAACCACGCCGTCATGAGCACACGCCGCCCGTGACTCATGACGGCGTGGTGCCGTCATAAGCGCTCAAGGGGTTAAATTCTATGTGTGAGAAAGTAGCAAAAGAGCAGTTGGATAACTTGTGCTGCTAGTGCTTTGTTGAGAGGACCCTTATGCTGAAGTGATGAATTCTGAAATGCATCTTGATTTCAGATTCAGGATTAAATCACCATTAATTTAGGGAAAAAATTTAAAGAGCAGCTGGATAATCTAGAAATGAAACCCCAAGACGTCTAACATTGGGAACATCCAGGTTCAGAAATGTTTCTTCCAATATTTTGACGACCAAGTGAATTTTAAGAAACATAGTGCAAATAGAAAATATGTGCCTCTTTTGTAATCTTTGTCTTATCTGTGATACAGAACTACATTTAGAAACGCCAGTTAAGTTCCATGTTTTTTACTATTTTGAATTTTAATAAATGCACATGTATTGCTCCAGGGGAGTGATTAATAGTAACAAGCTCAATTGGTAAATTAATCAACTATTTATGAACCAAACCTCTTTGGCCCCTGGAAGTCAAAAATGGCTCATTCAAGTGTACTATATGATTTTATTAAATGTATCTGTTTAGAGAGTTTTCAGAACATTTTGGTTTGTTTTGTCACATAAGATATGTAAAAGTTATATCTTTTAATTCATGACACAATTAGACTCTGCTAAAAATGACAACACAAAGTATTGCCCTTTCCCCAAATCCGCACGTAGAGTACTGAAATATTTCACTTGTCCCTTTTCAATGCATTAGTCATTTTAGCTCATTTATTCCAAAATTGTGCTTTAAATGCACTTTTGATTTTATCTCTTTTTAAAAATTTCTCAGGGCAGTTGAAGCTCCTACCAAAACCTTACTTGAGCAAGGATCCATTGCTGAAATTCAGATTGGGTATTACATCTACCTTTCAGCAGTGCCAGTTAAGTATGTGGATGGAGCCAATAGAATAAGAGGGCGAAGCCAGTGGAGGAAGTGGGTGGAGTCGTGAAAAGTGGGTGTGGCCTCCGACAAAAATTTGAGCACCTGGACTTCATATTTTACCTATTAAGCACTGCCGTGAATGCTATATTATTCATGTGGTGGCCGTTTAAAGAATTTTTGCAGAGTAATGATGTCAAAGGCAAGAAATGTGAGGATCTTCGGTTGCAATAGGGGTAGTAATGTGAAAAAAGTACACTCTACTGCAATCTTAGATTTTTACAGGAAAACATGACTGCTGTAGTGGACATAATAAAAATAACTAGAGTCTGAAAGCACCCCTGTCTACCAAGTGTTCAACATAATTGGTGTAGATGTGAGACATCTCCTTGAGAGTAGGCTGAGAGACACTTTAAGTGAATTTGGTACTGCAATATGTTCCATGTTAGAGTGCTTTCCACTTGGTAAGCAACAAAATGTAGAGGAGCAATTTAGGAAATTGTATTTTACAATGTATGAGAAATGGCTTGCAATGATGCATAGAAATGCCCCTTCACCAACCATGGCATTTGAAGTCAATGAAGCCTCACTGTGGTACTCTGCACAAGTTCTAGAGCCCTTCCATAAAAAGGAATTTTCTCCAGACTTTCAAAAGTGCTGCCTCATTTTTGACTGCTTCAATAACTGTGAGGGCATATGCGCCCAGTTCAACACATTTGTTGCAGAACCTGTCCCAGAGAATCGCAATCTTCAGGTGCACTACTATTGGCATGGAAAGCTGTGTCTGTGGCCAGTGTTAGCAAATTGTGTACTGGCTGTTTTGGTGTTGTTTGGTGTCGCCCGTCAATGTTGAGAGGGCCTGTTCACAGATAAAAGTTTACATGGGTAGGAAAGAGCGATTGCACATGACCAAAGACTCACTGAAAAAGTATTGTATGGTGTACTACAATAAGTCTGATTTGTAAAAAAGTATTTGGACCTCATATACACTGTGCGTACACTGTCTCTATATTCCATACACTATCAGTTCAGAAAGCAATAATAAAAGCATAACGTTCCATAAACACCAGAAAAAACACTGTTTCTGTTGTTTTTAATAGCGCAAAAATATATACCCACTGATAACCACTGTTTTTTAAGGTATTGAAATCACTTAAAAACACTGAAAAAACCCCATCTGAATTTACCAAAAATAGAAACTGAGAACAGGAAAGCCTAAATATTAGACATAATTGTTTGTTTATTTCATTGCTAGATTATGGCTCAGGAAAAAAGGACCATGTGGTAAGGCTGATGACCTATCTTCCAGGAGTTCCTCTTGCAAAAACACATGCAGGACCGGACCTGTTGTACGAGGTTGGACAACTAGCAGCAAAACTGGATAAAGTCCTTGAGGTAGGACACACTCCTGAAGTCTAATACTTGCGCCTTACATATTACATCAGTGTTACAGTGCTTAATTTGTAAAATAAATAAATGCCAGGGCCCTCGTCAGGAGGCCACTGCAGCTTGTACCACACATTGTCCCTCCCAGCGCTGCCAATGGCAGTATCAACACAATTAATAACCATCTTACTCCTAAAAGTGTGACAATCCAGTATATTCCAGGCCCTCAAAGCTAAATAATGGTTTGGGTGGCAGTTAATATTCATTTTTAATGTTTATTGAATGAATAAACTACTGTGGTGCTCATCTTTAAATTAGACAGACAGCACCACCATTTGGCAGATTGTTACAAGCCCCAGCATTGACAAATAAGTGCCGGTGCCGTGCACCGGAAACCACCGAGTCAAATTAAGCACTACATCACACTGACATTTCACTAAATCAGTTTATTCTGAGGGATTTTCAGTCTTTGAATAAATGTATTTCCAAACATTACAAAAGCAGCTATGCTGAAATTTGTTTTCTGCCACTTCCCAGCCCTCCCCTACTTTGGATGCCACAGCCTTACTATGAGATTTGCTCCCCTTCAGGGCTCACAGCAATGCCGTTCTGTAATACCAAACACTCCAGTAACGGTTCTGGTTTTCTTGGTCTTTTTTTTATTAAACCACGTCTGTGGTCAAACGAGGATACCCATTTGCCAATGTGCATGCCATACTACCAAAAAATGTGCATCAACAAAATGTCCAGGTGTAAATGCGTTCGATGTACGTCACACAAGTCGTGGCAGCGTTGTAGCATGCTCCTCTATGGCCCACTGAACAGGGAGCCAGGACTAGCTGTAGATGCTGCATTGTAGGAAGGGTGGTGGAAATTACAGCAGTCGAAGTGCATTTAAAAATTAAGGGAACTGTGATGCTGTACATAATAGGGGCGGAGTCAAAGGTGTGGCTAAAAAAAAAATATTCTGTAACTTTTTTTCGGTCTTCCACTTTCAGGTATGTACATATAAAATAACACACAATTCAAATGTAAAATAAATGCAAGTTAACTAGTTAATCATTGGGAATGCACTGTCGTACTTTATGAAACCTCTATTAATTAATGCATTGCAGTGGTCTGTGTCTGTAACCAGAGTGTCACAGAACTAAATCCTGATTGAAGCAGTGGCGAATAGTCAGGAGCCTAACACAGGCCCCTTCTGCGCAGTAGTTTGTGTTACGCCCCTTTAAAAAGCACACACTTCATAGCTCAGCTAGTAACTCCTTTCCAATACCACTCAAAAATAATAAATCTGTCTCATCAGGAAGTGTCAAGTGATTCCATTATTTAAAGCCAATACTGGCTTCCAAGCTCCCTTTATATTTGCAGACTGGCCAGTCGCGCACATTTACCTTTCTTTCATGCAAGCAGGAACCCGGAATTAACCGTCCCGGGACGACGGTTATCTTTTCACAGAAAGTAGGGGAACTGTTTTCCTTCAATTAAAGTATGGGCACGTCGTGCCCCTCCGATCCCGCCCCCACACTTCAACCACTAATTGACTCCCAAAGAGACATAGAGGGGTCTCTCAGGCCCACATTGCCAGTGTCTCTTCAGGGGGCATCAGGCACCTTGGGCTTCACGCCCAGGGGCAGATCCTCCATGTGGGCGGAGGAGCGTCGCCCCACTGCTTTCTCACAGTTGGAGAAGCAGAAACATAAAATGGTATTTTAAATAGCATTTATATTTTTCCCTTTTCTTTGAAAAAATTACATTTCAAAACCATACACCAAAGAACTACATCAAAATTTACACAAATATTCTTAGAAAAACATGCATCACTATTTACAAAACCATCAAAATATAGTACAAATGTTTACAGAAGATAATCACATTGACGACAAGATTCATTTTTTTCTGATTTAGGAAACCTACAGCACGTCATTTGAATTGAAGCACAAACTTAGAAGTCAGAATAATTACTCTGGCCCTCTTAGGACCCTGCAATTATAACAGCCAGGATGACTCAGTGCTAAAAGTCCCAGCAAATATAATTCACAAGACTGTAGGATAGAATGTAAAGTCTTTTTACTATATCTTTCAAGTATGTGTTTGTCTTTTAAGTAGTGTGTTTTTCAATCTTGTCGTCAATGTGATTGTCTTCTGTAAACATTTGTACTATATTTTGATGGTTTTGTAAATAGTGATGCGAGTTTTTCTAAGAATATTTGTGTAAATTTTGATGTAGTTCTTTGGTGTATGGTTTTGAAATGTAATTTTTTCAAAAAAAAGGGAAATATATTCCTAAAATAATTCAAAATTCAAAAAAGAGATTACGTTAAGTTCAGAGTCAATAAAAGGGACTTCTGATGTCAAATAAGTAGTGTCTGATCTATGGTTGAGGAGGCTTTATCTTTATTTTTGATATCGTATATGCGTGTGTGTGCACATGTATGCAAATGCGAAGACTGTGCACCTCCTTTCTTAATGAAGGCCTATGTTTCATTCACCTAGTCAGCCAAAAACAGGCGTGTCTACGCGGGTTGTGACCTAAGCAGCAGTATTCATGCTAGTGCAGTGACGAAAAAATATCTTTTTGAAACTGAGGTTGTTATGAAGCATCCAACATTTATAGGGCCTGACTTTCAGATCGTTATGCCGCCAATACAATAACTCAGTTAATACATGCTTTACTAGGATCTGTTGTGTTTCTTCGTTTTTTTTTTTGGTAGTTGTTTTTATTGGCATTTTCCATTCTGGCAAATACAGCTGTACATTAATGGCAGTGTTTGGTTCCAGTTAGTACTCCAGCATTTTTTGACGACTTATTCCCCAATGCATTTAGTTGAGTCTCCCTCAGCCCCATCCCACTGTCGCAGCACTCGCCCCCATCCCCTCTGCTTTTCAGACCTTCTTACAGCATACCCTCAGGCATCGGTTCAAGGACCCTCTCAAGCATCCCTTCCCAGATCTCCAAATTCTCCTCAATCATGTCATCTCTTCAGGTGAGTTTTATGTGTTGCTCGTCGGCGAGCGCCCACTCCAGCAGGTCTGCCAACCAGGCCTTCACTGTCAGAGCTTTGGCCGTAGTTGGAACTATGTTTAATCTGCAAGTTGGGTTTACCCAGCGACGGCTCCTCCATTAAGGCTGAGGAGTGTCGCCCTACTGCTCTCTGAGCAGTGAAAAAAGGAAAAATAAAGTGATAGTAACACAATGTTATTATCCTTTTATTTATCAGTATTGAGCCAGTTTAGGGTGAGGCGAGGGTGGGCTGTCGTCACGAGCAGGGAGGAGGAGTGGTGCGCACTCATTGCGCAACGGTTTGGCCGGCCGTCTTAGGACGGCCAAACTGACAGGCGCACTTAGCATTTCTCTTTCGGCTGTGTTGCACAGCTGGGTGGAGAACAGTCCCAGGCACTCTATGAGCGGCAAACCAGGCTGCTCAGACCAATCACAACGCTGCTGTCATGCTGGTAATACTATTACTATTACCACCATGAGAGCAGCGTCCTGATTGGCTTAGTGGAGTCTGCGAGCCTGTGTGCTGCTGGGAGTCGACCGGAACAGAAGAGACACATGGCTGTGTTGTACAGCCTTGTGGAGAACAGTCCCAGGCTCCCAGGCACTGTCTGTGCGGCAAACTAGGTTGCTCAGACCAATCACAACTCTGCTGTCATGCTGGTAATATAATTACTAGCATTTCAGCAGCGTCATGATTGGCTTAGGGGAGTCTGGGAGCCTGTGTGCTGCCGGGAGTCGACAGGAACAAAAAAGGACGGAAGAGAGGCGGAGACCAGCAGGTAAGTGATCTTTTCTTTTTTTCTCCCCCCTTACCCCACCACTTCTGTTCCGTAGCAGCCTCCACTGGGTTTACCCACTGAATGGGCTAAACATTTTTAGTTTTTCCAGAGTTGATAGCAGGTTGCCAACATGAGTAACACTGTATCATCTACTGTACAGCACTATAGAACAGCAACAAAATGTGATAGCAAGTGCTGTAAAACCTAGATGAATATTATCGTCAAGGCCAAGGGGCCTATTATGATGGCGGTCGGGAAACCTCCCCGACCGCCATGGTAGCGGGAAAAGACCACCCGCATGGACCGTGACATCACCGCTGGTCGAATTACGATGACCCGCGCTCGAACTCCGACCGCGGCGGTCTGATCGCGGGCCTTAACATTGCGGCGGTTGCTGCTACCCGCAGCACCGCCGCGATGCCGAAAGGAGCATGTCCTGCATTTCCCTGCACTGCGTGGCAGGCACTGCACAGTGCCTGCCACCTGGTACAGGGAAATGTAGGGGGGGACCATGGGTATCCCCCCAGTGCACCCCCCCAACACATTGGGGGCCCGCAACGGGCCCCAGGAAGACAATCTCTGCATGCCTTTCCATGGCGGTTCGACCGCTGAGGAAAGGCTGGCTACCTGCTCTGCACCGCCACCATTATCGCCATCCTGCTCCGTCCGCGAGGCAGGAGTGCGGATGGCAACCAGCGGAAAAGCGTCGGTCGGAATTTCCCACCGCCGCGGTCACCACCGCCATCCTAATTTGGCCGGCGGTTTTCTTGGTTGCGATCGCGGGCGGATGTCCACTGCTGGGCGCCACCGCTGGCCCGGCGGTGGACATCCGACCGCCATCGTAATAGACTCCCAAGTGAGGAATCCCAAAATCCTAGTTTGAATGCCAACAGAATGTTTAAAATGTGGAAGAAAAGAACCTTTCACCCATTCCGAATATCCTGCAATGGCTACCCTTGAGGGTCCTACTTAACTTCAGAGTATTCTGTCTCACCAGAAGGAACCTGCTGTTTCTTGTGAGACAAAAGCTGTCCTTTTTTACCACACATATATCTACCATCAAGAACCACCTCGTTTCCACTGTTTAATCCAGAACTATGTGCTACTTTGATAGCTGATGTGTTACCCCCACCCACAACAAACTATGATTCCATCTACCAACCTAGACCAGCACTCACCCCATTCATCTTTTCCCAGGAAATTCCAGAAGACCTGCCTCTTTCTCAGACTATTCTCCTAAAAGCTGCTGAGTGCCTGTTCCCCTGCTGCTTGACTGTGGCCATAGGCTGTTTCGCTGTGTATAGGTTACAAGCAACTATACTAAGATCAATGAAATACCTATAAGATCACTGCATTTCCTGGCATACATCCCTGAAAAAGAGGCACCACTGCTTTCTATGTGTCATTTGCTGCTTTCTTTGCTACTTTAGTCAATTCTTCAGGACATTCCACCACCACCGCTCCCGCTAAGGGTGGACATAGACAAGGGCATCACCTGTTTGGACCTGTTTGCACCTGGAGGGACGTATGGGTAGAATCTGGCATACAAACTAGCCAGATCTGGGGACCATGCCAGACCAAGAGCCTGAATATTACCAGACTGGAAACAAAACATTTCAAGACGGAAAAAAAACCAAAGGGCTCTGTTCATGCTCCCAGGATATGGAACAGCATCGGATTGACGTCAAATCTCCCACAATTCAGAAAAAAGCTGAAGGCACACCTCTTCATGGAACACTACGGCTGACATGAGAGACGGCCTTGACCTTCTCCCAATTATTGCATCTTCCTGTGGACCATGCATTCTGTTCAGTGCTCCACAACTCTTCAGCTACATACATACATATGGTAGGAATCATTGCCATTCATTTCTCACACTTCTGCAACTATTATATTCCATTGTATCCTTCCTTACCCACCGCACAATGACACACTTTTGTCTTTTGTGAGACTGTTCATCCTGTAAAGAGGAAATTAATAATGCGAAACGTTTAACAGAATCCAATAAATTTCCGAGATCTCTTGCATTCAACTGAAGGATGCAAATTCACATATCCATTGACCCTTTTTCAACATTCTGAATTTTACACATTCTAAGTAAATGGATTTCGAAATGACAGGAAATGGTGCCCAGAGTTCCATTAGATATGCTATGATTAGTCATCTTGATTTTACTTGTCATTGAACCAGGTTTTCAGACTGAACTTTCGTATACCCATGAATAAAGTTACAGGATTTTGGAATCAGACAGTGCCCTGATTACTATACTATAAGTTCGAATTTTTTTTTGTTATTCTTTATTGTAGATGGACAAAACTACTAACTTTCACAATATTTCATAAACAAATTCACATTTCATGTACAACATATACATTAACTGTTTTGCTGCATTGTGTAAAAGTTTAATATAAATATACAATTCTTAAAACATCCCATAATATGTAATTACTGAACAAGAAAACCTAATTTAGAAAAAGAAATAAAAGTACATATAATTTAAATACATATATATATACATACACACACACCCATATATATACACACACACATATATAGATACGTATAGGTATATATAGATATATGAAGTTATCATATTACAACTCCAATATAAGCTAACAGCATCTAGCTACTAGATGACAGAGAAGGAAAATTCAAATGCATGAAACACACAACATTAAAAATAGACAGAATAAGGACTTTGCTTCTTTTTTTAGTAAAAAACCTACCAATGTTGATGGAGCATCTGGCTAATGTATTCCAGCAGTGGTGTGAATGTTATCATGAATCCCTTTGTATGTGTCATCGAAGAGAAGCCATGATTATTTGATGGAGAAAACTTTTTGGGGGAAGTTTCAGGCAGATCCGCCAAATGTAGCCAAATTTATTAGCAAAACAAACAAGCATTGGAATAGCCTATAGGTCTCGCTTTGGGGCCCTATAAGTATTTAGCCATGCAGCACATTATCCTGGGTGCTGCAACATGTGCTGTTATTTCACGTGGCACTGGTGAATGGCCACACACCTAAGGATGGGCTTCCGTGCTACTTAATGAAAAGGGAATTTATAATACGCCCTAACTGGCTCAACTGGTCTTGAGGTAAGGTTGCGACTTTCCGGAGCAGGGCAGTGAATTCAGAGTTGTAGAGAAGATATTTAACTCGATTCTAGAACAGTTTCATCAACGAATGTGCAAAATAATGTGTGCGTTTTAGGAAATTTGTGCCTTTAGCAGTTGTTATCACATGGCCATGTGGTGAGGTTGTAACTCGTTCGCTTCAAATGCATCATGTTGAGCTGGAAGCTTGTAGACGGATGGTGAAGCTCTGCCAGTAAACAGAGACATGTTTTGTGACCTTTCGGTTTTAGTTGTTTAGTATATCAGACGTGGCTACAGCTGTGCTTTCTGCTTAGGCAGCTAAGAACATAAAGAGATTTCAACTACCGCCCAGCTCTCTGAAGCGACATATTGGCGGTGTAGGCGCTATGTTGCAGACAACAAATGAATAAAGGTTACCACCCATGCGCATAAACGCGAGTGAGTTTGTTACAGGCAATTTACACAATGCTTAGAGCACAGCTAGGCAGGAGCTTTTTATGCAGTTCCTGGGGTCTGCCCAACCGCCGTCAGGTCACAAAACATGTCTCTGTTTACTGGCAGAGCTTCACCATCCGTCTACAAGCTTCCAGCTCAACATGATGCATTTGAAGCTGCCCCAAAGCAAGGCATTCTGGGAAAGTGAGCATTTTGTTATTGAAGAGCAGTAATCAAAATCTAACGACACTCTGCTCTTCCGCATACACCTCACTGTTCAACATGGAGCATGCCGAGCAGCCAAAATATCCCTATTATTGTTTTTTTAATTAATCAGTTTTATCAATCTTTATGTGTCAACTTTTGAATAGTAAGTGCAGATGTCAAAATATTGCACAGATCTTAGCTGTCACAGCGTTTTACACTCGTGTTTTCTCAATATTTTTTTAGGATTACCCTGGGATGTCCCTACTCGGGACACAACATGCCCCCTCCCCCATTGTTGGATGGTTTTCAAGACAGAGGGTCTATACTCAAACCTGACATCCCATATCAAGGTGCTTACACACCACACCACACACTACGAACACGCCTTCACGACGCCGGGATCCAAGAGAAGGCCCTGGACTGGACCACATCCTTCCTTTCCGGCAGAACACAAAGCGTCCGCCTCGCCCCCTTCCGATCCAAGGCCACCAAGATCATCTGCGGCGTACCCCAAGGCTCCTCCCTCAGCCCAACGCTGTTCAACATCTACATTGGCACCCCTCGCCCACGTCGCCCGACAGCACAACCTCAACATCATCTCCTACGCCGACGACACCCAGCTGATCCTCTCCCTCACCAAAGACCCTCACACCGCCAAAGCCCACCTCCACGAAGGAATGAAGGCCGTCGCCGAATGGATGAGGACCAGCCGCCTGAAGCTGAACTCGGACAAGACGGAGGTCCTCATCCTTGGTTCCAACCCTTCAGCCTGGGACGACTCCTGGTGGTCGACATCACTGGGAACAGCCCCGCCACCCACTGACCACGTACGCAACCTAGGGGTCATCCTCGACCCCACCCTCTCCATGACTAAGCAGGTCAACGCCGTTTCCTCATCCTGCTTCAACATCCTCCGAATGCTCCGCAGGATCTTCAAGTGGATCCCCACCGAAACAAGAAAAACAGTCACCCAGGCCCTCGTCACCAGCAGGCTGGACTACGGAAACGCCCTCTACGCAGGAACGACGGCTAAGCTCCTGAGACGGCTGCAACGCATCCAGAACACCTCTGCACGTCTTATCCTCGACATCCCCAGACGCAGCCACATCACACCCCACCTGAGAGACCTGCACTGGCTCACTGTCAACAAGAGGATAACCTTCAAGCTCCTCACCCACGCACACAAAGCACTCCACAACTCCGGACCAGCCTACCTCAACAGACGACTCAGCTTCTACACCCCCACCCGCCAGCTCCGCTCGACCAGCCTCGCCCTCACCACAGTCCCCCGCATCCGGAAAACGACCGCCGGCGGCAGATCCTTCTCCCACCTCGCCGCCAAGACCTGGAACACCCTCCCCACCAACCTCCGACAGACCCAAGACCTACTGGCCTTCAGAAGACTCCTCAAGACCTGGCTCTTCGATCAGTAGCAGCACCACCCCCCTCTTCCCCCAGCGCCTTGAGACCCTCGCGGGTATGTAGTGCGCTTTATAAGTGACATGATTGATTGATTGATTGAAAAGTTGCCCCACTAAGCACCCAACTGTCACTACAGGGCATGTGTGCCCTTGTATAGTGCTTATATGACTATGGCTGTGTCAAAACGCGATGGCGGAAACAGGAAAAGAAGGGCGCAGGTTAAGAGAAAGCAAGACATGAATACGTTATTGGGGAGAAGGGACAATATGATGTTATGTCACGTGGTGTCCTAGTATAGTGTGTATAAGTCCAATATCCTCCTCACGGGGCTAAGTGAGAACAAGCCGTGGAGGAAAGAAAGGAAAAATGAAGAAAAGAATAAGGAAACAATGTCAAGTCTTACTGTGTGCATATATTACTGTATACCTCCAGTGATGTAACGCCAAATGACGGGCCCCTGCAGAATGTGATGAAGGGACTCCGACTCTTCCAGATCACACAAGGGAACTAGGGATACGATAAAAACACACCTGGGGAATGGGGGGCGGTACAGAAAGCTCAACCACCAACTGGTTCTTCTCAGAAATACTAAAATTAATGCAGTTATATGTTCTAAGAGCTTCCAATGTCTGAAGAGCTGCCCTGGGGCTGTCAATGTGTGCATATTCCACCTCTCTAACAAACAAAGAAAATCACTCTTTGGGAAAGCATTCTGTGAAAGTAACAGCAGAAAAGACTCAAACTCTCACCAGTTGGAGTCCAGGGAATTTTGCTCTCCAAAAACATTTTCATGTGCTGCAATCTGGGGTCGGACTTAGGCTCTCTGGTTAAAGGGGGGCACTGGATCCTGTCACAGTCTCCCCAAAAAGGACATACTCCATACTGAACACAAGTCGAATCACACAGCATGGATAATGGAGTCTTACCTATTCCAGGTGCGATGTAGATGAAGTAGAGGAAGGACCAGGAAAGCGAGAAGAAGAAGGCTTAGGCCACCACGGAGTGTTTCGGTAACAGGAAGAATGTGTTCATGGCCATGCGTAGTCAGCAATTAAAATGTTAAAAAAAAACACTAGCTCAGAACAACAGACGCATCTGTAAGAAGTCACATAAAATTTACAACGTGATCACAACACAGGCAATACATTAAAAATGCAGATTACTTGCTCCGCAGTCAGTCACGGTAAGCCCCACAGGTGGGGAGGGCACACACACTGCCACAGTCTGCAGGAAGGCCTCGCTGAGTCTCCCAGCGCATTAGGAAAACAAAGGCAGCTGCTTGCGGGCGCATGGTGCAGCTGCCAAGGACAGTGAACAACCCCTCTCTTAACAGGTCGGGCTGCCACCGAAGGACAGCGGTCTCCCCTGCTTAGCCAAGTGTGTCCACAATCCTCTGTCGATCGCGGATTTGGAGCGTGAGATGATATCTCTCTGGCTGCTCACACTCCAAGCCATTTGGACGGGGCCCCCGTGATCACAACGCGCCCTAAGTGAAAGGTGGCCCATGGACCTGTGTCAGCCCTGCTTAGGTGGCGTGAGTCGACAAGGACTGATCATTTTTGGATGACTCTTGCTCGTGTGGCTAACTTTTCAGCCCATAATACACCGTGATGCAGGCAGAGTGGAGCTTGACCTGCACCGCTATTCAGAAGCACTCATATGCACCGGTACCAGTCATGCAGCCTCCACACATTGATGCAGAGGCAAGGGGTGCCAAAGAAACAGCGTGCACCCTTAGTGTGCCGTATCAACCAATAAAATGTAGACACTCATAGATATTCTTGCCTCAAAACTGTGCTTATGTCGCTTGCCCCGAACTTTCAACAGTGTTTGCATGAATCACTGTATCAGAAGTCCTTAATTAAGTACGCTAAGTGATCCCGACGGGGAGTGAAGCTAGATATTGTGCTGTCATGAACCCGAACGGAAAACAAAAATAAACAAGACTTTTGAAATGTGTGTGGCGGGGGAGCGAAAACACAAATGAATGAGGGACTTTTGAAACGTGTTTGGCAGGGGAGAGACAAAGAGCTGCTGTGTTCACGGCATGGGACCAAGTTTGTGAAAAAAGAGTGCGGCAACCAAAAGAAAAATACAATCAGATTGTAAGGGGACATGTAACATGGGTGGTCGCCACAAAGTGAAAAACACACCCAAAGGCAGGCCAAAGAGCAACGTCTTGCCAATAAAAACAAAAGCATTCAGAAAGGCAGAAGAAGGACCAAATGGAAAGTGGTGGGTTTGGCCTAAGCACCCGGACCAGATACAGCATGCCTCGCAGAGCAGCGCATGCGCACTGCTAGGCTCGACCTAAAAATGCTCTCCTTAATGAAACTCTTACCTCACTATAACTGCACAGTAATTGTTCCTGCTGTGTAATATATACATAGATGTGTTTTTCCGTGTATGATGTCGCAGGCCTTATAGCTTGGTTATACTCATGGCATAATGAGTGGTACGAGGGCGAGGGGCATAGAGGTAATGGCCCGATTACTCTTAGTCCAACTTATCCTCATCTCAGTCATTGCAACGCACCTACCCCACCTGTTCCAGGCCTTTGACACTGCTTAGTATTACAAGAAGTGCTGGAAGTCATGTATAAGTGCTAATGGGGGTGTAAATAGCATTTGCAACCAACCTAGTACTATTTCCCTTATGAAGGAGGGTAAACTGCACTTCCTCTGGGTTTTTCACATAAGATTACCATCAGCATAGAGCATGCAAAGTTCCATGGAAAAAAATGGTGCACGAATAATACGGGTGGAAAAAGTGTTTGCTCGTATTTTCCCCCACTATTTACCACAAGGTCCTAATCTAGTGCTTAAACAGACTCAATTCATAAAGCTAATATCATTTCCACATGTGTGTTTTTTAGGTCGAGCCTGAGCCAGCGCGCAAGCGCTGCTCTGCGAAGATCTGTGGTAGTTCAGTTCGGAGAGAAGCTTCGCCCACTCCCCCACCTTTATTTTTGATTGGCTTGTGTCTTTGTCCTTCGTAAATGCTGGCGTCTGATTCATTATGAGGCTTATTAGTCTCTCCTTAGTACGGCCATGTCATCATTCGTATTCTCCCATGGCTACTGGCCCCTTTACTTGGTTGTTACACGGTGCGTGCACTATTTTCTGTAATGAGTTTCTCCTACTGCACGCACGAGGACGTGCCCAGCTGGTACAATGGCGGCGCCGATTTTCCAAGACCCGCACTTTAATTATATTTGCAGCTTCAAAGCTGCATCTGCTCCCCCTCCAGCTACCGATGCTCCTCCCACGTCTTTATCAGCGGCAAAAGCCTCTTCGATTCGAAACGATTTTTTGGAAGCGATTCAAAATACCCAGTAAACGAGGGTAAGATTAAGAGTATAGTACAAGGCTGCGTGCCAACACATACACATTCGAGTCTGCTTATCGTAGGACAAGTGCACTGCACGCAAAGTTGAGGAAAGACATCAGAACGGGAAATCGAAAGAAAGACACCCCTCAACTCCCCCCGCCTCAATGTTAACTCCTTCCTACGTTACTTTGGTTCTACTGAAAACATAGAAGAGGGACTTCATGCACAAAACTATCACTCAAGGTTGAAACTACTAATGTGGCCATCTTAAGAACACAGCGTCAACAGATCCTTACTGACAATTGTCGGGAGAAGAAACAAAACACGTCTAAAATTTGCAGAATAGTTCCTTTTTCTTTATGCTCAAAATCAGTACTTCGCTGTTAGATTTTATTGAATCATAAAGACTAAAAGTGACATACAGAGGATATTCTCATAACATTTTACCTAGTGTGTTCCGTACCTTGTAGTTTGAAAAATACAAGAGTCCAGGTTCCGAATTCCAAAATGTGTAAATGATCACGCCCTTTTAATAAGACAGTGGCTGGTGTTCTAACCACTAGCCGCAAGTTTCTAATTTTAGTCTTTCTTCACTTTTCATGGCTGTGACACTGACTGTACGGACTGTCATGGCAGCCCCCAGTCGGTGTTGCTGCCGTGCCGGGATGTTGCTGTGGCTGCTGCAAAGAGGAGTGGGCGCCAGGGCACCTAGATACTGGGTGGGGAAGCGTGCCTCCGTTTTACTAAGTCAGTTAAGAGACGCACAGAGCAGAGCTTGGAGCAACAAACATGTAGCGAGTGTGGACGTTGACGTGGGGGGAAGGTAAGGAGCAGTAGAGTAGACAACACTCATGGGTCAACACATTTGCTACGTGTCTGCAGTGATGTGGGTGTGGGGTAGATAAGAAGTACAGGACAAAACACTTGTGTTCTAAATGTGTGACAGCAGTACTGTGGTAGTGTGCAAACAACAGCCAAAAGAATCAACACATTGGTAATTGATCATTGGTACTGTACGTTAGCGATAAAAACGAGGGGCGAATGTCTTACTCGTCTTCTCTCATTGACATACACAGATGTGATCTTTGATTATATATATGTATGTATTGAATGCAGTGGTCGAAGTGGGGAAAAAAAGTAGGGGAACTGTGGGCGGAGAATCAGAGGACGGGAACAACCCGAGGATTGGATAAGTGGGCGGAGTCAGAGGTGTGGCCAGAATGCGCAAAACATCACAATTTTTAGGTCGAGCCTGAGCCAGCACGCAAGCACATCTCTACCAAGATCTGTGGTAGTTCAGTACGGAGAGAAGCTTCGCCCACTCCCCCGCCTTTATTTTTGATCGGCTTGTGTCTTTGTCCTTCGTAGATGCTGGCGTGTGATTCATTATGAGGCGTATTAGTACCTCCTTAGTACTGCCATGTCGTCATTTGTATCCTCCCATGGTTACTGGACCCTTTACTTGGTTGTTATACGGTGCGTGCACTATTTTCTGTAATGAGTTTCTCCTACTGCACGCACAACGACGTGCCCAGCCAGGACAATGACGCGCTGATTTTCCAAGCGCCGCACTTTAATTTTATTTGCAGCTTCAAAGCTGCATCTGCTCCCCCTCCAGCTACGAACGCTCCTCTCACGTCTTCATCAGCGGCAAAAGCCTCTTCCGGCCATAGAGATCAGCCGCTGAGCTGGGCTCCGACCTGCCCGCCTCCCCTCCTCCCCTGCAGCAGCTGATCAGCAGCCAATGTGGCTGCCAGGAACCCAATGCAATGCATGTGAGTACTGCTGGACCTCTCAGCAGCATTTGACACGGTCGATCACTCAACCCTGATCGACCGTGTCTCAGCCATAGGTATTAAAGACAAAGCCAAGGCCCTCCTGACATCCTTTCTGTCCAACCGCACCCAACTTGTAAAGCTTGGCAACTTCAACTCCCCTTTTTTTTCACTGCCATGCGGGGTCCCACAGGGATCCTCGCTAAGTCCGACCCTGTTCAATATATACGTGTCGGACTTGGCCAGGATCATTAAATCCCACAACCTGCGACTAACTTCCTATGCCGATGATACACAGATCGTGCTAGAGATCCACAACAATGGTCGGACAGTCTCAGCTAATTTCCAAGAGGGAATGCTTGCTATAAGCACCTCGATGGCAGACAATTGTCTCAAATTAAACTCCGAAAAGATGGAGGTGATGATCTTCGGCAATCTCTCCCCCAGCTGGTCTCCTTCCTGGTGGCCATCAGAGTTAGGCCTACCTCCGTCTCCCGTCACAAAAGTTAGAAATTTGGGGGTCATGTTTGACAACAAACTATCTTTCATTCATCACGCCAACTCCGTTGTCTCCTCATCCTTTTTCACCATCAGGATGATAAAAAAACTCTTACCTTACCTTCCACCGAATGCGGGCAGAACTCTCATCAGCACACTTGTCTTGTCTAAGCTAGACTATTGCAATGGTCTACTTATTAACGCCCAGGAAAGAGTCCTACATAGATTGCAGATGGTGCAAAACGCAGCGGCTAGAATTCTCTCAGGCACCCCTAAGTTCAAATCTGTATCTAAGGTGCTAAGACAGCTACACTGGCTGCCCATCAGGAGCAGAACAAGGTTCAAGGCCCTCTGCATTGCCCACAAGGCAATACATAATACAGGACCTGAGTTCCTCAAAACATCTCTATGCTCCTACAGGCCGACAAGATCCTTACGCTCCTCAGCAGCACACTTGCTGACTGTTCCCAGAACCAAAAAGGCCTCCTGGGGCGACAGAAGATTCACTGTCGCCACCACCAAACTCTGGAACACACTTCCAATTCACATTAAAACCATCCCCACTCTCTTCTCCTTCCGTAAACACTTAAAAACCTGGCTATTCAATCAATAAATCACCCCTCCTCAGTCTTTCTCTAATTTGCCGTCCACAGCGCCGAGACACCTATGGGTATTTGTACGCTTAACAAATTTCATAAATAAATACTGATTTTGTTAAATTTAAAATATCAGCTTACTTACTTGCATAGACTCGCAAATGGTATACGCTGCGCTACGAAAACTGTAGGTGGAGGTACATAAAACACCAGGCACGTTAGATCCTTTGTACGAGGCATGCGGGCTGCAAGACACCGTGCTCCTGTTCGTGCCCCAAGAGGATTCCACTCTGGAATCATTAAAGTTTGTGCTTGAGTGATGAGCACACATGTAAACTCGGGCAGGATAGCTTCAAGCTGCCTACACATAAACCCCACTGCCCTGTTATCTTACTGTGTCCTACACCCCAACACCGCAGTGTATAAACCAATTTACATGCAGATTCGGATATCACTTACCCTTAACCCCTTCGCTGCTAGGCCTCCCCCCCCGCCCCGTGCTAAGCTTTTTTTTGGCTTTGGGGGAATTTGCATCTTTTTCTTCCAACATCTTGAGGATTCTAAAGGTTCCCAGGGTTTGTGGATTCCCCAGGAGGGAACCGAGATATTGGCCAAAATACAACTAATTTTGGGGTATTTTTAGGAAAAATGGGAAAAAAGTGCTCCAGAAGAAAGCGTCTGTTTTTTTCCATGAAAAAGGTATCAACAAAGGGTTTGGTATGCTAAAATCACCATCTTCCCAGCTTTCAGGAACCGGCTGCTTTTGTTAGAAAACCAACATTTTCTACACAGTTTTTGCATTTTACATGGGACATACCCTATTTTTCCTATTGTTTGTGCTTTCAACCTCTTTCCAGTTAGTGGTTGAAATGGGTGTGAAAGCAATAATGAATTCCGGAGAACTATACATTTCTGAAAAGTAGACAAAATTCTAAATTTATCAAGGGGTCATTTGTGTAGATCCTTCAAGATCTTTCTATAGAAACTAACAGTTGAAATAAATAAATATTGAAATTGAGTTGGAAAAAACAGCCATTTGTGCCAACATTTTCACCTGTAACTTCTTCCAAGTATGGCAGATTTTTGGACCCTTCTGGTTGTGGGATATATAGGACTTGTAGGTTCACCAAGAACCTGAGGTACCCAGAGCCAATAACTGAACTGCGTCTTGTAATGGTTTTTCATTGTGTACCAGGTATACAGCAATTCATTTGGTAAAATATAAAGAGTGAAAAATAGGTACCAAGGAAACCTATATATTTCCGAAATGGGAACAAAATATAGAGTGTAGAAGCAGTGGCTATTTGCACATCTCCGAAATTGTGGGTACCCATAAAAGCATGTGAATTAGATGCCATTTTTTAAATGACTTCTTTTTTACACATTGTCTTACATTTGGAAGGCAAAAATACAAAGAAAGTCAATTGGTAATAACACTTGTTCTACTATTATGTTCCCCTAAGTCTCCCGATAAAAATGGTACCTCAATTGTGTGGGTAGGCCTAGTGCCTGCGACAGGAAACCACCCAACACACAACGTGGACACATCACATTTTTCCAGTGAAAACTGACCCTTTTTTTTGCAATGTGCCTAGCTGTGGATTTTGACCCCTAGCTCAACTGGCACCTTGGGAAACTTAGCAAACCTATACATTTTTTAAAACTAGATATCCAGGGGAATCCAGGATGGGGTGACTTGTGTGGCTCTCACTAGGTTCTGTTACCCAGAATTGCAAGCAAACCTCAAACTTTGTAAAAAAAAATATATATATTCCTCACATTTCTGTGATGGAAAGTTCTGGAATCTTCGTGGAGCCACACATTTTCACACACCCAGCATTCCCGCAAGTTTCCCGATATAAATGATACCTCACTTGAGTAGGTAGGCCTAGTACCTGCGGCAGGAAACAGCCCAAAAAGCAACATGGGCACGTCACATTTTTCCAGTGAAAAATTGCCCTTTTTTTTCAATATGCCTAGCTGTGGAATTTGGCCCTAGCACTGCCGGCACCATAGGAAACCTAGCAAACATCTACATTTTTTAAAGCTAGGCATCAAGGGGAATCCAGGATGGGGTGACTTGGGTGGCTCTCTCCAGGTTCTGTTACCCAGAATCCCTGACAAAGCCTAAACTTTGTTAAAAAAACACACATTTTCCTCATTTTCTGTGATGGAAAGTTCTGGAATCTGCAGGGAGTCACAAGCTTCCACCAACCCAGCATTTCCCCAAGACTCCCAATAAAAATGGTACCTCACTTGTGTGGGTACGCCAAGTACCCGCAACAGGCAAGGGCCCAAAACGTATTGTGGAGACATAAAAATTATCTATCACAAAACGACCTGGTTTTGCAAGGGGGGCACCTGCGTTTTTGGCCCCGGGCTCGGCAGCCATCTAGGGAAACCTACCAAACCCACACATTTCTGAAAACTAGACACCACAGGGAGTGCAGGGAGGCGTGGCTTGTGTGGATCCCCCAACGTTGTCCTACCCAGAATTCCCTGCAAACATCAAATTTAGCTGAAAAATCACACTTTTCTCACATTTCTGTGTGGAAAGTTGTGGGATCACTGGGCTGACACAAATTTCCTACCACCCAGCTTTCCCCCAGGTCTCCCGATAAAAATGGTACCTCACTTGTGTGGGTGTCCGATGCAGAATCGCCTAAAAACGTATTAAAAAAATATATAGTGCTTAGAGTTCGCTGTGCTTTTCCCTCAATCCCTATGCTTTTGGCCCTCCCAGTTGCAGGCGCTTGGCCCACCCACACAAGTGAGGTATCATTTTACTCAGGAGACTGAGGGGAACCCTGGGTGGTAGCACATTTGTGCAGACGCCATGATTCCAGGCAGAAATGTGGGAAAAATGTGATTTTTGTAGCTAAATTTGAGGTTTGCAGGGGATTATGGGTCGGAAAACGTTGGGGGATCCATGCAAGCCATATCTCCCTGAACTTCCCCAGGTGTCTAATTCGAGCCCGGGGATGGGTGGGGACATTGGCATTCCCATTCTGGACAGCCCCCACCCCTGACCTATAAAAAAATCCCTGGTGTCTAGGGTGCTTTCTGCCCCCCAGGGGTAGAAAGACTGATTATGGCAATTTTGCATTGGGGAGCAAAGGCCCTTGCCCAAGGGGCCGCTCTCCCCTCCCTGGTGCCTAGTGGTAGATCCCTGCTTGGAGGGCGCCCTCCTGCGGCGATCCCCAAGCAGGGAAGGGCATGGTATCATTGGAAACAGGAGATTCTCCCCGTTCCAACGATACCTCTCTCATGTGATTAGGTGCTCGGGCAGCTGAGCTAGCCCCATGAGCACCGAAACTGAAACTAAGTTTCACTTTTATTTCCAATGTAATAACGTCAGCGCAACAAGCGCGCGATCGTCATTACATTGGGGGGAAAAAAGCCTCGGGAGGTTGGGGAAGCTCTTCCCCAACTCCCGAGGCAAAAATAAAAAAAAGGAAATCCCTTTGCTGTCTGCTGCAGAGGGATTTTGGGCCAGAAGTTTGACGCTTTTTAGCGTGCGCAAACGGGTCTTAGACCCGTTTGCTCATGCTAAAAAGCATGGGCCCATGTACAAACAGTTTTTTGCAAGTCGCAAATAAACTGTGACTCACAAATTACCACCTACTTCAAGTAGGTGGTAATGCATTCGTAAATGGGAAGGGGTCCCCAGGGGACCCCTTCCCCTTTGCAGATGCATGCAATATTATTTTTTAAGGGCAGGCAGTGGTCCCAGGGACCACTGCCTGCCCTTTTTAAATGCATCCCGTTTTCCTTTAAGGAAAACAGGCTGCATTTAAGAAAAATTAAGCTGCTTTATTTAAAAGCAGTCCCAGATATGGTGGTCTGCTGAGCCCAGCAGGCCACCATCCCTGGGAGGGCCTGTCATTCCCAATGGGCTCGCAAATTGCGAGAGGCTCATTAATATTCATCAGCCTCGCAATTTGCGACCCCATTGGGAATCGCAAACAGTGTTAAACACACTGTTGTACATGCAAAATAGCGCCTTGCAAATTGCGAGTCGCAAATGCGACACAATTTGCGAGGCGCTATTTGGCAGGTCTTACATCTGGCCCTCCGTGCTTGTGCGTACATAACGGAATGGATCCATCATGAGCACACGAACACTGCTGCTCATGACGGAAGCATTCCGTCATGAGCACCGAAGGGATTAAGCGACGCATGGAAAATGTGTGTTCTGAATATTTGCAAAATTGCAAGAAAATAATCTTCTCGTTTCAGAGGTTTCGACTTTAGATCTGTCACCACAGCAACTTTTCTGGCTTCGTATAAGGATAGAATGTTGCATGTGGACAACCTCCAGCAATAGCCAGTGTCTTGAACCGCATCTTATCTTTAGTCAGAAGTCAATGCATTGACTTCATTGTGGGTGTTTATTTATTAGATTTCGCCTGCACAGTGCTTGCGCTGTGCTTGAGAAAACTATAGTTTTTAATATAAACTTAAAAGGGACTTACATCCTGCCTCCTCTCTTTCCTAGTTTCTCATTGGTTCCTGTGCATGCCACTTACCTTTCCTCCATTTCTATTGGCTGTAGCATATTTTCCTGCATTTGCCAATGCTTGTTCTTCTTATGCTTCTCTTATCAGTTTCCCGCCGCCGAAATACTGTTAACATCCGCTTTGATGGAACTATATTTTCATAACGTTTTGCCTTTTACTATTGCAGCATATTTATATAACAATGTATCCCTTGGAGAGATTAAGTGATTTGCATGGAATCACAGGTTGTTGCGCGGCGCCGCCAAGACTCGAACCGGGATCCTCAGCTCTCGAGTCAGCAGCTCTGGCCGCTGCTCCAAATCCTCTCCACTCGTGTGTTATCTGTCAGGGAGCTCTTTCCTTCTCATGGACCATGGTTGACTAAAACAGCTCTTTATTCATTACAAAGGCGAAACCGATGCATTACCAATCTTTGTTCATATGGCTAGCATCTACCTGTGGTGCTAAAAGTACTAAAAGGAAATGCAGGGAGAAGTAACAAAATATATATTTTTCTATTGTTGCTTAGAACTGTGCATAGTCCATGATGCTGTGCAGGTCCAGTGACAGTTCACCCAAAAGCTGGGCCCCAAAACTGAAGGCCCTACCTCTGCATTGGGCTCAGTTTCATCTTACTGATCTCCCAGGATGATGAATACCATCAAGTTGTTCAGAAGGGCATTGCCGTTGTACCATATTTGAAGCCTTGAACTTAACATACTGTTTTACCAGAAGACTGGTATGAGCAGGGGCTCACAGAGACATGTTTATGTTGACAAAAGTCACAGACTAGTCTAACCGCAGAGAGGTATAGTAATGTGAGTGCACATGCATAGCCAACAATCACAGTAAATTATATGCTATTCACTGATGTTTAGTAGTGTAGCATGGGTCCCACTATAAGGTTTGATTTCAACCAGTAATCCTTGACGATAAAATTGCCTTACAGATTGTGGGGAAGTTGTGAAGTCGCTACTACTTAATCTTGTGTCCTGTAACATGGGTAATCAGGTTATATGATAGCTTGTTTGAGAGTCTGTGGTGCTTATCTAGATGGTAATGTGGCACTTTTGAGCTTACAGATAGGGGGCCCCAAAGAGGCTTTAAAAAGATGGTGATCCGAGCATTGTAGACATTCATTCGTGGGACACTTGCCTTCAATGTTCACTGAATCTTTGTAGTTTCCAATTTCTGCACTGGTTGCCATCCTGTTCTTTTGTTAGCCACAGGTCAGATTTATTCATAATTTGTTATTGATTGGCAGTTAACAATAGGAATAGTGTTAAATAACGCTTTACATCTAGAAAGGTTAGAGGTCTGACGAAGCAGCCTCCCTTGTTGAGGATCTAGTCCATCCGATCTTAACCTCTTCAGACCGGATATTATGGTAAGACCATTTCTCTAGTCCCCTTGCTACCTCAAGGTTTAGGGAGAGGATAAGTATCCCCAGTAGTTAATGAAGAGAGTTTCAACAGAGTGTCTGTCTGACTCCTTTATTAGATTCATCACAGGTGCACCTTCTCGAATTGAGAATCGAGGACCTAGAATAATACTAAACCACCCGAAGTATATCCTTACCGTAGCCCCGGTTGATTTAGCTCTGGTGCAGACTATCCAGACTAAAACTGAGGGCCTTATTTACTGTTTGGCAGATGCAGCACATCTTCCAAAAGTGGAGAGTATCCAATGCCCCTTTTTTCAAGTACATTGGGGCCCTCTACTCTCTAAATAAGGCCTTACAGTCTTACAGTGTAAATGGTTTTCACTTAAGCTGAAAAATGTGAAAATATCTAGAAGCAGCAGAACTCCTGATCTTTGTCAGTTTAGCATATATATTCAGAAGATATGATAAAAGCAGCTAAAAAGAGAGTTCCAAAACGAAGATAATGCCAAGGATATGCCCAGGGTACCTTATAATCAATTTCTGTAACTTTGCAACATTTTTTTTTTTTTACATTTACAAATGTGGTAGGTTCTCCAGGTTTTGAACAATTCTCCCCTCTCGCTACTCTAGACAGAGCCAAGTTAAGCTTCTGTCAGTGAGTAAAGAGCCTGGCGGTCCTGCAGACCTCCATCCCAGAAAACCACCATCTTACGTCAATCTTTTCTTCTTTACCTCTACCAGCGAAACGTTTGGGAAAAACTGTTGCTTTGCAGCTGCAGAACTATTTCCTAAACAAATGGCTATTTGGTCAATTTCATGACAATTTATATATAGCTATGTAAGTAAGGCTGTGGTGACCTCAGTCTTTGACGATTTTAGTGGGATCATGGATGATGGTGGAGTCAGAGCCTTGAAGCTGTTACATCAGTCTGCTGCTGCTTTCAAGACCGTTGATCACCAAATTCTTATTGCGGTCAGAGCAGTTATATCGATTGAGTAATTTTTGACAATAAGAAGGCAATCACTACATCTTGGCTCTTTCACATCATCCCACAAACAAGCTCCCTGGGGTGTGCATCAATGTCCACTCTATCTCAGCTGCGGTTAAATATAGTGCATTAGTACATCTTGCACTTAGGCATGTCCTATCACAAGAATGCAGATGACATTCAGATTTTGGTGAACATCAAGAAAGAAAGCATCTGGATCACTAGATACGATGCGGTTGTGGATGAATGTGAACCACATTAAGTTGGAGATTCTCCCTACTAAGTTCACCCCACTAGGTTGATATCCCAGGCAGTAGCAGACAACTTTTTACCCTTGTTGAGCTTCTTTGAATGTTGTCAGGAATCCTGGGGTCTTAATGGACTATGAACTATCTTGGAGTGCTTAACTTTCAGCGGAATACCAAGCATGTTTTCATCAGATTTGAGTTCTCAGGCACAAGGAAAACATTTTGTTTCCCATTTAAGTTGCTTGTCAATGCACCAGTGTATTCATGACTTGACTTCTATAACCCAGTATACCAAGGCCAAATTGAAAGAGGCTATGAATCGGCTGTCATTATTACTGGAGTGTTGCTAGGTCTGACAAAATCTAATCCCATTTCAGAAAGGCTTCTAGTTAGAAAGTCTGTGAATTTTTGAACAGCATGCTTTATGCATCTGATTTTCTGTTATGATTGCCTCTTACTTTTAGCTAATAAGGGGCATATTAGCAAGACCGGTGATAAAATTATCGCCGTTTTAGCGGCAGGAAACTGCAGCTAAAACGGCGATAATGGGCTTGCTAATATGCGTTATAGAATTCCAATAGAAGCCCAGGTTAGATGTGCAGGACATCTAACCTGATGATAATTTTATCGCCGGTCTTGCTAATATGCCCCAAAATTCTATAAGTATACTCCTAAAAATTAAGTTGCATTCTGCGTCCTGACTTCTTTTCACAACATCCCCACATAATAATCTGGATAGAAAAAAAGATCTTTCTTTGTCCAGGGTACGAACATACATACCAACATTTTAGAAGAGAAAAGTGGGAGATTTCTAAAAACAAAACAAAAACCAACATTGGCCAATGTGATTAATAATAAGCTGGTTTTTGTTGTAAGTTGTAGATTGCTGAGTAGTTGTACAATATAAGTTACAGAAAGTCTGTTAAAGTGTTATGACTTGTTTAAGTACAAAAAGGCAATACATTGTGCTGTTACTAGTGGTATAGTGTGGGTAAGTAATAGCAACAATTTGAAAAGTGAAATGAAAGAGGGAAAAATAGAACTAATTGATGTAATAGCAATATTATGCCACTGCACCTGCTGCACCATTCAAATCATGACCCTATTGCCTGTAAGGTAACTGCACTTGTGACTGCCTGTTTAGTAGTAAAATATTGCAATATTTGGTGTTTAGAGGGCTTCCTAGAGCTTTGGGCCCCGGTGTCACTGCACCTGCTGCACCATTGAAATCATGACCCTAGTGCTTGCACGGTAATTACACTTGTGACTGCTTATTTAGTAGTTAGATATAGCAATATTTGGTGTTTAGAGGAGTTCTTACAACGTTTGGCCCTCGTGCCACTGCTGCTGCAGCACCATTGCAATTATGGCCCTAGTGCCTGCTAGATAACTGCACTTGTGACTGCCTGTTCAGTAGCAAAGTTTAGCAATAGTCGGTGTTTAGTGGGGTCCCTAGAGCTTTTGGCCCCAGTGCCACTGCACCTGCTGCACCATTCAACTCAAACCCCTTTTAACTGCAAGATAACTACAATTGTGTCTGCCTGTATATTAGTAGAATATAGCAATATTAGGTGTTTTGAGGAGGTCATGACAAATTTTGGGCCCGGTGCCACTGCACCTGCTGCACTATTCAAATCATGACTCTGTTGTCTGCAAGGTAACTGCACTTGTGACTGCCTGTTCATTAGTAAAATATAGCAATAGTTGCTGTTTAGTGGAGTTATGACAACTTTTGGCCCTGGTGCCACTGCACCTGCTGCACCATTTAAATCAAGCCCCTTTCAACTGCAAGGTAACTGCAAATGTGACTGCCTGTTTAGTCGTAAATTAAACCAATATTCAGTGTTTAGAGGAGTTCTGACAACTTTTTGCCCGGTGCCATTGCACCGTTCAAATTATGACCCTAGTGCCTGAAAGATAACTGCACTTGTGACTGCCTGTTTAGTAATAAAATATAGCATAGTTCTTGTTTGTTAACTTTATTTTTAAAGTGCAATGTTTATTACAACATTTAGAATTTGATCATAATGACAAAATAGATTAGTAAAAAACCAATCCAATAATGCCTACAAAGTGCAAAGAAAGGTACTGAATCTTGAATAGGAAATACCACTAACGTTCTAAGGCTAAAGCATCTGCTTTACACAAATAAGTAATAAAAACAAGCTTTCCAGCATACTGTTAGAAGCTGTCTGCCTTTTCTGTGGGAAGAGATATTATCTGAACAGTGAAAGGGGCTTAAACAGTGTGAACAGATTTAGTAGACGTATCGTAAATGCGTGCAGCCAGGGGAAGTTAACAACAAAAAAAAAGTTCCACACAAAAGCGAATGAACACAGTAATTCGGTTATGGGAACTGATAAGAGCCCTCTTTTAAGATATATTAAATACAAGAGATTCCACAAGCTGTGCAGGTGAAACCTAAAAATCGGGAGAATGTATTTTCCCATTGACTTCTATTGGGGTCTAAATCGGGTTACTGTCATGTATGGGCTTTGCAAGTGTGCTGCTGCAGGATCGGATATTAGAAACTCAAATGAACGTTTTTTGTTTTCTTACCTGTCAGAAGCACGGAGAAAGCGCTATGACAGGCAGAGAGAGCGTGATGCAAGTGTTGTGCACTGGCCTGCAGGAGCAGGTTACTGGCAGTGCATACGCCGAGTTACACAATACCAGACCCAGTCAGCTGAATCCTGCAGCGGAATCGGGTTATTGCATGCAGGAATCAGGAGGTGGGAGACTCCCGCCTGAATCGGGAGGGTTGGCATGTGTGGAAGAATTCCCTTTCGCATGAATTGAGCTGACTAATCTACATAGTACCAAAATACATTTGAAAACTGTTATACTTAGGGCATCCACTAGGTGAGCTCATTAAAGTCGTGTCCTCCAGGGTAGTATATTTCCCTCTACAGCAGCATGAGACCCTTATGTAGATCTATGGTACCAGAATATCATGGGCTGAATATTTTATGCCACATATATTGTGTCCTACACATTACTGGCCAAATTATTGTCCCCTTGCAATTATTAATAGAAAATCTACACCCACACGAGTAATATTTTTATAAATAATTTTATCCCACAATATGTATATTAGATGATATTTATATTGATATTCTGACAATTCATGTAGAACAGGATGAAAGGGAGTGTCAGTCATGGTTAGCGACAGTAACCAAACTTGTATAAAGACTGAAAGAACAGACATTCGGCAACGAAACAGTCATTTTGTAATTGAAAAGGATTTTGCTGTGATTTTTTGGGAGGATCAGAACAGATTGTGTTCATGGGTGGCCACCAGTTCTCTTTAGCTCATAGGTAGTTTATTGGTGGAGGCTTCTGCCTCAGCAGTGCAGAAGGGGAAATATTTAGTTTCAGATCTGCTTGTATCCGCAGCATCAATTTCAATCGTTCTTCCATGACTGTTATTTTTCCAGAATGTATACATCCTGTTACAGATTAGGCCCAGGCAAAATGTAGTTTACGCTGGCTTAATCTCATGTAATTTTCAGCATTTGCATTGTGCTTGTTATACAAATGCTCGAGGTAACGGTATTATGCCATTTGTAATTAAGATGTCATGCAGGTGCACAGGAACAATGTGAACAAACAGAACGTTTGCACAATTCTACGCTATTTCTTTTACTGCAAAATGTGTCTTTCCCAAATGGATTTGAGAATGCATTCACATTAAAACAAGCATTGGGAAGGCCAATAGGTCTGGCGTCTGCCCGCCTTTTTGCAATTCTTGTTTTGATTTGTCATGGCTTTTGCTAAACTTTATTGTTAAGGAAGCTGCTGGGTATTCGTCAATCTAAAAAGAAAACATTGACTAAAGGCAAAAATGATTTTGGTCTTAAAAAGCACACCTTCCCATAGTACTCCCTGGCAGTGAAGGGAACTACTTTGTGTGCTCATTGTGAAAGGGCATCATGCTGCAACTCATACTGAAGTCAGCCAATGACTGAAGGGGGTTGTTGCATTGCCCCTTGATGCATGCTTGAGTGTGTTGAAGAAAAATGTGAATGATGCAACCACAGACAAATGGATGAATTGTGGCTGAAGCCCCCAATATGTGGCTACGCCACACACATAATTTTAGTAAAATCAAAAGGTCTTGTCTAACACAGACCTAAAAAAGCCAATCGTTCTGCCATTGTCTAGCAACTTCTTGACTTTGAGAAAGAAGGAAAGAAGGCAAAAATCAAAGCAAGAAGAAAGACAAGAAGGCAAGAAGCAATGAAAGAAAGAGAGAGAGAAAGAAAGAAAGAAAAAGAAAGAAAGAGAGAAAGAAACATTTAAGAAAAGAAAGAAAGCAAGAAAAAGAAAGAAAGCAAGAAAGAAAAAAGGAAGGATGGAAAGAAGGATATTTGGAAAAAAGATAGGTGGAAAGAAAGAAGAAAAGGTGCAAAGAGAACAAAAGAAAGAAAAAGAATGAAAGAAAGAAAGAAAAAAGAAATGAAAGAAAGAAAAAAAGAAAAAGGAAGGAAAGAAAGAAATAAGGCAAGAGAGAAAGGCAGCAAAAAAGAAGGAAAGAAAGACACAAACAAAGAAGGAAAAAGAAACAAACAAAGAAGAAGGAAATAAATAAATAATACAAAAGTGTTACAAGTGCTGCTAATTAAATGATGTAGGATGATTTCTCTTCCTGGGCAACGTTTATTAAAGAACCATTGATGCAATTGAATCCAGAAGAAACGTGTTCTGAAGAAATGTCCACTTATTAATTAACATGTATTATATTGAAGCTTTTGATTTGCTACTGCATAGTAAAAAGAGAATAACTAAATACTGAACAGTTTCGGAAGGATCCAATCTATTATGCTGTGAAATACCTTATGTATTCAAGTCATCATCCGAGAGGTCTGCGAGACAACCTCCCATATGGCAATTCCTCAGAATCCGGAGGAATTGCTTCAAGAAGGAGGATTTTTTTCATGAATCTAATATACTAATTTCTCGTCTTATGGAGAGGGGCTACCCCACAGGTTTACTCTGGAGATCCAGAAAAAGACCATGGTACGCACACAGTGAGTGCCTACTTATCCCCAGGGCACATAGGGAGACAGATGACCACCTGATTTTTCTCTGTACATACAACACTCACAGTAATGCCATACGTAAAATCCTTTTCAGACACTGGCACCTGATAGGCGACATCTTGGAACATAAGGATGTACCCCTTTGCTCCTTCAAAAGAGTTCCGAATGGGAGAGACAAACTGATCAGAGCAGCATGACCCAATACTAGAGTCCCTACCATTCATTCTCACTGGGGTTTACCACCGGTCCTGGGCCATTTCAAATGTGGGCAACGTACAGCATGTCAAATGTGCAATGAAACCAGAATTTTTGTTCATGGGAATGTATCATAGACCCTAAGATCTTTTTCCAATTGCAACTCCAGAAATGTTGTGTATGCAATTTGGTGCCCCTGTAAGATGATCTATGTAGGATAGACCACCCAAAAGGTTAAATCAGGTATCCCTCAGCATAAGAGTCAGATCCATTGCAGGACTGCAGGTGCACCTTTGGTGAAACACTACACAGTTTTGGGACACGCAGCGAATCAAATCCAGTGGCAAGTAACTGAGGTCTTATAACCTGACCGGAGAGGAGGAGATCCCAACGCCAGACTATTGGAATTGGAATGTTGTTGGATCAATGGAGAATGGCCTCAACAGTCAAGATTAATGGTGTTAGCTAACCATATATAATGCGTTGATACTATGGACACATTGAGAGTATTTGGATGTTTGGGACTAACTTGGGTTATTGTTAGAACTTTACTAAGGTTATATTCCCCACCACTGGTTTCACACTGTATGATTCAATACTGTTCGAGGTACTCTTACCCTCCCTGTGTCCTTTCCTGCTTCTCTTTTAGCCTGTATTTTCTCCTCTCTCTCATTTTTACTTTTGAGCGTGAGGAACCCCCAGGTTTTGCATGCTCCCTTATACTAGCCCATGCCGTGCAATTCGCTGCACACGGTCCTGCAGTCCTCGCGCACACGTGCATGCGCAGTATGGTCCCCTATTCTGTGCCTTGGACACGTGCACCATGCAGTCAGCACTCTAGTGTTTTTCGCCACACTATCCTGAGTTGGGGTCACGTGGTGCTTTCATACGCGCGTTTTCATTCGACATTTTAAGTCATGCTGCTACGGGCCCATCGCTTCCTGTTTTGTTCTTGAGCATAGACGAGACGCGCTACTTCCACTGATAAGGTAAAGGGACCCTGGGCTACAATTGAAGTAGCGGGCAGTTCTCTTGTAACTTACGAGTAACCCTGGATTCTCAATTGACATGCTGTCTGGGAGGCGGTTAACTGAGCTATGGGACTTCAGGTTCCCGGAAGCCAGCTAGAATTTTTAGGTAGAGCATCAGCCTGCAGGCGCTGTCTTCAAGACCTGCTGTAATCACTCTATGGAGTGCAATCCCACCTGCTGCTTGCCATTGGTTCACTCCTCCATCGCCCTTATTTCTTGGCTCCTTATTGGTTGGTGCTCCCGATACATCACTTCTGTTTTTAGGCCAGGAACACCCACCAACTAGTTTCCTTACACTGTAGGTCTTTATGTATTTCTTTGGGGACTACTAATTTATTACCATGGCGCCCCCTTCACTCGCAGCGACGCACATACGTTTTTTTGTACATGGGCTCCGCGCTTTGTTTCAGCGCGGCCCCCACTTTAAGGCTACAACAACACAAGCCATATTGTAGTTATAAACATGACATGCTTCCAAGCAGGGGCTCCCCACGGCGCATGAGAGAAAGAGAGAATACTTCAGCTGCACTTAATTTCGAAGTATGGCGGCCACGCCTTTCTTTTCTTCTATACGGCGCGGTTCGCCCTCCTCCATTTTTTAAATAGCTCTCAACTTTAACTCTCAGCTCGCCGCCTATTTCACGAGAACCACGCTTTATCTTTTGCTTGCAGCTTCAAAGCTGCATTTCCACGCAGGGTGCCCTCCCTCCCACCACCAAAAACAGGCTGCCTATTTTACGCTCCTCCCACACCTGCTGTCGGGTTAAGGAGTCTGCGCCTTCGTCATCGGCCGCGCTCAACCTCTCCCGGGATCACCTCTACAGCCGCAGAGGCCACGGTGATCAGCCGCTGAGCCGGACTCAGACCTGCCCACCTCCCCTCCAGCAGCTGATCAGCCACCGACAACACTGCTCTGCAGCACTTGAAATGGCAGGTTCACTGGTGGACAGAGACAACTGCATGATGATGGTAGGTGTCATTCATGTTTCTTCCCATCTTGCTCTCACTAGTTGGCACATTAATTCAAATGTGCCAACAAAGATCTATAAATGGTGCATATTGTCATTGAACGATAAGTATGGGGAAATTAAATTATTCACACGTTTCCAGAGCTGTCATTACTTTCAAGTGCTTGACTGGTCTCGCTTCCTCATTTTCCTGAGTCCATGGCATTATTTATGTTTTTTTAATGGCTAGTACTGTGGTTTTATTTTGACTCCATGTTCTAACATTTCCAGTTGATTGCCTGAGGAGCAGACTTCATGGGCTTAACTCTTCCCATTCAGCAAATGTCCGGCATATAACAACTGCATGTCATGTGGGTTATTGCTCGCTGCCGCAGTTAAATAACACTTTAGCTGCCAGACTGAAGACGTCTACTAGCATAGACACACCCGTTATTGTCGGCAGTAAAGGTCAGGTTATTAGATTGGCTTCCTTTACCAAAGCCCCTTTAGTCTGCTCCCATTGCCACCGTGCTCAGCATTCCTGTCCTGCACTTCCCTCATCGAGAACAATTGCGAGCCACCGTTGGTTGCCTGTCTGTATCTGTGTTGACATATTAAAATGTTACTGGTAGGAACTCTGATCCTTAGAGATTTACCTTATTAACCTATATTACAGTTTCAGTAGATTGGTACTACGCTATTTACACACTCTAGTTCTAAATCCGGAATTGGCAGTGCAACCTGTAGTTAACAGTTTAAAAGCGAACTTATGCGCTTGACACTGTGGAGCAGATATTCCAGAGTGCAACTTTCTTCTGACTTTGAAGAACAGCGTTGTATTATATAAATTGTTGTTTGTTCAGCTTTTAAGTGAATTTCAGTGGTTCGAATGTGTCGACAGCCTTCTGAGCTGTTATGCCTTCGATTCATTGTAATGCTAATTAGTATTTTTTTTAATTACTGAAAGTTGAATAACTATTGCTTTAATCTGGCTCCTTTGGCATGCAGGTGCCGCTGGGCTTTTGCAGCAAGTGCTTAGTTCGGTGATCTGTTTCGCATGGCTGTATGCACTTAGTTTGGTGACTGAGTGCCAGCACTTTCCTCTCACTTCAGTAGTGTCATGTATAATGTCTTGTGGTGAACTCCTAAATATTACTCTGCCAGGCTTTGGGTACCTTAAGGTTACTAAATGTGATGCCCATTAAATAACCATATCTAAAACCATCGGTTTTATATTCTGCGGTGCACATGCTGCAAATGCAAATTCCACTACACACAATACCACATAATTACTAACCACATAATTCCACGGCACATCCTGCCACATAATTCCACTACACAAATCCACTCCACATCACACAATTCCACCACATACAATTTCACAACTAACAATTCCTATCAAACCCTTCCACTCCACACCACATGCATCCACTCTACTACAAACCAAAACACATGGGTAAAAAACATTATCATTTACAAAGCTGATAACCCTAACTCTCACAAATGCGAGACCTATTGCATTGCAAATGCTTGTTTGTCAATGTGATCCCCTAATGTAGTGCACATGGACGGCTGGTATTTAGAGATGCGGGCCTGTTAGCCCGGGCTCATTTATTTCTAATATGGTCCAAGTAGTTGGCTCTACACATTTTTATCTTACATACAGGCAATTTACTGCTAGCCAGTTGATACATCACAAGAGGTACAGGCCCATGGAAAGGGAAGCAGGCAGGTCCCGTATATTCATGGTCTATTATGGATTTCACAATGACACGTCGGTGATGTGGTATAATAGGATCTGGGACATTAGCTCCCCTTTTGACTTTTCCTAGCTGACTGGCATACAAATATATATTTTTCTGACATGATGCCTGAGTACATTGAATATCGATTGAACATTCACTGGTTGTCTTGTTTCACACCCACGTGGGCACGACAGTCCGTTTTCTCTCATCACCCATGCGTTGGACCACAACACGGCACTCCCACCACTGCGGTACTCCGCCCACCCGCAGTGTCCTCCCTCCAGGAAACTGCCAGCAGGAGTGATGGAACCGAGCTCGTGGGGGCTCGTCGAGGGCCGAGGACCTGGCAGTAGCCCTCCAAGCAGGGGCCTGGCAATCGCTGATGGTCTCCCTCGTTCCGCTGCTGAAGCTACCGCCAGGACTCCCGAGACCCGATCCTTGACGGCTTCTCCATCCGGTAAAAGTTTACTGAATGACCAAAGTAGTTCACTAACTGACCCCGACACCACGCCTGAGAAATTTCCAATGTGGTTGTTTTAAGACCCGTTATACGGAAATCATTACGAGTCCAGCGTATACGTAATTGATTTAATGGAAACAATCGCTTTGCCGTTTGTAACATCCTCAGATTAGATTTGTGTTAAAATCCAGGGTCTGCAGTTCACAATATGAACACCTCGTCCTGAAGATGGTCTAAAAGAGGAGAACAAATAGACCCGCTCACCTAATTCCATAAATTGCTAACCAATATTCATAGTATCCTCCATAATGTTTTCCATGCTGTTAAAGAATTGGCACAAAAGTGTCAATGAGAAACTGAATAGTGTATAAAGAATTTAACTAATTTCACTTTTGTATACGTGTGATTCGCTTTTTCTGTATCCTCAATGAATTTTTCTACATAAATTTATATTTTTCTCAAAAAGTATTCACCCGTCCTGTTTTCTTTTAAGATTCATTCATGATGAAAAAATATGTTTAATTCCAAAAATTTGTTGTCTGAAGTCACTATTTAAAGGACTTCGTGAATATATGAGAATATTATGAAGATTTAGAGAAAAATAAATTCCATTGTAGGCACATTTACCTTTTATCCCGAACGTTTGCGGCGCTGCATACTGTGTCACTCCCAAAATGCCAACTCCACCAGTATTCCATCATCACCAATGCAGTCCTAGTTTTTATTCATACACAGACGGTCTGGCTTTGCATTATCATTCGGGTACTGGAGTCCTAATTTTCCCCAGTTGATTTATGTCTTGTAGGAGGAGATAGTTGGGCTTTGACATTTTGTTATGTGTTAATCCTTATCTTGGAGTCCTCTCTATGTCACCTGCTCTTCTGTTTTCTTAGTTTCCTTTACAGTTCGCAGTGGCTTTGTTGAGTTTTCGTAGAGGTTAGTTTTCATCAGGTGCTCATCCAGGTGTGAATAAGTCTTTCTCTTCCTGCGTGTATCACTTGCCCGTTTTCACACGTCTGAATTTCCTTTCAGATTGGCTATAACATACAAGTGTGCATGCTTGTTTCTTTTCCACACCAGGGACACTTCAACATGACACTTGTTAGGTTCCAATGTTTCACACTGAGTAAGCGTATTTGACTTTCTTGGAACCCTTTTCAGTTTTTACAACAAGCGCACTATTCCTAGTGTGCATGCTACTTCGCTTATTCCTCTCTATAGTCCTCCTTTTACTTTCTCCATTTGGGACATGTTCCCTTTATCTAATAAGCATGGATCTTTCCCATTTCCCACAGAAAGAAATGTGAGTGGGATTCCTTTCATGAAAACTGGCGCCTGATTATTTCTGGTTTGGTGAGAACTCATCTTAGACTTTCACCACTTCCTCAGTTAAAATTGTTACTGAGTGAGGGCTGACTCCTTGTTGCCTTTCCATATAGGCGACTACCTTTTGATTTCTCCTGATGAAGATCCAGAGGATTCATCCAGTTCAGGGGTCAAAACGTCGACTTGATTTACGCCCACCCCTGACATTCATTGTTGGATACTTATACTCTGATGCTTTAAAACTTTGGGTTTTAATTGCTCAACTAAATAATCCAAGGGGTTTGGGTGATTCGTGTATATTTTGAACATTCTGTAAATATTGATTTTTTTATGTCACTTTTGTTGTCATGGCTCACGGATAATCACTTCTTCACTGCGCCGTCACTTGAAGCACCTTTTTGGATTTGTGTATACAAGCTGATCAGTCTTTTAGTTTTTACATCTATGATTCAAAATGGAAATATCTGCAATATGGTTGTAAGAATTCTTTATTCAGCTAAAAAGGAACTGACTTAGACTACAGGGCAATAGAATATCCATGTCTTTTTTAGAAAAACAATCTGTTTTGAATTTTCTCTCCGGGTAGAACACTTTGTATGTGTGAAACACCGGTAGTCATATAAACATATAACACTTCAAAAAGTATTTACAGCATAATTGGCAGGAGACAGAAACTGATAAAGCGTCAAATGTGGCCTGTGCTCACACCTGGTAGAAAGGTCCTGCTTTCAACTTAGGCTCTACATCCAAAGACAACACTATAATAATTATAAAGTAAAAACAAAAGCTCTGGCACTGAAGGGAACTTCCTTGTGTGCGGATGTGCTCACTGTGAAAGAACAAAATGAAGTCACTCAATGTGAAGTTAACCAGTGGCTGAAGTAGGCTGACCCATTGCCCCATGCTGTAGTGTGCGGAAGCAAAATGTGAATGACACAACAACAGAGCAATGGATGAAGAGAGGTGGCTGAAAGGCCCTTTAAGTAAGTATATCATACTTATAATTTTAGTAAAATCAAATGGTCTTTGCTAACGCCAAACCTAAAATTAGAGCAAGGACGCATTTTGTGCTAATAATATCACTAAATGCTCAACTAGCACTTTATGTAATTTTGCTTAACTTTTGGGGCATTTCATTTCATTTCTATTCCAGAGTTGGTGTATTCAGTAGTTAAGGGGCGCACCAGATATCACTCACCAGTAACTTTGCAAATGGTGTGGTCAAGGAGCCTGGGTGAAGCATCTGGTGAAGGATGCTCTTAGGTCGGTAATACTTGTTTATCACCATCACAGATTTTGTTCATATTGTCTTTGGTCAGTCTGAACTCTTGCTTCCACCTGTCCCTTACACACAAAATGGCTCACACAAGGCACCTCAGTATAGTTAGGCAACGATACACAATGTTTCTGCTTTTGTAGTATAAAGAATTTTCTGTATATCAAAAGCATATTGGTTTATTCATATTTCAGAGTGCTCTGTTTCCTACACATCAATACACCACTTCTTTGTCACTTTTTCAATTACTACAGAAGTTCAGTCATCCAAACATAAACACTCTGGATCGTGGTCCCTTCATCTGGAACTTGTCGCAAGTCCCTCTGCTGAAACAAATGGTGTTTGCTTTGGATCAACAGAGACCACGGGAGGTTGTGGAGCAAACTATTCTGGAGTTCGAAAAAAGTATCCTACCAAAGCTGGGTGATTTTCGCAGAAGTGAGTACAGAAAATTACTATTGGAATAAATTGGAGGTCTTAAACGTATGGGGGTTGCAAAGTTTTTATTAGGCGAAATCCTTGTTACTTTCCCACCCGTTGTCTGCAATTCTTCTTGTCTTTTGCTTCATTTATAAGCTGGTATTGTTTTTCTACGCAGACTGGTGATATTTCCATCCTTGTTGCATGTGCCATTTTCTCTCAAGTGAACTATGGAACTGCCTTCCTAGCAACTTTGAAATTGTGTGGATATTTATGGGAAGCCATTCATGTCAAAATTACAGATTCCTATGTAGTACTCCTCTTGAAGTGCATAGCATGGTGCAAAATGAATATGACAAATATAAGAATGAATGTAATATGTACCCTCTATGGGGATCTGTAATTGTGACATGAATGGCTGCTCATAGATGTTGCTGCCATTTCAAGAGGCATGGCATGAAAGCCTTGATTATAACTTGAAATCCCACATGCAGAAACGTTTCAAAGGCATGGGTAATAAATGAGTATTCACAGAATTGACATGACGTTTGTGAGAGAAAAACTTTGCAACTTTTCTGGACCCTTAGTAAAATAGAGATTCATATGGCTGAGACACTCTTGTTTGATCCAACTGTGTAGACCCAACTATTCAACATTTTTTTACACTGTAGTTATCTTGGTGGGAACATTTTGAAGCTGTTCACAAAAAAAATATAACAACTGCAAGGTGGCCCTTATTTCAAGTTTGAACAGGGAAAAAGATTTTACAAATTACTAATGCCTTGACAATTGTCCAACACTTTCATATCGTTTGCATCTGATTAGCTCCAGTATTTTATAATGCGACACAATTGTGAACTAGGAGGCAGTATGAAGCAATAATGAGCAGGGCCGAATGGGATATGTGGCCTAGTAGATGCAGCTGCCACCTTTAGAATCTAGGGACTCAGGCTCGAATCCTGGCCGTGGGTCTTGGCTCAATATCATGTGATTATGGGCAAATCACTTCATCAATCTTCCTGTGCCTAAAAAAACGATTAAATGTATTTCTGTAATCCCCACTTGATGTACACAGTCTTGTTGTCTCCCACCCCCACTTCCCACGTAATGTATATGGCCTCCAAGCTAAGGTTGTGCTATATAAATACTAATAAATACATTGCCCTGGCAAACAATATTCAAACCAGCCCCACATTTAGAGAAGGCCATGGATAGAAAAGGACCATAGGGGCATCATAGCAGTCCATAATGGTCTTAAAGCAGTCTGCAGCTGATTGTGAAAATGACAGCATGGACATTCCAGCTCTGACAATGATCAAGTGGTCCGTGCTGGACTACCTTTCAATTCTAAGATCATCTCTGAGTGCAGAATTCAGATAAGCATTTTTTTCGATCACCCAGAACTAATGCTCAGCAATGCAAAACTGTATTTTGAGAGACCGGAACACTGGAAAAAGATGTAAACATTGTTTTCCTAAGCTGGAGGCTTATATGTACCCATAGGCCTCCATCAGTGAAGGTATTCTGGAGTCAAAGAAGGACATTGCAGTGCTACCATAAGATGTTTCCTGTACTAGGACGAGTACCTTCCACAAAGGGTATTCTGCTGACGATGCATCTACCACAAAACAGAGCTGTTTTGCAAAATCAATCTGAAACTTCATTACCCGCAGCATCATGTATTTAAAGTAGGAAACGAAAGTATTCAAGTCGCAGGTATGGTCAAATCATTTACTTAAAATTTACTCTTTTAATAGGTCTTAGTGGCTGAATACTATAATACTAAAGCCATCCATCAAGTGTTATGTGATGTTACCTACAGGTACATACCCTTCTTTGTAATTTAGGTATAATGTATATCATTATGTTTATTCTTCAACCACTAATATCTGACCTCTTTTTACAGTCTGGTAAGATTTAGAATCGTGGTCAATATTAAGTGTAGTTTATCAAGAGGTAACTCAGGACAGTACTGATCACTTGGTAATGTGTTGCGGGTATGTTTTTCTTTTTTATAGAATTATACCTCCTTACCCCCTCTAACCCTCCCCCCCACCCCACCAACCCAGATCCGTGCTGGCCTCCACTGTCAAGAGACATGATTTGCCCAGTTGAAGACGGTGCGGATTAGTACCTGGTGAAACCACTGAAGGAACAGGGGATGTGTGCAGGAGCATAGCTCAGCTCCCCCACCCCTGTAACAGCACCTGGGAAGTAGGCATTTCTTACCAAGTTCACCTCTCTCCCTCCCTGCCCCATCAGCTGTCTTGCATACACTTTCTTCCTGCTTCGAGCAGGCAGAAAATGTCAGTGCTTTTCTCCCTGGAATCGGGGAAAACCACATGAAAAAGGGCACAGTATTTCAGGGTCTAAGTGGTTATTGCCCATTCCAGTGATAAAACTCTTAGGGGCATATTCTCAAGAACGTGTGATAACTACAGCAAAATCAGCTTAACGCAACACGTCACATCGCAGTCCATCGCGGGAAAATAACGCCGTGTTAACGTGGTATTCCCAAAACGGCGGTACCATGCGATAGTCACATGACAACGCGTCAAATGAATGCGTTAAAATCAACGCGATGCCGCAAAAGTGCGAAACCCCAGTGCGAAAATAGTAGCGATGACGCCAATCGCGATACAAAAATCTGCAAAAACCAGCCACAGGCCTGCAATTCCCACGCATCATGCGGGAAAATGCACTATAAAAGTAGAAAAAAAACATACAAACAAAAGCCAAACAACAGCGAAGCACAATAGAGGCATCCGGAGCAAGTACAGAGGACAACCAGAACCCCACAAGCCCCCCGGAGGACCAGCCTGGGACCTCGGGGTCAGGGAAGGGCAAGGACAAGAAGAGTAGGAAGAAGCGGTTCAGTCCACAGGAAAACAGGATCCTGATAACGGAGGTGATAGAACACCATCAAACACTGTTCGTCACCTCCACTGTGTCACTGGCAACTAAAAATAGAATATGGCAGACCATCGTGGACAAGGTGAATGCAGTCGGAGTGCTGAGGAGGACAATGGACGAGGTCAAGAGGCGCTGGAATGATGTGAAGCGCAAAACCAAGCTGAAACTCGCAAACAACCGGAAGGCAGCAATGCAGACTGGAGGTGGCAGTCCAGCGCCACAGGAGGAGCTGGACGAGATGGAGGAAATGGTGTCCACAGTCATCAGTGGGGAGACGGTGGCAGGAGTTGGGGGACCGGACACTGCTCAACATGACCGGACACAACAGCAACAGGGTGACTAACGACCAGGGACTGGGGGGACGGGGGGAGATGGGCACAATGGCACACATGCACAATTAAGAACAGCACATCTGCGGACAAACCATGCCCCAGACCCCCAACTCCCACCAAGAGACCAATGCACACAGGTATGCAACATCTCAGCACCACATAAGCACAGAAGCCCGAGGCACACCGCATGTAAGGGATAAGGGGCAGCTAAATCAGAGCTGCAGGGGCGACTCCCCCAAAATGCGGCACACACACATTACATGCAGAGCACATCAACATTGACAACGATGTGGTACAAACCGCAACACGTCTACAACAGAACAGAGGACACAACTGGTGCCGCATGTGCGTAGAAACTGGCCAATCACATTTGGCATTGCAGGGAAATGTGAGTTGACAATGTACAAGTACAAACACACATCCGTGATGTAGTCGGAATGTCCACTGTCCGGCATCAAATAGGCAGCTCCCCCAAACAGTCACAATGTACACTGTCATGCAGTCTGAATGTAAACATGTACAATGCGTCAACATACATGTGAACACAATGTTAAACTGCATCTCCCCTTCACATTGCAGGGGGAAATCTAACACCTCCTGCGGAGCAGTCCGAACCTCTCTTCTCTGATGACGAAGAGGGCCACCACACCTTCGACGCCCTCCAACAGCTCGTGGAGAGCCTCCGCAGCCCACTTCCAGGAGCAGGGCAGCCCAGCTGCCACGAAGAGAACCCACCCCCTGCACAGAACACACAGCAGGCAGCACCCACCACCACAGCTGCCTCCCAGGACCCCCACGACGAACACATGGCCTTCCAACACCGTGTGTTGGGGTGCCAGGAGAAGCTGGCTGAACAGGTGCAGGTGGGGTTCGACCGCATGGCAGCCAAACTAGACGCCATACGTGGGTGTCTAAGTCCCATCAGGGACCACTCACAGTCCCTAACGGACACCCTCAGTCCGCTCCATGCTCTCCAAAGGACCATGGCTGACATCGCTAGAGTCCTGACTCTGCGACAAGAACGACTGTCTAGTCAGAGTGCCTCCAGCGATCTCGCCCGGAAGTTGGGACACATGCGGAGGATCATGGAGAACATGGAGCGGACGCAGGCGCAAAGAGCGGCTGCCACGGCTGCACACCAGCGAGAGGTAGCTGGGTCCCTCAATGCCCTTAAGACCCTCCTCATGGCATTGCTGCCACAAGGCCTGGCGCTGATGCATGCTGCTGCTACCACCCCATCCACATCTCCGGCCCCTGATGTGTCAGTGCCACACAGTGCGGCAGACATTCCACCTCCGGCCCCTGAGGTGTCACTGCCACACAGTGCTGGAGACAGAACTCCACCACCCACATGTGAGGCACATGCAACAGCAGAGGACGAAGATGCGGATGAATCTGCCTTCGTGGTCAGAAGGACGGAGTAGCATTCATCTCCGCCATGTGGCCTGTTTCTGCTTGGTTCTGCCCTCTGCGTCCTCACCTTCCACTGTCCCCCAATGCACTCTGCGACACTCACCTTGGACCTCGACATGGACTGCCATATTCTGTTTGGTCATCAATGACACAGCTATCAGACTGCGGACTGAACTCCCCCTCTCCTGATGTGCCTGTCATTCCCTGAAGGACTCTGGCTGGCCCTCCACGGGCCAACAATGTAAAGTGGGGTTGCCATGGCCCTGTACTGCTCCAGCTGCAACACTCCACTGAATGTGCAATAAACATTCATATTTACACAGATGTGTCATGTCTATGATCTTTCAAGTGTGGAAGTATGGATGAATGTAGGGTCAGTGATTCCCCCTTACGTCCATGTTGCTCATGTTGTGGGACTTTTGTCACAGGGTGACACATTGCCGATTGCGGTCCGGGTGGCGCCGACACTACAACAGAGACACATCCATTAGCCACTTCCTTGTCCAGCCCAGGACGGAACCACGCCCAGAGCCCCGGGGTCATTGTTCACACCCTTACGCAGGACTGGCATACGGTAGGACAGCCCACTCCGCTTACGCACATGGGTGGACGACAACGCCACATGTCCCTGGTCTTCACTGTAGGGATCTGCAGCTCACAGGTCTAGTTGTCAGCATACCACAGCCACTCCCTCACGGCTGGTGTACACCCACACCACACCCATCCAGCACAGGCGTCACAGGACATGTGACCCTGCCAATAAAAAGGGCCTGGTGCACGTGCTGGACGCCATTTCCACTCTCTAACTGGGTGTCTCCGTGTAGTTCTCATGTATGCATGAGGGCCTAGGGCCCTGCCACCTCATATTGCCCAGTGCCGGGGGTGACATGATGGCGTCCGCACCACAGAACTCAATCATTAAGGGTCCATGGCTAGCAGTGCACAGACATGGTGGCACCGGATACACTGCGGCAGGCACAGGCACACCGCCACGGGACGGTGTCTTGCGGTGCAGTGAGATAGGGGCACCTAAAGTGCTGAGCGGGTGTGCAGCCTGCGATGATGCGCCGTCCTGGCAGTCCGGACTGGCAAGGATCAGTGTGAGCCCTGCTGGACCGCAGTGTAGGCCTGAGCCAGCGGGCAGTGCGGGCCTCCCACCATGTGGCGTTGCCTCGCGGTTCTCAGAGTTAGTGGCACCTCAAGCGCTGAGCGGGTGTGCAGCCTACGATGATGCCGTGTGCACTGATGTGGTTTCTGCCATTGCAAAATCAAGACCCAGAAAAAGGTGTGTGACCTGGTGGCCCGCAGTACGGGGCTGCATGATGTGGAGGCTGCCATGGTCGCGGGACCCAGGCTTGGAGATCCCACCGGAACGTGGTGGGCCCTCTTGGAGACACCCCGGTGGCGGAAGGTGAGCAGTGAGTCCTGGTTGCGCAGGGGCGGGCAATCACCACTGGGCGGCGGGAGGGGCTTGGGTGCAGCAGCCTGTGTGTGCAGGGGCGGGCAAGCCATGATGGCGTGTGCAACTGTATGGACTCTGCCATTCATGTCTCTGGACACTGTTTCAGATAAGGGACCTGGGGGACTGCAGTGTATACCGGCACGTGGTTGGAGACACACCGATGGCAGCAGGTGAACAGTGAGGCCTAGGTCTGCAGTGTCGGCACTCTCTCACCCTCTCTTTCTCTCTCCCTCTCTCTCTTTCTCTCTCCTTCTCTCCCTCTCTCTCTCTCTCTTTCACTCTCTCTCTCTGTACTTTGATGGGCGCATGGCACACCTTCTTATCCAGATTTCTGTTTTCCAGGCTGTGACTTACAGAATGTCCTGAGAAGACCCGCCATGCCTCTTCAGAATTGTTGTTTTTGGTTTATTCTGTAATAAACGTATTATTTGGATATTATGATATGAATGTATGATTTCCCTTTTTCTGACAACACATGTATGTTAAGTGTTGTGATTGTGCGACTTCAGGCGATTTGTTTGGTTCATGATTTTGTGGAGTTGATGTGCAATATCTTTGTCCAAAGGGGGGGGGTTTGGGGGGTGCCCGGGGTGGGGCCCCGGGGGGAGGGCGGTCCTGGAGGTGGTGGCGGTGGGTGTTGTTGACCTATTGGTGCTCCGGGCTGCATGATCGGTTGCTCCATGGCATCTGTTGTTCTTCATGTGTGGCTCTGGGCTGGGCTCCCTTGTCAGGTGCAGGTTGTCGTCCGACTTTACACCAGGTCAGAGCAGGTGTTAATTTCCTGCTGCTAATGCGCCTTATTGCCTGTTTTGTGGTCTTATCGCCGATGTGGCTGGTCGTTGATGATTGTTGTGGAGTGGTGTTGTCGCGGATTTTTGCACGGGAACGCCTACTCTGCATCTCATTAGCGTTAGTTGCCGGGGTCATCTGTGGCAATGTTTTTTGCGACTGCTTTCGCAGGTAAACTGGTGTTATGGGCTGTTAGCGCCAGCTTGTAAATGGGGCAATGAATTTATCGCAACTTTGGCTGTGATAAAGTGCCGATAACTCGGCGATAGATCCTTGAGAATATGCCCCTTAATTGCCAGACTTTTTTGAGGGGATTCCAGTATTCTAGTATCTCCGCACCAAAACCCGACAAACTTGGATCAGGGCCCGATATGCTTAACCAAAGTGCCATGAAAAATTCGTATTGAAATATATTTTGCATTTGTTTTATCTAAATGCATAGATAAAACTCTGTGTTAATCTTATTGAGATTAAAATTTGCAGCCCTTCCATGAGGAATGTCAGTGGCCACTGGTACGAGATAACAGCAGCTTAGTGGTAGCCATTACACTTCATATCAGCATTCATACCAAACTGCACCATCCTTCTCTCTTAACAGAGGGTACTAAAAGCACTCTACTATTAAAGAGCCTATCTCGAAAATAGCATGTAAGGACGTGAAGATTGGGAAGATGGAACAAAATAAACACTAGAAAGCAGCTTGTTTCAAGAGGGTAGAGGGAAGAAAATCAAAACTAGGGCCTCGTAGAAATATCTGCATTTGGGCACCTCTTAATGTCCAAAGAAAGTGTGTCTTTAATGCCAATGAGTTTTGTAAATACAATGGTCATTGACTAGCAAATATAGAGGTCATATACTAGGCATTGTTATGTGTGGGAGAAGATAAAGGAGAGACACTCAGGAGGAAAAGGGAAGCCCAACCATCCAGTGGATAATTTACTATTGAGGCAGATGGACTTTCCTGGTTGTGATACATGCTCTCTTGTTTACAACAATACTTATTATTGAAGATATGTTATGGTTATCCTTAACACATATGTTCACTACGGCCAAGTGAGCTATTATTTAGAGTTCACTGTGCATGTACTATAGAGAGATAATAGTCTACTTCCTGGGTGAGCATAAACAGAGACAGATGTGTGCTTGTTGATACGCATCTTCTGAGCTGGTGCTCCTGACCCAGAGTTGGAAACACTTTAAGTCGGGTTTGTGCTACTTTTTTAACGCATATCCAATGAAAGTGTTGTTGGATTTACAATACGATTATAACCCAAAGTAACGCAAAGCTGTGCAATGCGCTGTCTTGCTTTATTTTTAATCAAGGGGCATTGCATGGGTGGTACATGGGTGTTTCCATGCAACCACGCATGGGTTTTGGCTGAAATCCCTATCTACAAACAATTGTAGACAGGGCTTTGTACCACAATCCTGTGACTCCTCGAGGAAGGCATAACGAAGCAAAATGTTTTCATTTCCCCTCGTTTTTTCCATTTTGCATGTACAGCACATGTGATTGCATTGTAGCCATATGTTTGAAACTTAGAAGGACCACATATATATTTGATGTTGACTGTAAGTCTCACCAGGTATATCAGCTGTAATTCTGAGAGTCCGTTTAGATTCCTGACTCTACAATGAAACACAACACTACAAGCCTGCACATCGGTGCCTGTTGTGTGACAGGAAGCCACTTGTTCACTTATGACTTGGGCGATAAAAAATAAAATTAAAAGAATGTTGCACAGATTGGAGCTGTTTATTTACCTGATGCGCATATATATGTATATATATGTATATGTGTGTATATATATATATATATATACATATATATATATATATCTATTATGGGATCTCTGAGAACATAGCACTATGTATTTTGATAACGGATATGTTGGTCATTATAATTCCTCTTTCCCATAGAATTAAAAACTACTGCATGCCTTAGGGCATCCAGGTAAATGTAGAACTGTAACATTCTCTAGATCTAAACACCTTGCACTTTAGGAGTTAATAGCTGTTATACTTCTCTGGGGATGAAAAATCCAGCATGGGCATATTAAGAGCGAAAATAATTTTTGGAGTAATCAATTAACTTAATGCACTATGCACTTTAATGTGAATGGATGGCAGCAAGGGCCATATTCAGAGTGCAGAGCACAGAACGGTTATCTAGGACCCATCATGGATTTGAGCAGAGGAGGATCTCTGAGGGTGGAATAAATAATGCCCTGTGCCTTACATGTATACACAGAAAAGAGTACAATGTGAATATCGAATATCAAGTCAAGATTGGTATCAGAATCACTTTTAAAGGCCCTTTAGGATGGATATATTTTGATGGAAACAAGCAATATTCTCACAATAGGAATGTTTTGTAACTGTAAGTGATCATGGTTTGCTATTGTTTAAATTGATAGCAAAAAACATACAGATTATGGACGGAATGCAGAGCAAATCAAACATTCTCCCCCAGTCAATAGATCTGGGTTAAATCTGTCGTTCTTTTGCGCACCATGCCACCCCAGTTTAGACCCAGCCATATGCAAATCAGTCTTGACCCTGTGCCTCATGGGAACAGTCCAGACCGAACTGCCAAGCCAGGTCCTCCCTGGACCGGAAACAAGCATCCTGGGACCAGTTTCGGGGCACCACCCCTCATCAGCCAGGCTAGCTTGAATCCAGTGGCAGAGTGAGACCGGGACCCATGTCTGGGCATACCTGGCGCACTTGTGGCGAGAAAGGAAAAAACACACAGATGATGGACAGAATGCAGAGCAAATCAAGCATTCTCCCCCAGTCAATAGAGCTGGGTTAAATCCATCGTTCTTTTGCTCACCATGCCACCCCAGTTTAGACCCAGCCATATGCAAATCAGTCTTGACCCTGTGCCTCATGGGAACAGTCCAGACCGAACTGCCAAGGCAGGACCTCGCTGGACCGGAATCAAGCATCCTGGGCCTCATCAGCCAGGCTAGCTTGAATCCAGTGACACAGTGAGCCCCGGACCCACATCTGAGCATACCTGGCGCACTTAGGGCAAGAAAGCAGAAAACACACAGATGATGGACTGAATGCAGAGCAAATGAAACATGCACCCCCAGTCAATAGATCTGGGTCAAATCCATACCTGGCGCACTTAGGGCGAGAAAGCAGAAAACACACATATGCAAATCAGTCTTGACACTGTGCCTCATGGGAACAGTCGAGACCGAACTGCCAAGCCAGGTAATGCTTGGACCAGAAAAAAGCATCCTGGGACCGGTTTCGGGGCATCACCCCTCATCAGCCAGGCTAGCTTGAATCCAGTAGCACACTGAGTCCGGGGCCCACTTCTAGGCATACCCGGCACACTTAGGGCCAAATCAAACATTCTGCCCCAGTCAATAGATCTGGGTTGAATCCATAGTTCTTTTGCCCACCTTGCCACCCCATTTTAGACCCAGCCATATGCAAATCAGTCTTGACACAGTGCCTCATGGGAACAGTCGAGACCGAACTGCCAAGCCAGGTCATGCCTGGACCGGAAACAAGCATCCTGGGAACGGTTTCGGGGCATCACCCCTCATCAGCCAGGCTAGCTTGAATCCAGTGGCAGAGTGAGCCCGGGACTCACGTCTGGGCTTACCCGTCCCACTCGGGACTACAGCAAAGTCTTTAAGCATATGACTAGCACAGTGCTGTCCATGCCCAGCTGTAAAATGACAAAAGCCATTTACCACTCCAGGCACAGTATTACAGCTTTGAATTGGTAAAATACCTACCATGCCAATCTGAAATGAGTAAAAGCAACCACTGACACAGTGTTTTGCTCTCATTAGAGCTCTTCAGAGAGGTATAGCTTTGTCCAGACACTAGGGAGCACCCAGTATAAGTCAAAACAATACCCTTTCAGGCATAGAGTGACGCATAAATTATGCAAAAAAAGAAGCAGAGATCTCTGGGTAGTTCTCAAGTTTAGGTGGATAGCAGCTCCTGTATAGAGCACCCTCAACACCAGCGACACTCTAGATCTGCTCACCTCAAATATCTGCTTTTCTATCAAAATCTTTAAGCATAAGATTAGCACAGTGCCATCCATGCCGAGATAGAAAGGGAAAAAGTCTTTTACCATTTCTACAGCAAAGTCTGTCTGTGCTAATCCTTAGACTTAAAGACTTTATATATATATATATATATATATATATATATATACACACATACACACATACACACATACTTGTGCAAACCTAACGAAAGGCAATGGAGCTTTGACAGGTTCTGAGGAGATACAATCAGGGAGGAAGAGGTGTGGCGCAGCGGCCAGAGCGGCTGACTCCATAGCACGGCGCTCATGGTTCGGTTCCCGGCACCGGCGGTAGCTCAGCCCAGCACCCTGTAACTCTGGGCAATAGCTCGCTTAATCTCCTCGATGGCCCCCAGTGCCTTGAGACCCTTTGGGGTGATTAGTTTGTGCTTTACAAATACTGGGTTATGGGTTTTATAGTGAGCTGGGGGGGGCAGCTGGGTTCTGAGATAGGGACTGTGGATTTACTACACCGTTTTGTGCACTCACTGTGTACTGTTCACCCAAAAGAAGTGCTTGCATGCATCACAACTTCTATTTTTACCCTCTCTGCTGCACTCCATATTTTTGAGCAATAAAAATAGGCACACCATGCTACCTCCACATCGATCAAACTCCATGCACCCGACCCATCATGTTCCATACAGGCCAAAACACCATTTCAACCATGCCCTTCGTTCGGTAGAAAGAAACCTGATACCAATTGAAGCACTTGTAATGTTGCCCTGATCCCCACCCGTTGGACAAACACAATAGTGAAATATTATGATTTGTACATAAATGTATTCAAAGTCAAGACAATATTAGACACATTCTACAGAAATTTACAATGACACCGATATTTCTCAAAGTGAAGCAGTCAGCCTGATCTTGGCTGATCAACATATAGAATTATAGATGGGTAACAGTGAATTACAGGGACATTTTTCACCAAGAGGTTCTGAGTGATGTCAAATAGACAACAAGAGCAAAGCTAGAGTTGTCTATGATGTCACTCAGAACCCCCAGGTGAAAAACATCCTAGTAATTCACTTCTTATCATCCATAATTTTATGTTATGTATGGCCCCTAAAATCATCTGCCCCAGCCTTAAACTACTGCGCAGTTGGACATGATAATGGCAGAGCTATACATAACATGCTGTCTCCTCCCTGAGGCAAATGTGTAAAATAAATATCTTGCCTGATATTCTTAACCAAAACCCACCACCGTCCCTGCCTTCCTTCCCCATCCTGCAGCTGTGCTTTCTGATTTCAGTCAAAGCAGACAAGCTGGGCTGCGCTGATGGGCTCTCGGAGAGCCCTGTCACCGGGCCTGGAAGGCCTTTATGACATCACAACAGTGCAAAACCAGTTTTGCTATCAACTGTTGTGTTGTCATATTAAGGAGTTATGAATTTCAGAAACTGAAATAAATGATAGAGACTCTCTGAAAGAGACAGAAATAACAAACGGATATGCAGTTTTGTGTCAATCAGTTGCCAGCAGTAGGACTGATGGGTCCCTACTTGGATTGTTCTTTTCTTGCCTGACTGACAGATCCTAGGTGTTTACCCTCCCTCCACTCAGCTCAGGAGTAAATCAGGTCCAGTGCAGAGTTTTACAGTTTTCTACACCTGATAGTTCTTTATACACGTATACAGTGGGTCTGCGATTATTAACTACAGTAATAACCACTTTAGTATCATTCTGTGATGAATACTGCGGTTTATTTGCTCCTGTGAACTATGATATAAAAGGAATTACCACTGAATTCTGCCTGAGACTCTGTGATTATACAACAGAAGTAATTATTATTTGGCTAAGACAACTCAATGTAATACATTTCCATTTGTGTTTTTTGCCAGTATTCTGTGTTACTGTTTTTAACGATGAATCATTGATTCAGATTATATTCTAAATACTTGATAATAACTTTTTTAAATATTTCTCACGTTTAGGCATAAATCATGGAGATCTGAATGACCACAATATTTTATTACAGCAAACGAGCAAGGAATCATTTGGCAAAATACAAAACGCCTATAGGATATCTGGTATTTTGGACTTTAATGCCATGAGCAATGGTTATTATGTATTTGAAGTGGCAATAGCAATCATGTACGTGATGATTGAAAGTCAAGAGCCACTTAAGGCTGGCGGGTATGTTCTTGCAGGATTTGAAAGTATTTTACCACTGAATCCGACGGAGAGGGATGCCCTTTTTTTATTGGTCATGGGCCGATTTGCACAGTCGCTGGTAATTGCCAGGTATAGTGTTCTTCAGCACCCAGAGAATGAAGAATATCTGATGATCACAGCAAAAACAGGTTGGAAGCATCTGTTGACTATGGCAGATTTTGGAAAAGAGGCCGTGGAGAAAATATGGTTTGATACTGCAAAGGAATACAGTGAAAGTAAATAAATATAATATTGTTGCTGTTTTATAATTCTTCAGATTTATACTAATAAGAGAACAGTGTCCCCTGTCTTTTATTTTTTATTTTAAAGAGCTTTATTGAAGCAAGTAAAGGCAAAGGTACAACATTATACCAAAGTTTGCATGACAAAAGAGCAAAAGGCTAGCAAAGCAGAATGTAAATGATGAAGGAATAAACATTACAAGATAGCTACCAACAATACATATCCCAAAATATGAAAGCAATAGCGAAAGGTCGCACCTTAAAATGCGATAGCATTTTACATTTTTCAAAGAAGGGAAAAAAAAAAACAGGAGAAGGGAGGAAAAGTAAGAGAAGAAAAGAAAAAATAGGAAGAAAGAAGAAAAGAATTAAGAAGAAAAAAAAGAAAGGAGAAAGAGGAAAAAGAAAGCAAGAAAGAAGAGATGAGAGATGACCTCATCAAATAACATATAAAGATTACCAAAATACATTATTATATCATTTACATGAAACGTACCGACCCATGACTAATAAAGGCTACAAAAGCAAAAGAAAATAAAAGGAAAAATTCATGGCGGTTGGTAAACAAAAGAAGAGTCATTATTATGAAGTGCAGACGAGGATAAATAATTGGTGAGTGGAGACCACAAGGCTTCTTTTGAATTTTTTGCTGAGATGAGCTGACAGAAGCTCTATCCAGTCTGTGGTGGTAACAGAGAAGATTCCACCAAGCAGAATAGGAAACCTTAGAGGCATCTTTCCAATTAGAAGTTATTACCTGAAAAGCAATAGCAATTAACATATCCACAAAGATACCAACCTTGTGAGAACCAATCCATATTACAGAAGTACTTCCAAGGAATATAGAACATATGTGAAAAGGAAAATTTGTTGAACAGATGGAAGATATAGATTCACATACTTTTGTCCAAAAGCGGGAAATATTGGGACAGTGAAAAAAGGAGTGCATTAACAAGCCAGGGTTGTGTTGACATGACCAACAGTTCGGGGATAATTCTACATTATATTTGGAAAGGGATAAAGGAGTAAAGAACATTCTTTGATAAAAATAATAAAGGGTCTGCGTGGTGCTAGCATTGCAGGAGGTATGGTGTATGCGAGCCCATATAGAATTCCATGTGTGAATTGAAAAGGTACACTGCAGGTCAGATTCCCATAAAAGTTCAACTTTAGTCTTGGGACGATTAAGAGAGGAGAAATGGAGATATTTATAGATGTGTGAGGCTCGAATAGAAGGAGATGTAGATAGGGGTTCAAATATGGAGTCTGAAGAAGATGGGGGAGAGCCAGAAAGGAGAGAGAATCGATCAATTAAAAGCATTCTCAAAGATTTATATCTAAGTAATGAGGAGACTGGCACATGAAACTTAAGCTGTACCTCTTGGGGAGTGAGGAAAAGAGAATCTTTAAGTAAATGTTTAACGAGGAATATCCCTTTAACGGCCCATTGTTTCCATAAAATGGTACGATTTGATAGTTTAATGAGTTTGTTATGCCACAGAGGTGAGTCTAAAAATACTTGTAGAGGTGACTGGGATTTGCATTTAACTGGGTGAAAGGTAGAAATAAAGTGTGAAATTGTCGGGTGATTAAAGGAACGAGGAGGATTAGCAAAATTAGCCAAGATGGAAAAAGGAAAAGGGTGAATTAGCGAGTCCTCCAAACTGTGCCAAATAGAACTAGGGGTCCCTTCAGAGGAAGATAAATATGGTAGTACCTGACGAATTAAAAAGGAAGAGTGATATTGTCAAAAATTAGGGAAGTGTACACCACCCCGATCTTTAGGAGCAGATAAGAGGGCTAAAGAAATTCGGGCCTTCCGTCCATTCCAGAGAAATTTACTCAGAGTCCCATTCAGGGTCCTGAAAAACTTTAAAGGAAGTCTAACTGGTAACATGGACAAATAGAAATTAATGACGGGAAGCATCATCATTTTGATGGTGTCCAATCTACCCCACCATGATAGGAAAAGGGGAGACCATTTGCTTGTCATATTATTAACTTTTAAGAGCACCTCATCCAAATTAAGTTGGATCGTTTTTGCAACAGCAGAGGAGTATTTAATCCCCAAGCAGGTAATACCACTAGTGTTCCACTTAAGAGCGAACCCTTCAAACATGCTCTTTAAACAGTATTTATTCAATGGAAGAACTTCAGATTTGGAGAAATTTAGTTTGTACCCAGATAAGGAGGCATAAGAAGAAAGAAGATCCGAGAATGCAGGCAGAGAAATAGATGGATCCGAAATATATAACATAATATCGTCTGCACAAGCTGTATATTTAATTTCAATTGCTTTATACTTAAAGCCTCGGAAGGAGGGAGACTGATGCAGAGAATGTAAAAAAGGTTCAAAGGAAAGAATAAAAAGCAAAGGAGAAAGAGGACATCCTTGACGGGTACCCCGTTGTAAAGGAAAATAAGACGATTGAGAGCCATTGGCAAAAACAGAGGTTGTAGGTGAAGAATATAGCAAACTGATCAGAGATAAGATAGAGGGTCCAAAACCATGCCATTTGAGAGCACGCATCATAAAAAGCCAATGAACTCGGCCAAAAGCTTTTTCTGCATCTAAAGTTATGGCAGCGATAGGGGAAGAGCTCTTAGATGCTAAATAAATAATATTTAGAAAAGTTCTGGAGTTATCAGCTATTGTCCTCCCCTTAACAAACCCCGACTGCTCAGGACTAATCAACTCTGGGAGAACTTGGTTAATACGAAGGGCTGGTACTTTGGCAAAAATTTTACAATCTAGATTAATCAAAGAAATAGGGCGATAATTAGCACAAAGGGAAGGGTCCTTATCTTTTTTGGGAATTAAACAAATCATAGCCTCCAAAAAAGAACCTCGAGCTTCATTGCAGGAAACAAAGTGTTGAAATAAAGATAGAAGATGGGGCAAAAGAATATGGGAAAAACAGGAGTAAAATTCTGCAGTAAGGCCATCAGGGCCAGGAGCTTTATCATTAGGTAACTTAGATAAAGCGGATTTGATCTCAGAAAGGGATATGTCAGCTTCCAATATAGAACAATCTGGAAGTGGGGATGAGCGAGGGGGTAGTGAATCAAAATATGAGTCCAATGCAGCATTAGAAGGAGAGGATTCGGGGGTGTATAAGGTCTTATAAAAATCTGTGAAACATTGTAATATTTCGTCATCTTTGAAACAATGAATACCACAATCATCAGTAATCTTGACAATCCTGGACCTTTGAGACCTAACCTTCAGATAGTTCGCTAGCAGTTTGCCGGCTCTATTACGGCCTCCATAAAATTTTGAATTAATTTTTAATAGAGTTCCAGAAGCGTCCTCTAGATTTCCTATTAAAAGCTAGTTTTGCCTGAACCAAATTCTTTAGGGTGTCAGCATTGTTAGATGAAAAGTATGCATGTTCCAGCTTCTTAATGGACGATAAGATGGACGCCGACTCCTTACGATATTGTTTCTTTTTATTAGCGACGTAATCTATGATAAATCCCCTAGCAGTCGCCTTAAAAGCATCCCATGTGGTATGAAAGGGCAAATCTGGACTAACATTAAGAAGAAAAAATTCTGAAGTGAAATACTTAAAGCGTCCAATAAACAAGGGATCCTTGAGAAGGTAGTTGTTAAATCGCCAACGACGGGATTTAGAGGACTGGGAGGGAAGATCTAAATTGATAAGGACAGGAGCGTGATCAGAAACCAAAATGGAACCAATTTCAGCATGCGATAAGTTGGGAAGAAGAAGTGGGCTCAGAAAAATATAATCTATTCTAGAAGTAGAGTTATGAGTCGGGGAAAAGAAAGTAAATTCCAAAGAGTCAGGATTGAAAATTCTCCAAGCGTCTACCAACCCTCTAGAGTGAATAGTATTAGCAAAAGTTTTTTGCATTTTGTTGGGGACATACCTGGAAGAAGATTTCCTGTCAATAAATGGATCAAGAACCTGATTACAATCACCCCCCACAACAAGATTAGAGTCAGAGCATGCATGAAGTGTGAGCGACATGGATTGCCAGAACTGTGGGTCGATGCCTGTGGGACCGTAAATGTTAAGGAGAGAAATACGTGAACCATTGATGAGGGTGTGGAGAAGGAGCCAACGACCATCAGTATCCTTCTCCTCACTCTCCACAGTAAGGGAAAGGGACTTATGAAATAATATCACCATACCATTCTTCCTATCCCTAGATGGGGAACAGTAAACATTACCGACCCATTGTTTTTTAAGGGAATTTATATAATTGTCAGTAAGGTGCGTCTCTTGCAACATAGCAATTTTACATTGTAGTTTTGAAAGATGAGTAAGTACACGTTGTTTCTTAATTGGATTACGTAAACCCTTTACATTCCATGAAAAAATTCGGACATTATCAGTCATATCGATGGAAAAAAACAATAATCAATAGCATTAATACTGTAAGGATTGTCAGTAACATGAGAACTATGAAATGCAAAAGGATTTTAAAGACAATAAAATGTTGATCAAAAATGACAAGGCTGGAAATTTGAGTGGAAAAAAGATAATAATAAAGAGAGATACAGAAAAAATGGTAAGCAAGGGTTACAGAAGGAAGGAAGAGAAACAGAAATAGGAGAAATCTAAAAACAAGAGGAAATGCATGGACTGAGGTCAAAAGAGAGAAAATAGCAAAAAGAGAAAAGAAAACAGAAAAAAAAGAAAAGAGGTGAGGAATAGAAGAGGAAGCAAATGATAGACCAAGAAAGGTTGACAGGAAGTCGAGAGACTTCAGTCAAGAAAAATGAGATATATATCCAGACGAAAAAAAATAACATGGGAGGCGGGAAACCGCGAAAAGAGAACAGACGGCAGGGCCAGGAAGGGAAACCGGAAACACACGGAATCAATAAAAGTAAACATATATGAGACAGAGAGCCAATTATAAAATAATACAACACCACAGGGGAGAACAACAATATACTTAGAAGCAATTAATAGACAAAAGGCAGGCAAAACAACTACAACAAAAGGTATATTATATGTTTCTCAACCACTTACCAGACATGAGGATGAACCGGGAACACTGGGAATGAGATGAAAGGCAGGAAGGGGAAAACGTCAGGGGAGTGGGATAATACAGGAGGGGAGAACATCTATAGAAAAAGACAAAGGGAAACAGTAATATATAATGGCCTTCGAGGAGGATAAAAGACCCACAATGAACCAGAGATAAACTACAACAACAGACTATGACCTACAATCAAAAAAGAAGACGAAACTTTTCAAAGAGATGGAATGAAACATATAAACTTAGAAAGCACAATTCAAAGCAATAACAACACTATTATTCATGGCCCTCCAAATTCCATGACATCTCCCTTGTGACGAGAAATAAATTGTCTTAGATCTTCCGGGCGGTCGAAAGAGTAGGACCTCTCTTTGTACGTAACCTTAAAAAAGCAGGGGTGGACTAGACCATATCTGGCATTCATGGAACAAAGAGCTGGGCGAAGAGAAAGAAACTCTTTGCGACGAGCAGCAGTAGCACGGGCCACATCTTGAGAGAAAAAAACTTTTTGACCAGACCATAGCATTTGCTTTCTAGACTTTGCCGCTGAGAGGACCATCAGTAACTCAGTGTAAGCAACGATGTCCCGGGCACACGTAGTTGGGGTTAAAATATGGTCATAGAGTGTTCAGTGTCCAATAACAAAATTTGTGGTCAACACCAGAATGAGGAGTTGCAGTAAATTTAATTAATGTGGCACAAAAAAAGCAACCAGCCGACACGTGTTTCGTCATCTGTGGGAGTAATCCTGTGACTTCTTCAGGGCTGGGGGGGATACAAAAGAAACAAATAAGCACAGGGATACAAGGGAAGCTTAAATGCAATGGATGTTCCGGATGGAACAGCATGACCAGCCGGTCATGTTGCAGTATACTTTTGCCTGTTTAAGTGGAAACCCTAAGTGAGTGGTGATTTTGTAGCCAAGTGAGGGAAGAAAAACAATTAAAACAAAAATGGTGACCCAGTGAAGTGTGAGTGAAAAAAACATCATAATGACAGCGAGGAAAAAACTGGGGGAGGAAAATGGAGAATGCGTGACATGATCCTGACACAAGCTGCGGGGTGAAATGGTAGTGACAACCAAATAGAAAAACATATTCGTGACAACACTAGTACATAGGACAGGACTCAAATAAAGCCTAATCGTGCTGGCGTGATGCTGATACTGTGAGCGAAAGTAAATATTATGTAGCTACACTGTTTAACGCAATTATTGGGGCTGAAAACAGAGGTAGAAGATAGGGTGGGTAGCATATCATAATCTATCTGAGGCAAAAAAAACGGTATTTAGCAGAGTACCTTCAGTGGGAGTCATAATTATTAAAATAAGGTCGGTAAATAGCGAATACTAGTACAAAGGACAAGACTCAAATAAAGCCTAATAGTGCTGGCGTGATGCTGATGCTATGAGCGAAAGTAAATGTTAAGTAGCTATACTGTTTAACGCAATTATTGGGGCTGAGAACAGAGGTAGAAGATAGGGTGGGTAGCATATCATGATGTATCTGAGGAAATAAAACGGTATTTAGCACAGTACCATCAGTGGGAGTCATAACTATAAATTAAGGTTGGTAAATGGCGAAAATGATAAGGAGAGTAATAAAACCCATAGTCAGGATCCAGGGCTAGTGACTGTGAAAATAAGTAATGAAAAACAGAGGTACCTGTAAGAGTTACGGATATCACTGGGATGGGCTGGAGGGGAGGAGGGAGAAAGTGGTAGGAGTAAGTGTATGCCCAAAATAGGTAGAGAAAATGAAGAAAGGACACAGCCAAAATGCGAAACTGAAATAATGGAATTCAAAAATACATGCTTCGTCACAAATGCGATTGTGAACTCACCCACAAGCCGGTGATAATTCCAACCCGGCTGGGTGTCCAGAAATTTGAAAAAGTAGGAGGACGGTATCAGAACTCGATCATGTCGTCCACAAGCTAAACAAAGAATAAAGGAAGTGAGGGGAATTTGTAAGCAAAGGAAAGTGCGGTGAAAGGAAAAACGGGGAAATGTCTTACCAGAGTGAGTGAACGCAAGTCTAAAGTAAGCGGTCGTGATTCTTCACACAATCAGTGTAAGCGTGTAAGGCGCTGGAAAAAAATAAAGCTAATTAGGGCGGTTGAAGGTGTAGCAAAGTGGCGGAGGGAGCGGGGAGGAATGAAAGGGTAGAGCTTACCCGTATGGCGGCACAAAACCAAAAAGTCCAGTAATCAGCGTGAGGGAGGCGGGTGGGCCTGTACACGGGGTCTGGAAGGAGAAAATGTACATGAATGCGGGCAGGTGAGGGCGAGTGAGAAGTGTGCCAAGGTGGCGGAGGGAGCGGGGAGGGGAGAGCGGGTAAAACTTACCCGTTTGGTAGCAAAAAACAATGGTCCAGTGTTCGGCGTGGGGAAGGCGGGTGGGCCTGACCACGGGGTTCTGGAGAGGACAAAACGTACATGAATAATGGATAATAAAAGAAAGACACAATGGGGCAAGAATATTACCAGAAGGCAAGTGCCCTATTGACTTACCCTGGGTGGTAGGAGAAAGACGGTGTACCACTGGTGCCGAGTCGCTGTCCGGATGCGGAAGCGATTGGAGAAAGTCGTAGGCTTAAATAATGGTCATGTGACCAGAAAGACTAGAATGCTGCCGGTCGATGCGCGTAAGAACCGGAAGTGAGGGAATGTCAAAAGGGTGAACCGACTTTCTCCAATCGCTTCCGCATCCGGACAGCGACTCGGCACCAGTGGTACACCGTCTTTCTCCTACCACTCAGGGTAAGTCAATAGGGCACTTGCCTTCTGGTAATATTCTTGCCCCATCGTGTCTTTCTTTTATTATCCATTATTCATGTACGTTTTGTCCTCTCCAGAACCCCGTGGTCAGGCCCACCCGCCTTCCCCACGCCGAACACTGGACCGTTGTTTTTTGCTACCAAACGGGTAAGTTTACCCGCTCTCCTCCCCGCTTCCTCCGCCACCTTGGCACACTTCTCACTCGCCCTCACCTGCCCGCATTCATGTACATTTTCTCCTTCCAGACCCCCGTGTACAGGCCCACCCGCCTCCCTCACGCTGATTACTGGACTTTTTGGTTTTGTGCCGCCATACGGGTAAGCACTACCCTTTCATTCCTCCCCGCTCCCTCCGCCACTTTGCTACACCTTCAACCGCCCTAATTAGCTTTATTGATATTTTTTTCCAGTGCCTTACACGCTTACACTGATTGTGTGAAGAATCGCGACCGCTTACTTTAGACTCGCGTTCACTCACTCTGGTAAGACATTTCCCCGTTTTTCCTTTCACCGCACTTTCCTTTGCTTACAAATTCCCTCACTTCCTTTATTCTTTGTTTAGCTTGTGGACGACATGATCGAGTTCTGATACCGTCCTCCTACTTTTTCAAATTTCTGGACACCCAGCCGGGTTGGAATTATCACCGGCTTGTGGGTGAGTTCACAATCGCATTTGTGACGAAGCATGTATTTTTGAATTCCATTATTTCGGTTTCGCATTTTGACCGTGTCCTTTCTTCATTTTCTCTACCTATTTTGGGCATACACTTACTCCTACCACTTTCTCCCTCCTCCCTCCAGCCCATCCCAGTGATATCCGTAACTCTTACAGGTACCTCTGTTTTTCATTACTTATTTTCACAGTCACTAGCCCTGGATCCTGACTATGGGTTTTATTACTCTCCTTATCATTTTCAGCTATTTACCGACCTTAATTTATAGTTATGACTCCCACTGATGGTACTGTGCTAAATACCGTTTTATTTCCTCAGATACATATGATATGCTACCCACCCTATCTTCTACCTCTGTTCTCAGCCCCAATAATTGCGTTAAACAGTGTAGCTACTTAACATTTACTTTCGCTCATAGCATCAGCATCACGCCAGCACTATTAGGCTTTATTTGAGTCTTGTCCTTTGTACTAGTATTCGCTATTTACCGACCTTATTTTAATAATTATGACTCCCACTGAAGGTACTCTGCTAAATACCGTTTTTTTTGCCTCAGATACATTATGATATGCTACCCACCCTATCTTCTACCTCTGTTTTCAGCCCCAATAATTGCGTTAAACAGTGTAGCTACATAATATTTACTTTCGCTCACAGTATCAGCATCACGCCAGCATGATTAGGCTTTATTTGAGTCCTGTCCTATGTACTAGTGTTGTCACGAATATGTTTTTCTATTTGGTTGTCACTACCATTTCACCCCGCAGCTTGTGTCAGGATCATGTCACGCATTCTCCATTTTCCTCCCCAGTTTTTTCCTCGCTGTCATTATGATGTTTTTTTCACTCACACTTCACTGAGTCACCATTTTTGTTTTAATTGTTTTTCTTCCCTCACTTGGCTACAAAATGACCACTCACTTAGGGTTTCCACTTAAACAGGCAAAAGTATACTGCAACATGACCGGCTGGTCATGCTGTTCCATCCGGAACATCCATTGCATTTAAGTTTCCCTTGTATCCCTGTGCTTATTTGTTTCTTTTGTATCCCCCCCCCAGCCCTGAAGAAGTCACAGGATTACTCCCACAGGTGACGAAACACGTGTCGGCTGGTTGCTTTTTTTGTGCCACATTAATTAAATTTACTGCAACTCTTCATTCTGGTGTTGACCACAAATTTTGTTATTGGACACTGAACACTCTATGACCATATTTTAACCCCAACTACGTGTGCCCGGGACATCGTTGCTCAGCCTATTTTGTGGGTTTCTGGACTCACATAACTACGGGGGTTTTGAGGTGTTTTGTTCCCCCAACCTGGTAGCACTGTACACACACATGACCTTGCCAAACATACGCATAATTTGCTTGAGCACCATTCTCCCTGTCATTACTGAAAAATCCTCAAATCGACACAGTAACTCAGTGTACTCCAGAAATAAAACAATTATCCCTCTAGGACGAGTGACTGTCGAGGAAGAAGACGAAGCACCATTTTTAGGACCAATGCGGTGAGCACGTTGCAGATTGAGAGTGGTGCCATCCTTGAGGCCAACAATTTTAGGAATGTGCATCTTTAAAAAAGTAAGCAAGTCAGAACCTTCCTCCCCCTCAGGGATGCCGTAAATTCGAAGATTATTGCGCCTGTTGCGATTTTCTAAATCTTCTGTTTGCATCTTGAGGAGAGCAATTTCTTTAGACATATCAGCAACCTGAGGAATCAGATCTTGAGCATTACTAATCCGTTGTTCCACCTCCGACAATCTGGATTCTAAATTGGACCATTTCTCATCCAGCTTCTGAAGAGTAGCGTTGGTTTCTACCACGAAAGGTTTAAGCATCCTTATCTCTTCCATGAGGTCCTCCATTGTTATAGGTAGTGGAGACTTGGTAGGAGAGTTAGGTTCCTTCTTGTGACGTTTTGGAGGGGCGGCAGGGTTGGAATCTTTGCGAAGAGAAGAGATACCAACAGAAGCGGCTTTCTGTCCAAGTGAAGAAGAAACCTCCATGTAGGTGAGTAATTGATATATTGTAATTCTCCGAAGGTAAGTGCTCACAGACAATTGGTAAGATATTTGTAGAAGGCTGCTAAAAACAAAGGTGAAAAAAAGCACCGCTGTTCCTTTACGAACTACCTTTAAATGGATAAGTCTAATTCAATAGGCGACTGCACTTGGAACTTGTTGAACAAATGATACTGGACTTGGCAGCAGTCGGCTAATGAATACAGGGTCTGCTCATTGAAGAAACAGCGTCAATAAACATAGCAGCCAGCGCAGTCTATTTTGAGGAGGCCTCCCAGCTACTAGATAGAGAAGACGTTAACTACAGCATTGGCTAGAAAGCATTCCGAAGCCAGCTCAAACAAACATCTCTAAAACGGGCTAAGAAAAATGATGATAAAGATATTGTGAAGAGCAAGCCATACAGTCATGTTCCAAAATATAAGGTTCCAGTCAAATGAAGAGACAAAGTCAAGCATTAGTATCCCCTGACATGGAATTGGGGATTTATGTGGTGATATCCATTAAGAAAGCAGTGAAAAGGGCTTCAAAAGTCCTCCAAGAGAAAACACCGTCATATGACATATAAATGTTGCCAGTATTCTACAACCAAACCCATACACTGTAGGCTGCTGGGCGTGTAGAACTGCATTTAATCCTCAGCTGCGTTTAAAAAGCCGCATAACGAGCCGCTCCGCTCTGACTGCCGGGTGAAGAAGAGCGGCGCCCAGGGAAGCCTAGCAATGCCTAAAATGGCGGACGACACTTCAGGCATCTGAGAGGAAAGAGCGGCGCGGGGGAAACAGGTCTAAAAAACGAGTTAAACTATAAAAAAAAGACCGCTACCTGTACCCCCGCGCTCGCTTCATAGATTTCTTCACAGCGTGGCTGCCGCTGAAGGAAACACAGCTCAAACGGTGCAATTGAAGTTCTGTTCGCCACCAGAGCCTCAGCCCGACGCGGCCATCCTGTGGCGGTTTAAGCCACGCCCCCCGTGTCCCCTGTCTTTTGATCACATTTCATCAGATGATAAAGTGATTTTTGAGAGCTGGCAGAAATGTATTTGAAAACACAGCTACCAAATAATATTGTGGAGTAGTTGTCATCAGTGTATTTTTTACTTGACAAAAGGATTTTAGAGAGTATGTGGTGATACAGTCAGAGCTTCTGACTTTGGAACTGGGAACCAGGTTCGACTCTCGTCGTTGGCTCAACATCCTGTGATTCTGGGCAAATCACTTAATGTTCCTGTGCTTAAAAATGAATGGGACCTTGTGTAACGTAACTGGTGCTCATGTAAAGCATCCCAATACCTTTGTGTTGAGTTTGCTCTATATAAAATTGCAAAAAGAAATGTACCCCTTGGCCATAACGTTTGTTGATCCTCACGGAGAAGGACTTAGGGACAACCGTGAATCCATGTGCTCCTCAAAAATGGCAGCTAAGGGAAGTGTGAGCATGGAGCACCAGTGTTTCACTGGTGACCAAAAACAAATGCTGTTTAAAAACTGCAGTGAATGCGTTGATGTGCTGAACCGGAGTGGTAATTAATAATAAATAAATGTATTAATCGCTAGCACACTTCCAGTGATACTTCTTCGTGAAATGTTACATAACATTATCTAGAAAATGAATCAGTAAATTGACATTGTCTATTTGTCAGTGGCAACACAACAATCATGCCGTAATACCTATATAATCCTCTTCTAACCCTCAATTCATACACGATATCTACATTTCCAAAATCAATCATACAGCATAAAAAATAAAGAGCATCAACATGACTTGAACTATCCTTCTGTTGATGGAGTAATCCATCTCAAACTGCTTCTAAGATTCAATTTACTAGTTTAACAATTCACCTGAATTCAGTTTAGTTTACAGCCAATTTAAAGTGCAAGTTTTTATGGCTTTAATGATTCGTTATTTATTAAAAAATTACCAAACCCCTCCCCCCCGATCAATACAGGTTTGTGACAGAAAATTCTGGGGCTTTATTATATAAATTGTATCCTTCGTATCTTAAATTAAGTCCAAGGATTTAGGTCCTATTTTGAGTTTTGTCATGCGCAGGACAGGAGTACTAAAAGCCCTTTTGAGTCTGCCCTGAAATAGGAAGAGTAATATGAAATAATGCTCCAAGTTTTCCCGTATACGCAGTGGAAGAGTGTTGCGGTACATTTGGAGTTGACCAGACAGTCTACATTGTCCTTCTGGTAAGTGCATTAAAAACCTTGGCTCTCAATCATTTCCTTGTTACTAGAGATTTTAGAATCTGAAGACACCACTCCTCTTTTAGAGGATTTGTCAACTTCCACACGTCTGTCTAAGGTTGTGTTGTCAGTCACTGTTGTCTTTCATTATTTTCCTTATTCTGACTCGGAATCTGATGGTTAATCTGAGTGTAGTTTGGTTGAGGAGTAACTTATTTCTGACCTCAACTGTGTCTGTCACCTCCTGTGGTAAAACCGTGTGTTCTTGAGAGCTGCCTGGAATTTAGCAACACCATCAGAAGATTCCACACTTTATTACTTTATTTGCAATCAAAGATATCGAATTAAAAAACTACAGCAAAGGAGCCATCTGGATTAATGCTGCTTGTAAGTCATGGCTGCCTCTAGCCTGGTGGCACATATTGTTCTAAAGGTGTGGACTCCTAACTCTGTAAAGATTTCTTGTAATATCCATCTGCTTGCAGTTCACATGCTCACAGATTCCATGACTGTTAGCCAAGGCAGCCCTTATTTTCTTAAACTCCAGGTTACTATCCTAAAATGTTTACTGCGTGAATAAAAGTGGCATAGGCCCCTGAGAAATCCGAGAGCTTGGATGCATACATATGTTATATGGATGGAAGGGGCAATCCTTGAGCATAAAAAGTTGAGGGGCCCTTCTAGTTTTGTGAAAAAAGACAGTTCTCTGCACACAGTCTGACATTGCTATTAAATACCAGCAATAGGCATGATTCTTTAAATGGCCTCTTTAAGACCTGGGTAAGTATACAACTGAGGCTTTTGTTCAAGTACTAATAACTGCAAGACAAGCCTCTCTCAGAGGGCACATTTGGATTCCCTGGGTTAGATGTCAGACCCTTGTCATTAAGAGTGGAGCAGTCGCATTCGCCAGTATCTTTTACTGTTGATCCGCAGGACGTGTGGGATTGACCCTGCCACTACTCCACCCCTACCTACCCCCATCAAAATCTGCAAGAGATTAGTGAGGCCAAGGTACATTCCTGACAAGCTCTCTTGTCATAAGCCTGTGGTTGTTAGCCTCAATACCTGTGAATGTGACACTCATAGTGACTGGTGGAGTGATATTATGTCACATGTTTCAGAGTTGTAAAACCATACCTTTATTGCGAGTTAATGCCATCTTTCAAAGTGAGCTAGAGAATTCAGTCACTGCTTGGAATCATTAAAAGTTTTATATCCGAGGATTAGTCACTATCAGAAAGAACATGTAGCAATGACAGTTAAGATATCTACGAAGAATTCAGAGTGCTACCAAAATCATCATACGCTGGAGATCTTTTTTCCAACCGATACTTACAAAAGACGGACACTCTCTTCCCCTTATTTTCTTTCTGGCTGACTTTGCTACGGAGGTGTTTATCGGTCCTGCCCTGCCGGGCTCTGGGCGGTTGTGGATGTCAGCAGTGGGCCGATATGGAGGTGTTACTGCCAGACCGCGGAAACACGCCCTGAGTCTGTCTGGTGCTGGGCTGTCCGTCCTGCCAGTTCTGGCCCTTGATGTTTGCTGGCAGTGGGCGGAGAGGGAAGTTTTCTCCAGTGACCTATTTACTACATAAAGCCGGCTTTCTTCCAACCGATACTTACAAAATCAGCAGAAATTGATTGAAACTCACACTTGGACTAAACTGGCTAATAGGGACCTTTCAAGGTATTGTGGTGCTTTGGGAGATGCAAAATGTGTGCCCTCCTCCAGGTATTTATTTTGAATGCTTAAGCATGTGCTGAGCTACTCTCTTAACTTTTAAAGTCAGCAAGATGTTCAATGAGTTAAGTGTTCACTGCTATCGAAGTGTGACCAGCAGGTCATGTACCATCAAAATTGTTACTATGAACCCTCTTATTTAAAAAGCTTATAAATAATAACTTTTGCCCTCATTACGATAGTGGTCCGTCCACCACTGATAGGCCGTCAGTGGTGGTCCGCCCGCCATCCAGGGCATCGGTCTGACCTCTGCATTACAATAGAGCCGATCGGACCTCAGAGGTCGAGGGATAGGACTGCCGTCTCCAACAGGATCAAAGATCCCGTCGAGAAGGCGTTCAGACTCCTAACCCTACAATGGAGGTGGTGCCTCCATACATGACATGGGGCCACTTATTATCCATAGGTGGTCCCAATTATAAGAGCAAGAGTCTTTTACTTTTGGTGTTCTAGGACCCACGTAATTCGGACTCTTAAACAGGGAACCAAGTGCCCCTTTCAGCACTTGAGTCTCAGGATTGTGAGGCAGAGCAGCCTTAGGCTTATGCAGGTAGGTGCTGAGGGTTCCAAACTGAGAACTTAGCAACAAAGCAAATAACACTTTATAAGTCAATGCTTAGTCATACTTTTTCTTTAAAAAGGAAAAACACTTTAAGACAAGGAAAACTAAATAATACACACAAAATTGTAAATATGTACAAAATTACAGATGGAAAATCAATGGAACACCATCTAAAGAGCCAAACAACTACACAGGTGGCACACTCAAGAAAGGTCACAGAAGTTAAATAATACTCTAAATATGGACTTGACCCCACCAACTTAAACTACAATGCTCCCCATATGAGCCTATAGGTAATCAGGGGGTATACACTCACACAACCTTAGACTAACTTACAAGTTGTCATCATATATTCAACAATGGGATATAAGCATTACACCATTATACCACATTTCATGATATTACCACAGATATGCATATATTATGACATCCACTATTAAAAAGCCATGCTTATTGACATTGACCTATTTTCATGATGTGAACAATACACAAAGCTATAGAAACATGTATGCTCCAAACAAATTCTCAAATTTTAAAATATTTTGTTTAATTCAATAGAAAAAGTTGTTAATATTTAAATTTTGCTTCTTTATTTATATATGCTTTATTAACCCCTTCGCTGCTAGGCCTTTCCCCCCCTGTTAAAAGCCTTTCTTTGGCTATTTGGGGTAGTTCGCGCTTAGGCCCCTGTAACTTTTTGACCACATAAGGTATCCACGCCAAATTTGTGTCCTTTTCTTCCAACATCATGGGGATTCTAAAGGTACCCAGGGTTTGTGGATACCCCTGGAGAGGATCCAGAAATTAGGCAAAATACAGCAAAAAAACTTTTTTGGGGAAAAATGGGAAATAAGTGCTGCAAATGAAAGTGTCTGGTTTTTTCCCTGCAAATGGTATCAACAAAGGGCTTGTGGGGCTGAAATCACCATTTTCCCAGCTTTCAGGGACTGACAGACTTTTGTCAGAAAACCAACATTTTTTACACAGTTTTGGCATTTTACTGGGACATAGCCTTTTTTTGCTATTTTTTGTGCTTTCAACCTTCTTCCAGTTAATGGTAGAAATGGGTATGAAAGCAATAATGGATCCTGTAAAGATATACATTTCAGTAATGTAGACAAAATTCTAAATTCAACAAGGGGTCATTTGTTTAGATCCTTCAAAGTTTCTTTATAGAAACTAACAGTTGAAAATAGGAAAAATTGAAAATGAGTTGAAAAAAACAGCCATTTGTGCCAACGTTTTCACCTGTAACTTCTTCTAATTATGACAGATGTTTGAAAGCAATATACCGTTACATCTGCTGCACCTTTCTGGTTGTGGTTATATATAGGACTTGTAGGTTCACCAAGAACCCAACAAACCCAGAGCCAATAAACGAGCAGCGTCTCGCAATGTTTTTTTATTATGTACTAGGTATGTAGCAATTCATTTGGGAAAATACATACAGTGAAAAATCGGGATGAAAGACACCTATGTATTTCTGAAATTGGAACAAAATATTGAGTTTAGAAACAGTAGGTATTTGCACATTTCCGAAATTGTGAGTACCCATACTAGCATGAGAATAATAGGACAATTCTCAAAGTGACTTCATTTTTACACATTGTTTTTCATTTGGAAGGCAGAATTGCATCAAAAGTCAATAGGTAATAACAGTTGCTCTACAATTCTGTGTTACCCTAAGTCTCTCGATAAAAATGGTACCTCACTTGTTGGGTAGGCCTAGTGCCCGCGACAGGAAACGGCCCAAAATGCAACGTGGCCACACCACATTTTCACAGTGAAAACGGACCCTTTTTTTGCAAAGGACCTAGCTGTAGATTTTGAACCCGAGCTCTGCCGGCACCTAGGGAAACCGAGCAAACCTATACATTTTTGAAAACTAGACACCTAGGGGAATCCAGGATGGAGTGACTTGTCTGGCTTTCACCAGGTTCTGTAACCCAGAATCCCTTGTAAACCTCAAACTTTGTAAAAACAAAAACAAATTTTCCTCACATTTCTGTGATGGAAAGTTCTGGAATCTGCGTGGATCCACAAAATTCCACCAACCCTGGATTCCCCAAAGTCTTCAGAGAAAAAAGGTACCTCACTTGTGTGGGTAGGCCTAGTGCCCGTGACAGGAAACGGCCCAAAACTTAACATGGACACACCACATTTTCACAGTGAAAAAGGACCCTTTTTTTGCAAAGTGCCTAGCTGTATGTTTTGAACCCTAGCTCTGCCATCACCTAGGGAAACCTAGGAAAACTATACATTTTTGAAAACTAGACACCCAGGGAATACTGGATGGGGTGACTTGTCCGGCTCTCACCAGATTCTGTTACCCAGAATTCCTTGCAAACCTCAAACTTTGTACAAAAAACACCATATTTTCCTCATATTTCTGTGGTGGAAAGTTCTGGAATCTGCATGGACCCACAAAATTCCACCCACCCCGCATTCCCCAAAGTCTTCCAAGAAAAATGGTACCTCACTTGTGTGGGTAGGCTTTGTGCCCACGACAGGAAACGGCCCAAAACGCAATGTGGACACACCACATTTTCACAGTGAAAAAGGACCCTTTTTTTGCAAAGTGCCTAGCTATAGATTTTGAACCATATTTCTGCCGGCACCTAGGGAAACCTAGCAAACCTATAAAAAATTTTAAGCTATACACCCAGGGGAATCCAGGATGGAGTGACTTGTCTGGCTGTCACCAGGTTCTGTTAACCAGACTCCCTTGCAAACCTCAAACTTTGTAAAAAAAAAAACAAATTTTCCTCACATTTCTGTGGTGGAAGGTTCTGGAATCTGCGTGAATCCACAAAATTCCACCCACCCTGCATTCCACAAAGACTTCAGAGAAAAAAGATACCTCACTTGTATAGGTAGGCCTAGTGCCCGTGACAGGAAGCGGCCCAAAACGCAACGTGGACACACCACATTTTCACAGTGAAAAAGGACCCTTTTTTTGCAAAGTGCCTAGCTATAGATCTTGAACCATAGCTCTGCCGGCACCTAGGGAAACCTAGCAAACCTATACATTTTTGAAAACTAGACACCCAGGGGAATACAGGGTGGGGTGACTTGTCTGGCTGGCCCCAGGTTCTGTTACCCAGAATCCCTTGCAAACCTCAAACTTTGTAAAAAAGAAAAACACATTTTCCTCATATTTCTGTGGTGGAAAGTTCTGGAATCTACGTTGACCCACAAAATTCCACTCACCCCGCATTCCCCAAAGTCTTTTGAGAAAAATGGTACCTCACTTGTGTGGGTAGGCCTAGTGCCCGCGACAGGAAATGGTTCAAAACGCAACGTGGACACACCACATTTTCACAGTGAAAACGTACCCTGTTTTTGTAAAGTGCCTAACTGTAGATTTTGAACCCTAACTCTGCCGGCACCTAGGGAAACCTAGCAAACCTATATATTTTTTAAAACTAGACACCCAGGGGAATCCAGGATGGGTTGACTTGACTGGCTCTCACCAGGTTCTGTTACCCAGAATTCCTTGCAAACCTCAAACTTTGTCTAAAAAACCACAGTTTCCTCACATTTCTGTGCTGGAAAGTTCTGGAATCTGCGTGGATCAACAAAAATCCACACACCCCGCATTCCCCAAAGTCTTCCGAGAAAAATGGTACCTCACTTGTGTGGGTAGAACTAGTGCCCGCGACAGGAAACGGCCCAAAACGCAATGTGGACACACCACATTTTCACACTGAAAAAGGACCCTTTTTTTGCAAAGTGCCTAGCTATAGATTTTGAACCATATTTCTGCCGGCACCTAGGGAAACCTAGCAAACCTATAAATTTTTTTAAACTATACACCCAGGGGAATCCAGGGTGGGGTGACTTGTCTGGCTGTCACCAGGTTCTGTTACCCAGACTCCCTTGCAAACCTCAAACTTTGTAAAAAAAAACATATTTCCTCACATTTCTGTGGTGGAAGGTTCTGGAATCTGCGTGAATCCACAAAATTCCACCCACCCTGCATTCCACAAAGACTTCAGAGAAAAAAGATACCTCACTTGTATAGGTAGGCCTAGTGCCCGTGACAGGAAGCGGCCCAAAACGCAACGTGGACACACCACATTTTCACAGTGAAAAAGGACCCTTTTTTTGCAAAGTGCCTAGCTATAGATTTTGAACAATAGCTCTGCCGGCACCTAGGGAAACCTAGCAAACCTATACATTTTTGAAAACTAGACACCCAGGGGAATACAGGGTGGGGTGACTTGTCTGGCTGGCCCCAGGTTCTGTTACCCAGAATCCCTTGCAAACCTCAAACTTTGTAAAAAAAGAAAAACACATTTTCCTCATATTTCTGTGGTGGAAAGTTCTGGAATCTACGTTGACCCACAAAATTCCACTCACCCCGCATTCCCCAAAGTCTTTTGAGAAAAATGGTACCTCACTTGTGTGGGTAGGCCTAGTGCCCGCGACAGGAAATGGTTCAAAACGCAACGTGGACACACCACATTTTCACAGTGAAAACGTACCCTGTTTTTGTAAATTGCCTAACTGTAGATTTTGAACCCTAACTCTGCCGGCACCTAGGGAAACCTAGCAAACCTATATATTTTTTAAAACTAGACACCCAGGGGAATCCAGGATGGGTTGACTTGACTGGCTCTCACCAGGTTCTGTTACCCAGAATTCCTTGCAAACCTCAAACTTTGTCTAAAAAAACCACAGTTTCCTCACATTTCTGTGCTGGAAAGTTCTGGAATCTGTGTGGATCAACAAAAATCCACACACCCCGCGTTCCCCAAAGTCTTCCGAGAAAAATGGTACCTCACTTGTGTGGGTAGAACTAGTGCCCGCGACAGGAAACGGCCCAAAACGCAACGTGGACACACCACATTTTCACAGTGAAAACGGATCCTTTTTTTGCAAAGTGCCTAGCTGTAGATTTAGAACCCTAGCTCTGCCGGCACCTAGGAAAACCTAGCAAACCTATACAGTTTTTGAAAACTAGACACCCAGGGGAATCCAAGATGAGGTGACTTGTTTGGCTCCCACCAGGTTCTGTTACCCAGAATCCCTTGCAAACCTCAAACTTTATAAAAGAAACACATTTTCCTGACATTTCTGTGGTGGAAAGTTCTAGAATGTGCATGGATCCAAAAAATTCCACGCACCCCGCATTCCCCAACGTCTTCCGAGAAAAATGGTACCTCACTTGTGTGGGTAGACCTAGTGCCCGCGACAGGAAACGGCCCAAAACGCAACGTGGACACACCTCATTTTCACAGTGAAAACGGACCCTTTTTTTGCAAAGTGCCTAGCTGTAGATTTTGAACCCTAGTTCTGCCGGCACCTAGGAAAACCTAGCAAACCTATACAGTTTTTGAAAACTAGACACCCAGGGGAATCCAGGATGAGGTGACTTGTCTGGCTCTCACCAGGTTCTGTTACCCAAAATCACTTGCAAACCTCAAACTTTGTAAAAAAAAAACACATTTTCTGACATTTCTGTGGTAGAAAGTTCTGGAATCTGCGTGGATCCACAAAATTGCACCCACCCGCATTTCCCAAAGTCTTCTGAGAAAAATGATACCTCACTTGTGTGGGTAGGCCTACTGCCCGCAACAGGAAACAGGCCAAAACGCAACCTGGCCACACCACATTTTCACAGTGAAAACGGACCCTTTTTTTGCAAAGGACCTAGCTGTAGATTTTGAACCCTAGCTCTGCCGGCACCTAGGGAAACCGAGCAAACCTATACATTTTTGAAAACTAGACACCTAGGGGAATCCAGGATGGAGTGACTTGTCTGGCTTTCACCAGGTTCTGTAACCCAGAATCCCTTGTAAACCTCAAACTTTGTAAAAAAAAAAAAAAAAAATTCCTCACATTTCTGTGATGGAAAGTTCTGGAATCTGCGTGGATCCACAAAATTCCACCAACCCTGGATTCCCCAAAGTCTTCCGAGAAAAAGTACCTCACTTGTGTGGGTAGGCCTAGTGCCCGCAACAGGAAACGGCCCAAAACTTAACGTGGACACACCACATTTTCACAGTGAAAAAGGACCCTTTTTTTGCAAAGTGCCTATCTGTAGGTTTTGAACCCTAGCTCTGCCATCACCTAGGGAAACCTAGGAAAACTATACATTTTTGAAAACTAGACACCCAGGGAATACTGGATGGGGTGACTTGTCCGGCTCTCACCAGATTCTGTTACCCAGAATCCCTTGCAAACCTCAAACTTTGTACAAAAAACACCACATTTTCCTCATATTTCTGTGGTGGAAAGTTCTGGAATCTGCGTGGACCCACAAAATTCCACCCACCCCGCATTCCCCAAAGTCTTCCAAGAAAGATGGTACCTCACTTGTGTGGGTAGGCTTTGTGCCCACGACAGAAAACGGCCCAAAACGCAATGTGGACACACCACATTTTCACAGTGAAAAAGGACCCTTTTTTTGCAAAGTGCCTAGCTACAGATTTTGAACCATATTTCTGCCGGCACCTAGGGAAACCTAGCAAACCTATACATTTTTTTAAACTATACACCCAGGGGAATCCAGGGTGGGATGACTTGTTTGGCTGTCACCAGGTTCTGTTACCCAGACTCCCTTGCAAACCTCAAACTTTGTAAAAAAAAACCATATTTCCTCATATTTCTGTGGTGGAAGGTTCTGGAATCTGCGTGAATCCACAAAATTCCACCCACCCTGCATTCCACAAAGACTTCAGAGAAAAAAGATACCTCACTTGTGTAGGTAGGCCTAGTGCCCGTGACAGGAAGCGGCCCAAAACGCAACGTGGACACACCACATTTTCACAGTGAAAAAGGACCCTTTTTTTGCAAAGTGCCTAGCTATAGATTTTGAACCATAGCTCTGCCGGCACCTAGGGAAACCTAGCAAACCTATACATTTTTGAAAACTAGACACCCAGGGGAATCCAGGGTCGGGTGACTTGTCTGGCTGGCCCCAGGTTCTGTTACCCAGAATCCCTTGCAAACCTCAAACTTTGTAAAAAAAGAAAAACACATTTTCCTCATATTTCTGTGGTGGAAAGTTCTGGAATCTACGTTGACCCACAAAATTCCACTCACCCCGCATTCCCCAAAGTCTTTTGAGAAAAATTGTACCTCACTTGTGTGGGTAGGCCTAGTGCCCGCGACAGGAAATGGTTCAAAACGCAACGTGGACACACCACATTTTCACAGTGAAAACGTACCCTGTTTTTGTAAAGTGCCTAACTGTAGATTTTGAACCCTAACTCTGCCGGCACCTAGGGAAACCTAGCAAGCCTATATATTTTTTAAAACTAGACACCCAGGGGAATCCAGGATGGGTTGACTTGACTGGCTCTCACCAGGTTCTGTTACCCAGAATTCCTTGCAAACCTCAAACTTTGTCTAAAAAACGACAGTTTCCTCACATTTCTGTGCTGGAAAGTTCTGGAATCTGCGTGGATCAACAAAAATCCACACACCCCGGGTTCCCCAAAGTCTTCCGAGAAAAATGGTACCTCACTTGTGTGGGTAGAACTAGTGCCCGCAACAGGAAACGGCCCAAAACGCAACGTGTACACACCACATTTTCACAGTGAAAACGGATCCTTTTTTTGCAAAGTGCCTAGCTGTAGATTTTGAACCCTAGCTCTGCCGGCACCTAGGAAAACCTAGCAAACCTATACAGTTTTTGAAAACTAGACACCCAGGGGAATCCAGGATGAGGTGACTTGTTTGGCTCCCACCAGGTTCTGTTACCCAGTATCCCTTGCAAACCTCAAACTTTATAAAAACAAAACACATTTTCCTGACATTTCTGTGGTAGAAAGTTCTGGAATCTGCGTGGATCCACAAAATTGCACCCACCCGCATTTCCCAAAGTCTTCTGAGAAAAATGATACCTCACTTGTGTGGGTAGGCCTACTGCCCGCAACAGAAAACAGGCCAAAACGCAACGTGGACACACCACATTTTCACAGTGAAAACTGACCCTTTTTTTGCAAAGTGCCTAGCTGTAGATTTTGAACTGTAGCTCAGCCGGCACCTAGGGAAACCTAGCAAACCTATACATTTTTGGAAACTAGACACCCAGGGGAATCCAGGATGGGGTGACTTGTCTGGCTCTCACCAGGTTCTTTGACCCAAAATCCCTTGCAAACCTCAAACTTTGTCAAAAAAACCAAATTTCCTCACATTTCTGTGGTGGAAAGTTCTGGAATCTGCGTGGATCCACAAAATTCCTCCCACCCTGCATTCCCCAAAGTCTTCCGAGAAAAAAGGTACCTCACTTGTGTGGGTAGGCCTAGTGCCCGTGACAGGAAATGGTCCATAACGCAACGTAGACACACCACATTTTCACTGTGAAAACTGACCCTCTTTTTGCAAAGTGCATAGCTGTAGATTTTGAACCCTAGCTCTACCGGCACCCAAGGAAACCTAGAAAACCTATACATTTTTGGAAACTAGACACCTAGGGGAATCCAGGATGGGGTGACTTGTCTGGCTCTCACCAGGTTCTCTTACCCAGAATCCCTTGCAAACCTCAAACTTTGTCAAAAAAACAAAAAGTTTCCTCACATTTCTGTGATGGAAAGTTCTGGAATCTTCGTGGATCGACAAAATTCCACCCACCCCGCATTCCCCAAAGTCTTCCAAGAAACATGGTACCTCACTTGTGTGGGTAGGCTTAGTGCCCGCGACAGGAAACGGCCCAAAACGCAAAGTGGACACACCACATTTTCACAGTTAAAACGAACCCTTTTTTTGCAAAGTGCCTATCTGTAGATTTTGAACCATAGCTCTGCCGGCACCTAGGGAAACCAAGCAAACATATACATTTTTGAAAACTAGACACCCAGGGAAATCCAGGATGGGGTGACTTGTCTGACTTTCACCAGGTTGTTCTGTTACCCAGAATCCCTTGCAAACCTCAAACTTTGTAAAAAAAAACACATTTCCTCACATTTCTGTGGTGGAAAGTTCTGGAATCTGCGTGGATCCACAAAATTCCACCCACCCTGCATTCCCCAAAGTCTTCCGAGAAAAAAGGTACCTCACTTGTGTGGGTAGGCCTAGTGCCCGTGACAGGAAATGGCCCAAAACTTAACGTGGACACACCACATTTTCACCGTGAAAAAGGACCCTTTTTTGCAAAGTGCCTAGCTGTAGGTTTTGAACCCTAGCTCTGCCATCACCTAGGGAAACCTAGGAAACCTATACATTTTTGAAAACTAGACACCCAGGGAGGCCAGGATGGGGTGACTTATCCGGTTCTCACCAGATTCTGTTACCCAGAATCCCTTGCAAACCTCAAACTTTGTAAAAAAAAAACACATTTTCCTCATATTTCTGTAGTGGAAAGTTCTGGAATCTGCGTGGACCCACAAAATTCCACCCACCCCGCATTCCCCAAAGTCTTCCAAGAAAAATGGTACCCCACTTGTGTGGGTAGGCTTTGTGCCCACGACAGGAAACGGCCCAAAACGCAATGTGGACACAACACATTTTCACAGTGAAAAAGGACCATTTTTTTGCAAAGTGCCTAGCTATAGATTTTGAACCATAGTTCTGCCGGCACCTGGGGAAACCTAGTAAACCTATACATTTTTGAAAACTAGACACCCAGGGAATACTGGATGGGGTGACTTGTCCGGCTCTCACCAGATTCTGTTACCCAGAATCCCTTGCAAACCTCAAACTTTGTACAAAAAACACCACATTTTCCTCATATTTCTGTGGTGGAAAGTTCTGGAATCTGCGTGGACCCACAAAATTCCAATCACCCCGCATTCCCCAAAGTCTTCCAAGAAAAATGGTACCTCACTTGTGTGGGTAGGCTTTGTGCCCACGACAGAAAACGGCCCAAAACGCAATGTGGACACACCACATTTTCACAGTGAAAAAGGACCCTTTTTTTGCAAAGTGCCTAGCTACAGATTTTGAACCATATTTCTGCCGGCACCTAGGGAAACCTAGCAAACCTATACATTTTTTTAAACTATACACCCAGGGGAATCCAGGGTGGGGTGACTTGTTTGGCTGTCACCAGGTTCTGTTACCCAGACTCCCTTGCAAACCTCAAACTTTGTAAAAAAAAACATATTTCCTCATATTTCTGTGGTGGAAGGTTCTGGAATCTGCGTGAATCCACAAAATTCCACCCACCCTGCATTCCACAAAGACTTCAGAGAAAAAAGATACCTCACTTGTGTAGGTAGGCCTAGTGCCCGTGACAGGAAGCGGCCCAAAACGCAACGTGGACACACCACATTTTCACAGTGAAAAAGGACCCTTTTTTTGCAAAGTGCCTAGCTATAGATTTTGAACCATAGCTCTGCCGGCACCTAGGGAAACCTAGCAAACCTATACATTTTTGAAAACTAGACACCCAGGGGAATCCAGGGTCGGGTGACTTGTCTGGCTGGCCCCAGGTTCTGTTACCCAGAATCCCTTGCAAACCTCAAACTTTGTAAAAAAAGAAAAACACATTTTCCTCATATTTCTGTGGTGGAAAGTTCTGGAATCTACGTTGACCCACAAAATTCCACTCACCCCGCATTCCCCAAAGTCTTTTGAGAAAAATTGTACCTCACTTGTGTGGGTAGGCCTAGTGCCCGCGACAGGAAATGGTTCAAAACGCAACGTGGACACACCACATTTTCACAGTGAAAACGTACCCTGTTTTTGTAAAGTGCCTAACTGTAGATTTTGAACCCTAACTCTGCCGGCACCTAGGGAAACCTAGCAAACCTATATATTTTTTAAAACTAGACACCCAGGGGAATCCAGGATGGGTTGACTTGACTGGCTCTCACCAGGTTCTGTTACCCAGAATTCCTTGCAAACCTCAAACTTTGTCTAAAAAACGACAGTTTCCTCACATGTCTGTGCTGGAAAGTTCTGGAATCTGCGTGGGTCAACAAAAATCCACACACCCCGGGTTCCCCAAAGTCTTCCGAGAAAAATGGTACCTCACTTGTGTGGGTAGAACTAGTGCCCGCAACAGGAAACGGCCCAAAACGCAACGTGTACACACCACATTTTCACAGTGAAAACGGATCCTTTTTTTGCAAAGTGCCTAGCTGTAGATTTTGAACCCTAGCTCTGCCGGCACCTAGGAAAACCTAGCAAACCTATACAGTTTTTGAAAACTAGACACCCAGGGGAATCCAGGATGAGGTGACTTGTTTGGCTCCCACCAGGTTCTGTTACCCAGTATCCCTTGCAAACCTCAAACTTTATAAAAACAAAACACATTTTCCTGACATTTCTGTGGTAGAAAGTTCTGGAATCTGCGTGGATCCACAAAATTGCACCCACCCGCATTTCCCAAAGTCTTCTGAGAAAAATGATACCTCACTTGTGTGGGTAGGCCTACTGCCCGCAACAGGAAACAGGCCAAAACGCAACGTGGACACACCACATTTTCACAGTGAAAACTGACCCTTTTTTTGCAAAGTGCCTAGCTGTAGATTTTGAACTGTAGCTCAGCCGGCACCTAGGGAAACCTAGCAAACCTATACATTTTTGGAAACTAGACACCCAGGGGAATCCAGGATGGGGTGACTTGTCTGGCTCTCACCAGGTTCTTTGACCCAGAATCCCTTGCAAACCTCAAACTTTGTCAAAAAAACAAAAAGTTTCCTCACATTTCTGTGATGGAAAGTTCTGGAATCTTCGTGGATCGACAAAATTCCACCCACCCCGCATTTCCCAAAGTCTTCCAAGAAACATGGTACCTCACTTGTGTGGGTAGGCTTAGTGCCCGCGACAGGAAACGGCCCAAAACGCAAAGTGGACACACCACATTTTCACAGTTAAAACGAACCCTTTTTTTGCAAAGTGCCTATCTGTAGATTTTGAACCATAGCTCTGCCGGCACCTAGGGAAACCAAGCAAACATATACATTTTTGAAAACTAGACACCCAGGGAAATCCAGGATGAGGTGACTTGTCTGACTTTCACCAGGTTGTTCTGTTACCCAGAATCCCTTGCAAACCTCAAACTTTGTAAAAAAAAAACACATTTCCTCACATTTCTGTGGTGGAAAGTTCTGGAATCTGCGTGGATCCACAAAATTCCACCCACCCTGCATTCCCCAAAGTCTTCCGAGAAAAAAGGTACCTCACTTGTGTGGGTAGGCCTAGTGCCCGTGACAGGAAATGGCCCAAAACTTAACGTGGACACACCACATTTTCACCGTGAAAAAGGACCCTTTTTTTGCAAAGTGCCTAGCTGTAGGTTTTGAACCCTAGCTCTGCCATCACCTAGGGAAACCTAGGAAACCTATACATTTTTGAAAACTAGACACCCAGGGAGGCCAGGATGGGGTGACTTATCCGGTTCTCACCAGATTCTGTTACCCAGAATCCCTTGCAAACCTCAAACTTTGTAAAAAAAAAAAACACATTTTCCTCATATTTCTGTAGTGGAAAGTTCTGGAATCTGCGTGGACCCACAAAATTCCACCCACCCCGCATTCCCCAAAGTCTTCCAAGAAAAATGGTACCCCACTTGTGTGGGTAGGCTTTGTGCCCACGACAGGAAACGGCCCAAAACGCAATGTGGACACAACACATTTTCACAGTGAAAAAGGACCATTTTTTTTGCAAAGTGCCTAGCTATAGATTTTGAACCATAGTTCTGCCGGCACCTGGGGAAACCTAGTAAACCTATACATTTTTTTTAACTAGACACCCAGGGGAATCCAGGGTGGGGTGACTTGTCTGGCTGTCACCAGGTTCTGTTACCCAGACTCCCTTGCAAACCTCAAACTTTGTAAAAAAAAACATATTTCCTCACATTTCTGTGGTGGAAAGTTCTGGAATCTGCGTGAATCCACAAAATTCCACCCACCCTGCATTCCACAAAGACCTCAGAGAAAAAAGGTACCTCACTTGTGTAGGTAGGCCTAGTGCCCGTGACAGGAAGTGGCCCAAAACGCAACGTGGACACACCACATTTTCACAGTGAAAAAGGACCCTTTTTTTGCAAAGTGCCTAGCTATAGATTTTGAACCATAGCTCTGCTGGCACCTAAGGAAACCTAGCAAACCTATACATTTTTGAAAACTAGACACCCAGGGGAATCCAGGGTGGGGTGACTTGTCTGGCTGTCACCAGGTTCTGTTACCCATAATCCCTTGCAAACCTCAAACTTTGTAAAAATAACAAAAAACATTTTCCTCATATTTCTGTGGTGGAAAGTTCTGGAATCTACGTTGACCCACAAAATTCCACTCACCCCGCATTCCCAAAGTCTTTCGAGAAAAATGGTACCTCACTTGTGTGGGTAGGCCTAGTGCCCGCGACAGGAAATGGTTCAAAACGCAACTTGGACACACCACATTTTCACAGTGAAAACGTACCCTGTTTTTGCAAAGTGCCTAACTGTAGATTTTGAACCTTAACTCTGCCGGCACCTAGGGAAACCTAGCAAACCTATATATTTTTGAAAACTAGACACCCAGGGGAATCCGGGATGGGTTGACTTGACTGGCTCTCAGCAGGTTCTGTTACCCAGAATTCCTTGCAAACCTCAAACTTTGTCTAAAATATCACAGTTTCCTCACATTTCTGTGCTGGAAAGTTCTGGAATCTGCGTGGATCAACAAAAATCCACCCACCCCGCGTTCCCCAAAGTATTCTGAGAAAAATAGTACCTCACTAGTGTGGGTAGGCCTTTTACCCGTGACACGAAACGGCCCAAAACGCAACATGGACACACCACATTTTCACACTGAAAACAGACCCTTTTTTGCAAAGTGAATAGCTGTAGATTTTGAACCCTAGCTCTGCGGCACCCAGGAAAACCTAGCAAACCTATACATTTTTTAAAACTAGACACAAAGGGGAATCAAGGATAGTGTGACTTCTCTGGCTTTCACCGGGTTCTGTTACCCAGAATCCCTTGCAAACCTCAAAGTTTGTGAAAAAACCCCATTTTCCTGACATTTCTATGGTGGAAAGTTCTGGAATCTGCATGGATCCAAAAAATTCCATGCACCCCGCATTCCCCAAAGTTTTCCGAGAAAAATGGTACCTCACTTGTGTGGGTAGACCTAGTGCCCGCGAGAGGAAACGGCCCAAAACGCAACGTGGACACACCACATTTTCACAGTGATAACGGACCTTTTTTTTGCAAAGTGCCTAGCTGTAGGTTTTGAACCCTAGCTCTGCCGGCACCTAGGAAAACCTAGCAAACCAAACAGTTTTTGAAAACTAGACACCCAGGGGAATCCAGGATGAGGTGACTTGTCTAGCTCTCACCAGGTTCTGTTACCCAGAATCCCTTGCAAACCTCAAACTTTGTAAAAAAAAACACATTTTCCTGACATTTCTGTTGTAAAAAGTTCTGGAATCTGCGTGGATCCACAAAATTGCACCCACCCGCATTTCCCAAAGTCTTCTGAGAAAAATGATACCTCACTTGTGTGGGTAGGCCTACTGCCCGCAACAGGAAACAGGCCAAAACGCAACGTGGACACACCACATTTTCACAGTGAAAACTGACCCTTTTTTTGCAAAGTGCCTAGCTGTAGATTTTGAACTGTAGCTCTGCCGGCACCTAGGGAAACCTAGCAAACCTATACATTTTTGGAAACTAGATACCCAGGGAAATCCAGGATGGGGTGACTTGTCTGGCTCTCACCAGGTTCTCTTACCCAGAATCCCTTGCAAACCTCAAACTTTGTCAAAAAAAACAAATTTTCCTCACATTTCTGTGATGTAAAGTTCTGGAATCTGCGTGGATCCACAAAATTCCACCGACCCCGCATTCCCCAAAGTCTTCCGAGAAAAATGGTACCTTACTTGTGTGGGTAGGCATAGTGCCCGCGACAGGAAACGGCCCAAAACGCAAAGTGGACACACCACATTTTCACAGTTAAAACGAACCCTTTTTTTGCAAAGTGCCTATCGGTAGATTTTGAACCATAGCTCTGCTGGCACCTAGGGAAACCAAGCGATACAAAAGGGGATGATGGACGGAACGTTTGAGCCAATCAAACACTCACCCCCAGTCAACTGATCTGGGTTTAATCCATCAACATTCTTTAGCTCACTCCACCACCCCAGTTCAGACATGGCCATATGCAAATCAGTCTGACCCTGTGCCTCATGGGAACAGTCCAGCCCGAACTGCCAAGCCATGTCTTCCCTGGACCGGAAACAAGCATCCTAGGACCGGTTTCTGGCATTCCAGCCGTCATCAGCCAGGCTTGCTTGAATCCAGTGGCAAAGTGAGCAAGGGACCCACGTCTGGGCATACCCCGCCAACTTAGGGCGAACAAAGCGATACAAAAGGGGATGATGGACGGAACGTTTGAGCCAATCAAACACTCACCCCCAGTCAACTGTTCTGGGTTTAATCCATCAACATTCTTTAGCTCACTCCACCACCCCAGTTCAGACATGGCCATATGCAAATCAGTCTGACCCTGTGCCTCATGGGAACAGTCCAGCCCGAACTGCCAAGCCATGTCTTCCCTGGACCGGAAACAAGCATCCTAGGACCGGTTTCTGGCATTCCAGCTGTCATCAGCCAGGCTTGCTTGAATCCAGTGGCAAAGTGAGCAAGGGACCCACGTCTGGGCATACCCCGCCAACTTAGGGCAAACAAAGCGATACAAAAGGGGATGATGGACGGAACGTTTGAGCCAATCAAACACTCACCCCCAGTCAACTGATCTGGGTTTAATCCATCAACATTCTTTAGCTCACTCCACCACCCCAGTTCAGACATGGCCATATGCAAATCAGTCTGACCCTGTGCCTCATGGGAACAGTCCAGCCCGAACTGCCAAGCCATGTTTTCCCTGGACCGGAAACAAGCATTCTAGGACCGGTTTCTGGCATTCCAGCCGTCATCAGCCAGGCTTGCTTGAATCCAGTGGCAAAGTGAGCAAGGGACCCACGTCTGGGCATACCCCGCCAACTTAGGGCGAACAAGCGATACAAAGGGGATGATGGACGGAACGTTTGAGCCAATCAAACACTCACCCCCAGTCAACTGATCTGGGTTTAATCCATCAACATTCTTTAGCTCACTCCACCACCCCAGTTCAGACATGGCCATATGGACTGTTCCCATGAGGCACAGGGTCAGACTGATTTGCATATGGCCATGTCTGAACTGGGGTGGTGGAGTGAGCTAAAGAATGATGATGGATTAAACCCAGATCAGTTGACTGGGGGTGAGTGTTTGATTGGCTCAAACGCTCGTCCACCATCCCCTTTTGTATCGCTTGGTCGCCCTGAGTTGGCGGTATGCCCAGACGTGGGTCCCTTGCTCACTTTGCCACTGGATTCAAGCAAGCCTGGCTGATGACGGCTGAAATGCCAGAAGCCGGTCCTAGGATGCTTGTTTCCGGTCCAGGAGGACATGGCTTGGCAGTTCGAGCTGGACTGTTCCCATGAGGCACAGGGTCAGACTGATTTGCATATGGCCATGTCTGAACTGGGGTGGTGGAGTGAGCTAAAGAATGATGATGGATTAAACCCAGATCAGTTGACTGGGGGTGAGTGTTTGATTGGCTCAAACGTTCCGTCCATCATCCCCTTTGTATCGCTTGGTAAGCCCTAAGTTGGCGGGGTATGCCCAGACGTGGGTCCCTTGCTCACTTTGCCACTGGATTCAAGCAAGCCTGGCTGATGACGGCTGAAATGCCAGAAACCGGTCCTAGGATGCTTGTTTCCGGTCCAGGAGGACATGGCTTGGCAGTTCGGGCTGGACTGTTCCCATGAGGCACAGGGTCAGACTGATTTGCATATGGCCATGTCTGAACTGGGGTGGTGGAGTGAGCTAAAGAATGATGATGGATTAAACCCAGATCAGTTGACTGGGGGTGAGTGTTTGATTGGCTCAAACGTTCCGTCCATCATCCCCTTTGTATCGCTCTGGTCGCCCTAAGTTGGAGGGGTATGCCCAGACGTGGGTCCCTGCTCACTTTGCCACTGGATTCAAGCAAGCCTGGCTGATGACGGCTGAAATGCCAGAAACCGGTCCTAGGATGCTTGTTTCCGGTCCAGGGAGGACATGGCTTGGCAGTTCGGGCTGGACTGTTCCCATGAGGCACAGGGTCAGACTGATTTGCATATGGCCATGTCTGAACTGGGTGGTGGAGTGAGCTAAAGAATGATGATGGATTAAACCCAGATCAGTTGACTGGGGTGAGTGTTTGATTGGCTCAAACGTTCCGTCCATCATCCCCTTTGTATCACCTAGGGAAACCAAGCAAACATATACATTTTTGAAAACTAGAAACCCATGGGAATCCAGGATGGGGTGACTTGTCTGGCTTTCACCAGGTTGTTCTGTTACCCAGAATCCCTTGCAAACCTCAAACTTTGTAAAAACAAAACACATTTCCTCACATTTCTGTGGTGGAAAGTTCTGGAATCTGCGTGGATCGACAAAATTCCACCCACCCTGCATTCCCCAAAGTCTTCAGAGAAAAAAGGTACCTCACTTGTGTGGGTAGGCCTAGTGCCCGCGACAGGAAATGGCCCAAAACTTAACGTGGACACACCACATTTTCACCGTGAAAAAGGACCCTTTTTTTGCAAAGTGCCTAGCTGTAGGTTTTGAACTCTAGCTCTGCCATCACCTAGGGAAACCTAGGAAACCTATACATTTTTGAAAACTAGACACCCAGGGAGGCCAGGATGGGGTGACTTGTCCGGCTCTCACCAGATTCTGTTACCCAGAATCCCTTACAAACCTCAAACTTTGTCAAAAAAAACAAATTTCCTCACATTTCTGTGGTGGAAAGTTCTGGAATCTGCGTGGATCCACAAAATTCCACTCACCCTGCATTCCCCAAAGTCTTCCGAGAAAAAAGGCACCTCACTTGAGTGAGTAGGCTTAGTGCCTGCGACAGGAAACGGCCCATAACGCAACGTGTACACACCACATTTTCACTGTGAAAAAGGACCCTTTTTTTGCAAAGTGCCTAGCTGTAGATTTTGAACCCTAGCTCTACCGGCACCTAGGGAAACCTAGCAAAGCTATACATTTTTGAAAACTAGACACCTAGGGGAATCCAGGATGGGGTGAGTTGTCTGGCTCTCACCAGGTTCTGTTACCCAGAATCCCTTGCAAACCTCAAACTTTGTCAAAAAAAACACATTTTCCTCACATTTCTGTGATGGAAAGTTCTGGAATCTGCGTGGATCGACAAAATTCCACCCACCCCGCATTCCCCAAAGTCTTCCAAGAAACATGGTACCTCACTTGTGTGGGTAGGCTTAGTGCCCGCGACAGGAAACGGCCCAAAACGCAAAGTGGACACACCACATTTTCACAGTTAAAACGAACCCTTTTTTTGCAAAGTGCCTATCTGTAGATTTTGAACCATAGCTCTGTCGGCACCTAGGGAAACCAAGCAAACATATACATTTTTGAAAACTAGACACCCAGCAGAATCCAGGATAGGGTGACTTGTCTGGCTTTCACCAGGTTGTTCTGTTACCCAGAATCCCTTGCAAACCTCAAACTTGGTAAAAAGAAAACACATTTCCTCACATTTCTGTGGTGGAAAGTTCTGGAATCTGCGTGGATCCACAAAATTCCACCCACCCTGCATTCCCCAAAGTCTTCCGAGAAAAAAGGTACCTCGCTTGTGTGGGTAGGCCTAGTGCCCATGACAGGAAATGGCCCAAAACTTAACGTGGACACACCACATTTTCACAGTGAAAAAGTACCCTTTTTTTGCAAAGTGCCTAGCTATAGATTTTGAACCATAGCTCTGCCGGCACCTAGGGAAACCTAGCAAACCTATACAGTTTTTAAAACTAGACACCCAGGGGAATCCAGGGTGGGGTGACTTGTCTGGCTGTCCCCAGGTTCTGTTACCCAGAATCCCTTGCAAACCTCAAACTTTGTAAAAAAAAACACATTTTCCTGACATTTCTGTGGTAGAAAGTTCTGGAATCTGCGTGGATCCACAAAATTGCACCCACCCGCATTTCCCAAAGTCTTCTGAGAAAAATGATACCTCACTTGTGTGGGTAGGCCTACTGCCCGCAACAGGAAACAGGCCAAAACGCAACGTGGACACACCACATTTTCACTGTGAAAACTGACCCTCTTTTTGCAAAGTGCCTAGCTGTAGATTTTGAACCCTAGCTCTACCGGCACCCAAGGAAACCTAGAAAACCTAAACATTTTTCGAAACTAGACACCTAGGGGAATCCAGGATGGGGTGACTTGTCTGGCTCTCACCAGGTACTCTTACCCAGAATCCCTTGCAAACCTCAAACTTTGTAAAAAAAAACAAATATTCCTCACATTTCTGTGATGGAAAGTTCTGGAATCTGCATGGATCCACAAAATTCCACCCACCCCGCATTCCCCAAAGTCTTCCAAGAAACATGGTACCTCACTTGTGTGGGTAGGCTTAGCGCCCGCGACAGGAAACGGCCCAAAACTTAACGTGGACACACCACATTTTCACAGTGATAACGGACCCTTTTTTGCAAAGTGCCTATCTGTAGATTTTGAACCATAGCTCTGCCGACACCTAGGGAAACCTAGGAAACCTATACATTTTTGAAAACTAGACTCCCAGGGGAATCCAGGACGGGGTGACTTGTAAGGGCTCTCACCAGATTCTGTTACCCAGAATCCCTTGCAAACCTCAAACTTTGTAAAAAAAAAAAACATTTTCCTCACATTTCTGTGGTGGAAAGTTCTGGAATCTGCATGGACCCACAAAATTCCACCCAACCCGCATTCCCCAAAGTCTTCCAAGAAAAATGGTCCCTCACTTGTGTGGGTAGGCTTAGCGCCCGCGACAGGAAGCGGCCCAAAACTTAACGTGGACACACCACATTTTCACAGTGAAAACGGACCCTTTTTTTGCAAAGTGCCTAGCTGTAGATTTTGAACCCTAGCTCTGCCGGCACCTAGGAAAACCTAGCAAACCTATACAGTTTTTGAAAACTAGACACCCAGGGGAATCCAGGATGAGGTGACTTGTCTGGCTCTCACCAGGTTCTGTTACCCAGAATCCCTTGCAAACCTCAAACTTTGTAAAAAAAAACACATTTTCCTGACATTTCTGTGGTAGAAAGTTCTGAAATCTGCGTGGATTCACAAAATTCCACCCACCCTGCATTCCCCAAAGTCTTCCTAGAAAAAAGGTACTTCACTTGTGTGGGTAGGCCTAGTGCTCGTGACAGGAAACGGCCCATAATGCAACGTGGACACACCACATTTTCACTGTAAAAACTGACCCTCTTTTTGCAAAGTGCCTAGCTGTAGATTTTGAACCCTAGCTCTGCCAAGGAAACCTAGAAAACCTATACATTTTTGGAAACTAGACACCTAGGGGAATCCAAGATGGGGTGACTTGTATGGCTCCCACCAGGTTCTCTTACCCAGAATCCCTTGCAAACCTCAAACTTTGTAAAAAAAAAAAAACATTTTCCTGACATTTTTGTGGTAGAAAGTTCTGGAATCTGCGTAAATCCACAAAATTGCACCCACCCGCATTTCCCAAAGTCTTCTGAGAAAAATGATACCTCACTTGTGTGGGTAGGCCTAGTGCCCGCGACAGGAAATGGTTCAAAACGCAACGTGGACACACCACATTTTCACAGTGAAAACGTGCCCTGTTTTTGCAAAGTGCCTAACTGTAGATTTTGAACCCTAACTCTGCCGGCACCTAGGGAAACCTAGCAAACCTATATATTTTTGAAAACTAGACACCCAGGGGAATCCAGGATGGGTTGACTTGACTGGCTCTCTCCAGGTTCTGTTACCCAGAATTCCTTGCAAACCTCGAACTTTGTCTAAAAAACCACAGTTTCCTCACATTTCTGTGCTGGAAAGTTCTGGAATCTGCGTGGATCAAAAAAATCCTCCCACCTCGCGTTCCCCAAAGTATTCTGAGAAAAATGGTACCTCACTTGTGTGGGTAGGCCTAGTACCCGTGACAGGAAACGGCCCAAAACGCAACATGGACACACCACATTTTCACACTGAAAACAGACCCTTTTTTGCAAAGTGCCTAGCTGTAGATTTTGAACCCTAGCTCTGCGGCACCTATGGAAACCTAGCAAACCTATACATTTTTGAAAACTAGACACAAAGGGAATCGAGGATAGGGTGACTTGTCTGGCTTTCACCGGGTTCTGTTACCCAGAATCCCTTGCAAACCTCAAACTTTGTGAAACAAAAACCATTTTCCTCACATTTCTGTGATGGAAAGTTCTGGAATCTGCATGGATCCCAAAAATTCCACACACCCCGCATTCCCCAAAGTCTTCTGAGAAAAATGGTACCTCACTTGTGTGGGTAGACCTAGTGCCCGCGAGAGGAAACGGCCCAAAATGCAACGTGGACACACCACATTTTCACAGTGATAACGGACCCTTTTTTTGCAAAGTGCCTTGCTGTATATTTTGAACCCTAGCTCTGCCGGCACCTAGGAAAACCTAGCAAACCTATACAGTTTTTGAAAACTAGACACCCAGGGGAATCCAGGATGAGGTGACTTGTCTGGCTCTCACTAGGTTCTGTTACCCAGAATCCCTTGCAAACCTCAAACTTTGTAAAAAAAAAACACATTTTCCTGACATTTCTGTGGTAGAAAGTTCTGGAATCTGCGTGGATCCACAAAATTGCACCCACCCGCATTTCCCAAAGTCTTCTGAGAAAAATGATACCTCACTTGTGTGGGTTGGCCTACTGCCCGCAACAGGAAACAGGCCAAAACGCAACGTGGACACACCACATTTTCACAGTGAAAACTGACCCTTTTTTTGCAAAGTGCCTAGCTGTAGATTTTGAACTGTAGCTCTGCCGGCACCTAGGAAAACCTAGCAAACCTATACATTTTTGGAAACTAGACACCCAGGAAATCCAGGATGGGGTGACTTGTCTGGCTCTCACTAGGTTCTGTTACCCAGAATCCCTTGCAAACCTCAAACTTTGTAAAAAAAAACAAATTTCCTCACATTTCTGTGGTGGAAAGTTCTGGAATCTGTGTGGATCCACAAAATTCCACCCACCCTGCATTCCCCAAAGTCTTCCGAGAACAACGGTACCTCACTTGTGTGGGTAGGCCTAGTGCCCGTGACAGGAAACGGCCAACAACGCAACGTGGACACACCACATTTTCACTGTGAAAACTGACCCTTTTGTGCCTAGCTGTAGATTTTGAACCCTAGCTCTACCGGCACCCAAGGAAACCTAGAAAACCTATACATTTTTGATAACTAGACACCTAGGGGAATCCAGGATGGGGTGACTTGTCTGGCTCTCACCAGGTTCTCTTACCCAGCATCCCTTGCAAACCTCAAACTTTGTCAAAAAAACAAATTTTCCTCACATTTCTGTGATGGAAAGTTCTGGAATCTGCGTGGATCCACAAAATTCCACCCACCCCGCATTCCCCAAAGTCTTCCAAGAAAAATGGTACCTCAATTGTGTGGGTAGGCTTAGTACCCGCAACAGGAAACGGCCCAAAACGCAACAAGGACACACCACATTTTCAAAGTGAAAACGGACCCTTTTTTGCAAAGTGCCTATCTCTAGATTTTGAACCATAGGTCTGCCGGCACCTAGGGAAACCTAGGAAACCTATACATTTTTGAAACTAGACACCCAGGGGAATCCAGGACGGGGTGACTTGTCCGGCTCTCACCAGATTCTGTTACCCAGAATCCCTTGCAAACCTCAAACTTTGTAAAAAAAAAAAAACATTTTCCTCACATTTCTGTGGTGGAAAGTTCTGGAATCTGCATGGACCCACAAAATTCCACCCACCCCGCATTCCCCAAAGTCTTCCAAGAAAAATGGTACCTCACTTGTGTGGGTAGGCTTAGCGCCCGCGACAGGAAACGGCCCAAAACTTAACGTGGACACACCACATTTTCACAGTGAAAACGGACCCTTTTTTTGCAAAGTGCCTAGCTGTAGATTTTGAACCCTAGCTCTGCCGGCACCTAGGAAAACCTAGCAAACCTATACAGTTTTTGAAAACTAGACACCCAGGGGAATCCAGGATGAGGTGACTTGTCTGTCTCTCACCAGGTTCTGTTACCCAGAATCCCTTGCAAACCTCAAACTTTGTAAAAAAAAAAAAACATTTTCCTGACATTTCAGTGGTAGAAAGTTCTAGAATCTGCGTGGATCCACAAAATTGCACCCACCCGCATTTCCCAAAGTCTTCTGAGAAAAATGATACCTCACTTGTGTGGGTAGGCCTACTGCCCGCAACAGGAAACAGGCCAAAACGCAACGTGGACACACCACATTTTCACAGTGAAAACTGACCCTTTTTTTGCAAAGTGCCTAGCTGTAGATTTTGAACTGTAGCTCAGCCAGCACCTAGGGAAACATTTTTGGAAACTAGACACCCAGGGGAATCCAGGATGGGGTGACTTGTCTGGCTCTCACCAGGTTCTGTGACCCAGAATCCCTTGCAAACCTCGACCCTTTGTAACAAAAAACACATTTTCCTGACATTTCTGTGGTAGAAAGTTATGGAATCTGCGTGGATCCACAAAATTCCACCCACCCTGCATTCCCCAAAGTCTTCTGAGAAAAAAGGTACCTCACTTGTGTGGGTAGGCCTAATGCCCGTGACAGGAAACGGCCCATAACGCAACGTGGACACACCACATATTCACTGTGAAAACTGACCCTCTTTTTGCAAAGTGCCTAGCTGTAGATTTTGAACCCTAGCTCTGCCAAGGAAACCTAGAAAACCTATACATTTTTGGAAACTAGACACCTAGGGGAATCCAGGATGGGGTGACTTGTCTGGCTCTCACCAGGTTCTCTTACCCAGAATCCCTTGCAAACCTCAAACTTTGTCAAAAAAAACAAATTTTCCTCACATTTCTGTGATGGAAAGTTCTGGAATCTGCATGGACCCACAAAATTCCACCCACCCCGCATTCCCCAAAGTCTTCCAAGAAAAATGGTACCTCACTTGTGTGGGTAGGCTTAGCGCCCGCGACAGGAAACGGCCCAAAACTTAACGTGGACACACCACATTTTCACAGTGAAAACGGACCCTTTTTTTGCAAAGTGCCTAGCTGTAGATTTTGAACGCTAGCTCTGCCGGCACCTAGGAAAACCTAGCAAACCTATACAGTTTTTGAAAACTATTCACCCAGGGGAATCCAGGATGAGGTGACTTGTCTGGCTCTCACCAGGTTCTGTTACCCAGAATCCCTTGCAAACCTCAAACTTTGTAAAAAAACAAAACATTTTCCTGACATTTCTGTGGTAGAAAGTTCTAGAATCTGCGTGGATCCACAAAATTGCACCCACCCGCATTTCCCAAAGTCTTCTGAGAAAAATGATACCTCACTTGTGTGGGTAGGCCTACTGCCCGCAACAGGAAACAGGCCAAAACGCAACGTGGACACACCACATTTTCACAGTGAAAACTGACCCTTTTTTTGCAAAGTGCCTAGCTGTAGATTTTGAACTGTAGCTCAGCCAGCACCTAGGGAAACATTTTTGGAAACTAGACACCCAGGGGAATCCAGGATGGGGTGACTTGTCTGGCTCTCACCAGGTTCTGTGACCCAGAATCCCTTGCAAACCTCAAACTTTGTAAAAAAAACCACATTTTCCTGACATTTCTGTGGTAGAAAGTTATGGAATCTGCGTGGATCCACAAAATTCCACCCACCCTCCATTCCCCAAAGTCTTCCGAGAAAAAAGGTACCTCACTTGTGTGGGTAGGCCTAATGCCCGTGACAGGAAACGGCCCATAACGCAACGTGGACACACCACATTTTCACTGTGAAAACTGACCCTCTTTTTGCAAAGTGCCTAGCTGTAGATTTTAAACCCTAGCTCTGCCAAGGAAACCTAGAAAACCTATACATTTTTGGAAACTAGACACCTAGGGGAATCCAGGATGGGGTGACTTGTCTGGCTCTCACCAGGTTCTCTTACCCAGCATCCCTTGCAAACCTCAAACTTTGTCAAAAAAAACAAATTTTCCTCACATTTCTGTGATGGAAAGTTCTGGAATCTGCGTGGATCGACAAAATTCCACCCACCCCGCATTCCCCAAAGTCTTCCAAGAAACATGGTACCTCACTTGTGTGGGTAGGCTTAGTGCCCGCGACAGGAAACGGCCCAAAACGCAAAGTGGACACACCACATTTTCACAGTTAAAACGAACCCTTTTTTTGCAAAGTGCCTATCTATAGATTTTGAACCATAGCTCTGCCGGCACATAGGGAAACCTAGCAAACCTATACATTTTTGAAAACTAGACACCTAGGGGAATCCAGGATGGGGTGAGTTGTCTGGCTCTCACCAGGTTCTGTTACCCAGAATCCCTTGCAAACCTCAAACTTTGTTAAAAAAAAAAACATTTTCCTGACATTTCTGTGGTGGAAAGTTCTGGAATCTGCGTGGACCCACAAAATTCCACCCACCCCGCTTTCCCCAAAGTCTTCCGAGAAAAATGGCACCTCACTTGAGTGAGTAGGCTTAGTGCCCGCGACAGGAAACGGCCCATAACGCAACGTGTACACACCACATTTTCACTGTGAAAAAGGACCCTTTTTTTGCAAAGTGCCTAGCTGTAGATTTTGAACCCTAGCTCTACCGGCACCTAGGGAAACCTAGCAAAGCTATACATTTTTGAAAACTAGACACCTAGGGGAATCCAGGATGGGGTGAGTTGTCTGGCTCTCACCAGGTTCTGTTACCCAGAATCCCTTGCAAACCTCAAACTTTGTAAAAAAAAAAACATTTTCCTGACATTTCTGTGGTGGAAAGTTCTGGAATCTGCGTGGACCCACAAAATTCCACCCACCCCGCTTTCCCCAAAGTCTTCCGAGAAAAATGGCACCTCACTTGAGTGAGTAGGCTTAGTGCCCGCGACAGGAAATGGCCCATAACGCAACGTGTACACACCACATTTTCACTGTGAAAAAGGACCCTTTTTTTGCAAAGTGCCTAGCGGTAGATTTTGAACCCTAGCTCTGCCTGCACCTAGGGAAACCTAGCAAACCTATACATTTTTGAAAACTAGACACCAAGGGGAATCCAGAATGTGTTGACTTGTCTGGGTTTCACCAGGTTGTTCTGTTACCCAGAATCCCTTGCAAACCTCAAACTTTGTAAAAAAAAACACATTTTCCTCTCATTTCTGTGGTGGAAAGTTCTGGAATCTGCGTGGACCCACAAAATTCCACCCACCCCGCATTCCCCAAAGTCTTCCGAGAAAAATGGTACCTCACTTGTGTGGGTAGGCTTAGTGCCCGCGACAAGAAACGGCCCAAAACGCAACATGGACACACCACATTTTCACAGTGAAAACTGACCCATTTTTGCAAAGTGCCTAGCTGTAGATTTCATTACAAGAACGGAGGCTACCATTATGCATTATTCTTCTAATGCAACTTCAAGCACAGCCATTTTAAAGTTACATCATAAAGCAAAGCTCTAGAATGTACAAATGTAACGTTGGCAACAGCAACTCAGAGATCTGCCTCTTTTAAATGCGGCTTCAAGACAGGTAAGTTGTTTTCTTCCTATGCTCTGTCATTGTACTGTTGTTTTCCTTTTTATCTGCTACCTTACTTGCATTATTCCCTTGTGACTGCTTTTTGCCTTCGTGCCTTTGCCTGTTGTCACTCTTTTCTCTGATATTGGTGACCATTTTCTTACCTTTTTACCCACTTTCCGAATTGCCATGTTAATATGCGACCTCACTCAGCCCTTATGTGCATTATGTTCCGTCCCATGATCTGTGCCACTCATGACCGGTGTCCGCATTTCACTTGGCTGCCCTCCGTGCCATTATGTAACACTCAAACGTTTCCCCACTCCTCTTCAATCTTGGCCTCACGGCCTTTTACCATCAGAGCCCCTCCGATCTTTTACCCACTCCTACCTCAGAAACGCCTCTCGCCTTTTCCCTTTCGCCGTGTGGTCCGGCCCTCTCGCTTACACTCGCGCATTCAGGGCGCGGCGCGGACGTGACTCGAAGCTCCAATTTACGGAGTGCGGACCGCGTCGCGCCCCCGTCGTGCCATCGGTTTTTTACCCTTTGCTGGTGCTCATTACTCATAAAAAAAAAAAAGGAATAAGGAGCAATGGCGGAAGTGAACCAAGGGCTCTCCTACATTTGAGGAAAGGCCCTTAGCAACCGCGCCTAAATGTTACGTATCTCATTGCTTAACTAGGCTTGACAAGGTTGCCTAGCAACGCGTACTTTCAACAGCTGTTCGCCCGACCGTTGGCAGCTCCATAGGTTTCTCTCCTCTCCTGGCTCTAATTTCGTACTTTCTTTCACCTTATTAGCAGTTTCCTGGTTCCATCCATTACCCATATTATTTTAGCCAATTTAGTGTCCCTTTGCAATCTCTGCCCACCATGTCTGATGCTGAGTCTTATGACTCTCAGACCCACGTTCCCGCTCCTAATACCAACGAGGAGCTCATTAAAAAATTAATACACAAGGAGTTACATTCCTGCATGAGGGAGACCATAAGCAAAATTGTTGCCGGAAAGAGGTCTCTTTCCGACCCCATTAACCCCTCTGCTCTCACACTGATGACCTTAACCAAAGTGGGGGTAAAAAAACTAAGGAAATGCAACAATTTAGAAAATGTGAGCACTATGGGAGGTCAGAGCACCTCGAATGTATTGGGAGGTTTACGCACCTCAACTGAAGGAGGACTAAGCTCCTCAAATAATACGGGAGGCCTACGTGCCCCAAAAAGACTACGTGCCCATAATGGCACATCTCACTTGGATGCCCTAAGCGGCTCACAATATCAAAGTGCTACTACGGATCCCCTCTTATCCAACGAAATGGATATCTCTAATGAGTCCTTAGACGAATACATTTTTGATCTTGATCAAACTGACAATGATTTCGACCTCGACCTCTTGGAAGAGGAGCTCCCCTCCTCCTCAAAGGAGATTATTTTTGACCCCCTTGGCGGGGAACTGTTCTCCCCTGACAATATACGGCACCCTAGAAGTTCCCAGTGGTGGCCCCAGAAACACGTGGCCAAGTTTATTAAGAGGTGGGTCAGGAACCCTCTTGAAAGAGAGCCAAGGAACATCCTGAAGACAGAATGCCCACGACCCGTTATTCAAGATAAATACTGCCTTACACCTAACTTATATCCTGAACTCATCAAGTTCTTATTCAAACTGGGCAGGGATCCCACGAAAGGTATGGAACGCTCCCTCAAAAACTGTCAGGATCGCATGCTTGACATGCTCGGCCATTATGCCGTATGATTGATTTAATTGAGGAGAGCTATATTAATGGTTCGCAACCCAACATTGACCTCTTGCGAGGATGGAGCCAGAGAACACTAATCCTCCTTGGTAATGCCAACGCTTCTCTAAATACTGAGAGAAGGAAAGTGGTTTTGTCCAAAATTGATCCCAAGCTTTGCGACATGGCAGAAAAGGAATCCTCATCTAACCCTAATGGCCTCCTCTTTGGGGAAGATATGATTAAAGGCTTGGGAAAGTACGTGGCAACCTTTACGGCTCTGGACAAAGCACAAGCTAACATCCGCCGAGTCTTCAACCAAAGTGTTTTAGCCAGGGCCGGCAGAAGGGGTCGTTCTGCCGGCCGCCTCTTCCAGAGACCCTTCTCAAGGCAAAGAGGTTTCGGTCGTCCATTCCAGCATAACCCTTCATTCTACCCTCAGCGAGGTCGATCCTCCTGCTCAAGAGGCTTCAGGGCCAGAGGCACCAACCCCTCCAACACCTCAAGTAAGTACCCTTCCTCTTCCTCCTTCCTCTTTAACACAGAGAGTAGGGGGTCGCCTAAAACATTTCCTACACATTTGGAAACAAATTACACACGATTCTTGGATTTTAGAGACTGTCCAGGGTTTCAGAATAGATTTCACGGAGAAACCCATTCAAGTTTTAACTCCCCAAGTGTTAAATTTGACACTAGAGCAACAATCTATTGTGGCAGAAGAGGTAAATTCGATGTTATTGAAGGGCGCGATCGTAGAAGTTCCTTGGGAACGCAAGAACTTCTTGAGCAATATTTTCCTAGTGGAAAAAAAGGACAAAGGATGGAGACCAGTAATAAACCTAAGAGAATTGAACAAATATCTCACCTACAATCACTTCAAGATGGAGGGTATCCATCTCCTCAGGGACATGCTCTTAGAAAAAGACTGGCTAGTGAAACTGGACTTAAAAGACGCCTACTTCACGATTCCAATGGCAGAGGAGTCTCAATCCTTCCTTCAATTTGCGTGGAACGACCACCTTTCACAGTTCCAAGCTCTTCCCTTTGGCCTATCTTCGGCCCCTTGGTGCTTCACCAAAGTAATGAAGGCCATTACCACGGTTTTGAGAGAAAGGGGTGTCCGCCTCATAATCTATTTAGACGACATACTTATCATGTCTCAAGACCATTCTCAAATTCTGAAAGACTGTGTTGGACTTGGACCTTTTTAGCAGTTCACCCCTAAACTTTTTTCTCAAACATATTTTTATTAGTTATGTTTTTTTTGTACAAATTATATCATATACCAAAACTATCAAATCACCCCTCACAGGGGGTCCTCAGGTGCCATGAGACTGTGAGCAGCAAATAACACTTACCGTTCTATACCTATCCCACCCCGATATTACTAGGTTGCTAATAAAACGATACAGTTCCTTATATTGACGGGGTGTGGGCAGGAACCATAAGTGATAGGCAGAGTGTCCGTATGTGTCCCATCTTTCTTTTGCGATGGGAGGAGCATTGACACCTACTGCCGAAGGCATCCAAACAATTCTTAGTTGTGTTTCAACATTTCCCCCAGGGGTGAAACGAAAAAGCCAACACAAAAAAGGAAAAAAAGGAAAAATAGAAACCCCCTCCGTCCCTCCCCCCTCCCCGACATTGCTGGCGACGAGGTACAACCCTCTAGTCTGACTATGGCCAAATAGTGCAGATCATAGTTGAAAAAGATGCAGAGCTCTAATAGACGACGGGCAAACAGCAGACGGTAGGCCTCGGGAAAGGAAGGCCACCAAAGAGCCCCATTTGAATTCAAAAATTTTAAAGTTATCTCGAAAGATTTCAGACATGCGTTCCAGGCTGAGAAGTTTCCACAATCTAGAGTGCCACAAGGATATCGCTGGCGCTTCCCTCTTTTTCCAGGCGGCCGCTAGGGTAACTTTCGCTGCGCCTATACAAAGCCACAAGATCGTTTTGTCTGCTCGTGTCTGATGTTCTAGAGCAGGATTGCGAAGACCTAAAAGAACCCCCTCTATAGTGGTTGGAATCGGGTACCCCAAGATCTCCTTAATGTGCGCAAGTATTTCCTCCCAGAAGGGCCGAATAGTCGGGCTATCCCACCAGATATGTTTAAAATCTCCCAATAACCCACACCCTCTCCAGCATCTATCAGAAGTGTTGGGAAAGATTCGCTTAAGTCTAGAGGGGTGGAGGTACCAGTCCATCATGGTTTTTAGGTGGGCTTCCCGGAGGTCAGAGGAGTGATTAAACCGTGTAATGTCTGTCCACAGGTGTTCCCATTCAATATCCGAGATAGGACGTTGTATAAGGTCGTCCCACATGGACATGTATCGTGGTCGTGGAGAAACTGTAGTGGTGATAAGAAATTTGTATATAAAGGAAATCACTCCCTTCATAGTCGTGGTCTTAGTAAGGAAGGATTCGAATTTAGTGAGGGGTCGGGTAGCTGCGTCGCGTATGTGCGGCGTGAGGGCCCAGTGCATCAGTTGGTTATAGTGATATCGTTCTCTGTTTCCCAAGTTATAGTCCCGCTGGCAATTGTCGAAGGTGAGCGGGTCATAGTTATGGAAAAGGTGAGTTAAAGCAAGACAGCCCCTCTCTCCAGGCAGTGAAAGGCCCCTCTTGGGTACCCGGTGGGAATGCTGGATTAAAGTGTAGTGGTGTAAACGGGGAGGGGAAAGAGGTCCATCTAGCGTCTCCCGCCAGTGTATCCCATATTTTCAGAGTGGTGCGCGTGGGCGTCGCTATGTAGGTGTTAGGGGGTCTATCTCTCTTAGGGCGCCAGATCAAGTCCCAGATGGTTCTCCCAGACACACTACGGTCCATGTGCAGCCAATGTTTATCGGATTCCCCCTTCGACCACTCGACCAAGACTCTTAGCTGCGCAGCCTTGTAATACAACTGGATGTCAGGGAGGCCTACTCCCCCCTCCGAACGAAGGCGACGTAGCATGGAAAAGGAGAAGCGGGCACGCCCCCCCTGCCATATAAACCGCAAGATCATAGTCTTGACTCGTCGGAAGAAGTCCCTGTCGAGCTCTATAGGTAGGGCCTGGAATAAATAGAGAAGCTTAGGGAGGAGTGACATTTTTACTGCATGAATCCGGCCCAGCCAGGATAAGAAGAGGGGCCTCCACTTTGTGAGTTCCACTTGGATGCGGTTGAGGATGGGCGGAAAGTTGGCCTCATATAACTGCTCGACCCTCGGCGTCAGCTGAACCCCTAGATACTGTATGGAAGAGGATGCCCATGCAAGAGGGGTAAGGGGTTGGAGCCTGTGGACCTCAGGTGGTGGCAAAGTGAGGTTAAGGATATTGGATTTGCTAAAATTTATTTTAAAGCCTGCAACTAATTCGTAACGCATCAATTCCTTCTGCAGGGCTGGGAGAGAGATGTCCAGTTCGGAGAGTGACAGGAGAACGTCGTCTGCGAACAGGGAGACTTTATGAGTTTCCCCAGCAAATGGAATACCCCGGATACTGGGATTACCTCTAAGTGCCATTGCCAGGGGCTCAATGCTAAGAGCGAAGAGTAAAGGTGAGAGGGGACACCCCTGTCTGGTGCCTCTGGAATGGAAAAAGGAGGCTGAGCTGACCCCGTTGACTATCACTCTGGAGCGAGGTTGTCGGTAATTGGCTTGAATCATAGTTAAAAATTTAGTTGAAAAACCGAATGCCTGGAGGGTGTGAAACAGGAACTCCCAATTAACACGATCGAAGGCTTTCTCTGCGTCTAGACCCACTAAAACGGCAGGGATCTTGCGCCTATTGGCCTTTTCAATGAGGTGTACAATTCTACGGGTGTTATCGTGGGTTTGGCGGCCCTTGATGAATCCGGACTAATCCGGGTGGATAAGGTCAGGCATAAGATCATTCAATCGTTTAGCTAGGATGGAGGAATACAATTTGGCATCTAGATTAAGAAAAGCAATAGGGCGATAGGAGGTACAATATTGGGGGTCTTTCCCGGGTTTAGGTATCACGGCGATCACTGCCTCAGTCATAGATACAGTAGGTTCCCCGGCTTCGGCCATCTTATTATAGAGACGCGTAAGGTAGGGGCAGATGTCTGGGGCGAAGGTCTTATAGAAAAGAGCGGTGTACCCATCCGGACCTGGGGCCTTATGGGGCTTAAGGGCTTGAATCGCTACATTGACTTCTTCATAGGTGAAGGGAGCAGAGAGTAGCTCGTTCCATTCGTTGGAGACCTGAGGTAGGGGCAACTCGCGGAGATAATCCCTTTGGTTGGCAACCTCCAGTTCCTCCCCCGTATATAGAGCATCATAGAAGGAGCCAAAGAGTTCGGCTTTGTCTTCCTCCTTGTGCGTGGCAACCCCATCAGGCCCCACCATGCCTCCTATGTATTCTTTCTCCCGTTTACCTCAAAGTTGTCTAGCTAAATGTTTGCCGATTTTATTGCTTTGGGAGTAAGATAAGTGGTGAAGTTTAAGGAGTGTAAACTCAGCTCTATTGTTATAAATGGCGCAGAGCTTACCGCGGAGAGCTGTCAGATGCCGGAGAGTCTGTCGAGTGGGGTTCAGTTTGTGGGCATTTTCAGCAGAGGATAGCTCCCGCTCTAGTTGTTCTCTTTCCCTTGTGCGTTGCTTGTTTAATGCCGCGTTAAGCACAATACACTTCCCTCGGAAAACTGCTTTGAGTGCGTCCCAGGTGATAAACTCCGATGTATCCTCTGGTTTATTAACCGCAAAAAAATCTTTAATCGTGTCTCTAAGTTGAGCACAGGAGTCTTTATCTCTTGTTAATGATGCCGGAAAGTACCACCTGGGCGCAGCCGGTGCGTCCCCGCGCCAGGCCAGACAGATGGAGAACAAACTATGATCGGACACGGAAAGAGGGAAGATTTTGGCGGCTTGAAGGGAACCCAGGAGGGACTGACTAATAAAAACGTAATCGATCCTGGAGTATGTGCGATGTACATGGGAATAAAAGGTATAATCCATTGTTTGTGGGTACATAGTACGCCAGGAGTCTAGTAAGCCTAAGTCCTGGATTCGTTGTTGAGTGTCAGCGGAAAAAGAGCCCAATTCAGAGCGCTGTGAGTGTGTGCTATCCATTTCCTTATGCCAAGTCAAATTGAAGTCTCCCATGAGTACTATCTGTCCCCACGCAAAGTCCAGCATTTTCCCCAGCAGTGTATGTAGGAACAAGGTCTGACCAGAGTTGGGCGCGTATAATGCTACAAAGCTGCACAACTTCCCTCTGAGACGGCCCTTCACCATTACCCAGCGGCCCTCCCTATCGTTAAGAACATCTAGGGGTTGAAATTGTATGGAGGAGCGAAACAATATTGCTACTCCCCTATGTTTCGTAAGTGCCGAAGAACGGTAGATCAAGGGGTATTGTTTGTGTCTGAAACGCGTGTCTTCGGTTCTAGCGAGATGTGTCTCCTGGATCCCCACCACATCCAGATGGTGATCGATAATATACTTCCACACTTTCTGGCGTTTTTGAGGGGAGTTAAGCCCCTTGACATTCCAGGTTCCTATTGTAACTGACATAGTGTCAGTAGTAGATGTGCAAACTCTGTAAAAGCCCCCTGAGTGTACTGCGACGACGCCATCTCCCTAAAAAGGTGTGTTGCTCATACATCAAAACCGTAGGAGTACATGTACCCCGGGACCCGCCAGAGCTACATGATAAAAAGCCGCCACCAAGTCCCCACCCCAACCCACCCCAAACCCCCACCCAAAAACCCAAACAGAATTAAAAAACATTTCCAATATTGAATAACAAAGTTCCGCCGGGAGCACGTGCCTCCCACGGAAACCAGGGGGAACAACGGGTCCGAGGTCCCCGTCCACGCCCACCCCGGCTACATAATCCTAAAAGGAAAACTTAACATTGTCTAGTGACGACTAGAAAACAGTGACATGCATATCCCTCCCACAATGAGAGTCCGCAGTGGCCATTAGCAAAGGAGGACAAGGCGCGCCAAGGAATGTAGCCCACCCTGGTGATGTCAACCCCTATACCTGCAAGGGAGATCACTCCTAGAGAGCGCCTACTTTCGCTCTGGACAAGTGTGGCAGAAAAGGGAAAGAGCCCCCAACCCAGAGGCATAGTTCTTACTGTGAGGAGGTGGCAGTCCGTAATCGTTCGAGTCTCTCCTCAGCCAGTCGGGGACTCCAATAGGCCGGACCCCCGGAAGTCCTGGTGTAGGCGCTCATTGCATGCAACCTGAGAGTGTCATTGAAGGCTGTGTTCCGTCCTAGCCCCCGCCCAGCGCCTAGGAGTTTAATCAATGAACAGCAAGAAGCGCAGAGGGCCAGGACCCCCGGTGAGGTCAGGAGAACAGCAGACCCTAGATCCAGAGGAGGGCCTAAACCAGTCATCGTCGGCCCCTGCGCGTGCCTGCCGACCATCCAAAAGCCGTTGACGATCCTCGTGATGGAGCTCCATTTTTATCTGATGTGGCGTCCGGTTCGTCCAGCGAGAGACCCAAGAGCTCCTGACCCTCCTTCAAGTCGGTGATGTGGTGGCGTTTGTTTTTATAATCGAAGCTTAGTCCAAATGGATAAGTCCACCTGTACCGAATGTGGTCCTCGCGTAGCTTAGTAGTAATGCCTCTAAACGTTTGTCTCCGTGCCAACGTTGCCGGAGCTAAGTCTTGGTAGATGGAGCACGGAAAATTTTGAAATGCAACGGAGCTCTTTGCCCTGGCCGCCTGGAGGACTGCTTCCTTCACTTTGAAAGAATGAAATTTCGCTAAGACATCGCGTGGTCTTCTCTTCTCACCAGGCTGTGTGATGCCCACACGGTGTACCCTGTCCAGTTTAATTTTAAGTGTCTGGGGAGCCAAAATCTCTGCGAACAGGCCCTCCACGAATGCTGCCAGATCATGCCCCTCCGCACCCTCCTCAAGGTCTCTAATGCGTACATTCTCTCTTCGAGACCGATTCTTTAGGTCCTCCGACTTGAGTAGAGATTGGTGGAGCTGTTCCTGAAGTTGGCGGACATCCCCCCTCAGCTCTGACGTTAGTCGTTCCTGCTCCTGAGAGTGTGTCTCCAGGTCGAGAACCCTAGTGCCCACGGAGTCTACATCTTGTTGTAGGGAGGTCAGCCGGTCTGTAAGATCTGCCCGTAGTTGGTCTATGGAGGTGGTAATATCCTGGCTCAGGTCCTTGCGGAGATCCGCTTTGAAGTCCTTGAACATATCCGCCATATCCGCCTTCGTAAGAGCCATCGTTGTGGTTTCTGCGTCTCCTCGCAGCGTCGGGCGCTTATCCGAGGGAAGGAAAAAGTCTGAGACTTTACCCGGCTGCTTACTCGTCGTCCTCCTCAGATCCTTCTTTGGCGGCATAGGGCGCGGACCAAGCAGGCCCCGTGCAGCTGTCCGAGGGGACGAAGCTGTAGTCGCAGCGCTCCCTAGCACCGGTGAGTGAAATTGAGAATGGAGGTAGAGAGAGGGCTGCCAGGGTCCCAGACAAGGGTTCTGTGAGGAGAAGCACGCTCCCTCAATCCGAAGTGCCTCCCATAGCGTAGGTCATAGCTAGTTGGCGCCAGCAAGGCCTGTTGAGATGCAACCTGTGTCAAAGGACCAGGGAGGGGTGCCGTAGACTGTGGCCCGCCGGCCGCCGGCGTCGCGGTGTGAAGAGGCTGGGATCTCCCAGGGCGCAATCACCTCAGCGCCATCTGTGCTGCCAGGGTCGGGTCAGACTCATAGGTGGATCCGGTGACACTGCAGGGCCCCGAGGGGCAATTCGGCGGGGTGAGCCGCCCCAGACCAGAGGGTGACCAGGAGGCAGACTGGCGATGTGGGGGAAGACCGCTATCTGTGTAGGGAGCCAGGCCAGGTCAGGATGAGTCGAGTGTGGCACCACTCGCCGTTCGAAGAGCGCCGACGGCCGCCATCTTAGGGTCAGGCATTCGTCCAATGCCTTGTCGCGAGGGTAGGGGCCTTCCACCAAAGCAGGAGTCAGTCCTGTGCTTCCCAGACCAGAAGAGTCAGTGAGGGGACCCGCGATGCAGCAGCATGGCAGCAGTCCTACCTCTCGGGGGCCGCCTCAGTCCGCAGCATCTCCCGCACGACTCCGGCCACCATTTTGCGCTCCGTCAGCCTCCGCCGAGGACAGCAGGCGTCTCCCTTGTCCCAGGGACGGCCAAAGCTGCTCCACCGGTGCCTCAGACACTCCGCTTCAGGGAGGGAGCAATGTCAGCCCGGTAGAAGCCATGTAGCCGTCTAGAGCTGAGCCGGATCAGCGCGTGGACCGGGAGCCGAGACGAGCTACGTCCGCTCGGCCATCTTGCCCGGCCACGCCCCACCCCTAAACTTTTTGCCTTGTCTGTAACCTGGTGTTGGTGATTTTAGGCCTCTGAGCACTTTCGCACTGTGGTCCAGTGGAAAGTGCGTGCGCTCTCTGTGTGCTTGTGGTGAGATTGGCCTGCCCTCCCATAGGAATGCATGGGGGATAAGTGTGTCCATGGTAATTCCTGGTATGAGAGGAGCAGTGTGGTCAAGTCTGGTATGTATGAATTTGTGAGAATAAATGCTGCGCAATGGTGTGCGCAGATTTATTGTGACTGGTGTAGAAATGCCACTTTTGGAAGTTGGCATTTTATGTGTGCTCTGTGTCTGCCTGCCTGATGTGAATTGCATGTCTGGCTTGTGAGTGACAGGGTTTGGGAGGTGTGTGTGGCTCCAGTAGGGGCAGGGTGAGTCAGCGCAGGGCTGAATAGGGAGATCTGCATGTAGATGGGAGGTAGGAGTTGCACCTGGGACCTGAATAGGACTGTGCCTTCCCTCCACAATGCTGGCTCCGCCCCCTGTGGTGCGTCTAATCACTGAGCCCCCACCTGACAAAGGAGAGAGGAGCTGAGCAAAACAAAGTGCTCCAAAGCTCCCCCAAACCAGTTGCGTCTGGTTTATCCCCAAGCCCTGTGCTGTGACACAAAGGGATTTAGGGTATAAAAATAGGGGCTGTGACCCCAGAAAGATGTTAAGTTCTTGGGTTTTTGGTGCTGTTCCTGAGTTGCTGGGGGCCCAGGAGGAGCCGCCAGGGGGGCTTGCCTCCCTGCTGGAGGACCCTGTGTGCTGGCCTCCCTGGGCCCAGCTATGCCCCCTGAACCTTGAGGACTGTGATTCCTGCCTGCTGGATTCCTGGTGGGACATCAAGCGCCTCCTGAGCGCTATATTTAAATTTCCAGGAGAGAGGAGCATCTGTGGTTTCGTCTGGCAGCGCTGGGCTGCGAGGGCGTTGGGAGGGAATCCCGACATGGGGATTCCCCCGCCCTGCTGCTGATCGAAGCGGGAGCCCACCCCGCTGCTTTATGCCTCTAGAGTGCGGGAGCCTACCCCGCGTTATGCCGGTAAGGCGGGAGCCCACCCCACGCTTTTCCAAGGGAGCAGGAGCCCACCCCGCACTTCGCCAGGAAGAGGAGCCGCCGAAAAAGTACTGCCGCGGCCCGGAAGCCGGGCGAGGAGCGCCTGACTCGGGGTGTGGCCAGAAGTGAAGGGCTGCGCAAGAGGAAGACAGGCAGACCTTTCTGCCTGGAAGTGGGCGGGGCCCCGTGCTTGTGGGAGCCCCGCGTAGCGACGGCGACTGTTGCAGGAGGGAGACGGGGCCTTGTGATGGCTCTCCCCCTGCACGTAGATGTGCAAAGAGGAGCCCCGAGAGGAGGGGCTCGAACGGAGCCTCGCGGACTCCCCACGCAGGGCGACAGTTCTCTCTGACCGGAGAAGGGGAGGAAGGCCTGCGGAGATCACCGGTGAGAGAGGAGAACCGGAGAAGTGAGGAGAAGGCCACCCGGAAGACAGCCAGAGGAGGACGAGGCCCCCGGGTGCCGGTGGGGGCCCCGTGGTTCTGACTGCTGGCCTGAAGGAGTCCCGAGGAAGAGGAGTGCCCGCCCAGCAGACCCCGGTGAGTGGGGGCTGCCTTTCCAGTATTTTCCAGCAGGAGAAGAGCCCGGTGAGTGGGGCTCCACTTGAGTGTTGTTTGCGTTGGTCCCAGGGGGAGCCCGGTAACGGGGGCTCTTGAGGCACAGTGAGTGCCAGCGCCGTTTTTCCTGTGGAGGGCAGTTGGCAAGTTAGAGTCCTGGAGTGGGGCTCTCAGGGCACTGGGTGCCAGGGCTCATTTTTCTTCAGCTGCCCCGCCGTAGCGGGCAGCTGCAACGTTGGGGACCAGTTCTTCCCCAGTGCTGGGGCCAGTTTCCTTAGTGGCGCCGCCGTAGCGGGCCACTGCAACGAGGGGGCATATTTATTTAGAGAGCCCCAGAGGGGGGCTCGTGAGGCACAATGGTGCCAGTGCTAAGTTTGTTCGCCCAGCTGCCCTACGAGCGCGCAGGCAGCTGCAACGTTTGGGCACCATTGAGTTTTAGAGTCCTAGTGGAGGACTTAGGGCACAGGAGTGCCCCTGCCTACAGTTTGCACAGCTGACCAGCAAGTAGTGTGCAGCTGCAACGTTTAGGTTTGCGCAGAGTGCGCACCCTTGACTTTCCGCTGCCTTGGCAGCGTGCCCTGACATTGGGACATTGGGCATTTGAGCCCCTGTGGAAGGCCAGTTGGCCTGGGGGCAGGTTGGGGACATGGGTAGAGCGCCAGGCTCTACAGGATGGCGTAATGTATTTATGCCTACTCTGAATGTTGCCAAGAATGATTTAGGCCCATTGCGTAATGTGTTTATGCTAATGAGGTTTGGGCCTAATGTGGGTTTATGTCTAATGCTAATAGTATAATGCTGAGGTCATTATAGTACCAGTAGTTACTGGTTGTGTTTTATATTTGCATTTACTTACCTGTTCTGATGGTTCTGACCGTGGCCCGATTGGCCTGGTCCTGTATATAATTCCCCTGTGAATATTGCCCGTGCCAGTTGGCACAGTGTAAATAAGTGATTACGTTTCTAATGTGTTTTATGATAATACAAAGGCTATTTTATTATATAACCTTGTGCAGAGTTCCTTTTGTAGTGTGCCTAGTGTGTTGCTGCTGTGTGTGTGTGTTGTGCAAACGCTTTACACATTGCCTCCGGGATAGGCCTGACTGCTCGTGCCAAGCAACCAAGGCGGTGAGCAGGGGTTATCTTGGGTGTGTAACTCCCTTGCCCTGACTAGAGTGGTGGTTTCTGCCTGGCTTTGACGCAAGCCTTAGCCAACCAGAAATCCCATTTCTAACATTGGTTGTCAGCGGTGAGGATAGGACTTGCGTTTGCACAGTATCACAGCGACAACTGGTTGCACTACAAACTCTGCATTTAGATAATCACATGTTTGGGGATTATTTTTACTGATTTTATTTTTCTCCTCAAGAATGTCATTTTTAAATGGTGTTTTCTGCGCTTTTATGTTTGGTGGCAGAAGAGAGAAAATGACAGGGCGGGACGCCAGTAGGTGGGTAGGTTCCCATAGCTAGGGAGTCCCTTGCTGGGTCCAGTGCCCAATCCCTTTTCGTGTCCCCAGAGGTGTGGGTGGATAGGAGGAAAGAAAGGGAGTGTGGAGGAGAAAAAGTTAGCTCTGGAGGGTAGTTTATCCCCTGAGCTCAGTTGAGTTGTCTAGATTCACCGGTAAGGGTGGGATCCAGTGGTGGCAGCAATAATGTGTCCAGTGCAGGAAGTCCCAGTCCCAGTTCCCAGAGTATGGTACCTGGTGCTCAGTAAGAGGGATACAGGTTGAGATTCAGGGGCAGTGAGGAACTGTCTCACCAGTCTGGGGGGGGGCGTGTCTGGATGATTGGTGTGTTGCACTGGACGAGTGGGTGTGAGTTCTTTTGGTGATAAGGAGCTTGCACGGGAGGTGGACCTCTGGCTGTGTGTTAGAGGTCCTGCAGAGGCATTGGGGAGTGATTCCAAAAGTAGTGGCTTGGGTATCTTCCGGGCCTGTGTGGTGGAAGAGGTTCAGTGTAGCCCAGCTAGGTCCCAGTGGAATGGGAGGTGTGGAGGGGCTCACGTCCGGTCTCAGTGGAGACGGAGTGAGTGTGGGACGGTGTGTCCCATGGTGGCCCGAAACCCCGTCTCAGGGCCTGGAGGGTTCCCTAGGGGAGCGCCAGGTCGGGGTCCTAGGCTGTACTTGTAGGTCATTTGAGGAGGATCTTCCAGTGTCTAGAGGACATGGAGTGTCTGTAACTAGAGCTCCAGCGGTCCTGGTGTCTGGCGGTACCGCTCCAGTTGGGAGGGTGCAGAGGTCCAGAGTGAGGGGTGAGAGGGGGATGTGTTCCCCAGTGGGAGAACTAGTGGGTCAGGGACCAGCCATAAGGGCTGAGTCTCCTAGAAGTGACCATGGTGACACCACTTCTGTCCTGGGGGATCTTTGCGCACTGTCAGGTGGACAGGGGTTGGGAGATCTGGCCAGGCAGACTATCACGCAACCCGTGAGTCGTGTTACCCTCAGGGGGGGTGCTGTGTGCGCCCCCAGAAGTCCTGGCGTACCAGGCAAAGTGCTCAGCCATGGGGTTTAGCTCCAAGGTTGGGGAGGCCAGGTTCAGGTTTGGCCTGACCTGGAGGGGAGGATGACTGTAAACAGTATCCTGACCGGTTTCCAGAGGTACCACTCCAGTTGGGAGGGTGCGAACTCAGGAGAGGGGTGCAGAGGGAGGGAGTCCTCGCCTCTGACCCTGGTGCAACCTAAGGGTTTAGACCCTAGGTTGGGAGATTAGGAAACTTCCAGGTCAAGAAGGAATCTCTGCCAAAGTGGATCAGCTGAAGAGACTGAGGAGACTGCCCTTGCTGTATGTTCTGGGGCTCACCTGCAGTTTGTTGTTTCCACTGAGGAAGAGGAAAGGGGACTTTGCTGTGTGCTGTGTCCCCCCACCTGCTTGAAGAGGGACTTTGCTGTGTGCTGTGTACCTCCGAAGTGAAATAGTTTCTATGGTCCTGAGTGAGCTGTCCTCCTGTTAGAAGTTTCAGTTGGGAGGAGAGTGTGTCGCTGATACGCCGCTGGCGTGTGCTCTGTCTAGCCTGGGACATACTGAGACTCCCCCTGGGATCATGGAACTGAAGGGTACCGGACTCTGGAAGGGGGTGCAGAGGGAGGGAGTCCTCGCCTCTGACCCCGGTGCAGCCGGTGAATGTAGATCCCAGGTGGTAGACCAGTTGATGGAGAGAGGTCCTGAACTGGTGGGAGAGTTGTGTATTATCATAAAAGACATTAGAAACGTAATCACATATTTACACTGTGCCAACTGGCACGGGCAATATTCACAGGGGAATTATATACAGGACCAGGCCAATCGGGCCACAGTCAGAACCATCAGGACAGGTAAGTAAATGCAAATATAAAACACAACCAGTAACTACTGATACTATAATGACCTCAGCATTATACTATTAGCATTAGACATAAACCCACATTAGGCCCAAACCTCATTAGCATAAACACATTACGCAATGGGCCTCACCTGCATAAACACATTATGCAATAACCTCATAAGCATAAACACATTACGCAAATAGGCACTACCTCAAGACATCGTAACACAACATTAGGCATAACCACATTAGGCCCAAACCTCATTAGCATAAACACATTACGCAATGGGCCTAAATCACTCTTGGCAACATTCAGAGTAGGCATAAATACATTACGCCATCCTGTAGAGCCTGGCGCTCTAACCATGTCCCCAACCTGCCCCCAGGCCAACTGGCCTTCCACAGGGGCTCAAATGCCCAATGTCCAGAATGTCAAGGCGCTAAGCTGCCACTGCAGCGAAAACAGAAAGTGCGCAATGCACGGGCACCACTGTGCCTCCTGAGTCCCCTCCTGGGACTCCTCAATGTGCCCTGGCCTAAACGTAGCAGCTGCCCACTAATTGCTGGGCAGCTGTGGAACAAAACGGGGGCCTGGGCACTCACTGTGCCCTCTGTGGCCCTACTCTAGGGCCCTTAGCACGAATTGCCCCCTCGGTGCAGCTGCCCTCTGCCAGGCGGGGCAGCTGTAAAAAGAACAAAGAAGAATTTAGGTATGGGCACCTCTGGCCCTCGGGACCCCCACTGGGGCCCTTAAACAAATACGGCCACTTCGTTGCAGTGGCCCGCTACTGCGGCGCCACTGTGGAAACTGGCCCCAGCACTAGGGGAGAACTGGTCCCTAACGTTGCAGCTGCCCTCTGTCAAGCGGGGCAGCTGAAGAAAAATTAGCCCTGGCACGCAGTGCCCTGAGAGCCCCACTCTGGGACTCTAACTTGCCAACTGCCCCCAACAGGAAATCAGCGCTGGAAGCTCTACTCATCGGGCTCCTTCCAGTGCACTTCCGGGCCCCTGCGAGTCCCTCGCGTCGGGACCCTAATCATCACAGTGCCCCCTTCCCCGGCTAGGGACGATCTGGACAGCCCTCCTTGGTTTGACTTCTTCGGCGCAGCGACGACGTCCCGCTGGACGGCTCCCTTTGCAGCAGCGCGGCCTCGTGGATGCGTCCCGGTTGCTAGGCAACGTCCTGCAACCGCCGATCGCGGCACTGTTCCTTCTCCCTCCGGGGATGATTAACGAAAGTAGAACGCGGGGTGGGCTCCCGCTAAGGCACACAACGCGGGGTGGGCACCCGCCATCATTAATACTCACAAATCGGGGTGGGCTCCCGCCTCGATCGGCAAAATGCGGGGTGGGCACCCGCTGCCAAAGATGAGCGCATAAGCGGGGTGGGCACCCGCCAGCAATCACAAAATGCGGGGTGGGCTCCCGCCATCCCCCAGCAGCTCGGGGGAATCCCTACACCGGGATTCCCTCTAGATCATCACGCAGCCCAGCGCTGCAGACACCGCTTCCTTTCCTCCGCTTAGCAAAATCAAAATATAGCGCTCACGAGGCGCTAGAAGCCAGCCAAAAGTCCAAGGGGATGGAAAAGACGAAAAAGGGGTCCCAAAAGTCCTTTCAGGCATCAAGGGGCAATGCAGGGCCCAGGGAGGCAAGCCCTCATGGCAGCCCCCCCTGGGCCCCAGCAGCAGCACGCCCCAGCTGCAACAGCACGCCAAGACTGAACTGCACAGGAACTGAACAATTTTCTGGGGTCACAGCCCCTATTTTTATACCCTAAATCCCTTTGTGTCACAGCACAGGGCTTGGGGATAAACCAGATGGAACTGGTTTGGGGGAGCTTTGGAGCACTTTGTTTTGCTCAGCTCCTCTCTCCTTTGTCAGGTGGGGGCTCAGTGATTAGATGCACCACAGGGGGCGGAGCCAGCATTGTGGAGGGAAGGCACAGTCTTATTCAGGTCCCAGGTGCAACTCCTCCCTCCCATCTACATGCAGATCTCCCTATTCAGCCCTGCGCTGACTCACCCTGCCCCTCCTGGAGCCACACACACCTCCCAGCTCCTGTCACTCACAAGCCAGACATGCAATTCACATCAGGCAGGCAGACACAGAGCACACATAAATGCCAACTTCTAAAAGTGGCATTTCTACACCAGTCCCAATAAATCTGCGCACACCATTGCGCAGCATTTATTCTCACAAATTCATACATACCAGACTTGACCACACTGCTCCTCTCATACCAGGAATTAACATGGACACACTTATCCCCCATGCATTCCTATGGGAGGGCAGGCCAATCTCACCACAAGCACACAGAGAGCGCACGCACTTTCCACTGGACCACAGTGCGAAAGTGCTCAGAGGCCTAAAATCAACAACACCAGGTTACAGACAAGGCAAAAAGTTTAGGGGTGAACCTGCCAAAAAGGGCCAAGTCCAACAGGAACCCTACCAAACCCACACATTTCTGAAAACTAGACACCCGGGGGAGTCCAGCGAGGTATGGCTTGCGTAGGCCCCCCAACGTATTCCTACCCAGAATCCCCTGCAAACCTCAAATTTAGCTGAAAAAATCAAATTTTCTCAAATTTCTGTGTGGGAAAGTTATGAAATCTGCATGGATCAACAAATTTCCTACCAGCCAGGGTTCCCCCAGGTCTCCCAATAATAAAAATGGTACCTCACTCGCGTGGGTGGGTCAAGTACCCGCGACAGGCAAAGGCCCAAAACGTATTGAGGCGTCATCAAAATTACCTATCACAAAACAACCTGGTTTTGCAAGGGGGGTCACCTGGGTTTTTGGCCCCGGGCTCATCGACCATCTTGGGAAACCTACCAAACCCACACATTTCTGAAAACTAAATACCATGGGGAGTTCAGCGAGGTATGGCTTGCATGGACCCCCCAATGTTTTCCTACCCAGAATCCCCTGCAAACCTCAAATTTATCTGAAAAAATCAAATTTTTCTCAGATTTCTGTGTGGGAAAGATCTGGAATCTGCATGGATCCACAAATTTCCTACCACCCAGCGTTCCCCCAGGTCTCCCGATAAAAATGGTACCTCACTCGCATGGGTGGGTCAAGTACCCACGACTGGCAAGGGCCCAAAACGTATTGAGGCAACATCAAAATTAACTATCACAAAACAACCTGGTTTTGCAAGTGGGTCACCTGGGTGTTTGGCCCCGGGCTCGACGGCCATCTTGGGAAACTACCAAACCCACACATTTCTGAAAACTAGACACCTGGAGGAGTCCAGCGAGGTATGGCTTTCGTGGATCCCCCAACGTTTTCCTACCCAGAATCCCCTGCTCAAAACACCAACTAAATATTACAAAAAATTCATTCATGCATGACATTAATGCTCATTTGGAGTAAACACAACAAAAATGTTTTTCTTACCAAAAAATGCAATTCCGCAAAACTGCAGATCAACCACTGCCGAAACCGCAAACAAGAATCAAAAGCTTTGCACTAGAATAAAAAGGAGAAATAAAACATTACAATCCCATATGCAAATAATGCACTAGTCCACACACTATCCACCAGCCAAGCAAAGGTGGTAGGTGGGCCTAAAAGCATAAGACCGATCTGCCCCCACGGGGAGCATGAACAGCCACAAAAATCACCCTCATAAAGGGGGAGCGACCCTTGCCCAAGGTGTCACTCCCCAACACCAACATTTAAAAAGCCCTGGTGTCTAGTGACTTCTGCCACCCTTGGGGACAGATGGGCCTGAAAAATATGGCTGATCTGCCCCCAAAGGCAGAAACGGCCACAATAATCACCCCATAACGGGGAGCGGCCCTTGCCCAAGGGGCCGTTCCCAACAACACTAAAACAATCCCTGGTGGCCTAGTGGACATACAGTAAAATTAATTGTTTATTTGGGCGAATCCGCCCTCCCAGTGGGGCAGAAACGGCCCAAATAAAAGCTCCCAAAAGGGAGCGACCCTTGCCTAAGGGGCTGCTCCCCAAAACATATTGCTCCTCCAAGGGGAGCGACCCTTGCCCAAAGGGCCGCTCCCCAACAACACTAAAACAATCCCTGGAGTCTAGTGGCTTCTGCCCCCTTGGGAACAGATGGGCCTAGAATAAAAGGCCGATCTGCTCCCAAGGGGGCAGAAACAGCGAAAATAAATGATTCCCAAGGGGAGCGGCCCTTGCCTAAGTGGCCGCTCCCCAAAAACATATTTCTTACCCAAGGGGAGCGACCCTTGCCCAAGGGGCTGCTCCCCAACAACACTAAAACAATCCCTGGTGTCTAATGGCTTCTGCCCCCCCTTGGGGGCAGATGGGATTAGAATAACAAGGCCGATCTGCCCCCAAGGGGGGCAGAAACGGCCAAAATAAATGATCCCAAAGGGAAGCAACCCTTCCCTGAGGGGCTGCTCCCCAACAACACTAAAACAATCCCAGGTGTCTAATGGCTTCTGCCCTGGGCCTAGAATCACAAGGCCGATCTGCCCCCAAGGGAGGCCGAAACAGCCAAAATAAATTATTCCCAAAGGGGAGCGACCCTTGCCCAAGGGGCCGCTCCCCAACAACACTAAAACAATCCCTGGTGTCTAATGGCTTCTGCCCCCCTTAGGGGCCGATGGGCCTAGAATAACAAAGCCGGTCTGCCCCCAAGGTGGGCAGAAACGGCCAAAATAAATGATCCCCAAAGGGGAGCAACCCTTGCCCAAGGGGCCGCTCCCCAACAACACTAAAACAATCCCTGGAGTCTAGTGGCTTCTGCCCCCCTTGGGAACAGATGGGCCTAGAATAAAAAGGCCGATCTGCCCCCAAGGGGGGCAGAAATGGCCAAAATAAATGATTCCCAAAGGGGAGCGGCCCTTGCCTAAGGGGCCGCTTCCTAAAAAACATATTTAAAAAAAAAATCCCTGGTGACCTAGTGGGCACACAGTTATAAATTTTTTTTTTTAATACGATATGCCCCCCCCCCCAAGGGGGGAAGACCCATCCAAAAAAATTGCTACCCGAGGGGAGCGACCCTTGCCCAAGGGGCCGCTCCCCGACACAAAGGCCATTTAAAAAAAAAAAACCATGGGCAGTCCTGCTGCACGATTGCGCCCCATGTGCGATCGTGCAGCAGGAATGCTTAAAGAGACATCAGAGGAAAGGAAAACCCTTTCCTTTCCTCCGATGCCTTTTTAAACACCCCCCACCCTCTCCCAGGAGAAAGTCACCTCCTATCCTCCGTACGCACTAGAAGCAAATGGCTTCCAGCGCGTCCGGTATCCTCTAATGACATCAGCACACCTCACGCGCTGACGTCATTAGATGACGTGGTTGGGGTGTGGGGGGGAAGCGGAAGGGCTTCACCTGCCGTCCCCGGTGGGGGCATCTTGAAGGGCGGCCCAAGGGGTGAGCGCCAGCGCTTCCTCTGTGGGTGGGTGCTAGGACGACCGGGAGCCGTCTGACGCACACGCCCACCGTGATGTCGGACGGCTCCCAGCCGTCCGACGCACGCAAAGGGTTAATTCAAATGTATTAATTTTAATAATATTTCATTTGTAAACCAGTTGAAGACCCCTTGAGTAGGCCTTGTGGACCACAGATTAAGAACCACTGATTTTCTATTTCCACACCAATCTAAGCAACCATAGGGGAAGTGTTGGACTTTGGAGAGGTTAGATTTACTATTCCCTTTCCAATATAAGCACTATATAAATACATGAAATTAAATGTGATAGAAAAAAATGTAATTGAATATTAAAAATAATTTAACAAATATAAAATAAAATAACTTTATTCCCTTCCCACTACAATAAAAAAGCAATAAAAATTAAAAATAAATTATAAATGAAACATTAGCAACATTAAATAAAATAAAATAAATAAAATGAAAACAAAAAATAAATATAAAATTCATTTTCAAAGTTTATTAATAAATACACTTATTAACAAATTAACAATTAATTCAAATACAACTAATAATTGAGATAGTAAATAATGTAATCATAATTAATTACTAGGTAATCTAAATGAATCTAAAAACTCATTACAAATAAAAAATAATTAAAGATGGCCTTCTCTTCTGGAATGAAGGCCATCTCCAATTGGATGAGATGTAACTTCCTTCAATTCAACGTGGGGAAGACCGAAATCATGCTCTTCGGAGACGCCCCCTTACTATGGACTCCTGATTGGTGGCCGGTGGACCTTGGCACCCCTCCCGCCCCCAAGTCCACTGTCAAGAACCTAGGCATTCACCTAGACCAGGCTCTCACTCTGAAGGAGCACGCTGCTCAGACAGCTGGCTCCTGTTTCCATATGTTGGGCCTATTACGCCGAGTTTTTCCCCTGCTTCCCGATTCCACTAGGAAGACCCTGACGCAGGTACTAATACTGAGTCGTCTGGACTACTGCATTGGCCTCTTGACCTCGGCCAATGAGTCCTCGCTCTGCAGATTGCAGGTAGTCCAGAACACTGTGGCACGACCGGTCTTAAATGCCCTTCCCCGGCTGCCTCTCACCCTCTCCTCCATCAGCTACACTGGCTCCCAGTACGTGAGCGGGTCAAGTTTAAGGTTTGCTGCACGGTCCACAAAACTTTAAACAATCTCGGCCCACCTATCTGGCTGAGAAATTCACGCCGTATACACCATCTAGATCCTTCCGCTGTGGAACCAAATCCCTTCTCGTGGTCCCCCGAGTTAAGAAGGCCAGATTGGGTGGAAAGGCATTTTCCCACCTCGGTCCTCTTTACTGGAACCAGCTCCCCTTGTACTTGAGACAATGCCCTGACCACCTCCAGTTCAGAAAGCACCTTAAGACCTTTCTTTTTTGGCTCTGATCTTGTTCTAGTACCTCAGCTTTTCTGTTGCCTGTCCGCAGCGCAGAGATACCCCTTCGGGGGTCAATTCAGGCGCTATATAAATAAATAAATAAATAAAATATTTTCAATAAGTTCACACCCTTATACCCTTCAAACCCAAAAACCCAATGATAAATTATAGGATAGTAATTAAACTTTAGTATATTTGAATTACACATTAAAAATCACAAAATACACATAAATAATTAAAATAACTAAGCAAATAACTAACATAATTAAATATTTAACATAAAAATCAATTTTAAATAAACAATAATTTATCATTTAAATAACTTCCCACCCTATTCCCTTTGAAACCCAATTGCACACTACTAAATTATAAATTAGTAATAAAAACTATACACATTTAAATTACATATTAAAAATCACAAAATATACTTGAATAGTTATACCAATTAGCCAGTTAAATAATTTACATAATTACCAATGAAATATTGAATTAACATTAGAACAAATTTAATATAAAAAAACAATAATTTATTATTTAAATAATTTCCCACCCTATTCCCCTACAAAGATCACAGGGATTGCCCAGGGTTAAAGATAGTTCTCTACTCCTTTTTGGGCCTCGGAAAAGTAGAAAGGCAGATATTTCAGCAAAATTGTTGCCACGAGCAGCACAGGACCTAAACAACCCGCTACAAAATGTTAAATTACTAACTAAATTTGAAAACATTTTATTATGCATTAACATTTTCAAAATATACTAAAAAGCATATAAAAATTATTATAAAAATACTAACACCTAAAGAAAATTATAACTAATATATTAAGATAAATTATATTTAATAGAACTTTATGAAAATAAACAATATTATTCACAACAATATTTGAAAAACATTACATACTGTTGTAATTCATCTCCTATCTGATTTAATGACTTTATCATTGAATTAAGTTGTTGTAGCTCTGTTTTTGCTAAAATCTTATGGCATTTCCCTTTCCCCTATCTCCTTTATATATATGGTGCATACCGGCCGTTTGTGCTGAAGCTGGCTTTAGAATGTTGACAGGTGAATCTAACCTGTGAGGCTTGTCGTGAGGGCGTTTGGAGAGGTGGAGAGTGGAGATGTGTAATAAAGTCTCTTTGGCTTACCTTGTGCTTCTAGTGACTTTTTAACACATACCTAAAGAAATATTTTTACCTTCTATAGTCTGTCTTATGATAGTTTTGGCTTTACAATATTTCTGATATTATATTGTTGCAGCACAATATTTTTCAAACAATATTTTGGTAATTCACCAATGAAACTTGTAATTCTAACTTTGAGCCACATTGCATGGCCATCGCGGTGGACCCAGAAACTCAGTGGGGCCGATTCCGATTCAGGCCGGAAATCTCCCCGACCGAGCCGGACCCGGAGAGATTTCCGACCGAATCAGACTCTAGCAGTCCGACCGAACGAGTACGATGCGCACGCATGCTATCGGACTCGATTCGTTCGGACTCCCATTGAAGTCAATGGGAGCCGGTCGTACAACGCGTACGCCTGCTCCCATTGACTGAATGGGTGCGAGGCGAACGAGGGCGCCCCCTACAGCGGGTTCTTGTCGATGCGGTTCGCGCCGCACACGCACAGGTAGGGAGGACCCATGGGTCCCCCCTGTGTGTGACTCGCGTGGCTACGCGTACAGGGGGGTCCGACACGGACCCCCAAAGTCCGGCTCCGACAACTGTTTTGAGCCGGACGGTGCGGGTCGGTCGGACTGCTCAAGGCGCGCATCGTACTTGCCCAGCCGGGGAACGTCTCCATCGCGCGGTGCGAGTCGAGTCCGAGCGAGTCGGTCGGTGTGGTTCGGACCCGTGAACGAGTCGGTCGGCGATTTCGCGTGCGCTCGCATCGTACTCGCTCGGCCGGACGCGCGTTCGAATCGGTCGGAAAAGAAGGTTCCGAATCGGATCCGGTTAAGCCGAATCCGATTCGGTGCGCTACCGGCCGAGATCGAAATCGGCCCCAGTGTGTCCATGCACTTCTAGGGCACAACAAAAGACCAGCACTTCCAGTGACTTTTTAACACTGGTGACGATCTGCGAAAGGGGGCAGATGCCACGGTCTCCTCCCCTTCTGGTTATCCTCCGCTTCTGACCCTGCCAGCTGGACCTTTTCTTCATTTTCACCTTGCATCCACAAGGTTAAGATACTGTTTTTACGCTATATTTTGGGTTCGTCTTATAAGACGGACACTCGCTTCCCCTTAGTTTCTTTCCGGCTGACTTTGCTGCGGAGGTGTTTATCGGTCCTGCCACGCCTTCTCCCTGCCTGGCTCTGGGCGGTTGTGGATGTCAGCGGTGGGCAGAGATGGAGGTGTTAATGCCAGACCGCGGAAACACGCCCTGAGTCTGTTTGGTGCTGGGCTGTCCATCCTGCCTGTTCTGGGCCTTGAAGTTTGCCGGCTGTGGGCGGAGAGGGAAGTTTTCTCCAGTGACCTATTTACTACATAAAGTCGGCTGTGGGCGGCGACGGAGTGGTGACGGAGGCATTTTCTGCTAGCTCCACTGCGAAGGGCGGTCCATGTTATCTGGAAGCCTTTCCTCTTTAGCTTCATTCTTGGCTGTGAGTACACCGTTGTTGGTCAATCATCAGTGACTTGCAAACTTGATCAACCTCTATCATTTTTGGTGCATGTCCTGCGTTCAGTGACTCGCACACCTGATCAACCTGTGGCATTTCTGGTGCGTGTCCTGCGTTCAGTGACTCGCACACTTACTCAACCTTTGGCATTTCTGGTGCGTGTCCTGCGTTCAGTGACTCGCACACTTCATCAACCTGTGGCATTTCTGGGCGTGTCCTGCGTTCAGTGGCTCGCACACTTGCTCAGCCTGTGGCAGTTCGGGTGCATGTCCTACGTTCAGTGACTCACACACTTGCTCGACCTGTGACATTTCTGGTGCATGTCCTGCGTTCAGTCTGCATGTCAAGGACTATATCTACATAGTTTATTTACCTTTTATTGGTATAGGTTTTTATAAATATTGCATGTGTGGGGTCACTCCTTTTATCTAAGGAGTAGCTGTGTCCTATATATCTGTTTTATAAGTATTACCTCATCTACTCTAGTATCTCTTGTACACTGGACCTGTTATCTCCTGGCATTTTTATCTATTCATTCCAGTGTTTCTTCTTATTCCCCTTGTTCCCTTTATATTTGCCATGGCAGCGGCAAGCATGCTCCAACCTGCACCATTCCTAAACAACTTAGGTGAACCTGTGGTGCTTTGGAAAGAATGGATAAAAATATTTGAATCATATATAATTGCCATTGAGGGAGAAAAAGTTAGTTCTGTAGTGAAACAGCATATTTTACTGTATAGTTTGGGCACACATGGTACCAGGATTTTTGAGACTTTACCTGACTCTGTAATTCCCCGTATTGAACGAGACAGGGAAGATGTTGAGGATGAAGAAGATGAGTACAAAATTACTTTGTTCAAGTTGCAAAATCAATTCAGTGATAAAATAAATATTGTGCTTGAGCGTCATAAATTCTTCAGTCGGTCCCAGGGTAAACATGAAAGTGTGATTAATTAGGGAAACAGCGTTTACAACGCTGGTAATACCACGCGGGTAGGTTACAACGCGGATGTTACATTGTCCGCGTTGTTACCACGCATGGCATTACATTGCAAGTCGTTTCTACGACTTGCGCTAGATGGCGCACAACACCAGGGAATGTGTTGGATTTTAAATTAAACACATTCCCTGCTGTTGCGCTAACTGGAGTAGGAATAGTAATTTATACTATTCCTAAGTCCAGTGCACCATCTAGTGCAAGTCGTAGAAACGACTTGCGATGTAAAGCCATGCGTGGTAACAACGCGGACGATGTAACGTCCGCGTTGTAACCTACTTGCGGGGTAATGGATGGCGTAATAACGTCATACATTCGTACTTAGAGGGTTAAGTAAGTTGTGTGAATGTGCTGAATTAATTGAGTCACTCATAAGAGACCAGTTAGTGCGTTCGACCAACAACACCAGAATACAGGAAAAACTTCTACAAAAACAACCCAATCTTCAAGAGGCTATTGAAATAGCCAAATACATTGAGTACACAGCCCTATGCCTGATGGAAATTAGAACACCTACCATTAATGGGCAAATTTCAGAGATTGTTGACAAAGACCAGGAACCGGAACCAGAATCTACTGTGTGCAAGGTTAAAAATAACAAAAGTGTACACCAATCTGGGGAGCCAGAAGGAAATAAGCTGAAATGTTACCCCTGTGGCAGGAGCAATCACTTAGCTAACAACCCTAATTGTCAGGCTAGATCAGTTGTTTGTAGGAAATGAAACAAGAAATGCCACCTAGCTAGGGTATGCAGGAACAACTGTAAGAAAATTGATGGAGTCAATAATGAAAGTCTAGAAGGAAGATCCTCATCTGTCAAGAAGATAATACTTCAAGTGATGGATATTCAATCATGCAGTAAAATTAATTACCCTGAATGTGACATAATGTTAGATGGTAAGCCCATTAAAATGTTCGCCGATTTGTGCTCGCTCTTTACATTAATTATTTTCTCAGAATACAAATCCATGACCACGAAATTCTAGGAGAATTTAGTTACTGCTGACATTTCTCCCAGTGGGAACACCAAGGATCCTATTCCCTTCAAGGGAATGGTTAAAACCCTTATTACATTTAACAACTGATCCACAGTAGGGAAGGTGTACGTCATTGAAGAAGGTTCCAAACTCCTTGGATGGCAACATCACAAAGAATTAGGGATAAAACTAGATCCTAATAACCCTAGGCCTATACCGTAAAGGAATCCATCACGGGGGAGCAATGAATTTACTGAGGTGTTCACAGAGAATTTAGGGATGCTTAAAGACTTTCAACATAAAATCAAGCTTAAATCCAATATTGTACCAGTTGTCCATAAAACCAGACGCATACCACACCTTATGTGGCGCCCTTTACAAAAAGAAATCATGAGGCTGAAAGAATTAGGCATCATACAAGCTATTGATTGTTCCAACTGGGTAGCTCCCATTTTCATAGCGAAAAAACCCAAGGAGATGATATCAGATTATGTGTCGAGTTACGTGACCTCAACAACATTTGGGTTGAGAGACACCCTTTACCTTGTATTCACGAGATGCTGAGCACTATGAGGGAAGCTAATTGCTTCAGTGTGTTGGACCTCTCCATGGCCTACCATCAAGTTGAGCTCCATCCTGAGTCGAAATGGTTGACAGCGTTCACCACACGAATGGGCACATTCATGTTCTGCAGAATTCCGCGGCCGCAGTGTTCCAAAAAATAATTCAACAAATATTAGATGGGATATCTAAAACCTTGGGCTTCCAGGATGTTGTGTTAATATATGGGCCCACTGTGGAGGAAAACAATATGATATTGAGGAAGGTCTTTACCAAACTAAAAGATGCGGGACTGACGCTTAAAAAAGAGAAGTGTAAAATTAGTGTCAGGTCTGTAGAGTATTTGGGGCATACGATTTCCAAAGATGGGTTCAGACCCAAAATGTGCCTACTCGAAGCTGTTAAGGGTGCTCCTGCTCCAGAGACAAAAGAAGAACTGAAGTCGTTCCTTTGACTTGCTGAATACATGAGCAAATACGTCAAAAACTTTGCAGATTTAACCAGCACGATTAGGGATCTCGTTAAAAATCAATCACAATACAAATGGCTTGATGTACACCAAAGTTCATTTGAGGAAATCAAACAAACTATTTTGTCAGCTCCGTATCTTTGCAACTTTGACACTTGCAGGAAAACTGTATTAACCACTGATGCAAGCAATAAAGGATTAGAGGCCACGTTATCCAAAATAATTGATGGCAAAGAAAGAATTATGGCCTTTGCTTTGCGTATCCTTACTAGACTTGAAATGAATTACTCAGTGGTCGAAAGAGAGGCCCTTGCATGTTTCTGGGCTGTGAAACATTTAAAAATGTTCCTATGGGGTCTACAATTTTGTATTCGCACAGACCATTAACCACTAGCATACATGTTCAGCCCAAGGGATCCTCCAACAGTACTCTCCGCATTGCCCGTTGGTTCTTAGGCTTGGAAAGTTTTAAAGTGGAATCTGTCCCTAGTAATCTAAACAAGGCAGCTGACTTCTTATCTCGAGCCCCTCTGAACAAAGAGGAACAATTTGACACTCCACAATATCCTATTTTGGAGATCCACTCTTCAGCCCTAACTTCTGAGGAATGGGAAGAGGGTTCTTTCTGCACGTGATAAGACTTTTGACCAACTTAGGACATATATCCGGCTAGGTTGGCCCAAGTGTTACAGTGAAGTCATCGAGGGGGCCAAGGGATTCTGGGAAATCCGTAACAAAATCAATTTAAATCAAAACTTGATATTCAGGAATGACAAAATAATACCCCCTGAAGGCATACGAGATAAGGTGATAGACCTTGTACATGAAGGTCATCTTGGAAGGAGTTTGACGAAAGCCTGGCTTAGAGAACACTACTGGTTTCCCAACATGGATTCGCTTGTGGAATCCAAGGTTAAGAACTGTCTAATTTGTGCGAATAGTGACAAATCCAAGGTCGTTCTCAAAACTCCCTTAATTCCAGTTTCTGTGCCATGGGAAATCCTCGCTCTGGATATAATAGGCCCCATTAATCGTAAAGGTGTTCTGAAACGCTTTGCATTTGTTTTTAGTTGATTACCAATCCCATTGGGCCGTCACAAGGATGTAATTAGATCACCACAGAATTTCTTATCAATTTCCTAATTGACACGTTTACAACAGAAGGCATCCAGTCCACCCTTGTCACGGACAATGGGGTGCAATTCACCTCTATTCTCATGACTGATTTCCTTTCAAAATTAGCCATCACCCACCTTAAAACAGCCTTGAACTGTCCCAGGGCTAATGGCCTAGTGGAAAGAATTAACAGGACATGCTCTGGGCATACCACACTACCCCTAACCAGGTCACCGGCATATCCCCCTTTTCCTCCCTCAAAAGAAGGAAGGCATGTACAAAGTTCTTTCCAAATTGGACTGGGGGAGGTGGAAAGGTGGAAGACAGTTCGATTAACACTAGAAATAAAATAACTTCCTATCAAAATGATTACAAAACGTCATATGACCACAAACACGGCACCAAAAAACGGGATTAGGTGATTGGTGACTGTGTGTATGTCAAAAAACCTAATGAAAGGTCCCAGGGTGCCTCTAAGTTCTTTGGACCTATGTGGATAGTTGGAATCAAACACAACGGGGTCATGGACAATGGGAAAAAATGGAGTATGGACAGGCTAGCCATTTACCATCCCCCAGTAAATAACAGATCCAACAATTCCCCTGCCACACCAGAGCTCCAGCAAGATCATACCACCAATGACACCAGGTACAAAAGGCTTAGGTTCTCACCAAAGTGGCATGATGATTATCACATGTGAAATGTATGTACTCTTCTCCTGTTTCTTTATTTATCTAAGGGGGAAGATGTGTTGTAATTCATCTTCTATCTGATTTAATATCTATTATTGTATAAAGTTGTTGTAGCTCTGTTTTTGCTATAATCTTATGGTATTTCCCTTCCCCCTATCTCCTTTATATATATGGTGCATACCGGCCGTTTGTGCTGAAGCTGGCTTTAAAAAGTTGACAGGTGAATCTGACCTGTGAGGCTTGTCGTGAGGGCGTTTGGAGAGGTGGCTTACCTTGTGCTTCCAGTGACTTTTTAACACATACCTAAAGAAATATTTTTACCTTCTATAGTCTGTCCTATGATAGTTTTGGCTTTACAATATTTTTGATATTATATTGTTGCAGCACAATATTATTTAAGCAATATTTTGGTCATTCACCAATGAAACTTGTAATTCCAACTTTGAGCCACATTGCATGGCCATCGCTGTGGACCCAGAAACTCAGCGTGTCCATGCACTTCTAGGGCACAACAAAAGACCAGCGCTATGAATATATAAATCAGACTAAACCTCTCCTGGGGTAACCCACACAAGGTCTTGGGTGACTTAGGATGGCCGTTTTTTTAAAGAAACTGTGAAGGGCTCTTGTAGAGGTCCTGTGTTGCTTGTGGCAACAGTTTTGCTGAAGTATCTGCCCTTCTACCTTTCCAAGGCCCTAAAAGGAGTAGAGCTCCATCTTTCACCCTGGGCGATCCCTGTGATGTCGCCGCCACTGGCCTGTAAATATTTACTCGTCTTTGTTGAGACCATTGGCTAATCTGTATTTTCCCACAGGTACTTATTTCTTTCCCAGGGGTACCAGCACTCCCAATCCTGTTTCGTGCATTACTGCAGGGACCATGCGGAGAGCTCCTATGAGCCACGTTTCTCTGTAGGCCTTCCGGCGCCCAGCACTCTCTAAAAGATTAGGGCAGCAGTTTATCTCACACTTCTATCCTTATGGAGTGAATGAAGTGTGCCTGCGCTCGAGCTGAACAGTGACAGCACTGGAGCATGAATGGGGTTATAACTGTACGATCTTGGTAAGATGTAACCGCAGTATTAGTTGCATACATGGCAACACATTCTTGACATATTTCGAAGGAGCAACATATTAGTTGGCAGAAAACTTTATTATGCCACAGTATGATAAAGAGAAGTCAGTAAATCAAATTGAGAGAAAGATACTAAAAAAAAAAAAAAAAAAAAAGATTCAGGACCTTAATGTGACAAATGATTGGTGTTATCAAGAGAAGAGCCATAAATAATTAAGTCCTCTTTACAAGTGCCAAGGAAATCCTGTCAAGATTTCCCAGTACCCATCGGCATTAAGGGATATACTGTAACTCCATGGTGGGTTCAACCCAGACACTTTGGCGACAGATATGCAGCCACAATGTCCAGCTGAAACTCCAGGGGGAAATGAGAAATAACCTGAGGGACCGAGATGGGATTACCGATCTCACTTGTAAGTACTCTGAGGCTGCAAATCATAATCCCTGGTAACTCTTCAGAATTGTAAATTGTGGTTGGTTCCCCAAATAAAAAGGTAGACCTCAGGATAGCTAGAAGCAGTTTGGGAGGTCATACCAATTATTCTCAGACCTGACCCGAAATGCAACCCATGTTTTTCTGGTATTTTTACACTAAGGAAATCCCAGGGCCCACCTGTCCTGCTGGCATGTCAGTTTATGAGGACTGCCCAATAGAAATGTCAGCCTTTTCTTGAAATAACATACACAGCACATAAACCTCATTTATATTCTGGTGCCTTGTCATTGAATCAGCAATGGTGTGGTTTGCCCCTATCAACAGGTCCGTTGGATTGATATTGGTCGCAAAAGGCGCTAAGCTCCAAACCTGCCAGATTTTTTTTCTAACATTCGCTCATTTTGTTTTTTCTGTTTCAGCCCCAAAAGAGACTCTAAACCTATATTGATCATACACCTCTATTACCCTTACATTTAAGGTACCCACCCTCTTTAACTTGTACGTCACCCCCCTGGCCAGGATCATAAGAAGCTTTGGCTTCACACTAGTGTCTTACGCGGACGATACACAAATAATAGTATCCATCAACAGCTCGTCCACCGACTCTGCAGCTCAATTCAAAGAATGCATGAGCCACATAGGGAAATGGATGCAAGACAACTGTCTAAAGCTTAATACATCTAAAACAGAGGTCATGCTCTTCGGCAATATGCCAATCAACTGGTCAGACAGATGGTGGCCGAATCATATGGGCTCTCCTCCGAAACCCATGAACAAAGTAAAAAATCTGGGAGTTTTCTTCGACACCAATTTATCCTTTGAAACACACGTCAACCACACCACATCGGCCTGTTTTTTCATTCTCAAAATCTTGAAAAAAGTTCTCCCACTCATCCCTTTTGGGCTAAGAAAAACAGTAGTAACAGAACTCATTGCCTCCAGGCCCGACTACTGCAACGCCCTGCTCACAAGTGCAAGTAAGCACAGCATTTATAAGCTACAGATGACGCAGAATGCTGCAGCTAGAGTTCTGCTTGGGCTTACAAGCTATGACTCAGCATCTAAGGCCCTTGCTGACCTACACTGGCTACCCATCACCAAACGCATTCAGTTCAAAGCATTGTGCATTGCTTTCAAGGCTACACATGGACTGGGTCCTTGGCAATTGTCACAACGTTTCATCCCTTACATCCCGGCAAGATCACTGAGATCATCAGACAGTGGCAACCTGATCGTCCCCAAGACACAAAAAAGTTAAATGGGGAGGAAAAAGCTTCGCATACACCACCTCCAAACTTTGGAACTCCCTGCCGAGATCTCTAAAAAAATAATCCAATCTGCTCAAATTCAGAAAGCACTTAAAAACATGGCTCTATTAACAACTCTCCATCCTTACCTCTGCCTGCCTCTCTATGCCAAAGCACCTAGTCACCTCCGGGTAAATGTAGCGCTATATAAATTCTTAATTTCATTTCATTATTCTGAACTAATATCTAGCTCCAGTTTCCCGAGTGATTTTTTTTTGTGTGTGTGGCAGAATAAAAATGCTATCTTTTAGGAAATGTCATACAAAACAAAAATAACAATCTTTGACCTCCAGGTCCTGTATGCATGTAGGGTACTCATAAAAGGCAGAATTAGCTGGGAAGCAACAGAGAAATAGAAGGGCAGGAATCCAAGGTACGTTCTCAAGAACTTTAATGGACAGGCAGACATATGATGGGTTTTCCAGCAAGCAAATCAGGAGGAAGACCTTCATTTCGATGGATTTAGACATTTCTGCAGCAAGTATGTATTTTGTTTGCCTAGAGTTTTGATATTGATATCTGTGAATAAAAAAGGATGTCCCAAATAATATTGTCTGTTTCTGCTATGAGGCTACAGTGACTCTAATGCAATAAATTTGGGTGCGAGAATCTGCAAATTTATATAATTTTTTTTAATATCTTTAAAAAATCTTGAATTTCATTAGCAATAAAAAAGACATGAACCATAACAGTTGTGCTGTGAATTCATTGAGTGTACAGTGATAGCAGCGATTCCCGGACCCCGCCACCCCCCAATAGATCATCAACGAAACCTCTCTTTCCATTCATTTATGACTCACCAATTTCATTAAGTGCAAATGGAGGCAATTCGGTCCAACATTACCCAAATTATAAAGTTCGCACCTTAGTCGCATAAGCAAATAAGACGACAACCCGCCAGGGCCTTCGAAACCCTAGGGGGCAGTGCAGCATCCATTAGTAACAGTCTCATCCACAGAGTCCGTCGGAGGGGCATGCAAGAGCAGATAAGTACGGAGTGGATCCCAAACGTCCCGAGGTCTAGAAGTGGGAGGCAGTAGTTCAGCATAAATGGGTAATTGGTCATTGCAATAAATTAGATCCATAAACGAATCCTTGAATTTTGGCGCCTTCCCATGCCACCAGTGGCAGGCAACCATCCTTTTGGACAGTAGCAGAGCTAGCACCACATACTTCCTGTAACCAGCGTCAAGCGCATCAGTATGATCCAAGAATGCCAGAAGCAGGGTTAGTGTTAAAGATTGATTGATCATGGCAGCTAGCGCAATGCCTAACTCGCACCAGAAGGCCTGTACCAAATCACAGGACAAGGCCAGGTGCAGGAAGTCCATCCCAGCGATCCTGCATCTGTCACAGACATCATCCGGTCGGAGCTGATAAAGATGTAAACTAGCTGGAGTATAGTATATCTGGTGTAAGATTTTATAATCTGTGATGCGAAGCCTACTACTGAGAGCAACCTGTCCCATTTGAGCACAGCATTACTTCAACTGTTCATCCCGGAGGGAAATACCAAGATGTCTCCCATTTCAATTGTGCCTGCCCTTGAACACACAGGCATTCAGCCTGCACAGATCAGTACAAAAATGAGACTGAAAGCCGTGGAGTGTCTGCTTGTAGCATGGTGTGTAGCGTGACAAAGGTAAGAGGTTCAGTCGGAAAATCAGGTGTGGTTGCCTTAGCGTTATGTCGCAAACCAATGTATATGAAAACGTCCAATGGGGATGCTGGCTTACCACTCAAGAATTCTTTTTGGAAGAGGAAGACTACATCTTGATACAGATCCCTCTTTGTGTGAAGCCACGACTTTGGGGTGGCTGTCTACCTAAAGACTCATGAGGAACTGGCAACAAGGGGTAGAATGCGAGTGGAGCCAAAGGAGAATAGAGGATTGTCTTACATGTTTTATGGTCTAGTCTATGCCAGAATTTTGAGGTACAGGCCATAGTGGTGTCAGCGATTGAAGGGACACCAGAAGAGGAGCCTAGGAAAGAGGATGGGGGATCGGGCCATCACCGCCAAGTGATGAAGAAATGAAGTGGGTTCATACCAATGAATAGCATGGTTAGCCTGGGGACATAAATGATTAATTCCATGTCAGGGTCTGGAGAATGGTATTGTCAGAGTATCCCTCTGTAATCTAGGTTTCTTTCCTGCCCACGCCAATCGTATTAACTGTATTTTCAGCAATGGGGCGTATCCAAGATGGCAATAGGAATGGACGTCTAACAGTGAGCTGAGACCCGCCGCAATCATTCATCAATCCACATCTCCTCACATATCACGACTACAGTGTGGGGGTGTCTATACCCCGCTGGAAGAACCCATGGCCGCGCATTGTGACACGGTTCACTGCCCTCTACGAACTTAGCTTCCGGGAATGAAACTGAGGGCTGTGTCGCCGACTGTGCCTCATGACTAGGGGTGGGTGGAGTTCACGGAGTCCCACTACTCGGAATTGCGCGGAGTCGCAAAAAACTCCTCCGTGCTACAGGCGGAGTTTGCCAGTGCACCTGTTCGCATTGTGTTGGGAAGGGGACTGCGTCCGAACGCTTCAAAATCACACAGGAACAGCACTACGCGGTCCTGAAGTGTGCTCACGTTTTAAATCACTCGCGAACAGCACCACGCGGTCCGCATGGGAGCGGCCATCTTGTTTTTCTGCTCTCTGGTGCTGATCTTTAATCTCTTGTTAATCTTTGTCACCCTCCTCCTTTATTACTTTTCTACCCCTAATTTTTACTTTTTACAATAGTGTTCGTCTTGTGTTCGCGTATTTTTCATTTTTGTTAAAAAGAATTGTGCTTTTGTGACTATTTTGACTTAGTTTATTTCTCCTTCTTTCCTTTCCTTTCCCTTCATAGTTTATTATTCCTCCACCCAGCGCCATGGCAGAGGGGCGTTTTCCATGCGGGTGCCGCCGCCGCCCAGGTGTGCAGCCCCGGGCGATCTATGGAGAGGAGGAGGTGGCAGAACTGTTTTGTTTTGTGCAGTGCCAGCTCCCCTTATGGCGGCAGTAGTCGACAGGCCCGGTAGCAGCTACTCCCTGCGAGAGCACCAGCGGTGCTGGGGGACAATGCACCAGTGCATGCGGCTCACCAGTGAGGTTCAGCGCACCGCTTGCCTGACATTCTCGATAGGGAGCTGGACCTGCTCGACCTGCTAGGCGTTGAGATTCCGGGGCTCTGTGAGTATACATTATTTGTTGTGTTTGTGTTCTACAATGCCAAAAATCCAAATAGCATGCTGCTCACATTCGGAGGTAAGTTATGTTTAGTAAAGTTTACTCTGGTATATTATTGTGTGATTTAGTTTCTAGTTTCTGCTAGGCAGGCGCCGCTACCTAATCGCATTCATCAGGCGCTCGCTTTGGCTGATTAATTAAAAAGCCATTGCAGACTGTTTCTTCTGTCACTATTGTGAATCACTGAGTAGCTTGTTCTCTCTTTGACTTTGTTTATGTAGCTCGTACAGTTCCAGGTTATTTAATTGAATTCACAGTGATGATGTGAAGTATGCATCTATGCATTGCAAAAAAAAGGGAGACTGAGTTGGCTCATCAAGGGTGTTGAGAAATGGAAATAGAATAAAATCAAAGATCATTAACTGCAATACATTAGTTCCAAATGTAGTTTTTGTTAAAGAGATTTGGAATATGGATTTAACGACAGTCGATAGACTTGAGTCGAAATAAACTAGTAGTACTATAGATGATCTGTTTTAGCGACTGGGTTTGCTTTTCATAAAATATTTTGTGGAGATTATTATTATTAATAGAATCACTAATCTATTTTTATTTATCTTCTTAATTTCTTTCATCAGCATCCAAGGGGAAGAAGAGGGATGAGTCCGAGGGTCTGGGGCCAACTGGTCAGCCGGCACAGACCACCAGCGCCGCTGCCGAGGGCTCTGCAGATCCCAGTAAGTCCTTTTATGATTATTGTGGACTTCTTACGGTAGAACCATAGAATCTTGGGGTATTTTGTCTATTGGAATGTTGGTGCTATATATCATGATTCGTGAAGATTCAGCTAGCAGGCCGAAGTAAGCTAGTATTTTAAATTTAAAAAATCACCATGTAAGTTTGTTCAGAATGCTTTCATTTTCCTGCTTATGCCTAGCTCTAACACAGTTAAGTTCACAAAACAGTGGCCATGGTCATCTTGGACCCCCCACCCCAGTGTAGTGTGCTGCAGACCCGTTCATTTATAGTTACAGTACACCACCAGTTTCCAATGACAGTGCAGCAAGGCTGGAAAATAAATTAGGAGGTTCCACTCGCATTGCATTTGCCACCCAACACCATAGGTTTTTGATTGAGCGTTATTCAACACCTGGCTTATCTAACTTTGTAAACCAACCAATCAAATGCCCAGAGTGATATTTGGAAGATATGTGCTAACTGAGTTGTAGCGCTGCATTGCTGTTGTATTTAGGGTTGCGTCTCTGGGACCTAAATTATGTGTAATGTTTTATATGCTAGCCACAAAGAACATCAGTGATGCCTGCTCCAGTGCCATTGCAGGAGGAGACGGTGACGGCTCAGTTACAAGGGGAGAAATGGCTGCAGGGACGGGCACTGGTAATTCACATATTTCTTGCAATTACTATGCTCACTAGCTATTGCCATGGCGTCGCTCGTCGTCGTCATCAAAAATGACTGTGAGGTCAAACTCCCCCACCCCCAGCTTTACCAGCCACAGCAGTAGTTGGACTCTACTATCTGCAATGCAGCAAAATCTCACAAAATGAGCTTTTGAAGGCTTGAGGAAGACATGAAAGAACGGAAGGTAACTTAAAAGATAGGAAGTGGTATATGAGTGAAAGGGTGGGTGGGCCACTCTTAGCAGGTGCTACATTTAATCGTGCGGTACCCATGTGAAGTGATTCCAGAGCATATATCAAGGTTTCCCATAACAGATTAATTTACACTTGTTCAGATTTCTCCCTTGTGAATTGAACTGTACTGAATAAGCCAAAGATGATGAATCGATGATCAGTGTAGTGGCTCCATAATTATTATATATAAAAAAGCTCTACCCTACCTGTCTAATCTCTCTACCCTACCCCCTGCAATAGAGAATATCAAGTTTGCTTTCCTTGGTTCTTGCCCAGCAAATAAATTTGTTGGAAAACGTGGTGGCGGGCGAAGCCACAGAGTAAAGTGGGAGTAAGTGCATGATTTGATATCAAGTTTGGCATATGGGATACACAGTGCCAAATGTGCCAAATGAAATCTATATAATCCGTTCCTTTACCTGTACTGCAGTCCATTAGATTCATTTTCCTCAAGGTCTACTTTACAGCAGACAGGATAATATATCAATATCTGCATTTCATACATGAGGTGTGTGACTTACATATCTTATTTATTATTCATCAGCCTCTTTGGAGACAGGGTAGAAAGAGAAATGCATTTGGCGAAGAGCAGGGCCATTAGAATTAGATAATTGTCAACTACAGCTGCAGCCAGAAGCATACTTTCAGAAGCGCTGGCTAGCAATGAGCATGGCTTCATTATTTTAGCACAACATTTGTACTCCATAATAGTGCATAATGCCGTACTCATCAATTAGAAGTCATTTATTTTTCAACTCAAAGTGTCTGACTCTGTTTATAGTTACTTGAAAAGCCTTTAGAAAAAAGAAATAATCCAATCACTGGGCCTGATTCACAGAACTAACTTACGTGAAATATGTAAAGTTAGTGATTTTCGGTATTCACAGAATACACTTACCACTACTAACTTTATGTCCGCTCCCGGGCCGGAGATTCCGGCCCTGTGGCGGACTTTCCGCCTCTGGGCCGGAATTTCCGCCTCCGGGCCGGAATACCCTCATTTAGGCCGTTTGAGCATTGAAACGGCCTAAATGAGGGTATTCCGGTCCGGAGGCGGAGATTCCGGCCCAGAGGCGGAAATTTTAGGGTGAAAAGTGAATCGATTGCAAAAGGTCTTTTTTCCTAAGTAGCGCATGCGCGCTGCGTAGGCGAGACCTAAAAAACAGTGGGCCTGATTCACAGAACTAACTTACGTGAAATACGTAAAGTTAGTGATTTTCGGTATTCACAGAATACACTTACCACTACTAACTTTATGTCCGCTCCCGGGCCGGAGATTCCGGCCCTGTGGCGGAATTTCCGCCTCTGGGCCGGAATCTCCGCCTCCGGACCGGAATACCCTCATTTAGGCCGTTTCAATGCTCAAACGGCCTAAATGAGGGTATTCCGGCCCGGAGGCGTGCGCGCGCGCATGGGCTTGTTTCAGTATTTAGTTCTGGCACTTTATCTCGGTGTCTCTCAAGGCCAGCGGCGTTCAAGCGTTTCATGTCTTGACATGATACGCGCTCACTGCTGGCGGAATACAATACAGAAATCGAGCTTTTTCGTGAAAAAAGAATGGTTGATTACTGAGGGACGATTGTAGAGTTACAAGCCATAGTTCAGCAACTACTTAAAAATTATGTTTTTGAACATTACCTCGATTAATTTAAAAATGCTTAATGGCGTGTAGGTTGCAAATGACAAAATCTAATTCCTGACAGCACTTTCCCCGAGGATTCTTAACCTTTCCCGTGAAACTGAAACCTTCAGATGCTACGCATTGAAGCACCCGCTGTAGATTTTGAGATCAAATTGAGACTTAAGTGCCCTGTATTTCCAGGAAACTAATGCAAATGTCACAGCTCAATTTTGGATTCTGATGTGCTATGAATATGAATGGGTCTTGATTTAAAAGACACGTCTCGCTGTGGTATTATCGTTTCTTCATTATGATTGCATTTTTTTCCAGAACTTCTACAAAGAAATTGAACGGGAAGAAATGTACATAAGGTACGTAAAAAATGCACTTGCCTTTTCTTTTAACAAACTGACAGGAAAGCAGGTTTCGGCCCTGTAAAGACTTGGGAGCATGCGCGCTGCGTGCTGTGACGTGGCTGTGCGTGCCAGCGCAGCTTACTCGGCATAAAGTAAAAAACTTTTCCAAGAGTAAATATCCGTGCTGTCTGATTCCTGTCCACGCGCCGCAGCATTCGGGCTCCCATTACAATAAAGTATATAAAATTGCCAAAACACGTTATTAAATACAGATAGACTTTCCGGTGCTGAGGCTTAAATCAAGCAGAAAATTGGGCAGGCGGTTTTCAGAATCTATTTTCAAAGTCATAATGTAACCATTTCCAGAGGGAATTGCTGGCTGTTCTCCTTGACCTGCATCTCTGCACTCTCTTGTCAGTTTTCCATGATATCGCGCAATGAACAGACCACACTGATGTCTTTAAGCGTAAAAGCAATGCAATGTAAAGACTTAAGGCAACACAATTTCAAAAGTGACTTAATACAGTTGGTAAAGTGACAACCCATATATATAAGAAGAACCGACAAATACTGATATACCAAATAGAGTATCAAAACTTATATTTTATTAATTCAATATAAATACTAAAAGAAGACCCAATCATGCTACTCCATTCGTATCAGCATTCATACCATGAACATAATCAAAGCACCATAAAACCATTAATTTTGAAACAAGGACAATGATCACAATTGATATCGAATTAAGAAAAACAAATGTGGCAAGACGGTAGTAGACTGTTCTGTTCTATGCGCGTTTCGGCACAAGGCAGTGCCTTCGTCAGGAAAAGGGCCACAAATTTTCTGATGGAATCTTGAATGAAAGGCAACAGCAACCAAAAGAAAATCAATGGATTCTGTTGAACGTAGAATTATTCGTTGTATCAGGGTACACTCAAAAGATGCTTTAAACTATGCGTTTTCAAGATAATAAGAATAATGTAGGGCAGATGCACCCAAACTAGATGCGCTAACTTCCGGTAGCTAACTGCAATTCAATGATCTCGATTGTTATTTCAATTCACGAGACAATAAAATTTATTTTACGATATCGAGTCTCCACATCTTGGATTCCTCAGCATGCCGTAATTGCAGCGTGCAAGCTCACTTAAGCGTAAAAGGCCATTTATTAGGACCAGGCTGCACAACCTTAATCAATAAACAAATAACATCAACCTCAATAACAAAACCCCCACATCAACTCTGCATCCCTTCACTCTCTTCCCCAGTCTGAACTCACATCTCCATGCCCATTCCGTTCCTCATCCATTTCCACAAATCTCATAGCATCCTCCCCGGTATCACCTGGCATTCCAGTCATGCCTCAGCTCCCTACCTCATTCGATCTCCCCCCCGAGGGATGGGTGCGCCCGCTATTGACTCCCCCACCCCTCCAAAGTATCGCCTACCCCACAGCCCGTCCTAAACTGGCACGCCATGCCGACCCTACCTCCAAACCCTAGTAAATGCAGGGTGGGTGGGTGGCCTTCAAAACTAGCCCTCCCGATGGTGCCGAGTGCAGGAAGAGGAAGTTCCCTTCCTCCCCTGCACTCTTATACCCACCCCCTAACTCCACCCCTTGACCCTGCCTGGTCCTCCCCTGCGTGAAAGACCCCGGGGGAAGACTAGTCTGCGACTCTGCTTCCCCCAGGGCCCAGCATCGCGCAATAAACAGACCACGCTGATGTCTTTAAGCGTAAAAGGCCATTTATTAGGACCAGGCTGCACAACCTTAATCAATAAACAAATAACATCAACCTCAGTAACAAAACCCCCACATCAACTCTGCATCCCTTCACTCTCTTCCCCAGTCTGAACTCACATCTCCATGCCCATTCCGTTCCTCATCCATTTCCACAAATCTCATAGCATCCTCCCCGGTATCACCTGGCATTCCAGTCATGCCTCAGCTCCTCACCTCATTCGATCTTCCCCCCCGAGGGATGGGTGCGCCCGCTATTGACTCCCCCACCCCTCCAAAGTATCGCCAACCAGGGAACCCCCTTTAGGGCGGTTACCTGCCCCCCCCGGGCCCGTTCAGTGCAGCTTTCATACACTCATTCAAAAATTCCGGTGACACCAAATCGACTCATTCCACAATTTACTGACCACATCTCTCATCTCCATCATGTAATAAGCATTCCCCAAAACTGAAAGATGCACTCCGTCATCCCGAAACAGTAGCGGTTCTTCCAGTCTCAGTCCAGCATGAGCAATGACCTTAATGTCCTTGTCCCCACAGAAAAGTCTCATCGCTCTGTTGAGCTTCCGTCGTGCCTTTTCCACAGCCCCATGTTTAATAGCACCCCTCCATACTTTCCTAGGAACAAATTCAGTCCAGGCAATGCAGGTCCCTGCCAGCCTGCGTTTCATCACTTCCAAATCCCTCTGCATCAGCTGCAAGAGCGCCAAACCCGACAGCTGAACCAAATCGTTCTCCCCCAAGTGTATGATCAACAGATCCGGGCATCCCTTCTGGGGGACCATCTTCGCGAGCCAGGGCAATAGTGCCCCCCATCGCATCCCCCCTTTACCCCACCAATGCACCTCATGATGTTGTCCTTTGAGTCCCAGGTTACGGCCGTAAACCTGTTGCTCTGCATACTTGAAGGCCCAATGAACGAAGGAATGCCCCACAATCCAAGTGACCGTCTTGGCCCCCGGTCCACCCACGCAACCTACGAGAGAAAAACATGTTAGAAACAAAGCCTAGAACTAATCACACCAATTCCCCAACACCCATCCTGCCCCCACACTTCTCACTTACGAACATACCGCTCACAGCACCGAGACTTCCACCTCCCAATCTGCTGAATCCTGTCCCAGGACCACCCCAACCTGGCCGCCGCTGTCGCCGCCCCAATACGGAAAGAGTGAGTCCCGAAACCAGCTGGATCCAAGCCCAAGCACCGTAAGGCCATACGCAGCACCGCCAACAACTGTCCTGAAGTCACCCTCGCCCCAGACATGTGGCAAAAAATTTCCCCACTCGCAACCCGCGTGGAAAGCACAAACGTCCTCCATTCAGCCACCGGGCACACACCCCCACAACCAGCCTCGCACAACCAAACCCACTTACCCCACCCCAACTGATCCGTTTTTGAGTGACCCAGCCAAATCCCCAGCCGCCCGCCAACCAGCCGTATCTCCTCATACCGCCTGCCACGCACGCGCCCAACAATTCAGACACCCGAAAAGCCCCAAAAAACATCCAAATCATACCCAAACGGAAAACTCGCACCTCAAACGCATCGTAACAACAAAGCGGCAAAACCTCAAACAACTTGACCAACAACTCAAAAGTAATCGCCTCCCGCAACACCCCACCCCCCTTCTCTCCCTGCCCCAACCTCTTAGTACCCAACTGATAATCACATCTTTCGTAGGATCAAAACCAAAAACAAGCAACAATAAAATGCCACCCCTGCCAATTTCCCTGATATAGTCGCCGCCGTCAGCCCTCCGTGCTCCATCGCTGAGCAATCTCCAAAACCAGAATCCCCACGCCATCCCATAAAGGATCCAAACTCCGCCCACGCCATTCTGTATGCTCGTCTTGTGGTATCAGCAATAGAATTTTCAACCAGGCCTATCACCCTCACTCCCCCAAGGCCCAGATGCTGTCCGGCAGCTTGTTCTTGCACTGATCCGCTCCTGGTGCCAATCGCCGGAACCGCTGCCACTGCGAACGAGACAAAGCATCCGCGATGTCATTATTCGCTCCAGGGACATGCTTGGCTCTAAAAACCACATTCAATCTTAAACATTTCAACATGAAACTTCTCAGCAATCTCAGAACTCTCAGGTCCCTTTCCCTCTGCCTGTTAACCAGCTCGACCACAGTCATGTTGTCCACGTGGAACAACACAGACCTGTTCTGAAACTCAAGACCCCACACTTCCAGTGCCACCAACAAGGGAAAGAATTCCAGAAACGCAATGCTCCTCCCCTCTTTCACCCAATGAGCCGGCCAGTCCTCCGCGCACCACCTGCCATCCCAGAAGATCCCAAAACCAGCTGCCCCGGCTGCATCAGAGTAAATTTGACATTGCCAAACCATCCTGTCGTCTGCAAAGTCCAGGGACACCCCGTTGAAATCTGTCAAGAAAGTCAGTCATGTCCTCAAGTCTGCCCGAACCCCCATGGAGATCTGGATCCTGTGGTGCGGAAGAACAGCCCCCGACATGGCCATGCCGAGCCGCCTGCAGAACGTCCGTCCCGCCCTAACCACCCTGCACGCAAAGTTCAAAAAGCCCAACAGTTGCTGTACTGCCCTCAACGCGATCCTCTTCTCACCGATCGCCCACCAGAGGCACGCCTGAATCTCCGTCGCTTTAGCAGCAGGGAGGCGAGCTGTCCACTGAAGGGAATCCAGCTCAATGCCCAAGAATGTCAGAGTGCAGCATGGGCCTGCCGTCTTGTCAGGGGCCAAGGGAACACCAAAGTGCCGCGACATCTCCTGGAACTGTGACAGGGCCCTGCCACAATCCCCAGAGAGAGCTCTACCCACAAAGAGAAAATCGTCCAGGTAGTGAGTAACGTCCCGATGCCCGCTCATCTGTGTAAAAGCCCACTGCAAGAAGGTGCTAAACAGCTCAAAAAGCGCGCAGGAAATCGCGCATCCCATGGGCAAAACTTTGTCCACGTAGATGGCCCCCGTGAACTGCATCCCCAGCAGCGAGAAATCCGAGGGGTGTATGGGCAGCAGGCGGAAGGCAGACTTGACATCACATTTCGCTAATTCCGCCCCCGGCCCACACACCCTCACAAGGCGGATCGCATCATCCAACGATGCGTAAAGCACCCTGGAGTCCTCCTCCGCGATGAAATCGTTCACAGACTGTCCTTCAGGCCACGAGAGGTGATGTATCATGCGGAACTCACCCTCCTCTTTCTTGGGCACCACCCCCAGTGGAGAGATGATTAAGTCATCCGCTGGCCAGTCGCTGAACGGGCCAGCTATTCTCCCCTCATCCACCTCCTTCTGCAGTTTGGCAGCTACCACTCCCGGCAATGTTGTGGCAGATTTCAGATTATCTGCCCATCTCCGCACCCTGGGACCCTGATAGCCCACCCAAAAGCCCTCCGTGAAACCCCACTGAATCCTCAAAGCCGCCTCCCTGTCGGGGTAACCCGAGAACCACGGGGCCATCGCCTCCACCTTAACCGGTGTAGGCGCCCTTTTGTCCAGCCTGTCCCCTCCCTTTCGCGTTTCGCCACTGCTCCGAGGGCATGACCAGTGTAAAGCAGTGGGTAAGGGCGTGTTTCCCTCCACACTTAGAGCACTCATGCTTGAACTTGCATGGGTAGCGGGAGCAATAGCCCCGGTTGTAGCTCCAACAGGCCCCGGTGTTAGAACCGCCTGGCTTAGTAGTCTGGCCTGCGCTACCGACCCCAGCGGTGTTCCCCCCGCCCCGCTTTGGGTGGGACGCGGCGGAAAAGACCGATAAGTAACCGTAAAACCGCTGGCCGTGTGGGTGGATGCCGATGAATGCGTGGACGCCAGCCACTGCATCCATAATTCCTGATCCACCTCCCCCCAATGCTTGTCCGGGTTGGCGCTAACCCTGGCCCTAAACTCCTCATCGTAGCTCAGCCAGGCGAACCCCCCGAACTGCATTTGAGCCTTCCTGATGATGTCCATGTACTTCATTAGCGCTATGGCCCTATCCTGGTGCTTCACACAGTAAATACTGGCGTAAATGAGAAACGCAGAGGTCCAATTTTCCATAGTCACAGGAACCCTAGGCCGTCTAGTCAACTCCCACTCCTCTTCTTTGGAACCCTCCTTCGCCTGCACCTCCCTGTGCAGTAATTTAAACACGTCCACATACTCGTGTTTCCAGATTCTACTCCTAATCTTGTCAGACAGCTGAGACCCCAAGGGCATGGCCAGCCCCATGTAGGGGAGCTTTTTCTGGTGTTTGTCCTCCGACTTGTCCCCTTTCTCGTCCTTCCCGTCCACCTTGTCAGTCTGAACCCCCGCCGTAGATACCAACTTACCTCCCACCTGCTTGACCACCCGTGATGGCTTGTCCCCTGGCAACTCTCCGGTCTCCCGCACCGACCCCTCCCCCACACCCACCGACCTACAAGCCTTCTTCCTACCCCCTTGTGGCCCACCATCCCAAGCCGTCCACCAAGACCCCTCACCTGACAGCGATGAGTGCATCTCTCCGGGCCGTCCTCTGGAGGTGGAAGCCTTGGGAGTCTCCGCCTTTGCCTTGCTCTTCGTCGTCTTCTGGGCCTGTAAAACACCAAAACCGCTGTTGCTCTTCACCCCCCCGTCCTGTCGTCGTCATCCCGCACCTCCCCCTCCTCAAGCTCATCACTCTCCTCAGCATAGTCCAACTCCACTTCCGGCTCCACCTCCACAGGCGCCCACAACACCTCCCTCACCGCACGTTTCACACCTTTACTTTTTGCAGCACCCACGCCCCGGCCACCTGACACACACGACGCCGTTGCCCACTCCCGTGCTGGAGGGATGACTGCCGCGGACCGCCCTACTGCTTCAGGCCGGCGTCCAGGGGCCGTCTTGCGCCCCGCCGGGCCACCCCGCACTCTGCCGACATCCGCCGGCTTGGATCCCTCCTACCCCCCAGGTCGCTCCAACCTGAGTGGGCCCCGGCACCATCAGGCCTCAAGGCTGCCCTGGCCGTCCCTACCGGGCCCGGAGGCCCCTTGAAGCTACCTGCCCCCCCCGGCCTGCCCTGCCCAGCCCTGTCCAGCTCCGCATGCTCCGCCCACCTCTCCTCTTCCGAGGTGGGGGCCCCTCAGCCTTGGCGTCCCAGGCAGCGCCCACCCTCCCTGCATTCTGCTCGGCCCACCTCGCCTCGTTCAGCTGCACTAAGAGGCGCTGCTCCCTGATCCTGTCCTCCCAGGCCAGAGCCTCCCATCGTGGTAGGGGAGGGTGGGGCCCGTGGTCCTGAAACCCCCTCCAGGCTGCCAAAGTCCCAGTTGAGGGGCCGTCACCGGGCCCCCCACCGCGCTGTCGCCGGCCCCCAGGGCGGGAAACCCCTGCGCACCCTTGACATCCCCCGAAACCTGCGCGCCCACCCTGGCCCCCGCCGAGAGGTCAATGGGCGCGTACACCCAATGCCCCAGGCCTTCACCCACACCCCCTGTGACCAACCCAGGCCCCAATCTCGGGGTACAAGGCCCCCCGCCCCCCCCTCCCACCACCCCTCGCTCCAAAACCTCTCCCGTCGAGGAGTACACTGGCCAGAGCCCCTCGCCCACCACCCCCCCTCCCTCCTCCCCTCGCGTGCAGGCCGGAGAATATAACAGCTCCCCGGTGGGAACCAGCCCTACCGCGGGTCCTGCTAGCCCCGGAGTCACAAAGTCCAGCTGTGGGAAAGTCAGGCGCGGAGGCAGGCTCTTCCGCCGACCTCCGCGCGCGGGCTCCTTTTTAGTCGCGCCCCGCCCCCTCCCAGCTGCGCACTTCTCAGACGGCGGAGGCTCCTCTTGGCAGGCAAGAACCGCCGCCGCCACCCCAGCAGAAGCCGCCCTCGGGGCCCTCGTGAACCCCACCCACGCCTCCCCCAGCACACCGGGCCGGAGGAGATCCTCCCGCCCGGCGCGCCCAAGCACCCGCAAGGCCTCCCTTACCTCATCCGCCGACATGGCCTCCGCGTCGCGACCTCACGCAGCAGTCCCGGACCACCGACCAGTGGCTCCCGCTCCCGACAGCCAATCCCGATAACATCCGCTACTCCCTAAATACCGCGGCCTATGCTACCCTCAACTTCCCCTTCAAAACTAGCCCTCCCGATGGTGCCGAGTGCAGGAAGAGGAAGTTCCCTTCCTCCCCTGCGCTCTTATACCCACCCCCTAACTCCACCCCTTGACCCTGCCTGGTCCTCCCCTGCGCGAAAGACCCCGGGGGAAGACTAGTCTGCGACTCTGCTTCCCCCGGGGCCCAGCATGTTGGTCTGAAGCATTCAGAGAAGCCTTGAAGTAAAGGCTCGGCTGGTAATATACATATAAATGGGGTAGCGCAGTCCTAGTTAGAGGGTTCTTTTAAAAAGAAAACTATATAACCTGCTAAAGAACTGTCCTACAGTGATGCTTTAATACCACGTTCTCGTGAAAGTCGACTTAAAAATGCCAGTGGTATTGGAAGTGGCATGATATGTCGTTTTACCCCAATGTCATCACAGGAAGATGTTTAATAACATTTGACAAATTGTTACCCGCTCCACAGCTGTCTGTTTCTCAGCTGCCCGTCTTTTTTATTACCTCTCTCGTGTGTGTCTCACCTGTTGCAGTCTCATACTTACCCCTTCTGTCTCATCCTCTATCCCAACTGTCCTTCTCACTGATCTCCTTATAATATATCACATTTCTTCCCCTCTCCCCTGACTTTCTCACCTGTTCTGTGTTTTTCACCTCTTTCACTTGTCTCCCACTTCTCTTGCTTCTTTGTCTTTTTCTTACCTGTCTCTGTCTTAATATCAGTTCCATATCTCTCACCTTTCCTTCTCCCCATCTCTTCCTCAGCTGTTTTTTCAAACCTGTCCCTGTCTTCTTATCACCACTCTCACTCACTCTAAACTGTAGAACCACACTGTCTCCCAATCAGGTCCTTCACTTTACCATAATTCTCTCTTTTGTCTCTTCTTTCAGCTGTCATTTTCTCAACAATCCACCTTCCCACCTCTCACAGCTGTATTTCTAGCCTGTCTTTTATTGCACCTCTCTCACACCTCTCTTCCCTCTCTCTGAGCTGTCTCTCTTATCATTGTCTCAAGCAGCACTCTCAATTGTCGCCTCTGCATCTCCTTCTTTATGAGCAGACTGTCTCTCAATAGTCTCTCACATCTTTCATCTTTCTCCCCACTCTCTCTCCGCTGCCTCTTTATTACCTGTCTCTTGCCTGTCCATCTCTGAGCTGCATGTTTCTAACAAGTCTCACGTACCACCCTCTGCCTCTGCGATGTCTATCACCAGCTGTCTCTTTATCACTTTTGCCACAACTGTCTTATCTCTTTTTCATCTGTTTCCTTCAGTAACACTTCTCTCATACTGGTATCCCCTCTCACTGGTCTTCCCCTCTATCTGATTCTTGGCAGTCTCTTTGTCACCTGCGTATGTGTCTATCACCTGTTACTCTCACCTATTGCACTCTTTCACACCTATTTATACCTCACTCACGTTCTGTTACCTCTCTCTAATGTCTCTTTAACCCCCCTCTTTTCACCCATCTCTCAACTGTCTCTGTGTGTCCTCTTCCTGCTCCTCCTTTTGTTATTTTCCCCTCATTTCCCCTTACAGTCTTTACTCTCTATCCCACCTCGTCCCCTCTCTTTCTCTCTCTCACTCCTGCATTACTTGCATCCTTCTCAAGGTCTGTGGCACCAGGAGTCACCCCGGTCCATTTTACCTGGGTCCACACCCGATATAGCTGAGTGGCACAGAAAGTAAACAAGACTCGCTAGAGCCTTGTATAACTTCTGTTTCTGACACTGCCCTTACCAGTGCTTGAAATGGAAAAATAGACGTGCAGGTACTCTGTACCAGAGTACCTGCTTGTTTCTGAGAAGTGCCAGTACACTCCAATTAAAAGTATTACGTCTCTCTTTAGAAGTGCCGGTACTCTCCGTCTCAAAATAAAAAAGTGCTGGTACTCTGTACCGGGCACTGGCCCTTGCTAACTCTGAGACGAAGAGTCGCAAAGACAGTGTCAGGGGTCGTAGAAGGGAAGCTAGGTGTATCATCTGCGACTCCTGACTACCCCTAAATAACGTCCATGCTTCCTATACAAAATGTTTTTGTTTCAGAAAAACACTTCTTACAGAAAATGCGTTTATCATATTGGTCGTTTTGAGTTCCTGATTAAATATGATTTAGGGTTGCTTGGCTTTAATTTATATATAGGTAGAAAATTAAAAAGGCGCTTTTATGTACACTGGGCTTATCCATCCAAAATAAGTACCCCTCAGTGGACAATATTATGTTAATCAGGCCAAGGCCAGAAAAAAGGCCTCACCTTTTAATCAGAACCAATGAGTACGAACTGTAAATGATAATGAAAAAAATAACTTCAGAATATATATCTTTCATCACAAGAAAGTAATGAATTTATATCTTAATTAGGCGAAAAAAGTAATTCATTTTATTAGTCTAATTAAGGTATCAAGTTGTGCTTCCTTAGGATGGATGACATTTATACTTCGTCACTTACATGGCACACAGGAATCATTATCCAAATCACTTTAATATGCAGGGGAGATAAAATACAGATACTTAAGTGTGCAGGGGTCAAAATAAAGTAAATATTGTAGGGATGGTACAGCTGAATAAGTGGACGAAATGATAAGGTGGGAAATTCGAGTTAGTGTTTTAAGCTGGAAAACAAAGAGTGGGGGAATGACGTATGTTTGGAGGAAGTTCAGATGAAGTGGGTTAAAGAGAGAGAAGAGCGGAGGGAAGATGAACGCGGGAGGAGAGCCAAGCCGGTGCTGTGAAGATGATGTAAGAAAGCAAGTAGGAGTATAAAGTGCAAGGGAAAGACTGGAGGGGGTAAAAGAGTGCACAGATCTATAGACACACAGAGAAATTTAGTCAGAGTCCTTTGGGAGAGGGGAAGCCTTTACAGTTGTGAGAGAAGCCTATAAAGTGGACCAAAACAAGGATGACTGTAAATTAATGTGGACAGTTGGCAGTAGCACGTATGTGAAAATTAAAGACAGACCAAAGTGAAAGAAATTACATTTTTCTGTTAAGAAAATATATGAGAGTGGAAAGTAACTTAGCAAAATGAGAAATCAGGTACATTCAAGCAGAGTCATATGCAGGACAAGAAATACGAGATGTAAAGAAGGATTGAAGAGAATTACAAGGTTGCGAGCAGATGGTGAAAAGTAGTTGGCAGGCAGGGAAAATGACGCGAAGACTGTCATGGAAGACAGAAAACATACTGGAGAAGGAAATGGTGATGTCTGGTTTAGAGGACTTGATTGGGAGAACACTGGAGTAGTCGATCCATGAAAAACTGGAAAAGAATGTAGTGTGTAGCCAAGCACAAACTGTGTAAAAGAGATATCTCTGCCTGCTGGTGGTATTACCAGTTGAAATGGTAGGTGAAATTGGTCAGAGTGCTTATGCCACAGGGATATTAATAAAAGAGAGTCCGTTTTCTTTTAAATGTGTTTTCAGACTATACCTTGCTAAGGACACTTGGTCGGCCAGTTCTGGACTCAGTCATTGGAGCATCTGAGTGAGTTGGGCTTTAGAAATAGTGAATACTGAATTCAGGAGTCAGCAAGTTAAGTTTAAAAAGTTTGGTGACAATTGTAAGATGAATGATTGGACAATGGAATAAGAAAACATTCAAGAGGCAGCTCATTTATGTAGGGTCAAATTGAAACAGTTTTAAATCAATAAGGGAAGAGGCATCCTTAAGATATAAGCTTTGAAGGAGTTAAGGACGAAGAGGATGACACAGGGACTAAAGAATCGAAGGGAACATGCAGTTGGCCTACATGTGGAAATAAAGGCAGAGGGATCAGTTAGGGACATAGTGGTATGGAAGAAATAAGCCTGATGTTTTCACTGGAAACACTTTCTGCAGAAACATTATAATCCAGTTGGAGGAATAGAAACAGTGTTTTTCCTGCCAGAGTTTTCTAGAAAAATAAATTAAGGTCGGAGGAAATAATTTGGATGCACAAATCAGATGGTGGTGGGGAAATTGTAGTAAGGGATTACCGGCCAACAATATAAACTGGAAAAGGGAATGAGAAAGATAAATTATTCAACGTCTCCCACACAAATATTAGAAGCTGACCCACACAAACAAGGTTACAGATTGATGCAATATAATATTTGGGTTATTTAGCTACACTGTTAACTTAGATTTTGAAGGAGAAAAACATAGTTTCTCTAAAAATGCAAAGACTTATTATGCTGGTAGTTTGCGTTTCATTGTTTGTGTTCTGCTTTTTAATGCCACATTTTTTAGACTATAGTTTGAAGGTTATTTTATCTACTATACAGGTTTATTTTATATTTTAATAATTGCTGTAACGTTATAATGCTAAAGGTATGGAGGATGAACCCTTGTGAATTATATTGTTGTGCTTATTTTTGGTGTTAGTTTGTCAAGTCAGGATATATGGTTTTAAAAATTCAAAATAAAAATCTTTGTTTGATTTTAGATTTAAAGTGGTCATAGTTTTTTTTAACCAGAAATGGCTCTGTCAAGTTTTATGAACACACTGCTTTATTAATTTAGATATTTGTACAAGCTATGCGACCTGCACAAAGAGTGTGACAACTACACAGAAGCTGCCTACACACTTCTACTGCACGCCAAACTTCTCAAGGTATTTCAATGTGATTGCTTGTATCAGTCTTCTTGGGTTTAAGGACTGCACTAATTTGTTAGCTTTTTGTTTTGAAATACCGAAGCAGCTACAGTCGAGGGTGATGCTGATTGATTTTGCTTATCGTATTACAACAATTGGTAGAAATATCAAGTGTTTCAGACGCTCATACCTGGGGAGGCTATTAATTGAGAGTGGTGCGCATATAGACCAGTATTACATATTGAATATTAATGGAATTGTAATAAAACATATATTGTGGTTCTTCAGGTTTATCGATAAATAATAAAAATAGAAATGTCCATCTTCGATTACTAATGTCAACCTGTACACAACGTTCAGTACCTATTTTTGTCAAAACCATTTCATTTAATATTCAAACAAATGTAATTGATGTCGCAATAATAGTTCCAAAAGCACTTTTTACCTAGTTGACATTGTTTTCTTTTTCTTTTTACATGTGTGGGTGGTCAGGGTAATTTGTGGGTCTGAGTCATGAAGAGGAACGAGTGTGTGCTGACACGGCCTGCCCACTTTTGACTCAACTAAAACTTAAAAACTCTTAGGACCTCTTTCCTTTTTCCTCATTAATGGCTCAGACGGGAGGGGAGAGTCAGGGATTTACAACATATGTGGCACATACAATTGTGTCGCTGTGAGCGACTGTGAATCCCCAGTTAGTGGATTTTCCTTGTCTGTAAGCCAAAAGGTGACAATGTGTATAGTACATTTTTAATGACCCACCTACATTTTTTAGGTCGAGCCTAGCGCAGCACGCATGCGCTGCTCTAGGAAATCAGCCTCTTGGAATCACTTCAGCTTTTCTACAAGCTTGTGTGTGTGTTGTTCACATGCTATTGGCCTTTGCGTCTGGCAAAAGCACGCAATTGGCCAAAGGCATGTGGATGTCCCAGCTTTTGGGTAAATGTTTACTCCCAGAGCGTTTTGCTCTCGGGAGCCAGCAGCGGCGCGCAGGGGCCATCTGTTTTGGGTCAGGTTTCCTTGCAGCTTTAATTAGAAGGCGCGTCCCCTCCACCCCGGGCAAGGGACACACCCCCCACCTCCACAAGAGTGCGCTTTCACTGACGCGCCTGTTTAAAGGACTGTGGAGGAAAGTATGTTTTCGCACGAAAGATGATTTCATGGAAAGAAAAAGAAAACCTACAATTGTTTAAATGGGCATCTGTTTATCTGACGGCTTCTTGGAGAGGGTGGTAGAAAGTCATGAAAATCCAAATTTCCTTTTTGTACACCTATGATTTTTTTTTTATGAATTAGAGCAGGGGGGGGCTTGAATGTCTGTAATGCGTTGTGCGCCCTCATGAAATGTTTACTTGTCTGACAAATACCCCATGTTCTTCAGTGCTTCTGTGCTCTCCGGACTAACGTAAAGGTAAGGCGTCTCGAGATCTGTGCATGCTGCAGAAAAATGTCTCCCTGGGGTTGCCGCCGAGGACTCCGGGCTCGCTGGCTGCAAGGCCATCGAATTTAGCACAGGTGGGTGTTGTTTTATTGGTGCCTGACAAGCTCGGCGATATTACCTACCATAAACGTAGTAGTTGAACGTTTTCTGTGTGTGTTGTTTTTTGTTTAGCCTGGTACAGGTTGTGTTTCCCTTACACGTTTTGCTGCATGCCTCTAAAAACAAGAAGCCCCGCTATCTGTCTGCACAGCAGCGTTGGCATTAAATGGTTGAAAACTGCACCACTTTACCCCCTCGATCTCCAAAAGCCATCCAAAGTGCCACGATGCAGTTCACTGACGCTGTGGGCGCTGTGTTTGATGGCTTCACCATGTCTTATTGTGAATGTGAATTTTGTTGCTTATTTTCGCGAGCCGTTGGCCCCGCTCCCTAGAAAGTGCTTTTCCAGGCGTGCACCTGTCGGTGTTGCTGTCCGAGCTCGGGCACTGCCTCCGCCGTCCATGTCTAACTTCAGCACGAGTTGCCGGACACGTCCCCCTGTCGCCAGTCGGAGAGTGGGGGCTCGGCTGGTGCTCAGGTGCCAGGCACGCCCGCCGGGGATCCGAGACGCACCCTGCTGACGGAGGGGGAGACAGCACAGGGAGCCGTGCTGTCTCATCTACCCTTATTGGCCGCAGCCTGCCCGAGTGTCTCAATGAACCCGTGCGCTGAAGGCAGCATCATTAAAACTAAGGTACGCGCACTGGTGTAAGCGCGAGTGTGTCTGTCAGAGTGACTGACACACGCTCGCGTTTACACTGCCAGGAAGTCTCTGTTTGAAGATGGAGCCTTAAGGCATCGCCCGGAGCTAACGTGGCTGACGTAAGGGTGTTTCATCACACACATCTAGGAAGTGTGAAGTGTACCCAAGTTTATAACTTCACATGTAATCACGCCATCCCAGGGGCTGTCTGCAAGCGCACTGTTTTATTTAGGTTTGACAAATACCTCTGTGGCAGCGGTACAGGGTATACAAGTTGTGGGAGTAAACATATGCTACAAGTCCCAGGATGCACCATATCGTAAAGGGAGAAGTCAGCACTTGGTACTTCGTGGCCTCCTGGCACTGAGGGATATGGAAACCCGACTTTTATTTATTGTTACATTTTATTTACCGCCGACCGAGGTCCCGGGCACGGCAGAATTCTTTGCAGCAGTGGCGAACATTTTTATTGTAACAGGAGCACCTATGGTTAAACTGTAAATCGCCATATCACGGGCCATGCACTCTTGTCATTATCATGCACTGATTCCCTGCACCGTCTGCAGTGAGTATTAGCTGAAAGATGAGAGGCCTTAAGGGGGGGAGGCCTTCTTGCTGGCAGGTATTTACTTGAAACGTGGCCTAGTATAACTATTCACCTCTCCCCAAATAGGTTATATGTAATTATCACAAGGTTCCCGCGCTATTGACATATACCGTTCCCGAGCACCTTCATGGTCATCAAAGCATCTCTCTGATGTTCGAATCACCTCACAAACAGCCTTCGTTGACAGTGACACTCGGATGTGACGGAGCTGTGTTGCTGCTATCTGTGCGCAGCTCCTAAGAAAAATGTTAAATTGTGACAGAATATGTCACTTTAGGCAAACCGTGTTCAGCTAAGCAGAGCGGTCCTTCTTTTAAAGGCAGTATTATTCATTTAACAAAAAAAAAAAAAACCTCATAGACCCTTGCATGCGTTCTTACTCACAGACTAACGCCTACATTATTTCACGCTTCACAACTTTATTTGCAAACCACATAACTAAAAAATTACCATTTACAACGCCAGTACCTCCAACTTTCGTAAATGCAAAACGGACTGCATTGTAAATGCTTGTTTTTTTTATGGCTTTGCACCATCTGGCAGGATGGGGTGTCGCCTCCTCTTGTTTGCCCTCATTGCCCCCACCCTTTTGTCACACGCGGGCTGAAGCGGTCGCCATGGGGTCCTGTTTGCAGCGGAACAGATTCCAGTTGCTCATTCTGCAGCTGAGTTTCATGGATACGAATTCCCACGTTGTGGTTGTGACTGGTAAAATTTATTGTTTGACTTAAATTCGCTTCCTCTTTTTAGCCACAGCAGGAATGCGCACACGCCTGCACCCCCCTCATAAACAGAAACCACGCCTGCCCTTGGCAACAGGTCTGGAATGGAGACCATCGCCCTCGTCTCTCGCCCTGGAGACCGGGAGAAGTCACAAAGATGTTCTGTACAGTCACTTAAATATTAAATAGTTGTATCGTATTGTTTTAAAGAAAAAGCTAAACTTCAAATAAAAAAAAAAAGAATTTTGCTCTCTGAAATTCCAAAAATAAACATGTGTCACCAATGGAAGTTTTGCAATGGAGCTGCTGTCTTCCAACCCCCTTATCTCCACCAGGAACTATTTCATAGCGCCTACAATGCTTTCCCTTTTGATGTGAGCTTGCACATTGCTCTCTTCCAATATTTCCTGTAATACATGAACTGCACAAGAGGCCTGCTCTTTGGGATACTGTTGAGAGGTGCGTATTACAACAGGAACAAGTGTTTAAGGACGGAAGCATATAGAAGTGGCAGCTACAGTCAATAAAGAGCCCAAGCAACTGTATAATATATATATTCTAGCCTCAAACCACACTCACCAATTGCACTACATTCCTGCCTCATACTCGGGCAACCACACACCTTCTCACTTCCCTCATACACACTGACACAACTAAACCTATGCCTGAAAATGCTACTCTGAGCTAAGCCAGCTCAAAATCTCTAAACCTCAAAGGAACATAGCACCATTGGACTATACACACCATCATTCTCCATGGAGCCATCTCCTCTCCACGCTCACTATGCCAGCCACTCTTTACACACACCATTCTTTGCTCCAGCTCTTGGGTAACCAATAGACGTCTGTTATTCAGCGCCAATATGCCCCTTTGCGGGTGAAAGTGCGCTTTACAAATACACGTTATGTTATGTTACTATGATGAACCGCCCCCACCTAACAATAAAAACTATAACAAAAAAGCATTAGAACAGGCAGGGAAAAATTGACAGCATTGCATAAACAAAAAAACTAGAACACATTTTTGGTGTTAATTCTGGTTTTTATTAGGGTACTTCAGTTGTATATAATGTTTTCTAGGTTATATATAAGGTGACAAAAATGGTTATAACACTTTTTTATTATAACTTATAACTTTTAAACATGCTGCACAACATTCACAATGTTCTACAACACATATTAAAAATGTTAACAAAGCCAATAGCTCTGTCTAAACACTTATAAGTCCCCAAAGGCGAGACCTATTGGCTATGCCAATGCTTGTTAATCCTGTGATGGTATTCTCTGCCAGTCTGCCTGTTACCTTTCTGCCACACAGTCACTGCTTTATGTTTGGCAACATGTGTGGGTAAAAGAAAACATAAAATTGGCCTTGTGATACTCCTAATCATAATAATCACATCAAATAAATTCCAAAGGCCCTTGGGGACGAGCAATGTACTGCTACTGTGCCACGCTGTTATTTAAAACAATTGTTTGCACAGAGCATTATTTGCAATTTGTCTTTTTTGTTTTTCTCAATATAGCAGCTCCTGCTGGTCCAGCTGTACCACCCGACAGGCAGGAGAGAGCGGCTCATTTGCGGCGGCAGAGGCTGGAGCATATCCAGCAGGCATACTGGCGGCTGGTGGTCCTGGAAGAGGAGGAGAGGGAAATCAATGCACAGCTCCTGGCCCCAGTGCAGCCGGTCCCCCTCAACCTCGATCCTCCCGGCCATCCCATCGCTGGCGTAGCCGACAGCCAACTGCTGCTACCCCCACCAGAATGGCAACAGGCCATTGCTGCACCTCATCCTGCTGCGGCTGGACACTCTCGAGGGCCGGTTCACCTCGATGGAGCAGAGCATGGACCAGCTATGGACTGACATACATAATGCCCTCTTCTAACCCTTTTTTAAATATTTAGTTTTGGTGTGAGGGATTTGTTTGTTGGGGCTGGGCGGAGAGGATGGGAAGAGAGTTGGGAGTGAGACTCAAGAGACTTTCTTGAACATTTTGAGTTTTGGGGTGTGGGTCAGTTTTGCTTGGGAGAGGGGTGGGCATGTTATTTGGGTGGAGAGGGTGTGTTGCTTTGTAAATAAATAAAGGGGAAAACTATTTATTATAATCTAAATTTATGCCTGTAGTAGTTTATTTTACTTTTACTTTGCACTGCTTCTTTCAAGTAGTTTTATGCAGCCTGTTTATGTGCTTGTAACTTAAGACTAGAGATATTTTAGCACTTCGTTGTAGAGTCTAGGCTTATACTTCTCTAACTATCTTGACCATTATGGGGAATGCTGCCATGATGAGATGACCTGGGCTATATTGTGTCCAGGGTCTGAACTATCTAGATAAAAACAGTAGCAGTACATGTATTTCTTACTGAGTTAAAGTACATCCATACTAGTTGTCTTACCTGAATATATGTGCAGCAATAACAGGGGAGGCACCACAACTTTATTAGCGAGGTCCCACTTCCAGTTCCAGCCAGGTGAGCTCCAACTGTAGGATTGTTCTGAATGATTGATTGATGATTATCCATCGTAGACAACTAAATGGAAGTAGAAAGACTGAGTAAGTGAGTTATATATTTATCAAAGATTTACAAACAATTGACACCACTTGAGTACTAAGTGATGATGATGACACAATAAGAATGCCTGATTGTGCTAAAATAGAAAAAATAGCAATGCTTGTAAGTTTTGGCTAATGTGGAGCTGGCATTATTTGTGAAATCCACAAGTTATGAAAAATTGACTCTAAGTTTGGAGTCGACAAGCTTAGGCTAGGCGTTTACGGTTAAGCAATACAAGGCCTTAATGATGATGATGCTGACAGTGACGACTGATGTTCTTCATTCTATAGCTAAAAAACTATGGATCATTTTTAATTCGTGGGTTGGTAATGGGCTGGTGTGGGCTACTGTTTCGAAGATTCTACAGTAAGTTGGTGTTGCTTTCACCACATCCACTCCACCAAGTGTGTGACCCATTGATGGTGTAATTTAAGCCACAGCTCAAAAAATCACAAAGCTCAGGGGACGAGGGTTAGGGTTTGATGAATGGATGGGTAATGGGATTTGGGGCAAGGTTGGACAAACACAAACAAGGCCAACAGTCATCTGGGCAATAAGCAGCAGCGCATCATTCGCCATTAATCTGTTGTTAGAAGGAAACAAACGACTGAGTATGATATAGTACAGATACATGCATTGCTAAAAGTCCTTCTGCCCGAGACCCAATTTACCATATATCTAAATGTCCTGTCTTCTAGGTTAGGGAGTGAACCCACCAACCCACTTCTCTTAGTTGATATGATTGTTAAAAGAAAAATCATACTGTATTGCAAAATTGGGTGGTTCGTCTGCATTCTCCTCAGGAATGTCTACTCTTTGTGGCCTCTCTGCACTGGTCCGGTAGGTAAGCAGGAGTGTTATTGAGCTCAGCTAGCTTTTGCCTTTCATCAATGAAAAAGACTAGAAGAAGGCCTGCGGATTGTAAAAGAGAACTGTATTTTAGAGTCAGGGAGAAGGACAGAAGGAAGGTAAGCTTCATGACGAGTATATCAAGATAAGAAGACTCAGAGGCAGAGCAAAAAAAACAAGAGGGGGGCTCAGAGTTTCACTTTTGCCCCAAGTCCAACACACACACACACAGAGCAGCATTTCACAAACGCACCTCTCACTATTCCAAATAGCTGAGTAGTACTAAGCCTCAGACTCTTGATTTACCTTTGAACTGAAGTTGACACTCGATAACATCTTACTGTTGATGAGGTAGTCTAGCAGCTCCCATTCCCGCCCTGAGTTCTTCCATGATACTCCTCCAGTCCTGAGTGACTACAAGTAACCCTGAACCAGACCAGTCATCATCATCATCATCATCATGAATCGCGAGGATCTGAGCAAGATAGACGTGGAGTGCAGTGCATTGCTGTTGCAGAACAAGTAGAGAATGAAACAGAATTGCAGTATTTTGCATAGGTTTTTGTTTGATAAGTAAAATGACTGTTCTGGTGTCTGAAGAACCACAAAAAAAAGAGAACACACCAGCAATTATATATTAATTAAATCTGGCTAAGTGTGAAAGGGCTGATCATCACCTACAGGGATAAATAAATAGGCGCCCATCACTCAAGCCCCAAACAATGCAAATCAATAATCATCTCAAGAGAAATTTCCCAAATTACAGTTCAGCACACACCCTCCCTGAGTGTCTGCCACCACATGACTCATCAATCAACTTAAATCATCACTCAAGCAATCAGTCACTCACCGTTGCAATAGTTGAAGTTTCCTCATCCAAAGCAAGTATGAGTAGCTCAGGTATTGGGTATTCAATCATCTTTGATGCAGGCAACAATTGGAATTTGGTATTGGCAGGCAGTCCTGTACATAATAAATGATTTTATGGGGCAAACGTTCTAGTACTAAGTGATGCAAAAAGTTTTAGGCAATAGGCATGCGAGGGGGCAGGCATTGTCATCAATGTAATGAAGGAATTGTGGAGGCTTCTTCAATGCACACTGGTCCAACTGCAATCCAGCAATATATATGTGACTAATAAAAAAAATGTGGGGCAGCATCAATATGACACAAAATTAATAATATTCCTCAAGCTAATTTAAAAAAAAAAAAATTTTGCAAAGAAAGAACTAATTTCAACGAGAAAATTTTAAAAGTTCTATGGGGGCACTGGCATACTTAGTCCGGGAAGTAGAGTTCATCCTCAAACTCAGGTGGTTCACCCAAAAGTTGGTCAGCTAACACATTTGATTTAATTTTGGTCCAATTACCCTCTTCCTCCTCCTGTGCTGCTGTTTCTGAAATGGTGTATTTGTGTGGTATACAATGTTGGTTCATTTTGATCATAGTCAATCTCTCCACATTTTGAGGTGAGAGACTGGTCCTTCTGACTGTGATGACCGCTCCAGCTGCACTGAACACACGTTCAGCAGACACACTGGTGATAGGACAAGCCAGATACTTTATTGCCAGCCTGCTGAGCTTTGGACATTGGTTCATCTTCTCATACCAATACATCAATGGATTTTGATCCACATAGACCTCTTTTGGATCGTCCAGATACTCCTGGAACATCCTGTGGATGGTCATTGGTGCTGCCACTTGCTCTACCTGTTTTGCCATCGCCTCTGCACTGGACTTGAGCCCTGCCAATTGAAACCAATATAATGCAGAGGTTGGGTCCGGTCCTTCTTTTGCTGTTGTTGCCGGTGTTCTGATTGATGGTGATGTTGGCTGCTCTGAGACAAGACTGCCCTCTCTGGAAGTTGAATGCGGCACCCCAGAACTGGGGGATGGGACACGAAGTACTAGCCATTCTTCTTCCAAGTCTCTGGCTTGCCCTACAATCCACCTCTTGTATTTTAAAACATCCCCTTTAGAAAAAGGGATGAAAGTGGGCAGAATCTTTTTGTACCGTAGATCAAGTAGTGTGGCACATATGTACCCTTTGAACTTGATGATGTCATGTTGCAGCCTTATATTAGAAGCCAAGTGCAGGACTAACTCTCAACCAAGGCATGTGCTTCTGTGTTTTCATTCACACCTGCAGGGGTGACCTTTCAGACGGCTTCCTTACCTTGCCTTGTAGGAGATGCAGCAACGGGATAGCTTGGCCCATAGTAGTGTCCTCCTTGCTAACTTCCCAAATGAAAAACTCAAAAGGGAGTAGCATCTGTGTCAGCATTTGACTAGGCCCCATTTGTTCGCATCCATGGTCATAGCTTTCCCAACTGCATCCCCCTACTTTGAATGACTTGGTCATTGTTCTGCTTGCACTGCTCAAACAGACATTGCAGCATGTAAAAGGTGGAGTTCCAACATGTTGGCACCTCCTGTATCAGGGCTTTAACTGATGCTCTATTATTACACTGAATAACCCGCAGTTGCTTCCGGGCTTTGAAAGAATGGCTGAAATGGGTGCAGATTCTTCTGCAGGTGGTCAGTATGATGCTATGTCTTCCTTTTTGAGGAAGTCTTGCACGACCAGGTTGATGGAATGGGCCAAACACTGGACCCAGAAATAGCCAACGTCTGACATGGCTTTGACTATGTTACTGAAGTATAGCTGCGTACCCTAACTGGGGGACGTCCCCTATTGCACTGCTTTATAACCCTATTCGAAGGGTTTGTATCAAATTCAGAGCAGTAAATCACGTAACCGTGGTTCAATTCAACTAGTTTATTTTCACTGGTGATATTTGGTGTTCTTAATTCCACCAATCAATAGTAACAAATCTTCATTAGTAATAAATCTTCATTTCTCCAATCCCATCCCAATGCATTTCGGGCTGGTTTCGCCCTTCGTCAGGGGAATCAGGATCTACAAAAAATGTAACTCAAGTTCAGAGCAGATTACAGCCATCTCGGCTGATCTCAAACAATACATGTTAAGCATGCTAAGTTCCCGGCATATTGAGTGATAATTCCATCCAGTATTGAGAAACTGAGATAACGTGAGTACAGCAGTAGAGTGAAAGAAAAGTAAAAAAAGTAAAAAAAGTAGTGCCTTCAAGATAGTCACGCTGTGAAAAAACATGGATGCACTATAGGTAACTTGTTTACAAATATCGAATAGGTGTAAAACGAACGTAATAAAAACTTAAAACACACTGATGGTGTAGCGTGTACCAGCAGAAGTGTAAAGAAACAGTTATAAACTCTTCCACGATTCCAAAACACTTCACCCTGTGGCAGACCAATTAAATGCTTGAAAACGTAAAACGAAGTTAATACATCAACTAAAACGAGTTCCGGGTCCACTACATGGTGGAAAACAGTGCAAGTAGCATGCAGTGCTACTGGGCTACCGGTATAACAAAACACACGCCTTAACTCACGCAACAAGACCGGATGTTACCGAGCTACAGGTTTAACAAAAACATGCGCCTTTACTCACAGGAGTTTTCAATCACAAAGGTCGCGTCCTAAGCTACACGCCGGACCTGAAGTACCTCTCCGGTAAACTGAAACTAAAAGAAGTACTAACCCCGATCGTGGGCACCATCTTAAAGAAGGGTGTTCTAACTAAGGTAATGTGAAAACCAAGCTTGTGATGAATAAAGAAGGTGAAAAAAGACTATCTCCCATCATGGGGGCCATATTAAAATGGTAAAAACAATATCAATCGTGCAAAATCCCAAATGAGTGTAAAGATGATAAATAGACATCAAAGATTAATCAACTCAAATATACACTGTAAAACCCATTCCATGTTGAATAAAAAAATATACTGTTGCATCAGTCATTTTAGAAAATGCAAAATCTTAGTGAAAACAAGCGGTTCAAGTGAGAGATCATGAAAAATAAAAAATTACATAAAAAATGAAACCATGTACAGTAATTCGATTTATAGTCCCCAGATGGGTTAAAGGTAGCATCTGAATTCCATTCTGTCATTCAACCCATTAGGCATCAATGTATCTAATCTTCTTATCCAGTAGTTCTCTCTTTGAAGAAGGAATTTATGGTTATCTCTTCCTTGTTTAGTATCTACCATTTCCAGGATCATAAATTTTAGTTGGCAAATATTGTGACCATACTCCAAAAAATGTGTGGCAATCACTGATTTAGAATTTTTGTCCGTATGTTACTTTTGTGTTCATTAAATCTGATTTTCATTTTTCTTTCAGTCTTTCTAATGTAAACCAGTCTGCACAGACATTTTAAAAGACACACTAAGTTCATAGAGTCACAGCTGGCAGTGACTTTAAGATCAATTTTATTTCCTTTCCTGGAATCCCAAGTGTCCTAGCTTATATGTGTTACCTAGAGTACATAAATGTTTGAACAACCCCCCTTTTAGACCTATAATCTCTTCCAAATGAAGTCTACATGAACCTGTGGGTAGGTTTTTGGACAGACACCTACAACCTTTTGTCCAAAAGATGACCACCTACATTAAGGATACAACAGATTTTCTTATGAAGATCAGTCAGATTACCTTCAACACGGAAGAACAGATTCTATTATGTACCATTGATGTAAAATCACTTTATACTTCCATCCCTCACAACTTGGGCATAGAAGCTATTGAACACTTTTTAATAGATTCAGAACTTGATAACGGTTTCAAAGTATTTCTAAAGGCAGTTCTACAATTTACGCTTTATCAGAGCTATTTCAGTTGGGAAGATCAATTCTATTTACAACTAAGAGGAACATCTATGGGCAATTGTGCAGCTCCAGCGTATGCAAATTTGTTTATGCATAAATTTGAAAAGGACCATATCCTCAGCAAAGAAATTTGGAAAACTAATACCATACTTTTTGTGAGATATATTGATGATATTTTCACCCTATGGAAAGGGTCGACAGATGAATTCATTGGAGCATTGAATGAACTCAACATGGTTAATGAGAGAATACAATTTACATATGATGTGAACAACACCAGCATTTCGTTTTTGGATGTTTTGGTCTCAAGAGCGCACAATAAACTCAAAACGAACATACATAGAAAAGAAACAGATCGCAACAATTTGTTACATTATAACAGCTTTCATCAAAAGTCCTTGAAAAACCATTTACCCTACTCACAATTGCTAAGAGTCAAAAGAATTGTTTCTAATCCTGACACTGTAGACAACCAAGTTAATGCAATGATTGACAAATTTAAGATCCGAAAATACCCCCAAAAAATCTTGGAAGAAACAAAGGATCGCTGTGCTACCAAAACACGAGAAGAATTACTTACATTGACACCGAACAAAGGGCATAATAAAAGATCAGTTTTAATTTCAAAATTCTCAACTTCAAGCATGTAATTTAAGAAACCAATTCTGAAGCATTGGCCAATGCTCCAAGTGGAACCTGATTTTAAAGGGGTCTTCTCAGAAAGACCGTTGTTTGCCCATCAAAGAGAAAAGAATATCAAAGAAATGCTTACTTGTCAATCTATTCCCAGGATGAATGAGACATATAAAGGGACTGTTCCCTGTTTTAATTGTAACAATTGCAATAGCTTTATCAGAGGTTCATGGATTCACCACCCAGGAAAGGAAATAAAATTGATCTTAAAGTCACTGCCAGCTGTGACTCTATGAACTTAGTGTATCTTTTAAAATGTCCGTGCGGACTGGTTTACATCGGAAAGACTGAAAGAAAAATGAAAATCAGATTTAATGAACACAAAAGTAACATATAGACAAAAAATTCAAAATCAGTGATTGCCACACATTTTTTGGAGTATGGTCACAATATTTGCCAACTAAAATTTATGGTCCTGGAAATGGTAGATACTAAACAAGGAAGAGATAACCATAAATTCCTTCTTCAAAGAGAGAACTACTGGATAAGAAGATTAGATACATTGATGCCTAATGGGTTGAATGACAGGACGGAATTCAGTTGCTACCTTTAACCCATCTGGGGACTATAAATCGAATTACTGTACATGGTTTCATTTTTTATGTAATTTTTATTTTTCATGATCTCTCACTTGAACTGCTTGTTTTCCCTAAGATTTTGTATATTCTAAAATGACTGATGCAACAGTATATATTTTTTATTCAACATGGAATGGGTTTTACAGTGTATATTTGAGTTGATTAATCTTTGATGTCTATTTATCATCTTTACACTCATTTGGGCTTTTGCACGATTGATGTTGTTTTCACCGTTTTAATATGGCCCCCACGATGGGAGATAGTCCTTTTTCACCTTCTTTATTCATCACAAGCTTGTTTTTCAAATTACCTTAGTTAGAACACCCTTCTTTAAGATTGCGCCCACGATCGGGGTTAGTCCTTCTTTTAGTTTCAGTTTACCGGAGAGGTACTTCAGGTCCGACGTATAGTTTATACACCTTGCTATGGAAGAATTCGGAAGCATTAGGATGCGACCTTTTTGATTGAAAACTCCTGTGAATAAAGGTGCAAGTTTTTGTTAGACCTGTAGCTCTGTAACACCCGGTCTTGTTGCGTGAGTTAAGGCATGTGTTTTGTTAGACCGGTAGCCCAGTAACACACACTTTAGTTGCATGCTACTTGCACTGTTTTCCACCATGTAGTGGACCCTGAACTCGTTTTAGTTGATGTATTAACTTCGTTTTACGTTTTCCAGCATTTAATTGGTCTGTCACATGGTGAAGTGTCTTGGAATCGTGGGAGAGTTTATAACTGTTTCTTTACACTTCTGCTGGTACACGCTACACCATCGGTGTGTTTTGAGTTTTTATTACGTTCGTTTTACACCTATTCGATATTTGTAAACAGGTTACCTATAGTGCATCCATGTTTTTTCACGGCGTGACTATCTTTAAGGCACTACCTTTTTTACTTTTCTTTCACTCTACTGCTGTACTCAGGTTATCTCAGTTTCTCAATACTGGATGGAATTATCACTCAATAGGCCTGGATAGGCCTGGAACTTAGCATGCTTAACATATATTGTTTGAGATCAGCCGAGATGGCTGTAATCTGCTCTGAACTTGAGTTAAATGTTTTTGTAGATCATTATTCCCCTGACAAAGGGCGAAACCAACCCGAAATGCATTGGAATGGGATTGGAGACATGAAGATTTATTACTAATGAAGATTTGTTACTATTGATTGGTGGAATGAAGAACACCGAATATCTCCAGTGAAAATAAACTAGTTGAATTGATCCACGGTTACGTGATTTACTGTTTTGAATTTGATACAAACCCTTCGAATAGGGTTATATAGCAGTGCAACAGGGGACGTCCCCCAGTTAGGGTACGCAGCTATACTTTATATTTTACACTCATTGATCAGTGAGTGAAACCCTGCTGCACGCTAAAACAGGAGTACACTTTGAAGCTTCTTCAGCTCTAAACAGGTGTGCATGCTACGCCTGAACTGTGCTTGACAATGTTACTGCCATTGTCCGTGGCAACAAATCTTATTCTAAGACCTCTGGGTCGCAGCCATTCATACACCTTGCTGTTAAATTCCTCCAAGATGTTTACATCTGTATGCTATTTCTCCATGGCGAACGTGGCCACTGTTGCATGCCGCCGAACGCTCTTAAAACTTTCTTCAGTGCCAAGACCTAAAGATATCTCTTGCTTTACCCCTGCAAAAGAGATCCAGTGTGCAGTGATGCATATTTAATCAGTCTCCTGACAACTGGTCCACATGTGTGTTGTCAGGTGGATGGTGTGAACAACACTTTGCTGCAAATCTTGTCCAACCTACTGCAGCACATCGTGATGCAGCGCTGTAACAGACACTCTGGCAAAATAGGTCCTGCTTGGCAACTTCCATTTTGGGCAGATGGCTGCCACAAATTCTAAAAATCCCACTCCTTCCACAAATGAAAAAGGGAGGCGGTCCAGCACTAACATTTTTGCCAGCTTCCCATTGTACAAACGTGCGGTTGGGTGGTTTTGCTCGTAGGGCCTCTCCTGCCTAAACATTCCCGTAATAGTATCCTGGATTTTCTTCTTTTCTTGGGGCACTGACACAGGCATCTTATGAGAAGTAGATGCTAGTGGTAGACTTAATGGGCGTCATGGTGGTGGGGCAGTCACTGTATGCCGCTCTGTCTCCATCATGAGTCTTCTTGTGCCAATGTGAAGTCGCTGTGGGTGATTCTGCTGGTGCATTGCTGGGGACAGGGCTGCTTTGCGTGAAGATGTCACCCTCTTCATCCTCATCATCACCTTCTGCCATGATTCTACTTGTAGCTGATGTTCCCCGGCTCTCCCCACCACTACCACCACGTTCAGCAATTTTTTTAAGGTGCTCCTCCCACTTGATTGTGTGGTGTTTTTTCATATGGGTCGTCAGGCCTCCAGTACAATAATGTGTACCAGGCTTACCTCGACAAACATTTGTGTGGCAAATGGTGCATACTGCAATGTGCTCCCCCTCTTTGCTAACTGTAAAAAAGTTCCAAACTGGGGATGAGTACTTTTTTACCAGGCCAATGTCTGAAGACGAACTGGAGGTAGGTGGGCATGTTGTTGACTGCATCTCTGCTTCTCCTGTGGCAGGGGTTGGTGCAGGTCTCAGCTGGGGCTTTGAAAATATGGGAGCTGGTGGCGATTCTACCTGTGTCACATCTCTCGGAGCTGGTTGAATTGCAATGTCAGTTTCCTCTGTGTCACCTTCCACCATGACTACCTCGTCATCCTCTTCTTCATCCCCTTCCATAAGTCTAAGTCTTTCTGGAACTTTTCTTTTCCCTTGCCTCTAATGTAGTCTCCTGGTCTCTCTCTGGATCCACTCCATGTCCCTATCATCATCATCAGAAGTGGTTCTTGGAGAAGATGGTGCTGTAGTACCCTTCCTTTTCCTTGCTGGAGATGTGGCAGCCAATGATTCTAAAAGAGGAGGTATAACTTCTCGCTCTGAAGGAAGCTCAACCTCCTGTTCTGCTCCAACATCAGACAAATCCATTGCTGGCTGCGGCTGCTGTTGTCCACTTTGCTGTGTTTCCTGAAATGATTGTGTACTACTTTGAGAAAGGGACAAATCCAATTAAACATCGCTACTCATCGGCGTCGACATGATTTCACTGGCTGCCTCACTGACAGACATGGTCCTGGGCTTAGGTTGTGGAGGTGGTGCTGTTGTTGCAGGAGTGCTGCTCTCAGCTTGCTCACCGGAGGCCGGTGCAGCAGGCACAACTTTCTTGAAAAAGGTTGCGGTCGGCACGCCAGTGGTATAAATCTGCTTCTTCTGCTCCCCACTAGTCAATGTGGCTAACCTTTCTTTGGGGGCCATCTTGAAGCTGTCAGTTGGCAGTGGCACTTAGCTTCACAACAAGCTGAAGAGATGACTGTGTTGTGTAGTCAGTCACACATCACGTCGAGCACAGGCCTTCTGTCTGGCAGTACTGTGGGTGATGTCTCTACTCTTGTGAACCTAAAAGCAAACAACCAAGAAAAACATCAGTGAAACAAGGCATTGTTGCAGTTCAAGTAGTAGTACAAACAAACAATATCATTATATCATTTAGTGTGGTTACTTAAGTTATTATAATAAATAATAGTATACAGTGTTCATTCGTAAAACGGAAAACTACACCAAAATAAAGTTTCATGGTGACTGTACACTCAGGAAGGATTAGAAAGAGCAACAACAACAAAACAGCTGTAACTGTTTGCTTTATGTGCAATGCATCACGTGGGATGTGGCACGTAGGGAGGTGCAGCTGACAAATGCATTGACAATCGAATAATGTTTACACAATGATTGCTATTGTACACCTATAGCAGACATGGGGTTGATTCATCAATGCCAGATGTTATGAAAATGGTTAAAAAAATCAACAACAACAAAAAATTAAATTAAAATTGAAAAAAATTACAAATAAGTGACAGTATCATCAAACATATCATTTGTTTTAATTTATTAAACTGCTATCTCATTGCTCAACCATCCATGCAAGCATATGGCAAAGGGCCACACTGGCTGGACACACAAAATGGCTGCCTGCCATTGCCACAAGGTCATCAACAACAACAACACAGAGCAAATAGGCATTGGGAATGGGAACAAAGAGAAGAAGACATGCAGGCCTATGTCAAAAGCACACTGGCTACCTACACAAAATGGCCATGGACTGACCACATGGTGAACCAGCCAGCAATGATAGAATGATAATGATATAAGAACAATACACAACACATGCAAGCCTATAGCAAAAGCACACTGGATGTCTGCCTACTCAAAATGGCCACCAGCCACATGGTCAAACAGCAAGCAAGGAGGCATGGGGAACAAAGAGAAGATATGCAGGCCTATGGGGAAAGCATACTGGCTGGCTACACAAAATTGCCGCCAGCCACATGGTCACAACAAAAACAACCAGCAAGGGGACATGACCACAAACAAAGAAGAAATGCAGGCCTATGGGGAAAGCACACTGGCTGGCTATACAAAATGGCTGCCAGCCACATGGTCACAACAACCAGCAGGGGGGCATGGCCACAAACAAAGAAGACATGCAGGCCTATGAGGAAAGCACACTGGCTGGCTACACAAAATGGCCACCAGCCACATAGTTACAACAACCAGCAAGGGGGCTTGGCCACAAACAAATAAGAAATGGAGGCTTATGGGGAAAGCACACTGACTGGCTACACAAAATGGCCACCAGCCATATTGGTCACAACAACAAGCAGGAGGCCAGGAAAACAAAGAACACATGGAGGCCTATGGTGGACTCCGACTATACAAAATGGCCCCTGATCACATGGCATAATGATTCTTGAACAACAAAGGCAAATGGTTGCCTATGCCAAACACACATACACACTCACAGTGGCCAGACAAAAAAGGCATGTGTTGGACTTGGCCCTCTTTGGCTAAAGTTCCCTAAACGTTTTGCTTTCCCCTAGACCTTTTTTCTGACATGGTGTTGCCAACTTAGAGGCTTTGGACACTTTGCCACTGCTAATCAGTGTCAAAGTGCAAGTGCTCCCTGTATAAAGTGTAATGGTAATTGGTTGGCCATGGTTGGTATGTTTGCCTTACTAGTAAAGTCCCTAGTAAAGTGCACTATGTGTGCCAGGGCTGGTAATGCAAATGCTACTAGTGGGCCTGCAGCACGAATTGTGCCACCCACACAAGTAGCCTTAAAGAGGGAACTCAGGCCTTCCACTGCAGTGCCTGCGAGCAGTTTGTTGAACTGCCATGTTGTTCTGACAAGTGCACCCACTTGCCAGACCTTACCCTTCCCTTTCTATGCACATCAGACACCCCTATGGTAGGTTCAAGGTACCCCTGGGCAGGGTGCAGTGCATGTGAAAGGTAGGACATGTACTAAGGTGTGTACCATGTCTTGACAGTGAAATAATCTCCATTTCGTTTTTCACTGTGCAAAGGCCATCTTGCCCATAGGATAGAATGGGGAGGCTGTGTAATATGTTTTCCAGCCTATCTCCCCAAAAGCTTAAGATGGAGAGGGGATGTTTAGTATGCCTGAACTCACAATGCAATAACACATCTTTTTATGAAGGTGGTTCTTGCATTGTATGTTTAGAAGCCACTCTTTTAGAAGTGGCTGGATTTTTGTGCTCTAACATTTCTGTGTGTCTCTGCCTGGTTGTGGATTGACTGTCTGGATTTGAAAGTGATAGGATCTGGGGAATGTCTTGACCCAGGGGAGGAGGTGAGACAGCAACAGTGTAGCGATCACGGGCCATCTACAAGGGCATAGAGTATTAGGCACGATTTTCCCTTCCTTTCCAATCCACAGAATGAATGGGTATGAAAGTGCACTGCATAAGGGTCCACTAGGGGGCGAGCGGAACATAAGGCACTACAACTCCCAGAAGCCTTATGCTCGTCACACCGGAAGTAGAATCCGGCATTGCGGCCCAAACGGACACTACAAAGCCCCTCCTCTGTACAAGATCGGGGCTTGACAAACTTTCTGAACGCTTCGGGCATTTCGGCAAGCGGAAGGTATTTCCCCGCTGGATTGCCGAGACTCTGTGTGTGCTTTCAGCCTGCCACCGCCGAGTGATCTTGTGTTCCTGAACTCTGGCAAGCGGAAGGTATTTCCCCGCGGGATTGCAGAGACTCTGAGTGTGCTCTCAGCCGGCCACCATGCTGCGAGAGTCCACGGGGCCATTCCAGTGAAAGTAACTGGGAAAGCGCATTTCCTTATCATATGACCAAGACGCCTTTCAGCGCGCAACGATGACAGGTATTTAGGTGCGCGTAGAAGCGCTCTCTTGGAGCCCGTTTTCTTTGACTTGTTTTGTGTTTTATCCTTGCTGATTTTTGTTCTCCTTTGCAACCACGAATGCTGCATAGGAAAAGCATTTTGTGTTTCTGTTGGTGCTGGCTCCATTGACTTATCTACCCTAGTGCTACCTCGTATCTACCCCTAGAGAGAGGATTGGGGTTACCTGTAGTATCCTTTTTACCGATTTACCTCTCTGTTACCAATCTGAAGTACTGCAGTGTTGAGCGTGTGAGTAGGGAGAGTTTATCTTTCTTTATCTTGGTATGATTGTACCTTCTATGTCATTTCTTAACCCCCGGCTCCTTGTCTCATTTCTGTATACAGTTACCTTCCAAGGGGACTCCTACGCTTCTATGTGGAATGTTGTAATTCCGAAAACGGAAGCAAGACTAGGAGGAGCCTTCTAACCTGCTTGTTTTTTATTTTATCCACTTCCCTTTTCCCCGGGGTGCATTTGCGCATAGTAGTGTTTCACCACTCTGTGTGGGGTTGCACCCAGGGGAGTAGGGGGGCCTTTCTGCCTATCATCGTTCCTGCTGACGATCTTCCGAGGTTAGTGGCTGCATACTATCTGGTGCTACTGACATTCACGACAAACAGGCTGACCTGCATCTGGAGTGTAGGGGGGGAGGAGTAGCCCCTAGAGGTGAAGAGGCCTGGGTTGCTGCCATAAAGCAATGGTCCCATCTCCTGCTGAGTGATTGAGAATCCAGACCCCCACTAATCAAAGGAAGAAGGTGTCACTGGCAGGGAGGCACCCAGAACTGGTTTGAACAGGGGTCAGTGCCCCCCTGAACACAAAGACTTCAAAGGCATTTAGGGGTATAACTATGAGAGCTGAAGCCCCTGAACTTTGGAGAAATGGATTGATCAAGACTGAACAAGACTGAAGCTACTTTGTGGTCAAGAGGAACCTTTGCCAAGGAAGAAACAGCTGAAGAGACTGAAGGAAAGGACTGACCCTTACTGTGTGTTCTGGGGCTGACCTGCAGTTTGCTGCTTTAACCAAGGAGAGGCTAAAGGGACTTTGCTGTGTGCTTGTCCCCCTGCTTGAAAGGACTTTGCTGTGTGCTGTGTCTGGAAGTAACTTATCCCCAAGGGCCCGAGGCGAGCTAGCTCCCTGTTGCGGAAACTCAGGAACACAAAAGTTTCCAGGAGAGTCTCGGCGACGCTGTGTGCGTGTGCTTTTTGCAGCCTGAGACCCTCGTAAGAATTGCCCTGTGATCGTGGGCATCTCGAGTCCAAGCGAGTCTCAGCGACGCTGTGTGCGTGTGCTTTTTGCAGCCTGAGCCCTTCGTGAGGATTGTCCTGTGATCATGTGCACCGGAGTCCAAGTGAGTCTCAGCGATGCTGTGTGCATGTGCTTTGTGCAGCCTGAGACCTTCGTGAGGATTGCCCTGTTATCGTGCACACCCGGAGTCCAAGTGAGTCTCAGCAACGCTGTGTGCGTGTGCTTTGTGCAGCCTGAGACCTTCGTGAGGATTGCCCTGTTATCGTGTGCACCGGAGTCCAAGTGAGTCTCAGCGACGCTGTGTGTGTGTGCTTTGTGCAGCCTGAGACCTTCGTGAGGATTGCCTTGTTATCGTGCACCCGGAGTTCAAGTGAGTCTCAGCGACGCTGTGTGCATGTGCTCCGTGCAGCCTGAGACCTTCGTGAGGAGTGCCCTGTGATCGTGCACCAGAAGCTCAAGTGAGTCTCAGCGACGCTGTGTGCGTATGCCCTGTTGCAGCCTGAGATCTTCTTAGCATCAGCGGCCCGGACCGACAGCCCCGGAGGAGCCGAGCCGCCGGCCCGAGCCCGCCCTTGCCAGAGCGGGACCTCAATCCAACCTCGTCGATGGAGGGCCCGAGTCCCACTGCCCGGAATTCACAAAGATTGCACCGGAGGCCCAAGTCGCGGGAAGAGGAGAGGAGAGCGAGGTCGCACCCCCCCAGGTAACGTGTGTCGATGCCTGGGGCGGGTGCGGGCTTGGAGGGAGATGCTCTCGGCCTCTCCCATTCCTGCAGTGCAAGCCTCGTCTTCGGCTCGTATCGCGGCCCATACTTGCCAACGGAGTGGCAGTACCGGGGCCGGAGTACGGAGCTGCACTTTTTCTTACACCATACCCGTGTGGGGGCAACTGTTGACAGAGGCTGACTGCGAGTCAGTACGAGTGGCGGAGAGACCGCCTGAAGCACTGTGATCGGTGCTGGAGGGTATTACGCATTGCATTGTTTCTGCATAACAAACTACCTGCAGGGTATTACGCATTGCATTGTTTCTGCATAACGAACTACCTGATTAGTGTATTACGCATTGCATTATTCCTGCATTACGAACTACCTGATTGTCGTATTACGCATTGCATTATTTCTGCAAAACGAACTACCTGATTGTCGTATTACGCATTTCATTGTTTCTGCATAACGAACTACCTAATTAGTGTAAGACGCATTGCATTATTTTTACATTGCAAAGTGCCTGATGCTAGCATTACGAACTGCATTATTTCTACATTGCAAAGTGCCTGATTCGAGCATTACGAACTGCATTATTTCTATATTGCAAAGTGCCTGATTCTAGCATTCCGAACTGCATAGCATTGCATTAGGACTGGAGTGGAACGTTTAGAAGTGCTCATTAATATCGCCAGAACTTACAAGGGCTGGCTGGCCTAACAACCGGCCAGGGAGAATATTACAAATACGCATATGTTGGATTTATATCGTGTGGTCTTATCGTATATCTTTTTATATAAATTTACACTTGTTTATTGAAACTCGTGTGGAGTCCATTTGTGGTGTCATCATTGGGTTGCTGTGAGCGTGGTTGCAAATACTTTTCACACTTGCCTTGAAGATAAGCCTGGCTGCTCGTGCCAAGCTACCAAGGGGGTGAGAGGGGGCTATCTGAGAAGGTGTCCTTTCTTTCCCCGACGTGAGAGCGGGGGTCCCTATTTGGCCTAAGGTACCTACCTCAGCCAACCAGGGATCCCGGGTCTAACATTTGGTGGTCAGCGGGTTGGGATTTGAACGTGTATTTGCAAATTCACTCACAGTAATTGGTGTACATCACAAGTTAGCGCAGACCACGACGCAACCACATATTGTGTTTTTGATTTGTTGGTTCTATTTTTGAGCGACCTTTAAGCCACACATCATGTCTCAGAGGAGTCAAGTAGCCAGTGAGGCTGCAGAATTAGAGTTCGACATTGAGGCATTGCTTACCTACAAAGTTGATCAATTGAGGCAATTCTGCAGAGCTTTGGGATGTCCCACAAAAAGTAGCGCCAAGAAGGCCTTGAGGACCTGGTGGGAAGCCAAAGGGGCTCAGGAGACGGGTGATGTTGAGGTGGATGAGGATGACCCAGGGAATGGATTTGGTCCACAGGATTTGCCAGTGGAGGGACCAGCCTTAGAGGCTGGTAGTAGCCATTAAGGGAGGAGTTTTTCACCAGAGGAGCTGGAGGAAAACCAAAGGGTCAGAGAGCATGAGTTGGAGGTTTTAAAACTTAAAGCTCAAGCAGAAGAGAAGAAGAGAAGAAGCTGCTCATTGAAAGTGAAAAGCGAGCAGAGGAGAGCAGGAACGCTCTCGCCTTGGAAGAGAAAAAGATTCTCTTAGCTCATGAGTTAAGCATGAGGGAACTGGACGTTAAGGTTAAACAGGTAGAGTCCAGTTCAAATGGTGGCAGCGTACAGCCAGTGCCAAGTGTGGATGAGTACAAGCGTGCACTGGATGATTGGGTGTCGGTGAGCATGGCGAAGGGGTTGCTCAACTTTGCCCCTAGGGAGCCTAGGCTCAGAAATTGTTTTCCAGGATTGCGCCAACCCGTGTTAGGGTGCGAGCTCTTTGATTCCCGGGAGCTGGCACAAGAGCTGGACCCCTGTTCATGGGTCCAAGGGTCTGAAAAGGCCTTAGAGAGGGAAGAGAGGCGAAGTAGAACCGTTAGGTCCCAGAGTAATGGGGGGGGCATGCGGGCTAGCGCCCTGTCTCAAAAAAGAGGGAGGGAGTGTGAGCAGCGTCCCCAGGGGTTCACCACCCCACCCCGGAGACTGGAGAGTTCCTTAGAGGAGCACCAGGTTGAAGGCCTAGTGCCTACTTGCCAGCTGTGTGAGGAAGAACACCTAGCGTCAGGAGGGCGTGGGGCGTCTGTAACCAGAGCTCCCGCGGTCCTCAAGTTTGTGGGTGCCATTCCTAAATGGCAGGCACAGAAAACTAAATGGAAGGTTAAGGGAGGAAGGTGTCTTACTGTGGGAAAACCCGTGGGACCGTGTCCAGCCAGTAGGGCTAGGTCCCCTAGGAGTGACCAGGGTAAACCCACTTCTAACCTGGAGGACAGGATAACTGGGAACAGTATTGTGACTGATGATTCTTCCAGGGGTACCGCTCTAGGTGGGGGTTGGCAAGGGACAAGCACCCCTAGAGAGGCCCCAACTGCCAGGAAGACACATGGAATGGCATAGTTGGCCCAGGGAGTAGTGACCAAGAGAATCCCCTGGGGTCAGGAAGGCATAGAACAGGAGGGTGTCTCTGTGGTAGCGGGCCTGCGTCCGCGTTCTATTGCCCCAAGCAGGGAAGTCCATCAAGGTAGTTGATTGGTCTACCCTCGCTTTTGGCTGGGAGGGGGTTGTGTTGGACTTGGCCCTTTTTGGCTAAAGTTCCCTAAACGTTTTGCTTTCCCCCTAGACCTTTTTTCTGACGTGGTGTTGCCAACTTAGAGGCTTTGGACACTTTGCCACTGCTAATCAGTGTCAAAGTGCAAGTGCTCCCTGTATAAAGTGTAATGGTAATTGGTTGTCCATGATTGGTATGTTTGCCTTACTAGTAAAGTCCCTAGTAAAGTGCACTATGTGTGCCAAGGCTGGTAATGCAAATGCTACTAGTGGGCCTGCAGCACGAATTGTGCCACCCACACAAGTAGCCTTAAAGAGGGAACTCAGGCCTGCCACTGCAGTGCCTGCGCGCAGTTTGTTAAACTGCCATGTTGTTCTGACAAGTGCACCCACTTGCCAGACCTTACCCTTCCCTTTCTATGCACATCAAACACCCGTATGGTAGGTTCAAGGTACCCCCTGGGCAGGGTGCAGTGCATGTGAAAGGTAGGACATGTATTAAGGTGTGTACCATGTCCTGACAGTGAAATAATCTCCATTTCGTTTTTCACTGTGGAAAGCCCATTTGCCCATAGGATAGAATGGGGAGGCTGTGTAATATGTTTTCCAGCCTATCTCCCCAAAGGCTTAAGATGGAGAGGTGAAGTTTAGTATGCCTGAACTCACAATGTAATAACACATCTTTTTGTGAAGGTGGTTCTTGCATTGTGTGTTTAGAAGCCACTCTTTTAGAAGTGGCTGGGTTTTTGTGCTCTAACATTTCTGTGTGTCTCTGCCTGGTTGTGGATTGACTGTCTGGATTTGAAAGTGATAGGATCTGGGGAATGTCTTGACCCAAGGGAGGAGGTGAGACAGCAACAGGCTGACCTGCATCTGGAGTGTAGGGGGGAGGAGTAGCCCCTAGAGGTGAAGAGGCCTGGGTTGCTGCCATAAAGCAATGGTCCCATCTCCTGCTGAGTGATTGAGAATCCAGACCCCCACTAATCAAAGGAAGAAGGTGTCACTGGCAGGGAGGCACCCAGAACTGGTTTGAACAGGGGTCAGTGCCCCCTGAACACAAAGACTTCAAAGGCAATTAGCGGTATAACTATGAGAGCTGAAGCCCCTGAAGTTTGGAGAAATGGATTGATCAAGATTGAACAAGGCTGAAGCTAATTTGTGGTCAAGAGGAACCTTTGCCAAGGAAGAAACAGCTGAAGAGACTGAAGGAAAGGACTGACCCTTGCTGTGTGTTCTGGGGCTGGCCTGCAGTTTTCTGCTTTAACCAAGGAGAGGCTAAAGGGACTTTGCTGTGTGCTTGTCCCCCTGCTTGAAAGGACTTTGCTGTGTGCTGTGTCTGGAAGTAACTTATCCCCAAGGGCCCGAGGTGAGCTGGCTCCCTGTTGCGGAAACTCATGAACACAAAAGTTTCCAGGAGAGTCTCAGCGACGCTGTGTGTGTGGGCTTTTTGCAGCCTGAGACCCTCGTAAGAATTGCCCTGTGATCGTGGGCATCTGGAGTCCAAGCGAGTCTCAGCGACGCTGTGTGCGTGTGCTTTTTGCAGCCTGAGCCCTTCGTGAGGATTGTCCTGTGATCATGTGCACCGGAGTCCAAGTGAGTCTCAGCGACGCTGTGTGCGTGTGCTTTGTGCAGCCTGAGGCCTTCGTGAGGATTGCCCTGTTATCGTGCACACCCGGAGTCCAAGTGAGTCTCAGCGACGCTGTGTGCATGTGCTTTGTGCAGCCTGAGACATTCGTGAGCATTGCCTTGTTATCGTGTGCACCGGAGTCCAAGTGAGTCTCAGCGACGCTGTGTGCGTGTGCTTTGTGCAGCCTGAGACCTTCGTGAGGATTGCCTTGTTATCGTGCACACGAGTTCAAGTGAGTCTCAGCGACGATGTGTGCGTGTGCTTCCTGCAGCCTGAGACCTTCGTGAGGAGTGCCCTGTGATCGTGCACCCCAAGCTCAAGTGAGTCTCTGCGACGCTGTGTGCGTGTGCCCTGTTGCAGCCTGAGATCTTCGTAGCATCAGCGGCCCGGACCAACAGCCCCGGAGGAGCCGAGCCGCCGGCCCGAGCCCGCGGTTGCCAGAGCGGGACCTGAACCAACCTCATTGAGGGAGGGCCCAAGTCCCACTGCCCGGAATTCACAAAGATTGCATCGGAGGCCCAAGTCGCGGGAAGAGGAGACGAGAGCGAGGTCGCACCCCCCAGGTAACATGTGTCGACGCCTGGGGCGGATGCGGGCTCGGAGGGAGGCGCTCTCGGCCTCTCCCATTCATGCAGTGCGAGCCTCTGCTTCGGCTCGTATCGCGGCCCATACTTGCCGACGGAGTGGCAGTACCGGGGCCGGAGTGCGGAGCTGTACTTTTTGTTACACCATACCCGTGTGGGGGTAACTGTTGACAGAGGCTGACTGCAAGTCAGTACAAGTGGCAGAGAGACCGCCTGAAGCACCTTGATCGGTGCTGGAGGGTATTACGCATTGCATTGTTTCTGCATAACGAACTATCTGGAGGGTATTACGCATTGCAATGTTTCTGCATAACGAACTACCTGATTAGTGTATTACGCATTGCATTGTTTCTGCATAACGAACTACCTGATTAGTGTATTACGCATTGCATTATTCCTGCATTACGAACTACCTGATTGTCGTATTACACATTGCATTATTTCTGCATAACGAACTTCCTGATTGTTATTACTCATTTCATTGTTTCTGCATAACGAACTACCTGATTAGTGTATGACGCATTGCATTATTTTTACATTGCAAAATGCCTAATGCGAGCATTACCAACTGCATTATTTCTACATTGCAAAGTGCCTGATTCGAGCATTACGAACTGCATTATTTCTATATTGCAAAGTGATGATTCTAGCATTCCGAACTGCATAGCATTGCATTAGGACTGGAGTGGAACGTTTAGAAGTGCTCATTAATATCGCCAGAACTTACAAGGGCTGGCTGGCCTAACAACCGGCCAGGGAGAATATTACAAATACGCATATGTTGGATTTATATCGTGTGGTCTTATCGTATATCTTTTTATATAAATTTACACTCGTTTTTTATGAAACTCGTGTGGAGTCCATTTGTGGTGTCATCATTGGGTTTCTGTGAGCGTGGTTGCAAATACTTTACACACTTGCCTTGAAGATAAGCCTGGCTGCTCGTGCCAAGCTACCAAGGGGGTGAGAGGGGGCTATCTGAGAAGGTGTCCTTCCTTTCCCTGACGTGAGAGCAGGGGTCCCTATTTGGCCTAAGGTACCTACCTCAGCCAACCAGGGATCCCGGGTCTAACAGCATGGTAACACAGAGAACACAGCATTAATTCACCAATGCCAAAACTAAAATGAACAGGGCTAAAAATGTTCACAACAGCACACTTACTCCAAAGGCATTACCCCGCCTAAACATTGCAGGGGAAAAAACTTGGAAAACCACAAAAAACCCACATTTTGCATTTTAATCCAATGCCATCCATGACCTAAATGATGTTTCAGTTCTACAGACACCACAGAAACAGTTGTTTCATGCACTCATGAATAGTACAGGGCCTACTGGCTGGAAGGCCCAAGGCAAACTAGGCCACATAGTGAATTAAATCAATCAATATTGCAACCTTATTTAAAAACATGGAGAAGAAAATGTACTGAACTGTGCAATATTTTTCCTTTGCAAATGAAGAAATATTTCATGCACAAAAAGGCTAGGCCCCTACTAAAACTGCAGGCCACCCACCACAATAAATTTAAAAAATCAAATAAAAATACAAATAAATCCAGGTGCATGCCCCCAGTCAAACAAACAACACTCTTATAAACCAGTTTTTCAACTTACTTGTGATATCTCAAAGACCTTAAATCCAATGATATGTATGCAGCAGACAAGGCGAGTGATCCTTCCAGCTCCAAATCCCAATGAAGAGGGACAAAGCACTGGGAGGAGCCTGCTAGACAGGAACAGGAAGTTGGAGTCTCTGGGTCACTTCCTTCTGGTTTGAAAAAAAAAGATTTTAAAAAATAGCTTCTCGCACAAAAAAACCAACTCCAATGGCTAGTTTGAGAAGAAAATCCACTCCAAATGCCTCTCAACTGCATTCTCAAGAAGAAAAGCTTCTCGACCGCTCTGTTTGTGATCGCGATCGGCTCTAGAAAAACTAGATCGGTGCCGTCATGTCCGGAAGCCGTGCGAGTGAGCGCAAAGTCTTGCGGTGTGAGAAGTCTTGCGCGTGCTCGCAAGCAGCCTGAGAGTCTTGGTGCTTGCAGTTGAGCACCAAAAGAAAACTCGAGCACACACACGTAAAATAAACTCTGCTTCTCGCCCGAATGGCGGCAATCAGGAATTCCGCGTTCCCCCGCAGAGTGCCCAAATTCAGCAAACTCCGCGAGGGATCATCGTCCCCTTCTCTCTCTGGAGCTGTCTGTGCCCAGGCCTTAAGGGATCCAATCAACTCTGCCTTCCTAATCTTATTGAGAGCAGGTATCCCCCTAGACCAGAGTTCTTCAATCTGTGGGGCGCGCGGCCCCCAGGGGGGCGCGACACTATCTCAGGGGGGGCACGCACTCCACCCTAAAATTTCACCTTTCATTGTTCCCCACTGTCCTACGTCGCAAGTACGTTTGTTTCCTGTATTTCTTCACCCATTACAAATGGGGCTTTTGGATTGGAGAACAGCAGCCAATCAGCACATAGGAACGTCACCACTGACGTTTCACCAATGAGGTAGACAGCACCATAGATGGCAGGAAGTGCCGCAAAATTTGCCCCGTGCTTGCTACCTTTTCTTCTTAGGTTGCTGTCCTTTGCTTGCTGCCTCGCTGTGAAGGATTTCACCTCGGAGCATTTTAAATCACCAACAGGTAAGTGAAAGTGAACAGACAGTCCTTCTTCCCAGGGCATCTGCTTGCCTGAAAGAAGTCTGTTCACTTTCGGTTTCACAGCACAGTGAACTTCGCATACTCCCTATATCCTATTTTTGACTGTCTCACTTAATCTCTGCCCCTTTCTTTAGTTCTATCTTTTATTTATTTGGGAGTTTTATAACCCCCTGCCAGTAAACGTTCGGTTACTTCACTGGGCAGATATGATTTAAGCCTGGCACCCTCAGGCATAAAACACCCCAGTTAAAGCCCCCTGCAACATCCATTGCACGATAGGCACAGGCTTTGCATCTTCAGGTTAGCACCCTAGTCTACCCTCAGCATCCCAGGCCCTCACCTAGATATGGTGCAGGGTTGACCTTTTCAGAGAGGCACCTCCAAATAGGCCCCTTTCTCCAACCTTCACACTCCTGGGAACTCCTATTGACATGGGACAGACTTGGCATCTTGAGCCAGAGCACCCCTAAATACAACAACCTACTAAAATGCAACACCCAGGGCACCCTTCTATATGTGGTAGACACCTGACATTTTTAGGCACGCCCGCTGGGGCATTAATCTCCTAGGGAACACATCCCAGACACTGGGTATTCTCTGGCCTATTGTTATATTTTCAAACTTGTACCCTTCAGAAGCAAATCACTAGCATTATGATACAAATGCAGCACCACAGAAGTAGGAAGTTCCTGTTCATCAGATGTGTAGGAGAAAACCATCAGCCTCAAAGTCTATCCCAGAGATGAACTCGCCACAATCACTACCCCAGAGGAGTGACCTGCTTCACCCGATCCCAGAAACCCCAGTCACTACCATTGTCCCAAAGAAGACACCTGCCTCACTCCCAGGTCCAGGGAACAGGGACATCTTAAGTATTTTGGGGGCCCTGGGCCAAACGTATTTTGGGGGGCCCTGTTCGGAACAGCTTTGAATTTATGATCCAGTTTCAGCTCTTTCATAACCTCTTTGGCCGGCCCACTGACAGTGCACAGGCACACTGGTCCAAATTCTAAATGTGTTGACATTTAATATTCAGGGATAGTGACGTGTGTATTCAATATTGTAACACAGCAGCAGCTTACTAATATTACTGCAAATAATCTCTGTGACGCCCTCCCATTTCTCGTATGTGCAGTTCTGTTTTGTTCTAAAAGAAACCTTTTTTATGGGTGTTGCATGAAACTTAAACACATTTGTCTGCAAAATGTCTGTAGTAGACTCTCACACATCACCACAGTAAAAATAAATTAAAGGAAAATGCTATTTAAAACAATCTGTTTAAGAATGATTCAAGATCGTCAGGGTATTACTCTCTCCAGAAAAGAGCTGGCTCTATCATGGGTCCCCCATAAAGGCTGGGGCCTGGGCCAGAGCCCACTTTGCCCATGTCTTAAAACATCTCTGCCAGGGAAGACACCTGCTACAACCTGTGTATCAAATAAACTGCTTACCTCACCCCCTCAATGTCTGGCAGAGGGAGTCAACCACTTTCTTTCACGGAGAGAGAAGCTGTGATAGGATGGGCAGTGCAGGAATGGGGAGTTTTTTTCTGAGAGGTGAGAATGGGGAGGTGCTGCTTAGGATGGCCAGTGTTGAACTTGGTTTTCTTTATGCCATTGGACAGTGCTTCTCAGGGGAGAGCATGGTCTTTGAATGGTACTCATTTTATTGACCACAGAAGTTTCTTTGAGGAGGCTTTGCAAGAATGCAAGAATTAAGTGCAGAACCAGTAACAATTTGCACACATTTTAATTTTGTTTTGAACTGTGTAATAAGCCTCTGACATTTAACTGCACCAACTCGCAAACCTGCAGTTTACTAAACACTTTTACTCTGTTTAACGTTATTTGCCGGATATGGCCTGGGAAATGCGGATGACGGTCTATTATGTAGTGTACCAGGTTCCATAAATTTTGGGTGGGGGGGCCAAACATCTAAAACAATTCAGCTGGGGGGCTCAACCTAAAAGAGTTTGAAGACCTCTGCCCTAGACCTACACTGAACCCTAAGCTCAGCCACTGTGAGTTTGTTCCAGTTAGCCAAATGTAGCTCCATGGTATCTCTAGTTTTGGGTCACAAAAACTTTACAAATCAAAAATAGAACAAAATTTGACAAATCCAGAAATACGGATTAAACATCAGTTTTGTTCTAAGTCAATTTAGAGGATTTTTAGTGAGCTTAACTTAATTTACTGCATGGTGTAATTTAAACATAAGTACGTATCCTCACCGCTGGACACCAAATGTTGGAAGTTGGATTATTAGTAGTAATAAGTAGGGACCTACCACTAGCAATAAGGCCATATTCGTGATAAAAGGTCCACTCAAGGTCTCAATAAATTATTCCCTTGGCAGCTGGCAACGAGCAGGTATGCTTAACTTAGGAGACAGGTGTGTAAAACATTTAAAAACACCAATACATTAAATAGGTAAGACACAATACACAATAAAAATCCAACACCAATTTATAAAAATAGAGTATATTTTTATGAACAGACACCAAAACATTAAAAATCCAATGTAGCGAAACAGAGAGAAAACTAGCACTCGGAAGCAAATAGCGCTCAAAGTGTTAAAAAAGGTTGCGCTGGAACGGGACAAAGTCCAGAGTTCATCCCACCCATGATGTAACACTTTAATACTAACTTCCAGAAGTGTTTCTTGATCCTGGAAAGTGGTCCAAAGAACCAGCCAAGGGTTCAGATGCACTGGTTTGCCTCTTGGGGTCTGGGACTACAACTTCCAAAATGCACCTGGTCAACGTATGTAGTTTTTTTACAAATACTGCTCCAAGCTTTTCCAAACTTCTGGATCTTCTTCCAGAAGGTCTCCTTGAGGGTTCAAAGTGCCCACAACACCAATCCAGGGGTTTAGAAGCTCTGAGATGGTCCTTGGGTTGTTGAGACTACAATTTCCACAATGCACCTGCCAAGTCCTTAAAAATCCACTGGACGCACACCAGGCTGGGGACGTCTTGGTGGAGAGGGTGCAGATGGGCTCAGTTAGCCTGTAGCTTGCAGGAAATCCTCTCCTTATTCCTTCTTGAAGGAACGCAAAGTCCTTAGGCTGCAAACCTTTGTAGTTTCTTCTCCTTGTATTTTCCGGCAGCAGATTGGAGTTGCCATGCAGCTCTTCCATATTTATGCAGTGTTCCTGGGTGTCATGCGGGGGGAGCCCCTGCACAATGGGATGCAGGGTGCCACCCAGGTGTATAATCACGCCCTCCAAAGTGTGGCCTATTTTTGTCTCAGAAAGCACTATTCTTCCAAAATCCAAAATGGAGAAAGTCTCTCCTTGGAGGTTAGAGCAGGCTAAGCCAACCCACTGGTGTGGCTAAGTTTCCTTAACACTCCCCTTCCCTAATCTAATTACAGGGGCTCCTGTGTGACTGGGGTTGCAGGATGTGGTTGTGAGCCTGTGCTGATGTATAGTGTCATTCTCCCTTTGAAGACCAGTCTGGCTACTCCACCATGATCCTGCCTGTTGCTTCTACTGCTGCAGTTCTCCACCCACAGGAAATCCTTTGTCTCTCTAGCAGGCCACTTCATACTTCATTAAGACAGCTTGGCTCAGCCTGGCAGAGGCTAGCCAATCAGGAGAGGGTAGCTGGAAGGCTGGATTTTGGCTTACAGAAAAGAAAGTTTAATAACTTTTTTTCTGTGATAGTTATTATAAATCTAACAGTGGCAAGTTAGTGGATTTATCATAACTAACATTTTGATACCTTGAATGATATTTTATCTCGCTCTTGTCAATATTTAAACTTGAATAAAATATTCCCATGTCAGTCTATGGAGCTATTAGCTACAATGGAGGAAAAATTAATTTGGCAGTTTTTCCCTCACCAGGGCTAATAAAACATATTTTATAAAACCCCTGTTTATAGTTACATTACAACCTACCCCTGGGGCACCAATTGAAGACTTTAGGGATGACTTATATGTAAAAATAAGGTAGACTACTTCTTTGGAAGTACCTTTAATTCCAAAGTCGAATTTGCATATAATTTAATTTTAAAGGCAGTCTGCAAAGCAGGGCTGTTTTTAAAATGACAGCAGGTAACACATTTTAAGACCTTGAATGACATTTTGAGCTCCTTCCTAACAATATTTATTCTTAATAAAATATTCCAATGTTAGCCTATGGAGCTAGTTATCTACAACGGGGAATAACAAATTTGGCCGTTTTTCTCTCACCAGGATTGATAAAACATCTGTTATAATGTCCCTGCTTATAGTTACATGGCACCCTACCCTTGTGGCACCTAGACCTTAGGGGTGACCTACATGTAAAAATAAGGTAAATTACTACCTTGGAAGTACCTTTAATTCCAAAGTCGAAGTTGCACATAATTTACTTTTAAAGACAGTTTGCAAAGCAGGGCTGCCTTTAAAATGACAGCAGGCGACACAGCAGTGCACACTCAAGTGTGGGAACTCTACTGAGCCTCTATTATATGCTAGAGATGGATAGGTAGTTTGAATCTCCCTTGCCTTATTATATACTAGGGACTAAAAGGGGTCTCTCATTGCCAATTGTAATTATACGCAATTATCATATACTTTTAACCACAGAACAGGCCCCAGATCTGGTTAGCAGAACCCAGGGTGCAGTCAGAGTCAGAAAATCAGCACCTAGTAGTCAAAATGGGGCTAAAAGTGGGGGGGGCACTGCAAACAGGTCGTGATTTCTCACAATATACAATTACATGCGTATTTGTCTCTGTTTCTGCATCTGAAATACAGCGTTGGTACAATGGCAAAAGATTGCCTCAATTCAATGGGACCATGCCCCCCAAGAGAATGCCTCCTTATTATTAGCGTAGGGTGTAACTCGCGGAATTTGACTCAGTGAAATTCGCCAGAGTTACATAAAACAGAAATAGGGAAGTCGCGCTGCTCGATCTGTGATTTAGCACCGGGAGTGCGTTCCATGCTGAAAAATCAGTGCACAGGGAATCATTTGGCGTGCAAGAGGACACAGCTACTCGAGTTAATTTTGTTGCAGCTTGGGTAGATTGTCTACTCAAGCAGCAGCCTTCTGACAGCGAATGGTTGCTACTGCCTGTGTTGGAAAAATCTTGCTGGATGTCCTCCTAGTGACTGTAAATTGCACTAGGGGGAAGAAAAATCTCACTCACACTCCATAGCAACTCTGGAGCCACACACGAGGAAAAATTCGGCCACACGGCAATTGATGGAATTTGTCCGGTGCTCCGCATTACAAGAGTAATACTGAGTCATTTAAATTCCACTAATTCCAGAAAATTTCACCAACCCATAATTATGATCACACTGGTGCATATTTTGTGTTGGTGTGATGCAGCTTACTAGCTTAAATAGCAAAATCGGCAGTCAGTTAACGGGGGCAGGATGAGATATTACAGAGAGGTTGGCTTTTGCTGGATGGAGTAAGAACGGTAGATTTCATAGGGGAGCAACGTAGGTTTATTTTCATGTTTATTTTCTCTTTTGAGGTTTTGTAGGTTGCACACAAGTGGACATTGAGAGGGGGAATGCATTGATAATCATTTAGATAAGGGTGGGATTGCAGGGGAGTGTTCACGTAGGGGACTGGAATAGTATTCATTTAGGAGCACAAATCATTTTCAAGGGGAAGGGGCAAAAGAATGCTTTATTGCACATTACTGTTGTACGTGAATTGTATTTAGCTCACGCATATTTTTAAACATGGCAGATACCTCTGAAGAAGGTCGTAGATGACGGAAATGCATTGGGTGAATTTAAATATGATGATTTGGATGAATCGAGTTTCTTAATATGCCTGTGAATAGGCCCGGATGGGCAATTCTTGAGCAAGCAACAAGCAGAAAATTTTGGGAACTTGTACCTTTGACGTGACGGACAAGTACTGTTAAATGTCTGGAAATAAAAAATGTATTGAACTTTGGAAACACTGTTGAGTACGTGAATCAATTGGATCACATTGTGCATAAGGCTGTGCAACTCAGTGACTCGCAAACTGCGCGTCACAAATTCTTGGTATTTCATGAATGTGCACTGGGACGGAGCACATCTTGAATGAATGCACGCCAAACAGTTTAAAATGGAATAAAATGAAATTAATGTATAAAGTAAGGGTGTGCTTCAGGTCAACCACTGATGTACTTTATACCCTTCCGTTCCAACCCTGTTTAGCACCCCGAAGAAAAAAGAACGCATGGACCTTTAACAACTATTTTCACGTCAAAGGTTGTCCACGGAGCGTCACAGAACTGAAGTCAACTACACGGAAGCAGATGATTGCGCAATGAACTGGGTGTTTGATTTGATTGGTGTTATGTTTCTGGTTTCGGTTTTCACAATAAGCAATATATAGCATGTTAAAAGCATACACAGGGGGAATGGATTTCTCACGAAATGTGCACTTTAGAGTTTTGGTTATTGTATTTCTGGTGCACTAGGACCAGGGGGGTAGGGGATGAAATCACGTGAGAGCAGTTGCACACAGGTGGGGAGGAAAATGTTTGGGGAAAAGGCGTTGTGCTGGCTGACTCAGGTTTAATTCTGATCAGTCAAGGAGGTTACGCTGTTCGACATGAGGCAGAAACACTGCAGGTATGAACCGGGGTTAAAACAAGCTTAAATAGCAGAATCGGCAGTCAGTTAACGGGGCCAGGATGAGATATTACAGAGAGGTAGAACGGTAGATTTCATAGGGGAGCAACGTAGTTTTATTTTCATGTTTATTTTCACTTTTGAGGTTTTGTAGGTTGCACACAAGTGGACATTGAGAGGGAGAATGCATTGATAATCATTTAGATAAGGGTGGGATTGCAGGGTGTGTTCACCCAGGGGACTGGAATAGTATTCATTTAGGAGCACAAATCATTTTCAAGGGGAAGGGGCAATAGAATGCTTTATTGCACATTACTGTTGTACGTGAATTGTATTTAGCTCACGCATATTTTTAAACATTGCAGATACCCCTGAAGAAGGTCGTAGATGACCAAAATGCATTGGGTGAATTTAAATAAGATGATTTGGATGAAGCGAGTTTCTTAATATGCCTGTGAATAGGCCCGGATGGGCAATTCTTGAGCAAGCAACAAGCAGAACATTTTGGGAACTTGTACCTTTGACGTGACGAACAAGTACTGTTAAATGATTGGAAATAAAAAATGGATTGAACTTTGGAAACACTGTTGAGTACGTGAATCAATTGGATCACATTGTGCATAAGGCTGTGCAACTCAGTGACTCGCAAACAGCGCGTCACAAATTCTTGGTATTTCATGAATGTGCACTGGGACGGTGCACATCTTGAGTAAATGCACGCCAAACAGTTTAAAAAGGAATAAAATGAAATTAATGTATAAAGTAAGGGTGTGCTTCAGGTCAACCACTGATGTACTTTATACCATTCCGTTCCAACCCTGTTTAGCACCCCGAAGAAAAAAGAACGCTTGGACCTTTAACAACTATTTTCACGTCAAAGGTTGTCCACGGAGCGTCACAGAACTGAAGTCAACTACACGGAAGCAGATGATTGCGCAATGAACTGGGTGTTTGATTTGATTGGTGTTATGTTTCTGATTTCGGTTTTCACAATAAGCAATATATAGCATGTTAAAAGCATACACAGGGGGAATGGATTTCTCACGAAATGTGCACTTTAGAGTTTTGGTTATTGTATTTCTGGTGCACTAGGACCAGGGGGGTAGGGGATAAAATCATGTGAGAGCAGTTGCACACAGGTGGGGAGGAAAATGTTTGTTGAAAAGGCGTTGTGCTGGGTGACTCAGGTTTAATTCAGATCAGTCAAGGAGGTTACGCTGTTCGACATGAGGCAGAAAACACTGCAATTAAGAACCGGGGTTAAAACAAGCTTTAATAGCAGAATCAGCAGTCAGTTAACGGGGGCAGGATGAGATATTACAGAGAGGTTGGCTTTTGCTGGATGGAGTAAGAACGGGAGATTTCATAGGGGAGCAACGTAGTTTTATTTTCATGTTTATTTTCACTTTTGAGGTTTTGTAGGTTGCACACAAGTGGACATTGAGAGGGGGAATGCATTGATAATCATTTAGATAAGGGTGGGATTGCAGGGGAATGTTCACGTAGAGGACTGGAATAGTATTCATTTAGGAGCACAAATCATTTTCAAGGGGAAGGGGCAAAAGAATGCTTTAATGCACATTACTGTTGTACGTGAATTGTATTTAGCTCACGCATATTTTTAAACATTGTAGATACCCCTGAAGAAGGTCGTAGATGACCGAAATGCATTGGGTGAATTTAAATATGATGATTTGGATGAATCGAGTTTCTTAATCTGCCTGTGAATAGGCCCGGATGGGCAATTCTTGAGCAAGCAACAAGCAGAAAATTTTGGGAACTTATACCTTTGACGTGACGGACAAGTACTGTTAAATGATTGGAAATAAAAAATGGATTGAACTTTGGAAACACTGTTGAGTACGTGAATCAATTGGATCACATGGTGCATAAGGCTGTGCAACTCAGTGACTCGCAAACTGCGCGTCACAAATTCCTGGTATTTCATGAATGTGCACTGGGACGGAGCACATATTGAGTGAATGCACGCCAAACAGTTTAAAAAGGAATAAAATGAAATTAATGTATAAAGTAAGGGTGTGCTTCAGGTCAACCACTGATGTACTTTATACCCTTCCGTTCCAACCCTGTTTAGCACCCGAAGAAAAAGAACGCATGGACCTTTAACAACTATTTTCACGTCAAAGGTTGTCCACGGAGCGTCACAGAACTGAAGTCAACTACACGGAAGCAGATGATTGAGCAATGAACTGGGTGTTTGATTTGATTGGTGTTATGTTTCTGGTTTCGGTTTTCACAATAAGCAATATATAGCATGTTAAAAGCATACACAGGGGGAATGGATTTCTCACGAAATGTGTACTTTAGAGTTTTGGTTATTGTATTTCTGGTGCACTAGGACCAGGGGGGTGGGGGATGAATTCACGTGAGAGCAGTTGCACACAGGTGGGGAGGAAAATGTTTGGTGAAAAGGCGTTGTGCTGGCTGACTCGGGTTTAATTCAGATCAGTCAAGGAGGTTACGCTGTTCGACATGAGACAGAAACACTGCAGGTATGAACCAGGGTTAAAACAAGCTTAAATAGCAGAATCGGCAGTCAGTTAACGGGGGAAGGATGAGATATTACAGAGAGGTTGGCTTTTGCTGGATGGGGTAAGAACGGTAGATTTCATAGGGGAGCAACGTAGTTTTATTTTCATGTTTATTTTCACTTTTGAGGTTTTGTAGGTTGCACACAAGTGGACATTGAGAGGGGGAATGCATTGATAATCATTTAGATAAGGGTGGGATTGCAGGGAAGCGTTCACGTAGGGGACTGGAATAATATTCATTTAGGAGCACGAATCATTTTCAAGGGGAAGGGGCAAAAGAATGCTTTAATGCACATTACTGTTGCACGTGAATTGTATTTAGCTCACGCATATTTTTAAACATTGCAGATACCCCTGAAAAAGGTCGTAGATGACCGAAATGCATTGGGTGAATTTAAATATGATGATTTGGATGAATCGAGTTTCTTAATATGCCTGTGAATAGGCCCGGATGGGTAATTCTTTGGCAAGCACCAAGCAGATTTTGGGAACTTGTACCTTTGACGTGACGGACAAGTACTGTTAAATCATTAGAAATAAAAAATGGATTGAACTTTGGAAACACTGTTGAGTACGTGAATCAATTGGATCACATTGTGCATAAGGCTGTGCAACTCAGTGACTCGCAAACTGCGCGTCACGTATTTAAGAGCGCCTGGCAAGCACTTAAAGGGAGAACTTTAGGCCTCTCAGAGCGCTGAGTTAAGGCCATTGATTGCTGTTGGTAGCAGGCATGCTGCAGAGCTCTGATCAGTTTGTTCTGGTCATCACCTGTAAAGTTTGGCTTCTATCAGCTGCTCTGTACAGCGGCGTGTGCAGAGATGCTGTGACTACTGCTGAAGATTTTAATTTCTGAAAATACAGGATACTTGCAGGTAGACTGGGAAAATATCAAAAGAGAAGCTGGCGCCCTAGCTGCTCTTTCATAGAGGGGCGCAAAACCCGTGGAAATCCTTAGTGGGCCCTTGGGGATGCAACCTCCCCGCTTCAACAGTGGAGCAGGAGCTTGGGCATGCCAGTGGTTGGCTGGGAGCTGCAGATAGTGTTCATCATCATACTCTTGGGGGAATGCAGAATTCCTCTTAACAACCATGCTTCCCACATAACTGCATGGGTTCGCCATGGTCAAGAAGACTAGAATTAGGGGTGGCTGCCACTTCCCTGCCACAGGGACTGCTCCTGTTTGCCTCATTGGCATTATCAAATTCACATTCCTGTATTCAAGAGGCCTGCTGACACCTATCTGTTCATATTCAAGCAAGCAAGACCCTGCTGCTACCTATCCATGCATATTCCTGCATGAAAGGGCCCCGCTGCTACCTCTCTATTCACATTCCTGTATGTGAGAGCTCTGCTGCCACATATCCTTTAACATTACCACATATAGAACTTTGCAGCTACATATTCAGTGATATTCCTGCATGTAAGATGCCCTGCTGCCACCTATACATTCATATTCAACCATATGAGACCCTGCTGCTACCTATCCATGCATATTCCTGCATGAGAGAGCCCTGCTGCTACCTATCCATGCATATTCCTGCATGAGAGAGCCCTGTTCCTACCTATCCATTCACAATCCTGTATGCAAGAGCCCTACTGCCACATATCCATTCACATTCCTGTATGCGAGAGCCCTGCTGCCACATATCCATTCACATTACCACACTTAGAAATTTGCAGCTACATATTCAGTGATATTTCTGCATGTAAGATGCCCTGCTGCCACCTATACATTCATATTTAAACATATGAGACCCTGCTGCTACCTATCCATGCATATTTCTGCATGCGACGGCCCTGTTGCCATCTATCCGTTCATATTTAGGCATTTGAGACCCTCCTTCTACCTTTCCATGCATATTCCTGCATGCAAGAGACCTGCTGCCACGTATCCAGACATATTCCTACATGTGAGAGCCCTGCCGCCACCTATTCATTCATATTCCTGCATGCAAGAGCCCTTCCGCCACCTATTCATTCATATTCCTGCATGTAAGAACCCGGCTGCCACCTATCCATTCATATTGCTGCATTTGAGAGCCCTGATGTCACCTATTCATTCATATTCAAGCATGTGAGAGCCCTGCTGCTACCTATTCATTCATATTCCTGAATGTAAAAGGCTCTGCTACTACCTATCCATTCATATTCTTGCATGCATTAGCCCTGAAGCCACATTTTGAGCTAGAAAAATGAACCTCTTGCCAGGCATAAACATTCCTTTTTAATACTTACAAGCCAATCCTGAGGTAGGCCCTAAATGCTAATAGATTAGGGTGCATGGTATTTAAAAAGTATGACAAACATATTTAAGTTTTGTATGTCCTGACAGTGAAAAACTCCTAAAATTGTTTTTCACTGTTTTAAGGCCAATCTCCCCTATAAGATAACACAGGGTTACCTTATTTCAATTAATGAGAGCTAACTTCAGATTAGGGAGCAGATGGAGAAATACTGTTTGCACTCAAATAAATTGTAATATAAATCCCCTTTAATGGTAAAGTTAGATTATAGATTAGAATTTTGAGAACGCCACCGTTAGAAAGTTGGCATTTTCCTGGCTAAATTTCTGAGGCCTTTTTAGGAGTTTCCAGCAGCCTGGGCCTGTTAATGGTTCTCCCATCAAGAATGTGTACTGGGCCCAGACAGTGAACAATGGGACCGCTGGGAGAGGGTCTTCCTGGCAGGATGGCTGAGGAGTAGCTGTACCTTGCCCTGATAACATTTCAAGGACCATGTCCACAGCACACACAAAGGAACCTGACACCAGGCCTGTGCTTGCCTTTGTTCCCCTAGACAGTTTGGAACCAGAACCAGTGGAAAGAACTGACCAAAACCAATTTTGGGGGGTAGGCCAGGGAATTCCCACATAAACACTGGCACTAGGTATAAACAAGCATTGGCATAGTCAATCGGTCTCGCCTTTGGGACCTTTTAAGTGTTTTGGCAGAGCTTTTGGCTTTGGCAATGTTTTTAAGCTATGTTAGCCAAGCGGACAGATATGCCGAAGTAGAAAAGAGAGAGTTTGATGTACCCAACGATTGTAGATCTTGTTATTGTGGAATTAAGCGATACAGAGACCCTTATGGTTTAATAAAATGTGTGGTGTTTTCACTATATCAGCTTTCAAGGCTGAGGGACTGAGAGGGTGCTGAGAACAATGTACATAATGTTCGGCTATAGCAAAGTACTGCGTTTTCCTTGTGTAGTTTTTAATATTTTTAATAACCCCCTTTTACATTTCCAGCACCCTTGTGCGTTGTGTTGTGTCTGTTTTAACATATTGCTTTAGCATAAACTTTTGTTTGTTAAGGTCCTGCAATGCACACTAGTGGGCATTTTGCGAAAGCATGTTGTTGCTGAAAACGTGAACTTTAAAACGTATTATTGCTGGCAGGCAGGGGAGGAAGGGATAGACAGGATGGAGAGAAGTGCACACAGAGAGTGAGAGGGAGAGAGAGAGAGAGAGAGAGGAAGAGGGAGGGAGAGTTTAGATAGAGGCATGTAGTTATACAAAAGCAAAGAGGGTTATTACTTCCTGTCCGAAGCTGCGATAGTCATAGCCTGTGAGCCCAGGGTCTCAGAGCGAATAGCAGAAAGAGCGCTGTGGCGGCACCGTTCTAGTAAGACTGTACTGCAGGGATCAGACTGGTGTTAAAGGGCAAAAGGAAGCACACCATTTAGACGTTGATCCGAAGACGTTACAAAGAAAAACAAAACCCTTAGACGGGCACTTGTGTTTTTCATTTCCCGCTATTGGTTGCAAAATGCATCAATTTTGAACATTTTATCTGAAGCCAAACCGGATCTCTGCATGCCTTTCAGCGTGTCTTTTAGAGACAGAGGTCAAATGTCTCTCTCACACGTACACACACAGTTTCACACAGTTTCACAGCTTAAGGCAACATTGCGCCCAACTGACCGAAGTTATGGTTGTGCGACATGTCAGTGCAAAGCTCCACAAGCCTTTTTCTGCCGCTGCGCGTCCATATTATTTTTTCACTAAGCAGAGGCGAGATAATTGTTAGTTTCCAATCTCTCCTTCACCGTGATAACTTTATTTTTTATTGGGCTCGATACCACTTTGTAGCTATTTCACACTGTGGGCTAATCAGTGGCAGATTGACGTCTACATCTAAAAGTGAAACTAGCCTGAACCATAGAAGCAGCCACGGGCTGGACGGGTGTGATTACACAACAATGCCATTGGAAATTAACAAGCTGCGAGGGGTGGTAGGTGTTGGGGGAAGGCATGGGGAGATTAAGAGAACTGCAAGCAACGCCATGTGCCAGCGAAGAGAGGGATGAAAGTGAAAGTAGTGCATGCAAACAAAACATAAGGCCCATATCGAAAGGATCCATGTAACAGGGCAGACGGCAGGGCGGGAACAAACAGCCATAAGGTGGGCCAAATGTTCTCTATTCATGAACGGTAAGGCAGACCAAGCAACAAATGAAAAGCGGGGTGTGTGCGCTGGGTGTGTTCTAATCCCACTGAGGTATTACAGCATGCCTCGCAGAGCAGCGCATGCGTGCTGCCTCAAGGCTCGAACTAAAAAGGGACCTTCAGAACCACTCATCAGAACACTCCTGGACCTATGAAAATTCAGAGGAAGGACTAATCTTCTGCCAGAAGGACTGCCATGCTGCTTAAAGGTCTGCCTTGCTGTCTGAAGAAGGAAGATTGAACCTGCTTGCCTTGATTCCAGGCTACCCAGAGTGGCTCCAAAGGTTAATTGGCTGACCTCGTGTATGGGCTACAGGGAGACAAAAAGCTTCCAGAGGCCTCCCTGCAACTGACCAGCTACAACTAGACCTGTCTGGACAGGCCCGAGTCTTACTGCTGGCCTCTGATGGAGTGGTTCCTGATCTCTAAGAGTTGCCCTCGGGTCCTAGAACCTTGGTTGGCATCAGGGAGTCCTCCTCTTGAAGTAAAAGTTTGGAAACCTTAAGTTTGGGCTTGTCAAGACCGCGTACTGGCCAGCTCACGCCAAGACTCTCCCACTGCGACGATCACAAACTTGAAGCTCCAGTGATACCTGCTCTTGCACTAAATATTTGGTACGTACTAAATTGCTAATTTAGATGGGATTTTTTAAATTTTGTTTAAAAAAATAATATTTATAAACTAAAATAATATATCAATATTAATTATTAAATGAACGTTTAATTTGATTACTTAATCTGCTGTAACATTTTATTATATTGCTTATAATTTAATATAACAAGTATTGAAATGTAATTTACATTTTTGTTATTCATTAAAATAGTTTAATATTTTTCGATAAATAATGTTTATTATTTTTCACTATACTTTGCAATAGGGAAAACTCCACTCTTGTGGTGGAGATCTCTGCGAGTGAAAAGTTACTAGCAGTAACTTTATACTTGTAAATTCAGTCTTAGATGTCTCCAATCCCTGGTTTCAGGGGAGGAGACGTATACGATTTGTGAGTCTCCAATTAGGCGTAAATCTACACTCGGAAATGGTGAATAGCAAAAAAGTGTAGATTTTCCTCAAGGTTTGTGAGTAAATCTACATATGTAAATTAAACTTTTTGACTAGGACTCATCATTTACTTTTCAGTTTCTTAGTCATGTAAATGAGTATTGTATATTTTACCACCACATATGTATCAAAGCGCTGCACAGAATAACCAAATTTACTATGAAAAGAAAGCTAATTTGCAATGAGATAACGAGGACAAAATTGATTTATCTTGCAGTTATCATCCAGGAAATTCTTGTGAGAGGATATGTGTTTTTAGATAGAGTGAAAAGCGGGTAACTTTGGAGGTACAAATGAGAAAAAGTTAAAAAGATCAAAACTTTAGTGCCTATCAAGAAGAATGATTGAAAGAGAAACTGGGCAATTGTAGGAGGAAGTACAACCATTCAAAACTGCTAGACTGGTCAGAGAACTCTGGAGGGAATGTTGAGAGAAAGATGGCTTATGACAGGGGTGAATGGTACAACCAGTCGAAACAAAAATGGTAGGCAAGTGAGAACAAAATGGAGGATGAGTGAGGAGAAAGAAGTAGTTTATGAAGCATACAAATAGAAAGAAATTGTTACAAAGTGAGATAAGATATAGAAGAAACCCAAGGACAGAGAGAGAGTTTAGAAGAACTGGATCAAGATGAAGCTTATCGTTGCAAAAGATTTCAAGAACTGGGTGGGTTTTATGATGGTGAGATCACGTTAGGACGTGTTTGCTCAACAGCAGTGGTGGCTGGCATCTACGGGGGGTGGGAGCACACCCAAAATAAAATTAAAATAAATAAAACTTATCAAACACGACATCCTCCGCTCCGGTCCTCTTCTTTCCACAGGAACTGGATGCAGCAACTCCCTTGACCAATCCCTGCACTGCTGTCATGCAGCATGAGAGCAGCACCGTGATTGGATGGAGCAGCCTCACTCGGCACTCCACAGCGCTCGAGGCCTGCACTTGCTCTAGCCCAGCTGTTTTAAAACAGCTGGGTTAGAGATGTTTAAAGTGCACATGTGAGGCTGGCCGTTGCAAGACGTCAGGCCAAAAAGACATGGACACTTTAAACAGTGCATAGACAGCCCACCTTCCTCCCTGCTGCTGTCACTGAGCAGCGCCCCCGTCCTCGTCCTGACGCTCTGTCAGGACGAGGGATGAAAAACAAAATGATAATAAATTAACATTTTATTTTTCATCTATGGGGTTTTGGGGGATTTAAAGTGGGGCGACGCTCCTCCGCTCCAACTCAACAGAAGAAATGTAAGAAGAAAATGGCAGTAAAGGCCACAAATGAAACCACTGTCATATGCTGTATTGGGCAACAAAAGAAAAGAAGGGGGAAAGAAAGAGCCATTCAGGTGAAGGACCATATTTACTTTGCTTTTGTGGCTCTGCCCACACTCTATTGGTGGCCATGTCTACCATTAAGCAAACAATAGCTGTAATGGGTGAGGTGGAACAAGTCCTGCATGTGGCGTGGTTGAAGTCAGTGGTCACAGGCAGGCTGCTGTCTTCATGCCTGTGCCCCAGGTATTGTACAGCCATAAGGAAAATGATAGGTATGAGTGCTTTGCTATTTGTGAACTGTAATTGACAGAAACCCATTCCAACAAGCATGTTCCACATTGCGAAGTTAGGAAACCCAGACTTCTCCGTCAATTCCCCTCTATCATGGTCCTCCTAGTAATGGTACTCCTGGATCTGGTCATCCTCATCCCACTGGCACTGGTCCTCCAAGTTCCCATGTTGTGGGTCATCCTAGTTCATGTAGTACATGTCAGGCTGGTTTAGGATCTCCCTGAGTCTGACCCTCATGGACCCTCTGATCCTGTTCCCACTGGGGCTAGACTTCCTGGTTTCAATCTAGGGTCTCTAGGTCCTGCTAGCCCAGGTCCTTTCTGGTTGTCGTCTTCCCAGGACTGGTCCATTCGCTTCTGGCTCCTTGATCCTCCTTGATCTGATCTCTGTGGTCTTGACTAGGCCTCTAGTCCTTCTTTCCATTGTTGGTCTCCTGGTACTGGTCCTCTTTGGTCTATCTATCTGGGTCTGCTACACCTGGATCTGGTCATCCTCGTTCCTTTAGTCCTGGTTGGTGCTGTCAGTGCCTCCTCATTATTATGGTTCAGGACCTTCTGTTCCTTTTACCCCTGGTGCATCTGTTCCTTGGCGCCCTTGTCTACTGGGTACAGTTCCCTGAGTTTCACATCCTCTTGGCCCTCCTGATTCTTCTCACCCTGGTCCTGATACCCCTAGTCCTGTTTTTCCTTGTCCTGTTGCTTATCATCTATTTGTTCCTGCCTCAGTCTAGAATTGGTAACACTGGTCCTTGTAGATTAGGTCTCCCTGGGCCTGATTATTCTTGTTCTCATGGCTCTGGTTCACTAGCCCTCCTAGTGGTCCACCTTCTGGTCTATATTCTCCTCTCTTACTTGTCATCATCCTCCTCCTACTGGTCCTACTCCTTCCTTCCCCACATCCCCTCCAAAATGAAGTTAGACAGGGGGGGCGCCAGAGAGCTCACGGCAAGATGGTCGCACATTAGTGCAGTTCTGCTGGCTGAGTCCCAGTAATCCGTAAATTATCCGTTCTCCAGCACCGGTGTCCATGAAATAAATAGCGTGTAGCGGAGTGGGAAATTTACAGGACCGGATGAGCAGAGCACGGTAACCGGCACCCGTCAATTTGGAAACAGATGTGAGGTGAGGCCTGGCGGCGGTGCCATCTCTGGGAGCGAACACACCGAACTGCTGAGCGGCCTAGCTGCTATGAGAGAGGACACTGCGGCGAGGGGCTGCTGTCGCTGACGGCGTGGGAGAAAATACTACGGCCCGAGACGAGTGAGGTAGAGCGGAGATACACGTGGGCAGTGCGGCGGCAGCCTATAATGCCGGGCGGCAGGGGAAATAAATTGAGACTGCAACTTTGGTCGCTGAAGTAGGCCTGCCCGCGAGGATTGCAGACGCCATTGGTGCACAGCGAGCTGCGAATAGAAGACCATATTGTGGCAACAGCAGCGTGTGAGTCGATCCCCATCTGGGCAGCGTTGCAGACAGAAAATTTGTGGTAGAGCGGGCCGCGCAATGGGCGCGGTCCGGGACTCAATTAATGGTGGCAGGGCCTAGGAACGGTACGGGCACCAGCTCGCAACGATATGATGAGCCGTGAAGGCGAGCTGTAGCACCCGAGGACAGACATAGACGCGCGAAAACAGAAGCGCAAAAGGAGGGTGTTGCTGATCAAGTGGGCCAACTGATTTGAATAGTGATTGGGATCAGAGACTGAACCATAATTAGGCTGGGCAGCATGTACTAATATCAGTAAAAAAGTAAGGACACTGTGGCTGGGAGTTACTGGCGCAGACGGTGTGGAAGAAAACAATACGCCCCTGCGACGAGTAAGGAAGTGCGGTGACACACACGGGCTGAGTGGCGGTGGCCTGCACTGCCAGGCGGCAGAACAACACTCGAGACCGTGGCTTCGGGTGCCGAGGTGGGCCTGCCCGTGTGGTTTGTGGATGCCAGCAGAGCACAGTGAGCTGCGTGTGGAAGACTTTATTGTGACCACAAACGTGTGCGAGGTGATCCTCATTTGGGCAGCATGCAGGTCACAATTTGTGTTGGAGCTGGCCGTAGACCGGTGGCAAGGCCTAGAGACAGTATGAACGCTAGCTCGCAACGATATGTGGAGCCGTGAAGGCAAGAAGTAGCACCCGAGGGCAGGATCAACGCACGAAAACAGAAACGAGAAACGAGAAAGGAGGGTGCCGCTGACTGAGTGTGCCAACTGTGCTGAGCTGTGTTTGTGCACAAGGACCGAACTTTAATAAGGCTGGGCATCATGCACTACTAATTTTGGAGGAAGCCTATGAGAAGCCGCTGCTGCGGGGGTGGCGCGCCAAGACGGGCGTGCTGACCGCGCACAGTACCAGCCAAGGAGAATAACGCAGATTAACTTGGGCCCAGAGCCGGAAAAACCGTGTTGAGATCGTAGTGTGGTGAGACACTGCCATCAGAAGTAGTGAGCAGTCCTGCAGTGGGTGCAAAGGTGATGACCTAACTATAGCGCTGTGCGGTGTGGAAGATAGCTAGACAACCACTGGTCCGGCTGATAGACACATAACGCTGCATTGAGAAAAAGCACACGTACAACGATAAGAAACCAAACAAAAATAAATAAATTGGTAAGTCGGATAAAACACAGTTGCGCCTGAACTTTGACACGTACGGGAGCACAAAACAGTCTACAGAAGCGGGGGCGGCTGGTGGGCAGAGTGAAGAACCAGCTGAAAACAGTACACTGGAAGCAACGTTAATAGCCATGCAGAACAGCCTGCAATCCATAGACGGAAAAATAGATAATCTGAATCTGCGCATATAACATGATGACGACACTGGACAAGCAGGCCTCACGCATTACAGAAGCTGAACAAAGAATCTCAAAAACTGAAGATGTGCTGCAAACAGTGAACACAAAAAGGCTGAATATGGAACGAGTCCTAGCAGTCATTATAAGTATGTAATCTTTATTGCTTGATTAATAAAAATCTTAGCAAAACAGCTGCATATAATAACACATATGACATAAAACAGCGCTAGATCTGATAAAATCGCAGTGGTATCATAAAATACAGAAGTATAAAACTTACATATAGTACGGAAGATAAAATATTAGTATGTGTATCGTTTTTAGGCACACAATGACTGCTGGGGGACTGTCCTCCTTAAAGTTCGCCTCAGTTCGAGTTTCTGTGTGATTAAATATAAAAACCTTGCCAGGTTAAGGGTAAGTCTAAAATTGGTCCTTCCCCGTGAGCAGATACCAGATGAGTTAGCAGCAGCATAGGGTGCTAGCCAATTTGTTGGGAAGTTGCCCAGTTTAATTTTGTTTTTACTATTTTCATAAAACGTACAAAGCTACAGGCTAACTGGACATCTCCCCCCTCGAAGCAGGCCTTAACCGCCTGTCTGCATGATCGTATTCGATTTTCGTTCAGGCGCGGCTTTAGAAGCTGTCTTTGTTCAAAATCTAAACTCTTACAGACGCACAATAGGTGTAAGACATCCTCTTCGGGGTTATCGCAAAGTCTGCAGTTGGTGGTTGGATGTATGCATTTCCACGGCGGTAAATGTGGTTTTACCGGTAGAATCCACAGCCTCATTGCCAGAAGGCTTTCCTTCATACTTCTCGAGAAGCTTGTACCTAAATATGGCTGAGGAGCGCTTCTTGAGTAACTCTGGATCACGAACCAGCTGTGTGCCCTCTTATTTATGTCTATTTTGTCTTTTTCTAGGGAAATAATCTTCACCGATTTGTTCACCAAGGCTTTTAAACTGTTGTAAGGTAGACCGGTTTCCCACAAATCCTGTAACGCGAGCAGCCTTATTCCTGACTGAAGATAAACCGTAGCGGGGCAGTCATTAGGTCTCGCATAGCGTTGCAGCGCAACGCGCTGTTTGCTTTGCGAGACATGCAGTATACAGTATAGTGGGGGAAGCTCCGCCCACTTTCCGTCCATGTTTTTTATTGGCTTAAATAAGAAATGCTGCATTCTGATTTGTTTTTGGCTTGTTTGTCCCTCCTCCTGATGGCCATGTCGTCATTTTAATCCTTCCATGGCTATCAGCCCCTTTACTTTACAAACTCTTTTGTTCCTCTGTCCCCCCCCTTCCCTCCCGCAGTCTGTAACTTCTCTGCCCACCACCACCCGCCCCCTTACTCCCGATCATGCTTTCTTGGACGCATGCACTTTTGTTAATAATGCAATAGGGCTCGCGTAATACGAGTCCTATTGCATTATGAAATGCTTGTTTTCTCCTGGGATTGGCTGGCTGAGTCGCGCACTTTATTTTGCCTGACCTGTCCAGACGGCTGTGCTACGCATGCGTCGTCCAGATGCCGCAAAACAGACGCTCCTGCGCATGAATGCGCCTGAACACCCACAGCTGCAGCCTCTTCAGCAGCGCCGGGGGTCACATAGTGACAGCTACACCTGTGGGGGAGGTACAGAGTGTTACACTGTACCTTACAAGCACTATTTTTCCCGCTCCCCCGCCCGCCGACAACTTCTTGAAGAAAAAAAACACAGAAGCAGAAAACGAAAGTGGAGCGGCCAGAAGGCCCGTGACTGGAAGGTAGGGGCCTGGCTGCACAGGGGCCGCCGTCGCTGTACTGCGCAGGAGGAAGTGACGGGAGCCCGAGCCGGCCGCACACAACACCAGCTCAGCTGCTAGTGGGTCCTTTGTTCCTGCGGGTGCAGTGCGGACCCTCTGTAACGGCACCATGGCTGGCATCAAAGGTACCGGGGACCGAGAGAGGGCATCTGTAGGGTGCAGCGGTTTGCTTAAACTTATCTTTAATATTGGGCATCTCCTGTTTCTTTGCAGTGTCTGCGCACAACAAAGGCTGCAAGCTACTGGGGGTCTTTGTCTGGTGCGTGTTGGGGGTTGGGCAATCTGGGAAGTGAGGCACAGCATCTGGAACATAGCATTCAGGGAACGGAGGGGCTGGGGCATGCTTGTTTCATTCATAGACCGCGCGCGCTCGTGTGCCTTCCTTCTGCCCGGCTCTGTCTGACGTGGAGGGAGATCCCGATCCCGCTGCTCGGTGCTGTTCCTTCTTCGCATGTTAGGAATTCTTCCCTTTGGCACTTACAGTCTTACACCAGTTTGTCACTTTTAGCGCTTTCCTTATAGACAAAATAGCAAGGCACAGGCAATGATTTGAAGGTACAATCGTTGTTCTTGACTGCTGTATGTCTACCGCGCTTTTCAACAGAAAAGTCTCCGCATTTCAACAGCCCGCGTAGTTCAAAGGGTGTTAGTGTTCAGAGCTTAAGTTTTAGTCCTGCTTCAACGGTCTAAGAAAATAATTTAAATCATGTTTAATGCACACAGTTTGCAGTCCTTTATTCTCTGATTGTAACCTTTTTGTCCAGATGGCAGAATAAAAGGGCGCACCTTTAATTCCCGATATAACCCTTTGCCTGGATCCCTTTCAGAAATAAAACATTGTCAACCTGTGGGTTTGCCTCTACAGCAGTGTTTCGTTTGTTTATTGTGATTCACTTGGAGATGCTTTCAGTAGTTTTATGTTTTATGAAATCATATTAAATACACGATTTGACCTGATGACATCACGGAACGGGAGACCGTTGAAGTAAATAAAACAATGTACAACATTTCTGAAACGAATGAAACGCAGCAGATTTACTAAAGAATATACTACATTAACTATTTCGCTGCTGTCATAGATCAGGTACAACATACAGCTATCACATGCTGGCCTACAACGATGACAAGCCCAGCTAAAGCCATCACATGTGTCTGACGTCACCAGGTGCAGGCTCAAAGCCTCACATACCAGTTTCAGAATTAGATACCCAGGCACCGCGTTGTTTGCCCAGGTAGAGCCAGTGTGTGACAGATACAGACTCAGAGACTGAGGAAATGCTGTCTAATGCCAAGTGTTGCACGGTATGCCTTGCTACAACCTCGCATTTCCAGGTGTTGGCATCGATGCCTTGTTAGAGCTGCATAAGTCAGGTGCTACCTAAAATGTTCAGTTATAGTTTCACAAGTACAGACAATTGTATCAAATGCCAGGCTCAGAGCTAAATACCCATTATTGTCAAGAGAAAGTCTCCCGTGCCATCTTCTGGCACGTGCAGCCTCGTGAGCCCATGCACAGCTCCCCCATATACTTCAGCGCCTTGTACATCATCAAATACTCAGCTGCTGCCATTGAATGCCAGTGACAACCCAGTGTGCTGTCTTATGCCTGGTACAGTCTCACGTGCCCAAGGTTCAACCTCGCATGCCAAGGTACTGCCGTCAAACGCCAGGTGCAACCTCATGCACCATTTTGTACTTTATGAGACTTACAGGGCACAGCTGGCGCTATTATCTGTTCAGGTCAAGGCATCACATCTGCAGGTGCAAGCCCAGGTGCCAACCGTGCCATCCATCACAGAGCCTGGGACGTAGTAGTGTTCCCAGAAACCGTCACCACATACCCAGATGGCACACATCCAGTGTTTGGTGGGTGCAGCTGCTGTGCACAGACACTCGCCTTCCGAGAACAGGACTCATCATCAGACTTTGACCCAGAGCAAGAGAGAGAAAGGCAGAGAGGGGAGAAAGAAAAGAGAAAATAAAAAAATAGTGACAAAGGGATAAAGTACGGATGAAAATGAACCTGTAGTGATATTCAGAAATAAGAAGTGTACGGTGGTGGGAGAAAGAGGCCTAAGTATTTGGCATGCAGCAGTCCTACATTCGGCAGCACTGACAGAGTCCTCTAAAAAAAAATCGTTTGGGCCCTGCACTTATTTTATTTATTTACTTATTTATTTATTACAATTGAAGCCCTGCAGCCATCACATGCAGATGCATTCCATGACATTCACAGGTGCCACTTCATGCTCCGTCTGTTCCATCATCACAGCTTCATATATATGCCCCACCCATAGGCCTTTACTGTGAAGGACACGTCTTCTTAGAGCCTCAGACACCCAGGTGCAGCCTCAGAATCTTTCATTCAATTGTATGTGAGGTACACAGCACCAGCGCAGGCTGGTAGGTGAAGTGGGGACGATCAGCAGGTAGTAGATTGGGTTGAGACAATATAAGTGGAGAATCTCATTTTGACATTGAAACAAACCCCAGAATTGTAATGTGGCAGAGAGGGTGGGTGGGGAGGTGGAAGTGCACACAACTTTGGGACCATTGGATGCAGAGCCGCAGATGACATGATACTGATAAGGGTTGTTCATTAAGCAATGTGTAGCAGTCACATGTCCGATAGTAGAAAGGAGGATGCTCACACCCAGAGATTGTTATGTGAGCCCCGGCAATGAATGTTTTACAAATTAAGGGCTGGCAGTGAAGGGCTTGGCTTCATGTTGCTATAATTGGTTATATAAATGTAGCTTTCAACTGCATATTATTACTCAGTAATAACACAGTGATAGTACGTGAAGAAGAAGAAGAAAATGTCCAAATCAACCGTCTTTGACGTTCTTGGGTTCCAAATTAATCATAAATTTATGTGCAGTGCTGGGTGTGTAAGCCTATGCTCTAGTCTGCAATAGCGTTCATTTTGAATGTAGCTTTTAATTGCAAGATGGTTGCACAGCAGCTAAACAGGGATAGTACATTTGTACATAAAGAAGTGTACTGTTCACAAATAGCTCGCTTTTTAAGGAGAGGTATAGAAAGAAGTACTTTTATAATAAATCAGGATTTAATGTATTGTTTGGTTTTCCGATAGTAATGTGATTTTTTTTGGTTTAATTTTCACGTGAACACCGCCGTTAAACGTTGTACTAATTAAGGCATGGATGGCAAAGGCTAGGCTCTATATTGCAATATCTGCGTACGTTCATTTAGCTCTTAGTTGAATAATTGTTCCAGGGAAGCTAAACAGGGATAGTATGTGGAGAAGTTTAATGCTCTCAAATATGGCAGTTTGTTCTGGGGATCATTGTACAAAGCAATGTTTAGTTTTAGTGCAAATAGTTTGGAAAGTCGTTTTTGCAGAGTAGGATTTAAAACTCTGCTTCTTTCGCGCTTGTAATGTGTTAATTTTTATTTTTAAATTTATATGAGGTGCGACATTTAGTGTTTACAAATTAAGGCCTGCGTGTGCTAGGCTATGCTCCTTGCTACAATACAAGTTTTCCGCCCTAAATACTGTATCCAAATATTTAAAAGAGCATTTGTTTTATCGAGTATGTTTACATATTTTTTAACCGTAGCTATTTAGCATTTTTTATCTGTAAAAAAAAAAATGTATGTTACATTAATGTTTAAATACTTTACCAAAGAAAACACAGTAACGCTTGTAGTTAAAATAAAAAAGTCTTCAAAATACTAAAGCACTGTCAGTCATTTATTAACAATTACTATTTCTGCCATACTGTATTATTACTATAACATTTTAATAAAACAAAAAATTCACAAAATACATAAATATGGCGAGACCGATTGGCATTGCCAATGCTTGTTTTTCCTAGTCATCTCTTCCCACAAGTATGAGTTTAAAGAACCAGACCTTGCACTCTTTATATCAGAGGTCTTCAAACTTTTTTACTCTGAGCCCCCCCTAAGCAAAATGTTTTGAGGTCGGGCCCCCCTCCAAAACTTTATGGCAGGATTGGGGGAGTGGGAGGGACATGGCTGCGTGCAGGGAGCGGTGCTTATGAGAGGATTTCAGGAATACGTTTTCTATAGCTTATGAACCGCACTAAATATGAGACTTATAAAACAGAAAATGCATCAAACAAAAACAGATATCCCAAACAAACTGCTCCCCATAATTGGGGTGTTGTGAGCCCCTCACACTCTTTGACCTCAATGCAACTATACCTGCTGCACTAATGATAGCCTGCTACTCAGGACTGCAGTTATCTCCTCTGCATCTTTTACCTCTTCCCCACCATGACGGTTCTTCAACTCTGTCCTAATGCTTGAAAGGAAAATAAGCTTCGATGCCCCTTTTTAAAGGTAGACAGTCATAACTGTGATGCAGTGGGCCCCTCAAATCCCTGGGCCCCAGTCCTGCTGCATCTGCTCCTTAATGATAACCAGCAGTGGCCACTTACACACTTGGCAGCAGTACCAGCTTCACTAATGAATGCCCCTTTAAAAAAAAAGAAAACTTATATTGTCCCCTTCTTTGGGGTATCTCTCTGAAGAAGCTGCCTCTGGCCATTTGTAAACACAAAAATGAGTCCGCATACAGTGCTCCCTATTCTGGGCCTACTCTTTGACAATATCTATGAATCTCGCTCCTTTCCTCTGTCTCTTGGACCATTACTGTGAGGCCCCAGGGATCGAGAGGAAAAGGGCGCTGGATCTGAATGCAACCCTTCTGGCCTGCTACCTGCCACCCCATGGACTCAGCTTTCACAATGCCCCTGAATGGTTAATACTGACTTTGAGATGCCTCTGCCTGAAATCGAAGGGTGTGGTGGTAGTGCATAAAGTTAAAAAGAAACCAGCCTTCTTACCAGCCAATAATTGATTGAGTCACTAAAAGCCAGGGCCACTGGAATTATGAGTTTCTGCAGCAGCAGCGTTTTCCACATAATTATCAGTTTACTGCATTTGCTACATAATCTGCAGATTTTCAACAAAAGAAAACTAGATTCTAGCTCAAACGGAACAAAAGTTACTTAACGCGTGACAGTGTTCCAGAGCAGTGGAAGGCCCTTTGCAAAGATTGACTGGTAATCTTGTAGTTGCTTACTGCTGTATTTGGGTGTTAAACCGGTACTAATGGGGTGAAATATTTCCCCTGACAGGGTTACCTTGAGTTAAAATGACAAAATAATGAAGTAATGCTAACCACAAAATGTGGCGCATTATGCCGCATAATTTACCTTTTCTTGCTGCATAATTTAGTCAAACCTGCCGCATAATATTGTCCTCTTCTGCTGAATAATTCCAGTGGCTCTGCTTAAAGCTTCATGGTGGCAAAGATCTATTCTTTTTGAGATGTAATGTAAGGGTGTTATCAGCTGGGATCTGGAATAGTGGAGACACTTACAAAAATGTCTGCATTAGATACAGTTTGATTAATTATTACTAAAAAGTATATTTTGTAAGAACTTGTTTTATCTCAATCACTGCATCATTTTGCAGCAGCCTAGCTTAGAGTATGTAAATACTGTTTTAAAATAATGACTTACATATTCACAGTGCTTTCTGCCACAGGCTGGGACCTCATAGCACTATAAACAGTGCCATTGGAATTAGGCGGCGGAGAAGGCCAGATTATGCAGCATGGTTGACTAAATTCAGCAGCAAGCAAAGGTGAATTATGCTGCATATTTTGTGATAGCATTGCTGCATTATTTTGCTATTTTTACACTTGTTAACACTGTCCTGGCCTTTATTGCCCCTCATAAGTATCACATTAACACCCACATATAGCAATAAGCAACAGAAAGGTGACCATTCAACCTTTAGAAAGGGCCTTCCACTGTGAGGTAACATGTGTTGCTGCATTTTTTTATCTGCAAATTATGCAGCAGATGGATTATATGGCAAATGCGGTAAATCCATAACTATGCGCTGTGAGTGCAGGGTGAGCGTGAAAGTGAAGGGTGAGAATGAGTGAGTTGTCTGAATGCAGAGTGCATTCCCAGACATTTGAAGTAAATCAGCATGTTATTGACGGGGTGTAGGGTTTCAGATATAAGTTAAACTATTGCTATTATGGTATTAATCTGGGATCGAGGGTGGAGGAAATAAATAATGTGCTGATCGTGCAACAAACTTCCAGTCTTATGATTAGGATTGCCAGCTCATTATTTTGATGTCGCAGACGGTACAAAAATACACAGTCACCTAAAGCCCTATTTTCAGCACTTATCTGTGCGTACTTCGAAAAGCAAATATAAATAGAAAGCACTTTTAAATGTGTTCTAGGGCTGCCTGAATGATTCATGAATGAAAATAAAGGGAACAGACAAAGTCAGATTACAAATGAATACATACTTTTTTATTTAAAACCCTGTTTATTGTCAAAACAAGGTCTTTGCAGGCTCTTTAAACATACATGGTGGGCATTTTTCTATTGGCAACCCTTTTTTATATTCCTTTTCATGAAATGCATTTTCACACTACAGCAGTAAATTTAAAATACAAATGTAAGGAATAGGCAGAGTCGGGGCCCAGGGGGTACTGGAAACAAATAAAAACTAAGCCTCGGTAACTAGTTTCTAAAGGTATGCAAATGGTCCTTAAAGACCTGTGAAAAACTCGGGCATGCCGGAGTCTTAATAAGACTCCAGACACTGCCCAGCGGAGCCCCCAGCAGCACACTCACTGACCTCCGGCCCCAGGGCACTCTGAGGGCTTCGGAGTAAATGAAGACAGCCTGGAAATGCAGCAAATAAACATCGCCTCACTTCCAGGCGTCTTCATTTACATGTGCTTACAGAGGCCTTTGCGCCCCCCTAGGAACCCATCCACGCCCCCCCAGGGGGGCGCGCCCCACACTTTGAAGACCTCTGCTTTATATTGTACCAGCATTTGGCGTAAACGCCCTTCCTTTGTAGGCCAAGCTCCAGCCTTAATTGTGCTGGAGAAGTGTATTGTGGGAGATTGAATATTATTCTAGCAGCTTTGGGGACCACCTTATCCAGAGTTATTTCATCTTTCCCTCTCATTGATTCGCTGCCATACGTGATTGTAGGTAGAAGCTTTGCCCGGAGTACTTCCAGTAGAGGGATAAGGTTGGGGCCAGTTATTTTGTGCTTGATGTTTTTTAGCATAACGGCCAGAATAGTTCCTCTTCCTTGAATAGCCACTTTTTGTTTGTGGTACGTTCCCATGCTGTCAAAGATAATTCCCAAATATTTGTAACTTTTAACCGTCTCCAACTGTCTGCCCCCCAGCCGCCATGTAAATTGATTCTTGGTGTTTGTTGGTTAAAAACCATTACTTTGGACTTCTCATGGTTTATACTTAGTCCCTTCTTTATGGCGAAATCGCTCGTGACATTTATCAAATGCTGCAGACCAACTGGGGTTCGGCTGATCAGTATCAGGTCGTCGGCGTATAGTAAGTTTGAAAGTGACAAGCCACCCAAATTCGGGGCGTGGTGATGACAATTATCCAGTTCCCTTGAGAGGTCTGACACGAAAAGGTTAAACAATGTTGGGGCAAGAACACAGCCCTGTTTTAGCCCCTTAGTGGTCAGAATCCTCCTCGACAGACTGTCGCCGATCCTCAGCTTAATTTGGACCCATGTCTTGGAGTGGAGCAGGATTAGCTGGTTCAGAAGGGTTGGGGCTATTTTCCACCCGGCTAGCTTAGCCCACAATTTCCCTCTGTTAACGTTATCAAAAGCAGCTTTGTAGTCGATAAAACAAACAAATAGCGGTTTGTTAATTGCTTTCATGTGTCAATTAAAAGTGAGAGAGCAAGAATGTTTGTGGTTGTCCCCTGGTTTTTCTGAAAACCTGTTTGGTTGATTGGGATTAGATCATTTTCCCCTGCCCACTCGATTAGTTCAGCGAGTAGTAGGACGGCATAATATTTGGTCTCAATGTCAATTAGCGCAATGAGTCTATAGTTCTTTGGTTCGTTCTTGCTACCTTTCTTGTGGATAGGTGAGATGATCGATCCTTTCCAGGAATCTGGGATTCTTCTGGCGTCCAAAATATTGTTAAAGACTGGTAGTAATGCTCCAGCCCAATAGGTTGAGTCCTGCTTGTATACTATCAAGGGGGGGAGCCCGTTAGGTCCAGGCGCTCCTTCGTTTCGGCTTTTTGAAATTCTATCCACAATCGATATAAGTGTAAAGAAGGGTATAGACTCTGGATCGTAATACTTTAGGGATTGGCACTCGTTCTGACATGCCTCTTTGTCTTGTGTGTTTTCACCGGCTTCCGTGTTGAAATGACTCTGTAGGTATTTTACCCAGGCGTCCTCCGTTATGTGTGAGTTAATTCCTGGGCCGTTGGATTCTCTATGCTCTTGACTGTCTGCCAGAACCTGGAGCTGTTCTTTGATTTTGCATCATGTAGCAGTTTTGCCCATGTTGTTTCAGTGGTTTCTTTTTTCGCTAGCCAGATGATTTTATTTTTTCGGGCCCTGAGATTCCTTAATTCCAGCTGTGTTTTATCGACAGAGCAATTTTGATGGAGGTTACGCATTGCTCTGTTAATTTCGCCCCTTATTTGTTTTAACTCGGCATGGTGGGTTCCCGATAAATGAATTCTTTGTTTGTTTGCTGGCCTGTTCAGTGGTTCCTGTTTGATTTTGTACTCAATTTTTGTCAAGTTCGCTTTATGGTTAGATGGGCCAAAGCTTTCAGTAAAGCTTTCCCAGGCTGTTAGGATGTTATCAAGTAGTAGTTTGTTATCCTCCCACTGTTTTTTTGACTCTGCCAAGAGTTTTACTGGATCACGTGTGTTACATTTTATTCTCCTATGGCTAAATGTAGCGTTTGTACATAAGTCAGCAATTGGGTAAGTGAGCGCTGTTCCTTGCATGGCAAGTGTGAACTCTTGGGGTTGATGATCACTATGATCTTGTGTTCCGATCCTAAAGTATTTTATCAGATGGTAAAGTGATAAAGATGAAAAAGTATAGTCTATTGCGGTGTCTGCAAGTGCATTGTGAAAAGTTGCTGCTTGGGGACGATCCCCCGTGAAACGACCGTTTAGTGCTACCAAGGACAAGCTTTCTAGATCTTTCAACAGTTCTTTGGAAATTTTTGTTGGCTTGCCCCACTTACACTTATCCTGAAGAGGGATCCCCCATGCTGTTTGTTGGTCTTCTGCCGGCCTGTCTAGGTCGCCACTCCCTGTAAGGAACATATTAAAATCACCGGAGACGATAAAGTTCGAAGTTGCCTTCTCGGTAATTAGTTTGGTTAGTTCTGTTAGCAGATGTTTTGCGCCATTTCTTTTGTTCCGGGGGTGTAGATAGGTGTTAACAAGTATTGTATTGTTGTTATTGCTAATTATTGTTTTTATTGTTTTGTTGTTTGTTATTGCTTTTATTGTTGTTGCAATTGCAGATGTACGGTTTAGTGAAGGTTATATTTGATTGTCTTTGATTAACAGGTCTTAATTGTGGTAGATTGGTTTGTTGGTTGATCTGCAGGCCCTGTAGCCCCCACGCTCCGAATCCAGGTTCGCGGATAGGAACTTCGCGGCTGGGCTGAAGGAAAAGGTGACGTGGTGAAGAAGTGGTGCAGAGCGGCTGTGGCGGGGGCGAGGATTTGGACAAGCGGGGCTCACAATGCTGTGTTGCAGGCTGCACCTGGGCTAGTCAGGCCGCCTCCGCAAGACACCAAGGGCACGCTCTTGTTGCAGCCACCCGCTAAACGGCAGCTGTGCTTGTCACTAATCAGTGATTACCGCTATAATCACTTCACCTCTGTCACAAGTTGTCACAAGTTGTCACAGGTTGTCACAGGTTGTCACAAGTTGTCTCGGGCAGGCATCCAGCAGAGTCTCTCTCTCTCACTGCCTCTGTCTCTTTCTCTCTCACTCCAGCTGGTCGCTGCAATAACTCCTTCCCTGGCTCTCCGCTTTCACCGGGTCTCACCGCTCGCCACCAGAGGGAGTACCTCTGGAACCGCGGAAGCCGCTGATCAGTTGCGTCGGTGGTGGCGGCGGTTTTGCACTGGTGTTACGGTTGGGGGAGTGGGAGAGGGAGGGGGGCTGATGGACGGACGGAAGTGAGCCAAAGTGGCTGAGTTGGTCCCGCTCAAGATCAGCTCCGCTCGCTCAAGCTCCGGTCCGGGAGCGAACGAGTGAGCGAGCCTAAAGTGTTGGAGGCTGAATTGGCCTTGTACAGGCACAGGCTCAAGCTCGAGCACAAGCACAGGCTCAAGCACCGCTCATGCTACGTCCCGGACCCGGAGCGAGCGTGCGAACCAGAAGGGCGATGGCGGCTGAATTAGCCCTGCTCAAGCTCCGCTCCACTCCGGGAGCAAGCGAGCGAGCGATGATGGCTGAATTAACCCAGCTCAGGCTCGAGCTCTGGTCCAAGCCCTCCTGAGCTCCGTGCTCTGTGCTTCTCGGCTCCGACTCCACGGACTCCTCCTCTTCCTCTTCCTCAGTCACCTAGCGGTCATCCAGGCCAAGAATGAAGACCTGGAAGCGCGCTCCTGCAGGAGCAATTTACGCGTCATAGGTGTGCCGGAATCTACAAATACAGGCAAGATAGAAATATACATAGAAGAAATGCTAAAAGCACTCTTTGACTCGGATAATTTATCTGCAGTACAGGTGGTGGAACGAGCACATCATGCGCTCATGGCGCGGCCTCCGTGTGCCATAATAGCAAAGCTATTAAATTATTGAGATAGAAACACCGAGTTGAGTCTGGCAAGGGAGAAGGGTGAATTGCAGTGCCAGACAATCGAATCTCCTTTACCCAGATTTTACGATGGCGGTACAATCAGCCCGCAGAGAGTTCTTGCCCATCAAGCGCCAGTTACAGAAAGCCAATATAACATACGCAATGTTGTATCTGGCCCGATTGCTTATAAAGCATAAAGGCAAGCAACACATACTCGCAACGCCGAAAGCAGCCAAAGACTACTTGAAACAACTGAATGGAAACCAGAAGGCTCAGAACACCTCAGACATTGATGACGAAGAAGACTAAATAAAAGGTGCGGTGATCAACAACTCGGCTCAGGTGAACAGATTAAACACCACTCAGCGGACATTGTGAGCCAACTGCCACATAGGATGTATGGTAAACTATGAATATGTGAACTATCTACGAGACTACTGGTCATGGATTAACAAGATGCCTGGTGGGACCCTGCCACCTCCGTCCATCTGGAGGGCGTTTCGGGCCGCTGGCGAACCCCCCGAGAGGGAGCACCCCAGATGAGTCCAGCACAGTGTGCTGTAATTGTTTGTAAAGATGTGTTTGTATGTTTGCATAAATTTGTTAAGGGGGTATGTCTTTGGCTAGTTGGGATTGCCGAAGTGGGGGGGATGTGGTAATGTTTGAGAGCAGCTAACCACTGCATAGGAGAAACAAACCATAATTTGCATGACTGACCTAGCACACAGCACATAGATCAGAGGCACAGTATTGTGATGCTGTTGATCAGCCAATGGGAGACAACATACATTTTTTGACATGGAATATACGCGGTTTGAATAACCCCTGGAAAGTTAGAATGGTGCTACAGTTCTTAGATTGGCATAAGATTCATGTGGCACTCTTACAAGAGACGTACTTATCAAAGCAGCAAGAGTGCAAGGTGGGTTCCCGCTGGGCGATGTATCGGGCGGCTTCCTCCTACTCAACGTACTCATGGGGGGTTGCTAATACTGATTAAACAAGGGACCGCTGATGGAGCAGGGTAAATAAAATAATTTTGGACCCCCTTGTAAAATTAATGAACTCTTAATAAATTAATAATACTAATTGTTTGAAGAAGCATGTATTAACCAACAAATGCACCTTTTAGTAAACACTATATAAAGGTAACATGCAAATGTGTGCAAAATCTAATTTATTTACAATTGTGAAGTTAAGTAACCCTAATATTGTGATTTGCGTACTAATTAGAGTGAAATCGCATGATTTATGCTATGTAGTAGATTTGTATTGTGGCAAAGAATACAGATGGTAAGTAAAATGGCTTTAAATGTCGCTTCTGCTAGGTAACACCTAACACGGGTCTTAAGAATGGCAGGTGGTAAACAGAAAGGCTTATTTTCTTTGTTTTAATTTTGGTTGTGTTTGTTCTTATGATAGTTCGTTCGGGCCTGTTAGGCCATGCTGCGAAAATGGCTGCTGAAACAGATGAGGTCACGTGAAAAGCCAAAGATGGCCTCTGAGAAGAAGAAAATAGAGAAACTAAATCACGTGGATGCGGCCTGTGCACAGAGTGAGAGATGTCAAGGTCGTACTGACCTACAATAAGGAGGGTGCCAAGAAAGACTCAGCACGTATTCGTGGGAATGGAAGAGAAAGTACTGAGCAACAATGGACTAACTAAATTGTGACCATCAAGATCGCAACAAAATGAATGGACAAGTTGGACTGCTTTTAACCCCAAAGTCATGAGACTCGTATGTTTAACTGTCCCAAAACCAGTTTGAACAAGGAGAGCAATGAGGTGACCATCACCACCCCTCAAATGGACCAATTAGCGTGGCTCTTGCCCTAAAGGATTGCAACTTTTTGTGTAGTAAGCTAGAAAGTAGGGTATAAGAGGGTCTACTCTTATGTGGGGTGGGCTGCTGCTGCTGTGGTCGCTGCTATTGATGCTACTGCTGCTGTTGGTGTTCTCCTGCCATACCGCCTTTTTATTTTCCATTTTTCCACCTCAATACTACGAAAAGACTTTGTCGTATTGGACTTCGAACTTGACTGGGGAAGGAACGAGATCGTTGCGGGAATTCTGTCCGGGAGGCCCGTCCGAGGAGGTTAGCGGGACAGTCACTAAGTTTGGGAGTTCTATTCTGGGATCTGCGGTTTATCTTCTTTTTGGTGAACCATTCCTATCGCCATCCTAAGACTATGGGTAATGCATCATTTTCTATTCTTTATTAGACTTTTCATAACATTTTTATTGATATATTAAAAGTGATTAATAAACAAAGAATTTTACTTATGCAATTGAGAATTTAGATAAAATTACATTCTAACTTAAAATGAGTCTGTGGTTCTTTAGTTCATTTATAAGTTTTAAAGATTAAAAGGTTTTAAGAGTGATTGAGCTGGTCTTAATCACCATCAACTTATTCTACTAGTTGGTCCATCGACAAAAGAGCGGAATACCTTGATGTTTAGAACTGACAGGATCAAAAGTTAATGTATATGATGTCTGAGGTATTATTCTGTCAAATTTAACAAGGTATCCCATTCCTCCAGCAACACATTTCTCCTTGGTGTGTAATCCAGTGAACGAATTAATGTATGATAAGCGGTGTAATGGGCCCCACCGACATATGGTTTAATAGACAATTGGTTACATGAATGTTTTACCTGGATTCGTGTCCTAAGTTGAAATTTATATTAGCCGCGCTGGATCACCGCTTTTGAACCTATAAAGTGTCACACTGGAGAGCAGGGTAGAATGTTGTTGGTGAGTGGGAAACTAGCTGGGAAGGATATTACACTGATAAACACATACGCGCCAAATGTAGATGATCTGGAATTCTTTAGAGATGTGTGGTGTCAAATACATTGCATTGCACATGAGCATGTTCTCGGGGGAGGGAATCTTAACACATACCTAGACCCAAACGTCGATCGCTCCGCGAATACCAATTGGCAAGGCAAACAGGCAGCTAAAATCATATGGGGTGGGATGGAAGACTATGGCCTCGTGGATCCCTGGAGATTGCGGAACCCCCTGAAATGCGAGGGCACATTTGTTTCATCCGTTCATGGCACCTGGTCCAGGACGGACTACTGGCTGGTGTCCACGGAAATATGCCAGTTGATGGCAGATGTTCACCATCTCCCCAAGACATTATCTGATCATGCACCGGTCTTATTAAGGTTAAAGATTCCCGGGGTAGTCCCTAGACCTTTTACCTGGCGCTTCTGGCCGGCAGCCTTGCTGGATGCGGTTTATAAGGAAGAACTAAGGTTGGCAATAGAGGAATACTTCTCAAATAATGAGGGCTCAGTGGATAGCGATGGTTCCCTATGGGAGGCCTTTAACGTAACAATACGGGGCAAATGTATCAGTTCACAAGCGGGTGTATTAAAAAGTATAAGGACCCAGCTAGCCAGCTCTGAAAAACTTTACACTCCCTGGAAAGGGAATATGAACAGCAGCCTGCGGAGTCCAAGCTAGCTCACATTAGGGAACAATTGACTAAATTTGAGGAATTGATGGAGCAAGAAGTGAGGTTTCTTTCTAAGCGCCATTTAGCTCGTGCATATGGGGAGGGTGGGAGACCCGGTCATACACTCGCACAGAAGCTTAAGACACAGAAGGCGCAGGATTCAATGACTAAACTCCTAGACGAAGAAGGCAGGGAGCACTATACGAACCTAAACATACTGAAGTTATTTACAACCTTTTATGCTAACTTGTATGGGAAAATAAATACGACTACAGTCGCAGAACTATGCAGTTATCTAGATGATGTGGCATTGGCATGGTTATCCCCAGGGCAGAGGGAATATCTGGTGCAGCCTATCACAGTCGATGACGTCAAGTCTGCAATACAGGCATTACCAAATTATTATTATTATTATTATTATTAATTCGCATTTGTAGAGCGCGTTATCACCGTCAGGTCTCTAAGCAAATGGCAAGGCACCGGGTGTGGACGGGTTCACGGGTGAGTTTTATAAAGAATATGTTGAGTTATTGGCTCCACGTCTACATGCGGTCTATGAGGAGGCATATGAGAATGGCATTTTGCCACAGTCACTTAGAGAGGAGCTCATTATTACCTTATTAAAACCAGAGAAGCCATCCGAAAAATGCGAGTCATATAGGCCTCTATCCTTAATAAACATAGATGCTAAAATTTTAGCTAAAGTGATAGCAATGAGGCTACAACTGTTGCTACCGAATATGGTGCTACCAGACCAATCGGGATTCATCAATGCTAGGTCTACCACCCATAATTTGCGCACTCTCTGTGCTATGCTCCACTACCTTGAACCCAATATGAAAGCAGCGGCAGTGTTATTAGATGCTACCAAGGCATTTGATTCGATTGCATGGCCGTACATGTTCACAGTGCTTGTCAGAATGGGTATTTCTGAGTCTTTTCTCAAATGGATTAGGATATTATACGAGTCTCCGAAGGCAAGGGTGCGAGTAAATGGGCACACATCTGATCCTTTTAGAATATATAGAGGGACAAGGCAGGGTTGCCCATTGTCCCCCTTATTGTTCACAATCATAATGGAGCCATTGGCTTGTAAAATTAGACAGAAACATGTGGTTGCGGCAATAAACTTTCAATTGCACCCATTGATAATATTGTTATATGCAGACGATATGACACTATATGTTAGGGAACCAGGGATTAACCTATCGCCTATAATCCGAGAATATGTACAGTTCGAATATCACTCCGGACTAAGCATTAACTGGGTAAAATCGGTGATCTTCCCTCTTACACCTACAACAGTGCCTTGTGCTGTAGAATTCCTGCTAGAATGGGCGACAGATTCGATTAAATACCTAGGTGTGTGGGTGCACAGAGATCCAGAAGTGATGTTCCGTGAAAATTATTGCAGGGCGATGTCCAGGCTGGAGGACCGTGTGGCACGCTGGATCGCGCTTCCGCTGTCCATGGCGGATAGGATAGCGGTTATAAAAATGGTAATTCTGCCACAATTCCTCTACCTTTTTACAAATGTGCCTTTGGTGTTAACAGGAGCATTTATTAAACAATTGCGAACACACTTGATAACATTTATGTGGGCAGGCAAGAACCCAAGAGTAAGCTGGAAAGTATTAGTTAGACCATATGCTGATGGAGGTTTCGGCGCACTAGACCTAAAGTTGTATTACCTATGTGTGCAGGCACAGTTTGCGCACTATTGGTATAAGCCACATAACTTTATACCACATGTGGCAGTCGAACATGATACCGCAGCCCCACTACCACTCAACTCCTTAATCCCACATAAGCACACATCCCCTTCCCACACAGAAATAAATATTGTATATACCACGTGGAAGGCATGGAAGGCACTCACCATGAGGGCTGGTCAGGCTGTAATATATGCTCCCGAGATGACTCTTTTACATCACCCAGGCATATCGGTGACACAAGAATATAGGTCACTTAAGATGCTACAAGAGGCAGGTCTGCAGACGATGGGGGATCTATATACTAATGGGACATTTTTAATGCTTGCTGAAGCTGGGGCACAAACAACAGGTTCTCCACTTTTTATGTTTATATATTACAGGCTTAGAGCGGCAATGCAGTCGCACTATTCATGTTTTCCAGAAGAAGCCCCCATCTTTAAGACATTCCAAACATTACTAACTAGTAAAACTAGTAGACACCTTGTGACTAGGCTGTACAATGCGGCACAAATGGAAGACAATCAGGGTGGGGGAAAGTCAATGGGAAAATGGAATGCAATATTAGATAAGCCAATGGGAGAGGTTGAATGGAGAAAATGCTGTGCACAACTGAGCATGCTAACGTCAAATTGTAATCTACGGATCATTCAGTTCAAATATTTGCATCAAATGTGTTACACCCCATTACAATTGTATAAGTTTGGGTTGCAGGGTAACTCAAACTGGCCTCGCTGTGGGGGTGAGGGGGTTGATTTTATTCAGCTAGCATGGCGCTGCCCGAAACTAAATAGATTCTGGATGCAAGTTACTGAGGTGTTGTCTGCCATGATTGGCGGAAGTGTGGAATGTACGCGGGAGGTGTGCCTATTAGGCCGGCTGAACGATTTCTAGTCGCCTGCAAAGAAGCTGGTATTAGTGTGTTTGATGATTGCAAAACGTAGAGTGGCACTGCACTGGGGGAGTAAGATTAGTCCCACGAAAGCGGTATGGCTCAAAGATATTGCATAATGCAAAACACAACTGGAACTTTATGCAGAGGAGCTACCAGCAGCATCGAGGCCCAAAGACTATTGGGGTCCATTGTTGAATTATTTGCACTTAAATGTGGGTAATGGCAGATAGCGAAATTGGACGATATACACAAGCTGGCTGTACTCTAAGAAACTGTATGCGCACTGTAAAAGCCAGGACCGTTGGTGGGTGGCATTATGACGATATCTCTAAGTGCTGTGTAAGAACTACAATTGATAAATTGCGCTGTGTGCGGGTGTAATGCTGTGGTCATATTAAGCTCATTGAAATGTTATATGTTTGTATGTAACGTCTTTAATTGCAAAAAAAAAATAACAAAAATAAATAAACCAAAATGAAGTTAGACAGGTACAGCCTCCAATCGTGTCACACAGATTTTATTTTTTGGGCTTAAAGATTTCTTTTGCTGAGACAGCACTGTCAATGACAGAAATGAGGACTCAGTAGAGACAGGACCTTGCCCACTTAAACACTGTTTAGCATATTAAAAATCAAAACTACCATGCAGAATGTTGTGCAGGTGGCTACAATGTGTGTGTGGCTGAAGCGGCAACTCATGACATGCAGTCAATAAACATCTATTCCTAAAACCCACTCTTCTGGGTGAATACTATGAACAAGTGTGTTTATTCGCGGGAAGCAAAGTGAACTCCTCCAGTGAATTATCCAGATGCATCGCTTACCTTTCTCCTGCTTTCAGTTCCCCATTCCACAGACACTCCTTTACTGTGCCTCACTCAATGTATCTCCTTCAAGTGTCCCAAACACTGTGCCCCCAAGCACCAATTGCCTACTGTACGTATGTCACTCTCTGCGGCCTAGAAAACACCTATCTGTCTGCATTCCTAGTTTGTTGCGGATTGTCAACTGCTGCTGGGTTGCTAGGTTTGAAATACTAAGCAAGCACTATCCCTCTTAAAAAGAAGCCTAATGCTAGCAAAAGACCTTCCATTTGAAGCACAAAAAAAGCCTAGCCCTCAAAAATCATCAAAAGGAGGATCATGAACATTAAAAACCAATGTATTCTCATGAGTGACTAAAATATTTATGTACCTTTCTTTAAAACCGCACTCATTATTTTTTGCAGGCAGCCAAACCGTCCTAGACTGCAGTGCAAAATATCTGTATGCCATATTCTGAAGGTCCTTAAATAGAATTTTAATCCTACATTTCTTATTTGAATATTATAATAACATAAATGTTTTTAATAAAAATTGATTCTGCTGTATTTTTCATCACGAAATAGCTTAGCTTAATTCATGCACTTATCTTTGTACAAACTATTGTATATTTGTATATGCACTTGCATTCCAATGTGTCACACATGTTGCATCGCCATTACAAGATGGCTACCACCCTACCATTGATTGTTGTCCCTTTTTTGTTCGCAGCAGGCCAAATAAAGAGCTCCTTCACACTATTTATCCGGCTACCAGTTAAAATTTACATCATCTCTAATATCTAGCCTGTGGCTGGCCCATCAGCAGAGATTATGCACTATTTTGCCAGCTGCCCGGTAAATAGTAGAAATGATGTACTATTTGGCCGGTTGCAGGGTAAATAGCCACTTCCTTAAAATATATGTACTTTGGATATAGGCATCTTCATTTCATGTTGACGCTCTTGAAAGTCCCTCAGAGCTCTGTTTTTCCCCAGTGTTAGGTTTTCTTTGCACTTGGTACACACAGTCCTGGTATTATAATTTAAAAAAATAGGACTACAAGAACCAGAATGTAAAGCTAAAGGCTGGAATGGATGAGTTACTTATGCATAAAACTAAGAAACTTTAGAGTTCTGGGTTCAATCAGTATCTGATATCTAGATGAACTGTCCAATACAACAATTTATTGAATAGGACCTTAAATGTTTCTAGCGATATGCAAACATGGACTGATGGGTAATCCTTGCAGTGTGTTTTAAAAGTTTTCCTGATGCCCACAAGCATTTACAAATGGAGTCCATATGTGAACGCTACAACTGCAACAGGTGATTTTGAGAGGCAACCAGTTGCCTAGAATTTCACAATGATCGTGCTGTATTGTGGGCTAGTACCTGAGCCTCAGAGGGCCAGACACTTAAAACATTGACACACTTTTCCTGCCTGCATTCCCAGAACATATAGGTTCCCTGTTGGAGTCCCAAATCATAAAATCAATTAGCTGTTGGATTAAAAGGCAGGATAGCTGAGACTTAAATCATGACAGGCTGCTTAGCTGAACGCTCTACCCAGAGATTCTGCAACTATTGCCGCACTCCTCCCAAGTGATGGATCAGTGTTTAACATGTGCAGTTAGGATTACTACATCCATGTTGAATTATAAGGAATTGTGAACCTCTATGTGTCCTGGAGTAAAGCCCAGATAGGCACGCTTTGAACTTAATGCATTATTATGGAATAAACTGGTCAAAGAATGGAAGATATTGTTTGAACTTTATTGGATTGTTAATAAATATTTGTTAGCTGTGCATCCTGAGATGGAGAACCTGACGAGGCTCCAGCTTCTATATGGATATATTCATGTGCACAGACGGAGCGTGTTCCAGGGTGGCACACCCTATATACTGTCTTGAGCATTGCAAAACAGAAGATCATTACATTTTGGTGTGCATTCTACTTCTTTAGACATGTAATTACATGTTGGGCACCAGAACTCATTTGTGGGGGCCCAGACATCTTTTCAATCATCAGTCTTTGACCCAAAGCAAGAAAGAAAGGCCAAAAAGGGAGAACGAAGGAGGAAAAGTAAGACAGGAATACAGTGGCAAAGGAAAAAAGCAAGGACAAAACATAACCCACAAGAGTGTTGTTAGACTTGGCATCTTTTGGCGTGTTTCCCCTGACTTTTTGCTTTCTGACCTCCCGGTTTTGACTCTGTTTTTGCTGGTGTGATGATTCTGCGCACTTTCCTCACTGCGGTCCAGTGGGAAAGTGCAAGTGCTCCTGTATGAAATGTGTTATGGATTAGTGTTTCCATGATTGGCCTATTTGGTTTATGTGTCAGTCCCTTGTAAAGTGCACTGCGAGTGCCAGGGCCTATAGACCAAATGCTGTTGGTGGGCTGCAGCACTGGATTGTGCCACCCACGCAAACAGCCCGTAAAGTGTAACTCGGGCCTGCCAACGCAGAGCCTGTGCGCAGCCTGGGGCTGCCATGTCGACTTGGCAAGTGCACACACTTGCAAGTCCCTAAACCTTCCCTTTGCTACATGTTAGTCACCCCTAAGGTAGGCCCAAGGTACCCCTGTGGGCAGGGTGCGGTGTATGCGAAAGGTAGGACATGCCCTGGTGTGTGCGGCATGTCCTGATAGTGAATTACAGCCTAGTTCGTTTTTCACTATTGCAAGGCTACCTGTTCCCCCTAGGCCAGAACGGGCAGTTTTGATTATTACAGCTTATAATCCTAACTGACCCGGGAACATGGTAGAAATTCGAGTTTAGTATGCCTGGACTCAGAATGATAAAATGCAGCTTTTAGTAAAGTTGGTTTTAACATTCTGTGTTTGAAAATACCACTTTTTAGAAAGTGTGTATTTTCTTGTCTAACCATCCAAGCCTGCCTCTGCGAGGTTGTGTATTCCTTGTCTGGAGTGTGAGTGACAGGGGCTGGGGGATGCCAGGAGACAGGGTGAGTCAGCACAGGGCTGAATAGCAAGATCTACATGTAGATGGGTGGGAGGGGTCGCACCTGGGCCCTGAATAGGACAGTGCCTTCCCTCCACAATGCTGGCTCCACCTCCTGTGGTGCGTCTGATGTCCCTGGCCTACTCACTGAAAGAAGGGACGGAGACTTGTCAACAAAGTGCTCCAGAACTGGTTTGGACTAGGCAAAGGCCTCTCTGCCTTCAGAGAACAAAGGAATTTGGGATATAAATATTGGGGCCCTGACCCCATGAATTTAGATCTCGCTGGAATCAAGGAACCTGCCAAGACGAAGAGCTGGAAGAGCTGCCAGGAGGAGTACTGCCCCTTTGCTGTGTTGTTGCTTTGTTGGGTTGGCCTGCAGCTGCTGCTTCTGCCTTGGGCAGTGAAAGGACTGAACTTTCTACAAACTTGTGCTGAGTATCTCCAAGGGCCTGGAACCGAGCTGGCCTCCTGTTAAGAAGTCTCAGGGACTACAAAGACTTCACAAGCCTCTGGGTACCGCTTCTGGAACGCTGTTTCAGTTGCCACAGAGGAAGGGAACTGCAACCGAATCCGTCAACCGAATCCATCCCTGACCGGTGACCTGTTTGCACCGCAGACCGCATCGCCCCGCCTCGCATCGCAACCCTGGTCTCACCGTAGGCGACGTCCGACGCCGTCAACACCGAGCCGCTGCTTGCACCGTGACCTGTGGGCACCGCAGTTCGCATCGCATCGCTTCACTGAACCAGCCGGACCCGACCGACGCGGTCGCTGCAACTGGCTCAACAGTCGTGACCGCATCGCATTTGGGGCACAGCTCGCACGTTTGCGACGCACCGCTCCGACTCGCACCGCTGTCCGACGCCAGCTCCCGCACTCCGGCTTGGTCGCCTGCATCGCAACCTGTCAGCACCGCATCGAGCACCGTCTCACCCTGCATCGCACGCCTTGGACTCACCGACTCCGTCTGCACGACGCTCATCGAGCCGCTGCCTGCACCGCATCGAGGGACACCGCACCTTGCATCGCTCCGTCTTGCACCGCAACCGCGACGAACGCCGACCGGCTCGTACACTCCGTACCAGCCACAACTAGAAAGGTACTGTGACCGAGTCTGTTCCACGACTCTGCTGGCCCGTATCGACGCGGTCGGCTGGAACTGTTAGACTCTGTGGTTTTCAGCATCGCGGTAGACTCGGACGGAGCTACCGACTCGTACGAACTTTGTTTTTATACTATTCCTGCAAAGAAGAAGTTACCTTATCAAGCATTCGTTTTTAAAGTATAGTATTGTGGATTTTTGTCGTAATTGGTCTTGTCTTTAGAATATAAAAATATTGGTTATTTTTCTAAACTGGTGTGGTGTCCGTTTGTAGTGCTTACACTGTATTACTGTTGGTTATGTGCAAATGCTTTACACACTGCCTCTGAATTAAGCCTGACTGCTCGTGCCAAGCTACCACGAGGGTGAGCAGGGGTTACTTCACGAGTGTAACACCCTTACCCTGACTAGGAAGAAGGGTCCCTACTTGGACAAAGGTGCAAGCCCTTGCCAACTAGAGATCCCATTTCTAACAAGTGTGATAAGAGGAAGTGTAGGGTGGTGGAAGAGAGAGGTATGAGGTGGACTCAAGACTAGGTAGCAGTGAGCTCCTACGAAAAACTTTGCATGCTTGCTCTTATTCTTTTGCTAGTTAAATTTTGTTTGCAAGGGAGCACATGATCAGCAACTGATTTCCAGAGCTGCACCCACACCTAATTGATAGCAGGCTCTCTGACCCCATGGAGCTTGCTAAGTCGGCAGACTAGTCGCTCAGCACCAGGGTCCATAAGAAGGTACCTGGGAGTGACCCCAAGAAGAGGGATTCAGATTCCCCTGCAGAGTGAAGGGGACCTCAAGGAAGACACAGAAAAGTGACAGAGCAAGGTGAGGGAAAGGGTTGACATGCTCTTTCTGAGAAACAGGGGGGAGGTTCTGGAGAGCGGTGGCCCAGGACATCCCATTTCCAACCCTGTTGCTTTGAGTGTTGCCAGTTAGGACACAAGCAATGGGCTCAGTCTGCCTTAAGAAACCACCCACTTGTGGGACCTCTACAGGGGTGGCCAATGAGGCCTCAGGCGTAAGTAGTCCCCAGGTGCAGGTGTTAGAACATGCACTAATCTCCCTTAGTTGGGGGGATAGACACAGAGGGTGAGCTGGTGATCCCTGAGGGTGGGATTAAACACTTCCACTAGGTGAAGTGAATGAGATCCCTGTTAGTGCTCTGAGGGACACCGGTGCCAGCCAGGCCATGGTAGTGGAAAGACTGGTTTCCCCAGAGCAGTACACCAATCAATCAATCAGTCAATCAAGCAATCAGGGTTTTGTAGAGCATGCTACTCACCTGTTAGGGTCTCAAGGCACTGGGGGTGGGTGGGTGTAAGCAGCTCCGTTGGGTCATTCGAAGAGCCAGGTATTGAGGTCCTTCCTGAATTGGTGCAGTGTCTGGCTTCTCCGGAGGTGAAGGGGGAGGTCATTCCAGGTCTTGGCTGCGAGGTAAGAGAAATACCTTCCACCTGCTCTGGTCCTGTAGAAGCGTGGGATGGTGGATAGGGAGAGGTCGGCTGAGCGGAGGTTTCTCTTGGGGGCGTGGAAGGAGAGGCGGTCATTGAGGTATTGGGGTCTGATGTTGTGGAGGGCTTTGTAGGAGTGCATGAGGAGCTTGAAAGTTATTCCTTTTTTGACGGGGAGCCAGTGGAGGTCGTGGAGGTGTTGGGTGATGTGGTTGTGCCGTGGGATGTCAAGGATTAGTCTGGCTGCGACGTTCTGGACAGTCTGGAGTTTGCAGAGGAGTTTTGGTTGATTCTGGCATAGAGGGCATTGCTGTAGTCCAGTCTGCTGGTGACAAGTGCGTGGGTGACCGTTTTCCTGGAGTCGGGGGGATCCACTTGAATGCCTTACGTAGTATGCAGAGGGTGTTGAAGCAAGCGGAGGTGAGGGCGTTGATCTGGCGATTTATGGTTAGCGAAGAGTCTAGTATGATGCCGAGGTTACGTGCATGGTCCGTCGGGGTGAGTGGGTTTCCGAGGGTGGGGGGCCACCAGGTGTCTCCCAAGCAGAGGGGGTGGAGCTGAGGATGAGGACTTCTGTTTTCTCAGAGTTGAGTTTCAGGCAGCTGTGCTTCATCCAGGTTGCGACGGCTTTCATCCCTTCTTGAAAGGTGTGCCTGGTGATGTTGGGTTCCTTGCTAAGGGAGAGGATGAGCTAGGTGTCATCGGCATCGGAGACTATGTTGAGCCCGTGGTTTCTGACGATGGTTGCGAGGGGGGCCAAGTAGACATTGACGAGGGTGGGGCTGAGGGAGGATCCTTGGGGTACTCCGCATCCGATCACTGTCGGTTCTGAGAGGAAGGGTGGGAGTCATATTCTCTGCGTTCTACCTATGAGGAATGAGTGTAACCAGTCTAGGGCCTTTCCTTGGATGCCGGCGTCGTGGAGTCTGGTGGCTAGTGTGCAGTGGGAAACGGTGTCAAAGGCTGCTGATAGGTCCAGGAGGATGAGGGCTCCCATTTGGCCTGGGTCGAGGAGGGTGCGGATGTCGTCTGTGGCAGCGAGGAGGGCGGTTTCGGTGCTGTGGTTGCTGCAGAATACAGATTGTGAGGTGTCTAGGATGTTGTTGGTTTCGATGAAGTGAGCTAGCTGGGTGTTGATGGCCTTTTCGATGACCTTGGCTGCGAAAGGAACCAGAGAGATGGGCCTGAAGTTCTTGAGGTCCGTAGGGTCTGCGGAGGGGTTCTTCAGGAGGGGGTTGACTTTGGCGCGCATCCAGTTGTCAGAAGGTGCTCCGGAGTGGATGCTCTTCATGGTCTTTAGCGTGTCTTCTCTCGTGAGTGGGGTCCAAGTAAGTAGGGTCTGTTGGGTGGCATCGCTGGGGGAGGGGATGGGGTGGTGCAGAGGTCTTGGTCATCGAAGTTGTCATGGAGTGTCTTGATCTTGAGGTGAAAGAAGAAGCTGAGTCTGTCGCAGAGGTCTTGGGTGGGAGGGACATCTGTTGTTTCGCTGTTGGGTTTGGCAAATTCCTGTATGATGGCGAAGAGTTCCTTAGAGTTGTGGGCATTGGAGAGGATTCTGTCTTGGAGGAAGTTCTTCTTAGTGGATTCGATGAGTTGGTGGTGTGCCGTGGTGGCTGCTTTGTAGGCGGAGCGTGCTTCTGGAGTTTTGCTGTTTCTCCACGTCTTTTCCAGTCGTTGGCAGGAGCACTTGGATTCTTGGAATGCCGTGGTGAACCAGTTTGCTTTCCTGTGGTGATGACTTCTGGAGTTCTGTAGGGGGGGCAAGTGTGTTGGTGCAGTTGACGATCCATTGGTGGAGGTTGCTTGCTGCGGTGTCGGCATCTGGCGTAGATGGGGGTGGGGTGCAGGTGAGGGCGGAGGTGAGGTGTTCTTCAGAGACTTTGTTCCAAATTCTGCATGGGAGGTGGTGTGCGTGCTTGTGTGCAGTGGGTTTACAAAAGGAGAAATGGATGCAGTGGTGGTCGGTCCAGAGTAGTTCCATGGTGTGGCTGAAGAAGATGCTGTTTTGTTCTGCGAAGACGGGGTTGAGTGTGTGTCCCTAGGCTAGGGGTGGAGACAAGTTGCTTCAGACGTATGTTGGTAAGGTTCTCTAGGAGGGTGGTGGTGTTGGGGTCGTTGTGGTTGTCCAGGTGGAAGTTCAGGTCTCTGAGTAGTATGTGGTCTGTGGAGGCGAAGGCGTGGGGTGCGATGAGGTCGGCGATGACGTTGGTAAACTCAGTGCGGGGGCCAGGTGGTCTGTAGATGAGTGTTCCGCAGAGCGTTGTTCTGGGGTTGATCTGGATCTGGAAATGGATGTGTTCCATGGGTGGCGAGGCGTTGTCCGATTCGGTGGTTGTTGTGTGGAGGGAGCTTTTCTGGATGATGGCGAGGCCTCCTCCTGGGTGGTTGGGGCGGTCTTTTCTCAGGATCTTGTATCCGTCTGGGATGTCGGTTGTGGAGCTGGCGTTGGTCCAGGTCTCTGTGAGGAAGGCGACGTCGGGCTCGTGAGTGTTGAGGAGGTCCCAGATTTCTACGGCGTGTCTGTGTAGGGAGCGTACATTGAGGAGGATGCAGTTCAGCGGCTTGTGTGTGCTGGCATCCGGTGGGCTGGGGGCTGCTGCTGGGCTCCCCAGGTGGCTGAATGTGCAGCAATAGTAACGGCAGGAGAACAGGCCTTGGGTGTTGCTTGGCATTGAGAGCTAGCAGTTGTTGCTACATCCGGGGTTGAGAGCGAGGAAGGTGAAGGGGGCCTAACGGCGGGGGGGGGGTCGGAGGACCAGGGGTCCTGGCGCTGGTCGCGGACAGGTGCAGGCGGGTTTGCCTTTGGTGCGCCAGTGCGGCCGCCATTAAGTTGGGGTCAGGGGGAGAGCGATCAGCTGGGTGGGGGGAGCAACACTCTGGGGACGAGTGGCCGCGGGGGCAGCAGCGGCGGGGAGCGCGGGAGGAGGGAGTGAGACAAGGAAAAGAGAAAAAGAGGCAAATGAGGCAAGAGGGAAAGAGTGTCAAAAGGGAAAAGTGGAAAAAGAAGCAAAAGAGGCACAAGGAGCAAAAGAGAGAAAGCAGCAGGAAAGAAAAGAGGAAAGAGGCAAAAGAGAACAGGGACACGGAGCGGATTAGCAGAATAGCAGGGTGCTCTTCCACTAGACCACCTGGGATGAGGTGCAGGCAGGAACCTGTAGGTGGAGGAGGGCCTCGAACACCTACCTGAGGAGCTTGGGCTGGTGCTTAAGGGCCGACCCTTAACGGTGGAGCTGCATGGGGAGAGCAGTGACGCTGACCAGGAGGTCAGAGGTCTTGCTCTTCTTGCCACGCAGCGGCCACCATTAAGTAGGGTGCAGGGGGAGGGCGATTAGCTGGGAGACGGGCGCAGGAGCAACACGCTGGGGACGGAGGGGCCGCGGGGGAGGCAGGGAACACGGGAGGAGGGAGTGATGTCACACCTGACAGGTATGTAGGATAACCCACACCCAGGGGCAGGACATTTTCCCCCCATGGCTCTGGTATCCTTGGAGGAGTGTAGTGAGGGGGTGACTTAGAGGAGGGCATCGACTGCATGTTGGGAAATTAGTTACCACCGGTGTCAGGTGAGCTGGGAGGGGCGGCCACCCACATTTCCCTGGAAGCTCAGTTTTCTGGAGGTACCACTCCCAAGCAGAGGGTACATAGGCCCTGATGGAGGGGCAGGGGTAGGAAAGGCTCACCTCAGACTCCTGTTCAGCCGCAGAGTACAGATCCTGGGCTAAGTGACCTGTCTCAGGCTACCACCCCAGAGCTTGTGGGAAGGAGATTGGAAGAAAGGACCCTAACACCTGAGACTGTTTCCTCCAACTCTGAGAAACCTCAAAAGTCAGAGAACCTTGGCTGGCCTGGGCTCTGGCTTTTACCACTGACGGTTGTTAGTGGCCTCTTTTGGTTGCTGTCTTTATGGGCAGAATTGTCCTTGGGTTGAGCACAGAAGTCTGATCCAAGGGGTGGAATGGGCCTCATCACTTTTTGGCCATGGTGGTACTGTCTGACTACTGGGATGGAGCTGTGAGCAGGATAAGGTTATGTGCTTCCCAGATGGGGTCCACAGATGAGGAGAACGGTTCCCCATGGGTCAGTCCAATGGCTCAGGAAAGTGCAGACAGAGGGGTCCAACTGAGTTCAGAAGGGCATAGAACTGGCCAGGGCCTCTGCAGTAGAGGGCCATTGTCTATGTTCTAGCACCTAAGCAGGGAAGCCCATCAAGGTCTCCCCTGCCTTTTGGCTGGAACGTGGTCTTGTTGGACTTCTCTAAGGTACTTAAAGGGCCTGTAGGTTCTTTCTGCAGGGTCACCCCCAAACTTTTTGCTTCACCCTCCTATTTTATTAAATTTGTTTTTGTTTGCCTTAAGACTCTGTGCACTTTACCACTGTCAACCAGCGTTAAAGTGCTTGTGCTCACTCCCTAAAACATGGTCAAATTGGCTTACACCAGATTGGCATATTTAATTTACTTCTAAGTCCCTAGTAAAGTGGGACCAAAGACCCAGAGCCTGTAGAATTAAATGCTTTTAGTGGGCCTGCAGCACTGATTGTGCCACCCACTCACGTAGCCCTGTAAAACATGTCTAGGTTTTTAAGTCACAAATCTAAAAATGCCACTTTTAGAAAGTTGCAAAATGAACAATTGATGGACGGAATGCTGAACAATGTCAAACATTCACCCCCAGTACAGAGATCTGGGCCAAAATCCATCTTTTTTTGCACACCATGCCATTCCAGTTTGGACCCATATGCAAATCAGTCTTAACCCTGCTCCCCCTCAGAACAGTCCAGCGGGAACTGCCAGGCCAGGTCCTCCCTGGACTAGAAACAAGCATCCTGGGACTGGTTTGGGGTATCACCTCTCATCAGCCAGGCTAGCTTGACTCCAATGGCATGGTGAGCACGGGCCCCATGTCTGGGCATACCTGTCCCACTTGGGGTGACAAATGCAAAAAGAAAAATTGATGGACGGAATGCTGACCATTGTCAAACATTCACCCCCAGTACAGAGATCTGGGCTTAAATCCATAATTTGTTGGCTCACCATGCCATTCCAGTTTGGACCATGCATATGCAAATCAGTCTTGACCCTGCTCCCCATGGGAACAGTCCAGCCCGAATTGTCAAGCAAGGTCTTCCCTGGACCGGAAACCAGCATCCTGGGACCGGTTTCGGGGTAACTCCCCTCATCAGCCAGGCTAGCTTGAATCCAGTGGCAAAGTGAGCAAGGGACCCACATCTGGGCATACCCTGGCAACTTAGGGCGAACAAAGCAAGCACAAGGAGATGATGGACGGAGTGCTGAATCTTTTCAGACACTCACCCCCAGTCACAGATCTGGGTTGAATTCATCATCGTTCTTTAGCTCACTTCACCACCCCAGTTCAGACCCAGCCATATGCAAATCAGTCTTGACCCTGTGCCTCATGGGAACAGTCCAGCCCAAACTACCAAGCCAGGTCCTCCTTGGACCGGAAACAAGCATCCTGGGACCGGTTTCGGGGTATCACCCCTTATCATCTTTTTGCTCACTTTTGGAAAGTTGGCATTTTATTGCTCTAATCACTTGGTGCCTGCAGCCTGTTCCTGGGTCACATGACAAGGTATAGCTGTCAGTTGGCCTTTGTGTATATCTCCCAGACAGTTTGACAATAGAGGTTCTGGGTATTGGCAGGATGGGCTATCTTTGACTTGATGTGAATGGAGCTGTATCCTACCATACTTGTACTTCAAAGGCAGTGGTACAGCTCACACACAAAGGATTTCGCACTAGCCTATCGTGCCCTCAGACCAACTGGGACCAGGGCACGGAGGCAGGAAATTCCAGGCACCGCTGTAGGGGGAATCTCCAGAAGCTTCTCCCACTTCAAAGTCGGCACCAGGTATAACAAGCATTTGCAATGCAACAGGTCTCGCATTCACACGAGTTTGAGCTATTGGCATTGTAAATGACAATGCCTTTTATTTATGTTTTGGGTTTTAAAACATAAATAAAAGGCATTGTCATTTACAATACTAACAGCTAAACTCTTGCAAATGCGAGACCTATTACATTGCAATAAAGGCCTTCTCGACCGCTTGTTAGATTGTAAATATCAGAGGAAGAGACCGGCCTGCGACTTCTTCAAAGTAGTGATAAATAGTGCAGTGAAGTAGATGCGTAAGCGTTGTAAATTACACAGACACAAAGTGTGAAGTGAGAGTTACATATGATCAGAGCTATAAACACTAACAAAGCGCTCCAACAGCTTTTGCTCGGTGATTACACTGTTGCGGCTCAGGAGGAAGAGCTGGGGCGGCCTATTTCCTGCCCTCTCCGTGATTTGAGTGTGCAGTGTGGCATTGCGTAATGTCATTGCTATCTTTGGCTTAATAAAAAACACTCCAGCTGTAGTAGGGCCCTGGCTTCACCTCCTGGTGCAGGGCATGCTGTGCTTTATGGCAGGCATGGAGGGAGGAAGGGATGGTCTCAGCTACAGCTCTCGCCTCGTACAGTGCCCCTGCTATTACTAGTGAGCGAGAGGCGCTGAGGTGGTGGTATTGGTATTGGTGGTGGTGGTATTGGTGGTAGTGGTATTTGTGGTGGTGGTGGTATTGGTTGTGGTGGTATTGGTATTGGTGGTAGTGGATTGGTGGTGGTGGTATTGGTGTTGGTGGTTGTACTGGTGGTGGTGGTATTGCTGGTATTGGTGGTGGTGGAGGTGGTGTTATTGGTGGTGGTGGTGTTATTGGTGGTGGTTGTGGTATTGGTGGTGGGGGTATTGATGGTGATTGTGGTATTGGTGGTGGTGGTGGTATTGGTGGTGGTGTTGTTGTTAATAAAACAAGCTTTTGAAAACAACCCTGTCAGGTGGCTTTAGTGCAGATGACATGTAACACAGATGTTGTCAGCTTCAGCCCATTAGCACAAAATGATGTGCTACCTGGAATTCACATGACTTAATTCGCTAATTATTTCTAAAACCACTTTACTTGGGAGGGCGGGGGGATAGGGGTTGAAACAGACACAAGATAATGCTGGGTTAAAGTAATTGAAAGCAGGCACCCTTGTTACGGGGGCCATGCTGCTTAAAAAACACACAGGCGGTTTCAGCTGAAGCAGCGCATGTCCAGCCTGCAGTAAGAGAAACTCAATAAATTAAATAGTGCTTACAGAATAAATAACAGGTCCAGTGTAACAACCAAAGTAAAAGGGCCAGTAGCCATGGGAGGTTACAAATGAAGACAAGGCCGTACTAAGGAGGGACTAACAAGCCTATTAACGAATCCGAAGACAGCATTTACAAAAGACAATGACACAAGCCAATGAAAAATATGGGCGGAGAGTGGGCTCTGGCTTCTCTCCCATACTCTACTACAGCAGTCTTGCAGAGCGAGCAGCGCATGCGCGCTGTCACTAGGCTCGACCTAACCAGGATAGTGTACTTCAAGACATTCTTCTGTCCCTTCCTCACTGACCCAACCCCCAGTGTACCCCCACCCCCGCCCCAACACCCACAATTGAAAGTCCTGAATCACCATTCCCATACATTTTATGCACTTTCAAGACTGGGTATCAGACATATTCTGAGAATTCATAGATGGTGGAGGTCAGAAGTGGAATGCACATCGTGAATAGCAGTGTGTTGCTATAATGTCATGGGCCTGTGTGCGCATGTACGGTCCACATGAAAGCACATAAAGGGAGCAGCAATGTGTGAGCAATAATCAGGGGCAGGAGTTGACGGCTCACTTGTGGATGCCATGTATATATAGGAACAAGAGAAGGTACCATCACTGTGTAAGGAGCACTCGGGTGGTGGGGAGTGCACATAGGGTCCAGGGTGGTATCACAGTGTATGAAGGACGTATGGGAACCACTGGTAGGTGGAGGACAAATTACTGAGTTTAAAATACATTCATATGGTTCACTGAGAGAAACAAGGGTATGAGGCCCCATCTTTAGAATATTAATATTACAAGCAGAGAAACTGAGTATACATCTTTCTCCAGTGTCTTCGCAAATGTAAGAGGAATGTAGAAAACCATTTGGTAAATTTTAAAAACTTTAAAAAAGCGTGGTCATTTTCTTCGATTTAAATTGTTTCTTCCTTTTTTCTCTGCTTTTTAGTTCCACATTAGTCAACTACGGTCTTAGCACCAAGATACCTTCTGTGAGTGAACGTTCTGTGCTTTATAAATACACGACAAAAATATGTCCTCTTACCTCCTTTCCTTCCAGACTGCATCATCATACGACATCTGACGGTGTCAAAGGGGGAGGAAACCAGCCCAGCTACTGCCGTCACGGACTGGGCGATCGTCCAGCTCACGATGGTGTGCACATTCTTGGGATTGGGCATCTTGCCTGTGGGCAGAGGGCACTGGTGAGCACTGGCAGGGGTGACCCTTGCACCTCGCCCTCCACTGCTGCCACCACTCATGAGACAGGTACATTCAGTTACAGGGAGTAGGCACAGCTGGAGGACCACCGCGTCACTCCAGCCTCTAGTCATAAAGTATTCTCAAAGTATGATGTATGCGTCAGTGTATAGCATTTTATATTAATATAAACAACACTGTGTGATACAAGAGGGGCTGTACTGCTTTCCCTTCATTCATGACTACATCAAACTATTCAGTGGGCAGTCTCTGTCCAATGGCTAGCCTTTAGTCTAGCCAACAGGGTATGTAATCAATACTCCATCCGTAAGTGTTTCATTCATTAGACTTGAGGTCTGAGACATTTCTACATGTAATCCATCCACTCCAATAATCAACCTATGCTGCCTTGCAGCTTCAGTGACAGCAGCCACTTGTGACAGGCTTTAGTTTGTACAGGGCAGATTGCTTTCTTGCACCACTATAGCTGAAGAAAATGGATATAATTCAACTATAAATATACAGTCACCGAAACCGCTGATATTTGTAATATCAGTCCCAGGATGCATCACACAATGTGAGATGATAAAATCATCGTAAACCAAATTTAATCAATGTCCACCATGTTTAATCGCTGAAATCTTCATTTTATTGTTCATTTGTTGAATTTTATGGAACAAGGTGATTCCAATTTTCAAGTGCATGTATAATGCCCACTTGCCTTTAATACAGCATGTTAAAATACCCCGTTCCATGAGTAGATGCGAAATGTTTAACCCAATGCATTTCGGGCTGTTACAGCCCTTCGTCAGGGTTCTTTTCCGAAGGATTACACCAATACCTAAACAAGTAAATTATTCATGGACATCAACTAAGTTGGGAATCAAAGTTTTTTGTGACATTAGACCCGAGGAAGAACATTTGCATTTTTCATATTTTTCATACTGTATCATGTTTTAACAACAATGCCAATGATGAACAGAGTTGTGTAAATGGCGCAGTTAACTAACAATTCAGGGAAGGGCGGGGTACATGATCCAGTTACCGAGGGAGACTTGATAATAACAAGCACGTGAGTGCATCCACGAGTGGGTGGTTATATAACAAGTTCGGGCAGGTTTTAGTAGTTGGAAATAGTGACTTATGGGAGTTGTTTCCTTTGACGACTTAAATAGGCGTGTTTGAACGAATGGTCAACTATGTGGGTGTGGTTATGCTGTTAAAAAAGGCCGTATTACGCGGGAGGGTGAAAGGAACAGCATTTTACAGGAAAAGCGGAAAGTGTTGTGTTCGTAGTTAAACAGCGAATAGAGGTATGAAAGAACGCTTTACCTACTTTGTTTAAGGGTAGTGTTTAACGTTGTACAGTTTTTTTAGCTTTAGTTTATTGCGAACCCCCTAGTGTGATGTTGTAGATTGACATTCATTCGTAACAATCAAGAGTAAAACGGCTTGATAGAGCTTGCTTGGTAGCACATTTTGGAAGCGTTTTGATACGCTTTTAGAGGGAAAGCGTTGTTTATGGTAGGGTAGCATGGCAAATAATTGGATATAACGCAAGTAGCAGGTCATTAATATTGATGTTTTGAGATTTGCACATTATTCTAATGGCAATGTTTTGATTTTAACTTTACAGAAAAGAACCCCTGACGAAGGGCTGTAATAGCCCGAAATGCATTGGGTTAAACATTTCGCATCTACTCATGGAACGGGGGATTTTAACATGCTGTATTAAAGGCGATTGGGCCTTATACATGCACTTGAAAATTGGAATCACCTTCTTCCATAAAATTCAACAAATGAACAATAAAATGAAGATTCAAATGATTAAACATGGTGGACATTGATTAAATTTGGTTTACGATGATTTCATCATCTCACATGGTGTGATGCATCCTGGGACTGATATTACGAATATCAGCGGTTTCGGTGAATGTTATTCTGGCACTCTAGGGATGAAGCACACACCAGGATAGCTCCCCTTAACGAATACCTTTGATAAACTCGAGAAAAGAGGTGTGAGAGTCATAAACTTTTTTCATAGATATACAGTCACCATAAGGCTCTCTACGTATAGAATAATCATACGGGAATTTAAAACATTTATATTTTAAAAGAAATACGATTAGGTTTTATCAAATGTATTTTGATGAGTTCATATTTGAATATTGTTTAAAAATAAACATGAAAAGGTAATTTGTATTTTCTATCACCAGTAAAAGTTTTAGTAAAATACAATTTGTAAGTTGGTATATAAAATGTAAAGTTATGCTTTTGAAGTGGTTCCCTGCCCACCCCTCCCCCACCAGCGTCCTCAGTAAAGGGCCCGTTTACTTGTTATGTTACATTGCTTCCACTGATGTCACAGCGACCCTGACTGACCTTTCCATGACGGAACTGCGTCACTACTACCTGTGGCAAGGTGCCCATTCGTCCTTCCCCTGGTAGGTATCTCTCATGGGCTCTGTTCCCGCTTCCCTCTCCCACATCAGATCTGAGCCCCCTTCACCCGCCTATGGCCCTTCCTATGCCCAGCTCACCTTTGGCAGTGTCATAGACACCAAAGTAGGCCACCCTGTAAATGATGATGCCCTGGATGGAGACGTTGAAGCTCTGGTACAGGCCCATGGCCCCATCTGACTTACAGAAGTTGGTGAGGCAGTTGCCCAGGCCCATGAACTCCCTCTGGCTGGGGCCCTTGCCCACGTCAGCAGCCAGCCTGGTCCTGGCAAATTCCAGCTGGTACACAAAGCAGAGGGAGGTGGCACCGGCTGCCCCACCGGAGGCCAAGTTGCCCAGGAAGAAGCGTCAGAGCTGGGTGCACTAGTCGACGTTCCCCAGGAAGATCTGCTTGTACTTGTCCATGAAGGCGAAGTTGAGGGCCTGAGTGGGGAAGTAGCGGATGATGTTGGCCAGGTTGCCCCCCCCCCAGTAGGAGAGGAAGCCCTGCTCCTTGGGAATCCTCCGCACACAGTCCATGATCCCTTTGTACTGCTGGTCCGCAGAGATCTGATTGCTGGCATGTTGTACCTGCACGGGTTTGAACGGAAAAAGTGTGAAGCGTAAAAAATGAATGAACAATAAAAAATCACGGAACACAAAGATGCACATTTGTTTCTATTGGAATTAAAACGTGTGTTTATCAACACAAATGCAATAAAGTACGTATTTATGGGTTTGTTTTATATGTGTAGGTTTTTACGCAGGTCAATACCGGTTTTCCATCAATTCGTAGCATTATTTCTTGCAGTGTTTTCCAATATTTAAACTGGGCTCATTAGTTCACAGCTTACCCATTGGCGATACAAGAACCAGATGCTTTATTTAAAAGAAGTAGTTTAGGCATACTGTATCTATATTAAAACGTACAAAACATATTGCAAGTGACTGTATAATGTATGCTTTAAAACAACTGCAAGGCTGTCACTTTTTTTTACATTCAACTTTTCGTGAACATTACTAGAATTCTCTCTGGACAATTCCCACATCAAACCTATATTATCGAATAACTGAGCAGGTGTCATGTGGTGTAACTAAAAGGGTCAAGTACTAAATGCATAGTGTTTTTGACCGGTAGGTGGCGCTGGCTGAGTGGCTAAACGGCCAAGCGCCTCATGTGCCATTTTATGTATGTGCAGCACGAAGAAGCCCCCGTGGGTCCATAGAGTGCACCCTCCCAAAAAGGTGGAGGGGACTCAGCGAGAGGGGAAGATACTCCACGCAAGGCCTCTGAGGGCCATATTGTCAACAAATGGCGATATTTATCGCAAACCGCGTTTAGCGCGAGTTTTTTTATCGCCGCCGAATGCCGGAATCTATTGCCGCATTAGCGGCGTATTAGCAACATGCCGCTAACAGGCGATAGCGACCTTTTCCGGCGGGAATGGATGGCGATAGATTTAGCGTGACGGCGATACCTCCCGCTAACTTGAAAAAAGTGGCGAAGGGCCAATCAGCGACAGAATCCCATCGCTAATTAGCACCAGGCCTGCATTTTAAGCGTTCAACGCGAAAATGCACCGCAAAAGGCCCGCCAAACAGAAAAAAAAACCAAATACCAGAGGAGCAATGGATGAAGCTGGGACCAGTGCAGAGGCCACAAACAACCCCACAAATACCCAGGAGGACCAGCCAGAGACCCATGTGAAGGCCAAGAGGAAGAGGAATCCTAAGTTCAGCAACCAGGAAAACCAGGTCCTTATTGTGGAGGTAACTGAACACCAACAAGAACTGTCTGTCACCTCCACAGTGACATTGGCAAGAAAAAAAGAAATATGGCAGGACATTGTGTCCAAGGTGAATGCCGTTGGAGAGAGGAGGAGGACAGTGGACGACTGCAAGAAGCGCTGGCATGATACCAAGCGCAAAATCAAGGAGAAACTAGCAGCCAACCTGAGAGCAGCTAAGCAGACTGGATGTGGGAGTCCAGCGCCACAGGAGGAGCTGGATGAGTTGGAGGAGCAGGTGTCCCGAGTCATCAGTGAGGAGACGGTGGTTGGAGTTGCGGGCCAGGATACTGCTGAACGTGACCAGACACAACAACACCAGGGTGAGCATCAACCAGGGACTGGGAGGACGGGGGTGGATGGGCCCAGTGGCACTCATGTACAATTAATTATACTGAAGTGCATACCCACAATTACTGTGGATCATGTCCCGGATACCCCTGTCCATGGTGGCATAGGGACATATCACCCTTCTCAAACAACACATTGCACGACACACATTGGCGGGCACACAGACTTTTAAATGTGCACTGAAAAGGAAGCCCAACATAGTCCAAGGTCAACGTCAGACCACACCATAAGTGCCACATCAAATGACAAAGTGGCACAACAACTTGAGATGCGGCAGGGTGGCAAAATGGCCCCCTTGCCACATCTCCACGCACATACAAATTGCCAGCACAAGGACACATCTCACTCTGACGCACAAATGCGGATGCACTGTGAATGTGACTGGTCATGTGCACGATAAGGCATGCCACCACCAATGTCAGCACACCTGCAGCATTGTGCATATGTGTCTGAGTAGTGTGCAAGGTTGTGTATGCGCAGTAAAGTACACCTATAGGCACATGCACATTCCTGCACACTACTCAAACACATGTGCACAATGCTGCAGGTGTGCTGACATCGGTGGTGGCATGCCTTATCGTGCACATGACCAGTCATATTCACTGTGCATCCGCATTTGGGCGTCAGACAGAGATGTGTCCATGTGCAGGCAATTTGTATGTGCGTGGTGAAGAGGCAAGGGGGAAATTCTGACATCACCTGCATTCCCAGGCATTGTGCCCCTTTGCCTGTTCATGAGATGCAGTCCGGTGTACACCAAGTGGGGAAACACCTAGTGAGTCTGCATACCACACACACATGCAATGTCACAACAAATTGACCATGTAGGCCGCTGGATAAAAGTTGCACATACAAAAATGCACACAAACAGCACACTTCACTCAAAGGGCGATGGAATACAATGAGCAGGGGGACATGCCTACAACCCCACAGTACGTGGACAATGCAGATCAGTAATGTGCCACACAAATATGTACTGCATGCCTTGTCTGTGTGACATACGCGCTGAAGCACAATGTGCCTGTAAAGCTGTCTCACTGCCAAAGTATGACAACAAGCAAGGATAGCAAATTTGAAACAAATAATGACAACCGCCCAAATGCCACCCTCAACCCTTATGTTAAATTGCACTCCTACACCCCCAAGTGTACACATCTGCCATACAGAAAACAGCATTCCACATCAGTCCTGATGTGACTGGCCCATCACACCATCATGTGCAATTCAACATAACTGTTTGGTAAGTCAACTGTGTCATTGAACAAATATGCAGTCAGGTGGTTATCACCCACATGCTAAGCCAGGCATTGAATACCAGAACCAGGACAGCAGGTAGCATCCATGTCAGCAGCTATGTGGCACATACACAAACACACATCACCCACCCATTTGCATCTCTTGTGAGGGTTGCGTGGACCAGGCCTGAGCACCATAAATAGGCCTCATGAAATGCACATACATCAGAAAACTGACCACTTACACACCACATGTGGGGTCAACCTTGAGGGTAATGGGTGTTGACACTATGGGGCATATCATCAAGCCCCTATCGCCACCACAACGTCACTCATTTGTGATGTTGGGGTGGTGATAGGGTCAGCGCACCATCATCAAGGCAGGGTTAAGTCACTTAATGTGGCTCAAAGCCACGTAAAGTGGCTTTACGCTGCCCTGAGATTAGGGCCCCTTTCATGCTAAACTTTGTGTGAAAGGGGGTGTGCAGTGGGTGTTGTGGTGGGCGGCCCTCCACAACACCCATTGAAGTCGACGCTGCCATCCATTATGAAGTTAGGCAAGAATAGGTGGCAGTGCTGATCTTAACACCAGAAAAATCCTGGGCCTAAGGTAGCAAAACTAGGAGAAATGCATTAATTCACATTGTTTTTGCTTGTTTCATGTGTGCTGCCTTGTGCAGCCCACATGGAAAAAGCAAAATACCATGGGATGTTCATGTACAGGAAGGTGTCCCTTCCTGTACATGAACAAACCATACTCCAAAATGCCATATTGTAGACTTCCATGTGTGCTGCACGAAGCAGCACACATGAAAGTTACATAATGCCTTCTTCGATTTGTTCATGTGCAGGAAGGAACTACTTCCTACACATAAACAAACCTTCCTCCTCGCAGACACCCTTGAACTCTGGTGCAAGGGTGCCTGCGCTGGCGCTAAGCTGTGTAATTTTGGGCCATTGCAGGGGGAAACGCCAGGCTGCACCATATCCTTGTCAACATGGTGCAGCCTGGCGTTACCAAAGTGGTGGCGCCTCTCTCCGCAACTTCCTTGGTAACATGCCCCTGTCTGTTCAGACAGCGACAACAATAGAGACTCACCCCGAACCATACTCACAACGGGTAAGCCATACGGAGGGCACTAAGCAATGTATGCAAGAAAATACATGAAGGACGACATGCACACAAGACAAATCACAATAGACAAGGCAACATGGATGTCCATGTGCACTACATAGTGCAGAACATGTCGAAACAGCAAGTAAGCTCTCATTGCTAATGTGCCTTATGGGTGCCCTACTCACACATGACTATACTTGCACAAAACACATGCACATGTGCAGTACCCTGCAATGCTGCGTGTCCGTGAGCCACATTGACAAGGCAAGTGACAGTGCATGATGAATAGCATGCCTGCAGGCCCAACATATTAACATGGTGCAGGCCACCTCACTGAGGTGGCTGAGTGTGGACAACACCCTTAAACAAGCAAGTCACACTCTGACACATCCTCGTGTACATACAACCCCTGACGTAAAGAAGACATTTGATGTCAAACAATGCACAACTCTCCCAACACTGACCAAGACCCATATTCCAGCCACTTTGGCTCATCCCAGCATTGTAAATGCACAGAACTGAAAGGCTCACTGCCTGAAAGGTATAACGGGCAGCTAAACCAAAGCTGCAGGTACCACCATCACACAATGCAGTGCACACACAGACAAATCTGAAGTCATCAACATTGACTACTATGTGGGCCAAATTGCATTACTCACACAAATGAACAGAGGACACAACTTGTGACGCTTGTGTGTAGATATTGTACAATCACATTTGTCATAGCTGGAAACTGTGAGATGACAATGTACAACTACAACATCACATCCGCGATGTCCTCAAAATCATCACTATCCTGCAACAAATAGGCATCTCCTCAAAAACAGGATGAATGTACACTGTCATGCAGTCTGCTTGTAAACTCATCCAATGCTTGATCGTACATGACAAACACTGTTAAAGTGTATATCCCCTATTACATTGCAGAGGGAGAGACATCACCTCCTGAACAGCAGACTGGCCCAACCTTCACTGATGACGAGGAGGACTACCCCACCATCAATCAGGAAGAACTCCAACATCTGCTAGACTCCTTCAGCACCTCACCTCCAGGAGCAGGGCAACCCAGCAGCATAGCGGCAACCCCACCCCCTGCACAAACCAACCAGCAGCAAGCACCTCCCACCACAGCTGGCTCCCAGGACCTCGAGGACTCACACCTGGCCTTCCAACGCCGTGTGCTAGAGGTCCAGTGGGAGATGGCTGAACAGGTGCGGGTGGGGTTCGAGAGCCTGGCGGACAAACTTGAGGCCATACGTGGGAGTCTGATTCCCATCCGGGACCACATGCAGAAGATCACGGACACCCACAGCCCGCTCAATGCTCTCCAATGGTCCATGGCTGACATTGCTGGAGTCATGATTCAGAGACAACAACAACTGTCTGGTCAGAGTGGCTCCAGCAATGTCAGCCAGGATTTGGGCAACATCCGTCGGATAATGGAGAGCATGGAGCGGATGCAGGCACAAGATATGGCTGCCAGGGCTGCACACCAGTGCAATGTAGCTGGGATCTATCATGCCCTGCACCTGCTCATCACTTCATTGCTGCCACAAGGTCTGGCGCCGATGAATGCTGCTGCTGCTTCCACATCCTCAGCTCTGCCACCTGATGTGTCAGTGCCTCACAGTGCTGCACCCACTATACCACCACCCACATGTGAGGCACATGACACATCAGAGGACAAAGAGGGGGATGAGAGTGCATTTGTGCTCAGGAGAAAGCGGTAGCATCCATCCACGCCAAAAGGCCAGTTTTCTCCTTGGTGCCAGGCTTAGTATCATGCCACGGAAAATCTTCTTGCACTGTCTTCCACTGTCCCCCGACAATCACCTTGGACCTCCACATGGACTGCCATATCACCTTTTTCTTGCCATTGGCACTGCAATCAGCCTGCGGACTGAACTATGCCTCTTCCCTTGGACCTATTACCACCAAAGGACTCTGTATGGCCCCCTAACGGGCATCCATGCAATGTGGGCATGTATGGCCAAGCACTGGTCCAGTCTTCATCCTCTGAATGTAAATAAAATCATTTAACTTACACAGATGTGTGTCATTCTAGACCAATCAAGTTTATAAGTATGTAAAAATTGTTAGGACACTGATTCACCCAGAAGGTACACCTAGGGAAATACGAGCAATGTCCCTGTTTTACCGGATACAGATAGGCAGTGAGATGGCCGTGTATGTGTGAACTAGCTGTGCCCCCATTGCTCCAAAACAAACATATGGCAATATACCAACCTAGCCCCACGTCCATTAAGAAAAATGCATGTGTGCTAAAATGTCCTAGTCTGTTGCAGGCCACAAGTAGTGTACTCCTTAACAACTTGTAAACAAATGTCTCTTGGCAGATCTACTCACACACTACGGGGTGGACCAAGCCTGTTGTGATGGTGCACATTGCATGTCACATCCCAAAATCTTGCACACCATATTCACATTGATGAAGACACGGAAGGGCACATGTCCACCATACACATACGGAACCACAATGTCTGCCTCAGTGAAGTAGAATTGCAAATAGGGGCTCAAACCAAAGTGCAAGGCGTCAGTCAGCCCCTCCCTGTCGACAAACGATGCAACCTACAATATGACCCCTCTCATGCTGTGACCACTGCGAGCTTATTGGGGAATGTGTGTAGGGATGTGTGTGACACTGCACTCAGCATATAGTCAGATGCATGGTCAACATTTCAAGTGCGGCATCACCATGAGCCAATGGCAGAAGTAACAGCTGGGACAAGTCTCCATGACACTGTCACTACAGGGAGGAATGCAACATTTCTACCCTTGTGTGCAGCAGAACAGTGTGCCACCACCCAAATGTCAGCTGGGACAAAATCAAAACTTGACAAGTCCAGTGAGTCACGAAAGGCATTTAGGAGATGTTAACTCAGTAAACCAAAATGCACTACTCCTAAATGCCATTTGTGAGTAACGTAAAGTGTCAAGTCATCACTTACTCTCAGATTACTTTTGTGAATCAGGAACACTGTTGTTCCATGTGCTGTACACAATGCACACTGAATTAAAAAAAATCATGCATGGTCCGGAGATTGAGCGTACATGCACAGGAACATATCTTGCAAAGGAAGCGGACACACTGGCACTACGCAACTAGTGTGGGCAGGTCTGTGCAATGTAGATGGACTCTGTGCCAGGAGCATCTGACATGCAGGTGTGTGACGGAATCTGTGGAACCTGGCGCATACATCCATCTCCATGATGGCTAACAGTAACTAACTGTATTCACTCGCCATGCCATCTTACTCGGTTGTGCGCAAAATGGGCAACAATGTGCTGTCCAAATCCGTGAGTCACACTGAAGATGTAGAACGTCACAGACGACTGTCCCTAGACCAGGACGTAAACTAACTCAAATTGACACCCTGTCATCCATGCAAGTTCAGTGTGCTCACATCTAAGGTATCCTGACACAATACATCCTGCAAACTGACATGTCATGAGCAGACTTACCGATTCCAATGGATAGTCCAGAGATGGCAAGAGTTGCATACAATGGAATGAGCCACACTCCACAACATCATCCCTGACATAAGTGCAAGCAGAAATCCAAAATATCAAAATTTTATTCTAACAGTAAATATATTTAACTAACCTAAACTAACACTTATCACCATAACTACTACTAAAATATAAACTAACTATAAAATTCTTACTTACCTACACTATCTACCCTAACTAATCCTATACAGGCAACAACATATCCTAGTCATCAACCCCCCTCACACCCTTAAGGCACACCACAAGACAGGACAAAGACATCCAAGCTATACATAAACTAACTACACATGTAACCTACACAAAGATATATTTTTTTGTATTTTTTTATAAATTTTCTATAAACAAAAAATACATCAACCCCCACCCAAAGGAAAAGGAAACTTATCCCCAAATACGTATAAATAATTAAAATCTAAAATCTACCTAAGAAGCTAACCCTAACTATGACCTACACTAAAACTACACTACCTAAGAATTATATAACTAACCTAACACTACCTAATAAAAGCTGATGAAACATTTGGGGAAGGGAGAAGAGGGGGATGGGGTCCAACAGGTCCAGCCATCATGGCAGTCCAAAGTGTTGCTTAATGTCTGCAACTTGTCTGTTCACATCAGACAATTCCCGCCTGATCTCGGCCAGGGACACAACAATGTCTTGAAGGAGCCTCCTGTCCCGCAATGTATATGGGACCAGTTGATCCCCTGTTGCCGGTGGGACTGTGCCTTGGGGGGGGGGGGTGGCTGTAAGGGGATGTGCCACCTGTCCCGGCTGGGACCCACCACTGACGCCTGAGGGCCCTGCAATGGGCTGTGTGACAGTCTGGGCATGCTCGGGCACCGGCTTCCATGTGCCCTTCTCCCGTTCCTCCTGGTACCTCCTGGCCATGTTGCGGTACCCCTTTGCAACCTTCTTCACATGTTTGAAATGGTCCTTCCGCACCTGGAAGGCATGTAGTTGTCCTGGCGTCATGTTGTCTGTAAAATATACACAAAGGCAAAATAGAGTCCCTTAGACAATTTCAATGTCCTCCATACACATCTGCAATACAAGATCACTTAAACATGGGAGACTACACTCCAGCGTAACTATGTTAAGTCAGCAAGTGACCTGTACAACGACATGTTGAAGCATGGATCAGTGACTACATGCAGGGGAGACTGACATGACAGTGCATGGCATGGGACATGTACTGTCACTACCAAATTAGACTGACAGTGCCAAAAAATGGTGCCACTACATACCCGGGCTGAGGGTATGTAGCAATCTGAGGAGGGAAGCATTAGCCCCCCGTGTGTAGCACCACCCTCATCCTCTCCAGTGACACAGTGCTGCATGATAGATACAATGCCCATGTGCAGGCATGTGTGTCCCCCAGCACATGTGTGCGGTTCATCAAGTCTGCGCCAACACAGGCAATCTTGCAACAGAGTGCAAGGGTGTTCTGCGAGCAGGGAGGTCTGTTCATGTGTAGGAAGGAGTTCCTTCCGGCACATGAACAAATCTAACATGCCATTTTGTAACTTGCATGTGTGCTGCTTCGTGCAGCACACATGGAAGTTACAAAATGGCATTTGGGAAAACTGTTTGGTTATGTACAGGAATGGACACCTTCCTGTACCTGAACAAACCATGGCATTTTGCTTTTTCCATGGGTGCTGCACAAGGCAGCACACATGGAAAAAGCAACAACCAGGAGAAATGAAGCATTTCTCCTCGTTTCTCCACCTTAAGACCAGGATTTTTCTGGTCTTACGTTTTGTGCTGCCACATATTATCGCCAGACTTGATAATAGGTGGCAGCGTCAACGCCAATGGGTGTCGCAGTGAAACGCCCACCGCAACACCCACTGCACGCCCCTTTCACACTCAACACAGCGTGACAGTGTACCTCATTGACAAGTAAGCGTTGATACACGTGGAATATATTAACGCTGCTTCGATCATGATGCTAGGCCCCTATTGACAACACAACTTCAATGAAAGTTACGTAGACTTTGCGATATGGGTTTGATGTTATGCACCTTACTTTCAATTTGTGTCACTGACTGGGGATGGGCCAAGTCACAACTGTGTGACCAATGCACTTGTCCAAAGTCACTTACAGATTAGTGCACACTGCTGACTTCCACAATACATCATCACACTGTAGGCAAGGTAGATGTGATACACACCCATACTTCATACTACAACGTTGATCATTTGACCCAGACATCCATGCCACCGCAACATGCCAGTAAATTACGTTCCAACTCACCAGTGGCGTGTGGGTCCTCGAAGCTGTCAATGTCCCCCTGTGTTATAGGTGGCCGTCCATCTGTGAGACAAGTAAAGAAATATGTGTTGGTATCAGACTTCAATTCATATGTGTCGTATTCCTCATAACAATCATCACCATGACAGCAAATGCCATGTAACTGTAGTGTGGCGTTTCATGTTGACTACATGATTGGGTCAACTTTGACTGCCATTCACACCATACCTGTGACTGCTGATTTGGGAGAAACCAGACTGTAATGCTGGCTAACATGCCCATAATAGTAGTGTGAGTCATCCACAAGGCACCATTACTACATGCATCATGATGTCCTACATGCACTTTGTACAATTGAGTTGCTGCAGATTGCACAAAGCAGTTACACAGAGGTTGTTGGTGTATGACAATCTGGAGATGTCCACTTTCCTTAGACCATTTGGTCCTATACAATACTTTGTCCCACAGCAGCTATGTTCACAGGGCAGCGTAGCTAACGTAACACAAATCAGGAGGACAGCATTTTGACTCTACCTTTTGGCCAGCACACAGCTCACATGGACAATTCCATGGCTGGTTCATGTAGTCACCCCTGCCGTACCCAAACAATCTTCTGCCTGCACGCACATTTTGCGCAGGTGTACCAGCTATGGCAGTACAGTGCCAAGGGTTGGTCCAGCACAGTGGGTGACACAGACTTGCAACATATGATTGTCAATGTGATGCTGCGATGTGTCTCGGATGTGCCAACAAGATGCGCAAACGCATTGCGTCTCCCACATCAATCAGCAACAATTTCTCACTTTAACACCAGTGTCACACACATCGTAATTTTCATTCGTTACAGTACACCAGATTAAATGTGGAGTTTGTACTTACCACCCTGTAGCCCTGTCATGACTCCCACATAGTCAAGGAGGTCAGCTTCTCGTGCAAGCATGTCCTGCCAGGGGTGCTTCCACTGGCGCGCGTTACGGTTCACTCCAAAGAACCTGCGCATATGCACTCGCACACGCTCCCATCTAATCTTCCGCACACTCACGTTGTATCCTTGCAGGATACGGCCTCCCCTCTCCAACATCAGTGGCAGGTGAAATTTTATGAGCCACAGGAAGCCCCCCAATACCCCCTCGGACATCCTGCCCTCCCTGCCCACACCCTGCATCTCCCTGAACACCTGTGAGCCCACAGCCAGAGAAAAAAATAATCCCTCTAAAATATCCCCAAAAACAATGTTAGTGTACTACCCCAAGACAGACACCCGACAAAACTGAGGACAGGAGACAGTTAAACACAATAAATCAGTACACAACACTTCACAGACACTATCAACAGGACACAGCACACAGCAACACTCTCAAAATCTCCAAACTGCAGCACACACCACCAAACAGCTCCAACATTCTCCACAATCACCAGCAATGTGCTCAAAAGAGAAAGTGAAAGTGGAAAACACTACTCCAGTAGACAGGAAGCATGCAGACATCACTTCCTGTCTCTTTGCAGCCCGTTTTTGGGAAAGCATTGAAAATCTGCACGCAAAAGGTCACAGGAGTAATCTTTAGAATTGCACAAAGTGTCGCGAGATGTATTTTAACATCGGGCGGATAGAAAATAGATTGCTTTTTCGTGTTAGCGGCCAGATCTGCACGCTAAGAGCAAATCAATACACTGATGTGCAGTCTTAGTGCAAAATTCATGTCAGAGCCCTGTGACAACATGATAGGGTTGGTTTGCACTCAAATGACACCATCAAAATTCTGTTTCACAACACATGACACCCTAACTTGCAACATTCAACAAAGGTCACGCCATAATTGCATATCTAACAAGAGAACCATCAATCAATCAGTGAAATTGTAAGTGTGCTACTCACCCGTGGGGGTCACGAGGCGTAGGGTCATGACTTTTGGCATGCTTCCAGTTGTCTGTGAACGTGCATGTGTTGAAGGTGATGTTGATGTTGTGTAGTGGTTCGTGTGCGATGGAAGATGCGGCTCTGTGGTAGATGTGAGGGGGCCAGGGGTCTGTGTGGGCCCCCGAGTGGATGCCTTTCATAGTGTAGGCGGTGTCTTCATCCGTGCCTGGTGTCCAAATGGAGATGGTGGTCTGGTTGGTGTCTCAGGGGTGCTGGTGGTCCGTCTGCTGCGTCCAGTTTGTGGTCCACATACTTGTCGTAGAGGTTGTCGATCTGGAGGTGGAAGTGGCTTCCAAGTGAATTTCTTCTGACACACAGAAAAGCATATTTTACCCCATTGCACGCCCTATTTTCATCTTTTACCCCATTGCACACCCTATTTTCAACTTTTACCCCATTGCACGCCCTATTTTCATCTTTTACCCCATTGCACGCCCTATTTTCATCTTTTACCCCATTGCACGCACTATTTTCATCTTTTACCCCATTGCACGCCCTATTTTCAACTTTTACCCCATTGCACGCCCTACATCGCATGCCCTATTTTCAACTTTTACCCCATCGCACGCCCTATTTTCATCTTTTACCCCATCGCACGCCCTATTTTCAACTTTTACCCCATTGCACGCACTATATTCATCTTTTTACCCCATTGCACGCCCTATTTTCAACTTTTACCCCATTGCACGCCCTATTTGCATCTTTTACCCCATTGCACCCCCTATTTTCAACTTTTACCCCATTGCACGCACTATTTTCAACTTTTACCCCATTGCACGCCCTATTTTCAACTTTTACCCCATTGCACGCTCGAAGTTTCATTATTTTGCACAACGTACACACTCCAATAAATTATTGACCACTGACAACAGACTACAATTGTGCATCTATTCACAGATGACAACCTATATTTGATGTTTTACACAAAGGACACGCAACAAATTTGAATTGGGTAGCCCAATTTGCACCATGAAGACTCTAGTCTTACACATTTGACACATTGAAAAGCATCTCTGTACTGAGGAGACATTCCCAGCATGAATGGAGTTTTGTGATTTTCTTTGCACTTATTGTGCAACGTACACTTTTCAGAGTGTGGACTCATGCTGGAGAGTAACATGCAGACAGGGTATGTGTGTATTGTTTTTTATTGGCACAAACCGTGATTGGGCTCATTTTGCACTGAGATACATTGGAGGGGGACTGTCACAATGTGACGTGCTCAGTTGAAGAAATTGTTTATTATTCGGTTCCTTCGGGCAGTTCCTGCTGCATTTACTGTGGGGTGTGCGCCACCTGCCTCATCTTCATCATCATCCTATTCATCGTCCGGTGCAGCAGGTACTTGAATCCATGGAGCATTGGTGCGCACACATATATTGTGCAATACACAACATGCCAGGATGATTTTGTTGACCATTTCAGGGCTGTATAGCAGTCTGCCACCTGTGATGTCCAGGCAACGGAAACGTGACTTTAGCACGCCAAATGTGCGCCCCACAATGGACCGGGTGTGTCTGTGGGCCACATTATACTGCCTCTGGGCCTGGGTGGTAGGGTTTCGGAGGGGTGTCATCATCCACGGGCATAGTGCATATCCTTGGTCACGTGTAACATGTGAAAGCGAGATGTGCACATTATTGGTTGTGCCGGCTGTGTTGTTGGTGTTGATGGTTTTGTGGTGTGTCATTTGTGCTATGTTGGATTTCATGTTCGCCACGTGTTGCTTCTGACTGATTACCAGCATCACTGCAAATTACATTGCCTCACTGTTGATACTCCCTCCCCCAAGCCAATTAGATTGTGTGCGCTGCGCGGTTGCATGACTGGCTCTTCTACCGTCTATCGATGGCACTCATCCACCCTCCTCACAGTCAATGCCATGTTAACGTTTAAATGGCAATAGGCCACACCAGACACGGTTCACGTTCAGTTCTGCTGCTGCCACTGCTGCCAGACCTCCCCCACCGCACAACACATGCTGTTTCCTGTCCCGAGCTGCCACAAATCAACAGTCAGCAGCCCCCTCGCATGCAGGGCCCATTGAGGGCAGGAACGCTTCAGCCACACCATCAGCATCATCAGATGCAACACTGTCCACTCCCTGGACTACGTACTCATTCATGTGTGTAGCCTCCAACTCACATGCCACGACTACTCACGATCCATTTGACGGTGGGAAATGTTTGCTGATATCAGACTGTCCCAGATCTTAACGACACTGAGCCACAAGGCAGGGCACACTTTGACGGCTTCTTTGCATGTGTAGACTTCGTCCAGTTCATGTATTGACCACTTACGCATGCACCACCTTGTTGATGTACCCCAAGACACCGTTGACCACATGCAGGCCCCCACAAAGTTGGTGTAGCTGTCACCGAGGAGATGCTACACACCACCATCAACAGCAACACCCACAACACTGCAGTCGTCACCAATGGCGCTAGGCTGCATTTTACAGACCTGTATCTCCAACCGCGCATACACCCTTGTCCCACTATGCAACTGCAACATTCAGCAGGCAATGAAGGCCACCTTGGTCACCAACAACCTCAAAGTTGACTGATACATCTGCTGACACATGGAGAGGAGCTGATGCAAGCTTGGGGATACCAGTAAACAGCACCACCGACACGGACAGGATGCTCATATTCACCGTCAACAATACGCCCACACACCAAAATGGGCATCCAGGTAGGATTGCTGTGGGTTGCAACATGGTTGATCAACAGCTGGGGCATGCTATACGCAGGGGAGACATGAGTCCTCATCCTCGTAAAAGTACAATCAGCATGTGGCATCACCTGGTGGGCCAACGCCTTCGGATGCCCCCACCCCAACTCTGGGTACCTAGGCCACATATTTGACTCCTCCCTCTCCATGTACCTACAGGTGTACGCAGTGGCCTGCAGCTGCTTCGCCTGCCTCTGCATCCTCCATGCAACCTTCCAATGGATCCCCCCCGAGACAGTGACCCACACAGTCATTGCCATCAGGCTGGGCTACGGAAACATGCTATATGCCCACATGGGCACGTCTGCGGTCAGCTTAGTCCCGACTGTCCAGCACAACACCTACACACTGGGCCTTGTGTTCATACTTTCATTATGGATCGGGTGCCTCCATCGCACATACATGATTCACACCTCTCCCCACATTTGCTAATGAGTGGTAGAGGGGCTAAGCATTTGAGGATGGTTTGTCTACATAGCTAGCCACAGTTCACACAGTTCCTGGTGTTGTTGTGTCTGGTATGTGGGCATGTTGATTACCATGTTGTATGTGTGATTGTGACATGTACATTCTCACACTTATGATTTGCATCTCTGTGAATTTGAGGCATGTGGTGGGTCACATTAGTACTTACCGACTAGCACTGCATTTCCATATGTGCCATCCTGGAAGCGCTGGTTTATGATGGACTGTTGGAAGATGTAAGAATCATGCACACTCCCTGGGAACTTGGCTATGACATTGGTGATTAGTCCCCGGTGGTCCACTATTGCCTGCACATTCATTGAATGGGTGTGCTTTCTGTTGCGGTATATGTGTGCACTGTCCGCAGGGGGCACAAATAGGACATGTGTGCAGTCAATTGCTCCCTGTGGGAATCCGGCTATGGTGTAGAATCCTTGCTTGGTCTCAATCTGTTCCTGCACAGTGTTGGGGAAGTGAAGGTGCTGGGGTATCAGGCTGAGTATGCCATCCAAGACTCCTCCGACTCTGGCCGTTGTTGGTTGAAAGGTCCCAGAGGCCAACATGTGCAGCACGGCCAGCAGCTTTGTCTGCGGAGGGATGTTGGTTCTCCGCTGTGTTTGTGGCGTCAACCTGTGGCCTATCAGGTTGAGGATGTGTTGGATGGATGTCCTTTTGAGCCTGTAGTGGGCAATGACATCCTCTGGCGTCAGGTCTGTGAGGCTGAGACGTCTGCGCAGGGCCCGTTGTCTTCTTTGGCACTGCCTCGGTGGTGGTCCTGGGGGAGGTGGCAGTGGCGGTGGTGGTTGTTGCCTTCGTGGGACTCCAAGCTGAATAATTAGTACCTCCATGGTGTCTGTGGGTCTTCAGATGTGGGTCTGGGCTAGTCTCCCTTATATGCCTCCCTTTATCACCATTTTTACCATTTTTAGACCTGTTTTTTTCAGGTCTTATTGTCCAGCAGCTAAGGGGCCTTAGCGGGACTTTTTTTTATCGCTTCGCGGGTCCGGGACATCATTGGTAATAGTGCGATGGTGTGTTAGTGACTTTTTTCGTGATACTTTGAGAGGGAACGCCTACTTTGCATCTCATTAGCGGAAACTATCGCTGCCATGCACGCTTGTTAGCAACAGCTTGGTAATAGGGCAATAAAATAAAAAACGCGTTAGTGGCACAAAAGTGCCGCTAACGCGGCGATAACTGGCTTGATAATATGCCCCTGAGTGTCTCTCATTCAGCAGAGCGCTGATGTTCGGTCCGGAGTCAGCTCCTCCTCTTCTGATTGGGTGAAAAGGATTCAGGAGAAGTGACAAATACAAAACCCAAAGGAGCCAAGTAAATAATATGCCATTATTGTGCCTGTTGCAGTCCTCCAGCAAAGGCGATTCTGCCAGCGCCTCCTGCATCTTTCACAGATGTCCAGTTTGTAAAGGGCCAATGACCCTTCTCATTGAAGTGTCAACCTGAATTTAGATTCCATTCAAAATGTGTTGTGCAATATCCGCGTATCGAAGGGACACTGAAAGTGCAGTGAGTTTTTCTTTAAAAAAAAAAAAAAGTGTGTGTAGACACAGGTTTGCAAAAGAGATGTGGCCCCGGGGCGGAAGTGTTCACCTCTTAAATTGGAGACCCGGGCTGGAATCCCAGCAGTGGCACTTGGATAAACTATGTGATTTCGGGCAAATCACAGCGTCTCCATTCCCTGAAATCGTAAACTTGTGCCTGTAATGCCTGTCGCTGCATTGTTTTATAATATTTAACCACTTTCACCGAAGTACGCACACATATTGTAAAATGAGGGCAAATGCATTCATTGTTACAAATAAATCTAGTTTTAACCTCAAGCAAGTGGATTTATACATGCGAACACTTCAGGCTTGGAGTTAGAGTCGGATTACATTTAGGAAACGTGGCGTTTCGTTATCACACGCTATAATGTTCATATACTGCAAACACACCTCTAATCAGCACTGAAATTCTGGTACCCTGTACAAACACCACTGAGCACTGATTCCGTCCACACAGTTAAAAAACACATTGCACTCAGCAAGTTTATACCCATAAAGGGGCCAGTAGCCATGGAAGGATACTAATGACGACATCGCCGTCATAAGGAGGGACTAACAAGCCTTAAACCAATCCGAAGGCTGCATTTAGGAGCGACAAAGACACAAGCCAATGAAAAAGATGGGCGGAGAGTGGGCGGAGCTTCCACAGAGCTTCCACTCCATACTGAATACTGCATGCCTCGCAAAGCGAGCAGCGCATGCGCGCTGCCGCTGTAGGCTTGACCTAAAAAGGGTACCCTCAGACCCACTCTACAGATCACATCTGGACCTGTGGAAGACTCAGAAGAAGAACTGCTCTGCTGCAAAAAGGACTGCTCTGCTAACCTGCTGCTCTGCTACCCTGCTGCCTGAGTAAGAAGAACTGGACCTGCACCTTGAACCTAGGTCCACCAGGACTCCAACTGCTTGTTGGCTGGCCTGCTGATCAGAGCCTCAGGGACAGAAAAGGCTCCAACCATCTTGAACCCTGCACCTGGACTGCCTGCTGTGAGCCCTAATTCCACCAAGTAGTGTCTCCCATGTCCTGGACCCTTGCAATGGGGGATAAAGGTGTTCTGCCAGCCCAGCTGTGATCGCCATCAAAACCGATGTGAAGCAATGTGAAGTGACGCGAAGCCCCGCAAAGCTTGGTCACACAGCTGTCAGCCTCATCAGAATCTATGCTGAGCTATACAAAGACCCGCAAAGCATTACTGCACAGCTGCCAGCTTCATCGTAACCCATGCACATCGATGAATGCCCCACAAAGCCTCGCCACACAGCTCCTCGGAACTGATACAGAGTGACCCAAAGCCCCAGTACGCCCTCGCCACACAGCTTTATTAGAACTAACATCAGATAACAAGAAGCTTTGCAAAGCAGTGCTGTGCCGACTGCGCACGAAGGACATAAGGTACAATCATCAGTGGGCCAAACTTAGTACGGTGCCCAGCCTGCACCTCATTGTGCTTGACCTGAGTTTGTGACTTCATCCCAATCCAGCACGACTAGATAACTTTAGTTGGCGCTTTGCGCCTTTTGTTGCAACTTTTATCTAAAACTTGCATAACTCCAATTCTACTAATTGGATTTTTATCATTTTGGTCTCAAATAATTTATTATATTTTCCTCTTTTTTCAAATTGGTGTGGTATTTTTTTCTGTTGTGTTTCACTTTATTAATATTTGATTGCTGCAAAAATACTTTACACATTGCCTCTAGGCTAAGCTTGACTGCTTTTGTGCCAACCTACCAGAAAGTTAAGCACAGTTTAAGTGAGTGATTTTTTGGTTCACCCTGTCAAGGATTGTGGCTGCTGCTTGAGTAGAGTTTGAGCCCCTCAACCAACAACCCAGTTTCTCATTCTATATCTATACACAAGGGATATGCGGATGTGAGGGGTATGGGTGAGTCTAGTACCTGCCATCTTATTGGTGGCGGTATTAGTCATATTTTGTGGCCTTGCTGGAGTGTGGTGGTGGTGTTATTGGCTGTGATTTTATCGGTGGTGGTAGTATTGGCATTGATGTTGGTATTGGTAATGGGTTATTGGCATTGCTGTTGGTACTGGTTGTGGTCTTAGTGGTGGTAGTATTAGTCAAATTGTTGTGGCCTTATTAGAATGTGGTGGTGGTATAATTGGCATTGGTGGTGGGGTTGATGGGAGTATTGCAGGTGGTATTGTAATTGGATTTATATACCTCTGACAAAGCACTGAAACACTTTACAATAGTAGCATGCTACTCTTAAACCGACGGTTAGTTGTTAAATACAGTGGTTAGTTGGTTATTAGGTCAGTCTTGGGCTCTCAGTAAAAATATTCCATGCATTTACTTCAATTTCTTTTGTGGTATATTCAATAAATATGAGCTAGATTACATAATTAGTAGGGGATTTCTGACATCATGCAATCATTGGTAGGATGAATATTATTGCAAATAGCAATTTACAAAAGCTTTACAGAAGTTCTTTAGTCATTTTTTTTTAATAAATCGTTTCATTAAAGATTTCAAAGACAAATGATAAGACTACACATCCTCCTACTTCTCAGAGTCATAGGTCGGTTACCTATATATCACAATCATATATCGTAATAGGTTTTCATCACTTGGCTGCGGAAACCCCCGCCACCCCCACCCCAAGACTTCCTGATCAGAAAGTTCAATCTGGTCAAGTCACAGGCCACTAAGAAGTCCATATTCGCCCTATCCTGTCCTACTGTTTTGGGCAAACACAACTCTTAAAGATTTGCTTCTCATACAGGGAGCACCAGTCCATGTGCTTTCTCCATTGATTCGAATTTGTCCTGAAGTACCGTTTTGAACCCCACAGCTGTTGTGGCTATGTGAATGCCTGAAAGTCATACATCTGCACCCTTGTGTGGTTTAAACATTTGGGTCCAGATGTATGACTTTGTGAATTGTGTTCGCTACATGTGATGGGTGACATTTTCTCCAGGGGGGCATGAACGCCAGCAAGCTGTTTAGTTGAGCTGGGTCATTGCCAAGGAGTTGTGGCTAGAATAGGGCCAGGGCTCCTCTGGGGTTGGATCATGGCTGCCCATCCAAACCTAAAAGCAAACCCCTAACTCATGGGCAAGAAGACAATAAAGTTCTGTGGAGGACATGCAGGGGCATAGCTGTCAGTGATGTGATGTATCAGGTGCAGTGACACCAAGACCCAGGGGTGAGACTGGCCCATTGCACCCAGCTGTGGCGTGTTCCCACTACCCAACCAGAGGTTGTGGGGGTCCATTTCCTTCTTTGCGTTAGGGCCTATAGTACCCTTTAAACACCACTGGGGGCAGTATTGAGACATTAGTACCAACATATGCCAAATTGCCAGTGACCATGCTACTGAAAAATGTAAGTTCTCATACAAATCCATAAATGTGTAGTAGAATAGTGAAACAAGCAAGGAAAGCTGTGTAAAATAGTAATAGTTTGCAAAACAGTTATTGTTTACAAATATGTCATCTGGCACTACGGAGGCACTGCTAGCAAAAGTTTATACTATCTTGGATCCTAAGGAATGACGAAGGCATTACTGAAGGAGGGTGACACTGACAAGATGCTGATGATAAGGTCACAAGAAAGCTCACAAGTCCTCTAGGACCAAGAAGATACTGCTGAAGGAAGGTGGCCCCACCTTGGGTTACAAAATCACTGACAAGGCATTTACAAATGAAGTTTTTGTGAATGGGATCCCTAAAAAATGAGAAGGCATTTCTGGAAAAAGTTGACTTTGCAAGAGTCCTGAAGTGCTGAGAACGCACTGCTGGGACACTGATGAAGCCCCTTAGTAATCTGAAGGTACAGCTGGATGAAGCTCTCACTGCTGTAGTTCTAGTCAACAGAGCCAGTTTTGTTTCCACCCGCCAAGCTGCTGTGAAGAGTTGTAAGCTATGTTTCATACTCTGTCTGGCTGCTGTCTCTGTCACATTGGTTCAGGCTGGGTTTCCGAATTGTGGAGGACTCTCTGGTGCTTTAAGCTGTGGAGGACAGAACCTCTGTGACTTAACAAGGCTTCATTTTGTGGTGCACTTCTGTGATGGTCCACCAAGGTGGTCTTTAGACCAGGGCAGAACGGTGCAAGGGCAGTGCCAAATCCTGGTGTCCCGAACATCTCTCTGTATCTGGGCTTGCCTGACTGCTGCTCTCATTCCATCTTAGGGGCCGATTCCGATGTCGGACGGACTCTTGTCCGTCCGACATCGGTCTGGAGCCGTAACCGAACGACCTGCTGTCGTCAGTTACGGCCCAGGCAGTACGATGCGACCGAACCCTGTTCGGTCGCACTCGTATCTCCCACAATGGGAGCATGCATTCCGGACGGAATGCATGCTGGCATTGGAGAAAGCAGGAGTGCAGTTCAACCCTGCACCCTGTGGCCGGCACCCCAAGGTGCCTGCCACCGGTGCAGGGTTCAACAGAGGGGCACCATAGGTGCCTCCAGGCCGCTATTCGGCGACCTTGCACCCATGGGGGTCCCACTGGGGGCCCCCAAAGACAGTGACCGACTGCCTTTTCATGCCGGAAAGACCGGCACGAAAAGGCAGTGACAACTGCCATCGTACTCCCTCGGTCGCAAAGAGGCAGCCGGGGAGTACAGAGGGATTTCCGGATGGCTGACGGGCTCTCCGAACCCGTCGTGAGCCATCCGGAAATCCGAGTCGGATTCTTTCCGACCGAGCCCATCGGAATGGCTCGGTCGGAAAGGAATCCGAGCGGCAGCTTCCGAGTCGGTCGGAAGGGCTCCGACCATCGTTCGGTGCCCTTCCGGCCGACATCGGAATCGGCCCCCATATTGGGTGGACCTCCGTGCAAGCAGCTGTTCTGTGTCTCAGAAATGATGACTAAACCCGCCCTGCAGAATGTGGCCTGGGCGGTAGATGCGTAAACAAAACACAATCACTGCGGTGTGCTTATTTACCTTGCCCCGCCTTGGGCCCGGGCATTTTTATTAACCTCTTCCAACAGCACATCGGGTCAAACCATAGCCCTGACGTCTTAAGGTAGGTTCATCCAATACCCCCGGCTGATGGCTCACATATTCCTCCTTTACCTTGACCTAAATTAGAACATCTTCAAAACAAAACCCTTGTACCCAGCAGGAAGAGCAAAGAAAAAAACATAGGAAAAAAAATATATTTCACCTATCACATAATACTTCAGACGTTCAGGGATAGCAAAGATGAAAAATATAGGAAAACACATCAAATATACTTTACATATCACATTGTGCTTTAGACAGGCAGGTACCACACAGTACCACACAGTTCACCATCTGGCTGTTATCGACTGTCCTTTCCTAAGGACCAAAACACTTCCTACTTGATCATTTCGGTACATAGTCTTTGTACTTTTGTGACGGCGTTGGGTTGATTCTTAAATGGTATCCCTGGGACCCACCCCTTTGCACTAGAGGTGTGACAGTCTCTGCCTCCTTCAGGTCCCAGTGACTGGGGTCCTCCTGGGGTTGTGGGCTTGCAAAACTATCTTCATCGTCTTCTTTAACTGAAAACACTTCCTCGCTCCCCTCGTTCGGGCTTATGCCATCCCCTTCCTCAGGATGTTCTTCTGTTAGAAAACATTAGAAGTGTGATATATTCTTTGAGACACTTTCTCTTCCATGTTGAGCTGTCATCCTGGCTCTCTTTACCTCAGTTACTGTCCATGGTTTGGGCTAGAAAGGCAGCCGGAATTTTCTCCAAGGGTGTCAGTATTTGATTAGGGCTTGGCTCAAATGTTCTGTGCCAGGGTCGCCGTCGTCTACTGCCATAGTCATTATGGCGTTGCCTCAGGCTGAATAACTGTTGATGTGGCTCGTGACTCTCAACCTACTAACGATGATGGGGAACAGTGTCCATGACTGTTCACCCCATGGAGAGTCACCTGGAGAAAACCCGGTAGTGGAGTGTGGTGTGGCACGGTACTCTTGCAGAAACATGTATATCGCATTCTCTATGCCTTCCTTTCTGCCTCTGCTATGCGGATCACTTTCTTTAGGGTCCTCAGAAACCGGTCCCGGCTCCACAATGGCTTGGAGCCACAGTAGCATGATGCGTCGGTGTCGGGTGTTCCTGGACAGGAGGTACTCCACCCATTCAGTGCTGTTGAATGGGGGTCCGTTATAAGTCCGGATTTCGACTATAAGTACATGCGCCGCCATGATCTTCCGCATCTTTGGAATAAGATCCCCCTGTGGATGTGGAAGGTATCAGTTTGACTTCCGGATATTTTCCATTATTCATTAGGGAGGCTGCTGAAGTCGGCACTGACTTTTTGCGACTTGACACTTAGGCCTTCCTTAGTGAGCACTGGGGCTAGTGGGTCTGGGAGGCTGGTTGCTTGGTATTCAGTACACTTCTGCACCGTTGCCTTGAGACGATGTCGGTCGGGTTGTGTGCGCCAGGTCTGTACTTGACACTGAAGTTGGACTCTTGGAGCTGCAGGATCCATTTCTCAATTTGCAGAGGGGGTTTAGATGCAGATGCTTTGAAGAAAGGAATCCGTGTCTGCAAGTATGTCCTTCATTGGCATTTTGGGAGTTTGAAGGATATGCTCTCAGAGCTTGGACGAGGCACGACCCTGTAGAAATTGAGCCCAGAGCTCGTCGTCTACATCAGGCAGGGTGCAGGTCAATTGTTTGATGTGGGCAATGAAAACATCAACAGACTTCTCCCGATGTCGGCGTGCCTAGCGTAGGAGGAGTCGCTCATAGTCAGGGATGGTGAATGGTTAGAGGTAGGCTGTGATGGCATCCTTGAGGGTGCCATATGTATGGGGTGGTCCTGCCTCTGCAACACCCTTTGTGATCTTGTGGATGTCCACTACTGCCAAATGTAAAAGGAGAGGTCTTTTCCACTCATCGGAGATGTCAAAGGCAGCAAATTATTTCTCGAGCTTGTCGACCCAGTCTTTCCATCGGGCCACTTGAGGTGGTGGGGGTCAAGTGACTGCGAAAGGCTCAGGTGTTAAGATGGGCGTCATTTGGGCTGCACAGTCGATGCACCAGCGAATAGAGGATGCCTGGACAGGAGCTAGCAAATGCCCCCCTCAGGCCTAACTGCACATGTTAGGCGTCGCGACTGACCTGCTTGTGGGGGCTGGCGAGAGGCGAGCATTGACAGGATACCACTGTTGGAGGAGAACCCTGCAAGCAGCTGCAGTCGTTGTCTGCCCCCCCTTTGGCGTAGGGTATGCCTGGGGCATTGTTTCGTCATGGTGCGATGAGGCAAAGTGAGCATGCAGAGGCCAGGCCACATGAGAGCCAGTTTAGGCACCCGCACTCACTCGAGATGAGGAAGCAAGCTGTCCGCATTCTCTATGCTTCTCTTTTCTGCCTCTGCTATGCAGATCACTCTCTTTAGGGTCCTCACAAATTGTTCTGCCTCCCCATTGGCTTGGGGCAACCGTGGCATGATGCATCAGTGTCAGGTCTTTCTGGACTGGAGTTACTCCACCCATTCGCTGCTGTTGAATGGGGGTCCATTGTCAGTCCAGATATCGCCTATTAGTCCATGTGCCACCATGATCTTCTCCATCTTTGGAAAACATCTGATGTGGAAGGTATCAGTTTGACTTCCAGATATTTACCATTAGGGAGGCTACTGAAGTCGGCACTGACTTTTTGCCACTTGACACTTAAGTATGCCTTAGTGAGCACCGGGGCTAGTGGGTCTGGGAGGCTGTTGTTTTGGCACTCAGTACACCTCTGACAGGAAATCGGCCAGGTTGTGTGCATCCAGTCTGTACTCAACATTGAAGTTATACTCTTGGAGATGCAGGATCCATTTCTCGATTCACTGTGGAGGTTTAGATGCAGATCCATTAAAGAGAGGAATCAGTGGCTTATGGTTGGTGTAGACCGTAAAAGGGTCCCCATACAGGTAAAAATGGAAATGGCGGTATCTCCAGTGTGTCACAATGGCCTTTTTCGTGATCTGCGAGTACCTTTGTTCAGTCTGAGTCAGTATTGCGATTGAGTGTGCGACTGGAGCCCATTCTCCTCCGTCTTGGCGTTGTGACAGCACGGCTCCTACCCATGTGGCGCTGCCATCTACTGCTAGTTATGATGCTCTCTGGTGGTCAATGTATGCGAGCATGCTTTTTGCAGACAGCACTCCTTTGGTTTTCTGGAATGCCATCTCTTGAGATTCACCACAGACCCAGGGAGTCGAGCCCTTGGTGAACTCTCGGAGTGGTGTTGTGAGGTCAGCGAGGTTCTGTATGAAATGGCCACAATATGTGACTATCCCTAGAAAGCTTCGGACTACGAACACTGATGTGGGGGATGACGCCTCTCATATATCTCATACTTTTTCTCGGTCAGTGGCAACTCTGTTTTTTTGAGAAGTGATAGCCAAAAAAAATGATGTCTTCCTGGAGGAATTCACACTTCTCCTTGTGGAGGGTGAGACCATGATCTCGTAACCGAAGGAAGACCAATCACAGCCACGTCAGATGGCTCTCAATGGTAGGGGTATGCACCAGGATAATGTCGCTGACATTCAGCACACCAGGAAGCCTTGAGAGTATTTATTTTATGATATTATGAAAAGTCTCAGCAGTGTTGGAGATACCAAAACTCAGTCTCTTCTACTGCCATAACCCCACGTGCGTCGACAAAGTAGTTATGTGTCATGAGTCGGGGTGCAGGGGTATTTGGTGGTACCCCGTCTGCAGGTCCATATTAGAGAGCCATTTTTAACCAGCTAGTTCCTCAATTATAACATCGATAGTGGGGGGTCAAATGTCTCTCTTGTTTGGTTGCCAGGTTGGGTATTCTCATTTTGACACACATTTTTACAGCCTCAGGTAGCTTTTTTTTTTTAGCAACCACGATGGGAGAGACCCAGGCGGTGGGTCTGTGACTTTCTAAATAATTCCTGCCTCTTCAATATGTTTTAATTCCAGCAGCAACATTTCTATCTCAGTTGCATGGATGGGGAAGGCAAACTGGAAAAGACGAAGATCTTGGCAGCCAGGTAGGAAATCCATCCCTTCTTTTGTGATGTACACCTTAGCTCTAGTGTTGGAGTCACAATGGCTGAGGTTAGCATGGAACACTCCTGATATTTGCAGAGGTATTGTGTTTCCAAATGCGTGGACACTTATTCTTGTGGGCTGGAGAGCTGGTGGTGTTGGCAGTGATTCATAATTTTCTGTGGCCATCAGGTTGGTGGAGGCTTCCGCTTCTATGAATGCCATTACTGGGCCACACTGGAGGCGGACCTGGCAGCTGGACGTGGCACCGGGTGTGCTCGGAGCCTGGTTTGACTGCATGAATAATATGCACTGTTCCTTGGTCATCATCTTTCATATCACTGTCTTCTGAGACTTCTGTTGCTGCTTTGACTGCTCGCAACTGCTTCTGGCGAGGTTTCGCTGACTTCTGGCTTGAGCGGCACACATTTGCAAAATGATTTAGCTTGCCACATGCCATGCATCTCTTTCCAACCTCTGGGCATTTCCCTGGGTGTAGTTATGGACCTCCACACCACCTACATGAGTGTGCAGTTGTGGGTGTCTTGCTGGGGCTGTGCTTGGGTGTTTGGGGCATCTTTATGGATTGTTTTGACTGACCTGGTTTTCACAGACTGTTGTAAGACCGTTTCCATGTGTGATGCCCTGGCCTTGGTCAGCTCTTTCGATCAACCCACTGCAAGTATGTTCTTCATTGACATGTTGGGAGTTTGAAGGATCTGTTCTCGGAGCTTGGACGAGGCAGAACCCTCTATGAATTGAGCCCAGATCTGGTCGTCTTCATCAGGCAGAGTGCAGGTCCTGGCCAATTCTATGATGTGGTCAAAGAAAACAGTGACAGACTTCTCTAGACGTTGGCGTGCCTGGTGGAGGAGGAGCCGATCGTAGTCAGGGTTGGTGAATTATTTGAAATAGGCTGTCATGAAGTCCTTGAGGGTGCCATATGTATGGGGGGTCCTGCGTCTGCAACACCCTTTGTGATTTTGTAGATGTCCGCTACAGCTAAATGTAAATCGAGAGATATTTTCCGCTCATCGAAGATGTCATGGGCAGCAAATTATTTCTCCAGCCCATCGACCCAGTCTTTCCATTGGGCCGCTTGAGTGGGCGGGGGTCCAGTGACTGCAAAATTCTCCAGTGCCAGGATGGATGCCATTTGGGCTGTGTAGCCGATGGGTGCCCATGCAAGTGGGCAACTTAGCTTGGTGGTACCCTCTGTGCTGTAATGCTGGCAAGGTCAGATGGTCATGTGATGGCTGTGGCCTGGGTGTGGTAGCACAGGTCCCCTTGCAGGTGGATGAGGCTGGGGTTGCTCTGAATGCCTGGACAGGAGCTGGCAAATGCCCACCTTTAGGCCTAACTGCACATGTTAGGTGTTGCCACTGATCTGAATGTGGGGGCCGGTGGGAGGTGAGCCTTGACAGGCGGCCACTGTTGGAGGAGAGGCCTGTGAGGTGTTGCAGCCGTTGTCTGCCCCATCTTTGCCGTATGGTATGGCTGGGGCATTGTTTCATTGTGGTACGATGAGGCCAGGTGGCGGGCAGAGGCTAGGCCACGTGAGAGAGCTTGCGGCAGCCGGCTGGAACGAGCCGTCAACTGCAAATTCACAGCCCTGTGGGCACAACTGCGTGTGCCAGTGGACCATGGTGAACGCAGATAGTGTCGAGCACAGGAGGTGAGTGGCCATGCCTCCTTGCTGAAAGTGTAGAATGCGGCCTGGATGAACAAAACACAATCACTCCATGAACTGTTTTAACTTGCCCCACCTTGGGCCTGGGGACTTTTTATTAACATCTTCAGTCAGTGCGTCTGGCCAAACCATACCCCTGACATTTTATGGTGAGGTCATCCAATCCCCCCTGCTGATGGCATACAAGTGGAAGAGACATCTCACTGTTGGAATTAAATGAAAAGTCTGATCTGTGCTACCGTACATAATGATACTTAAGTTAGCCTTTGCGGCGCCATTTCATATTTTGCCTCCAATTCTAGGCCATGATCACAATTAATTGCTCCCTGGCTCTGCAAGTAGTAGCTGTGCTGAATTTTCTGTGTCTCTCAAAGTTGGGCCTCGCTGTATTAAATAATAGATTGTTTTGTACTTCTGCATACCTTTCGCATGAGATGGAAGCCTGCTCCCACTGGCTCAGCTGCAGGCAAAGACAGAATGACCTTGCCAGAGAGATAGTGTGTGCCCGGTCTCAGACTCAGCTTTGTGTGCCTCCTTTGTTTCTAGCTGCCTTCTGTGGAAAGTTACTGGGTGGGTGTGGCTTGTGCTCATGCTGAAATGTATAATTGTCACCTTTATGCTTGAGAAAGCCAGTCCCTCGGCCGTCCTCTCAGGAGACTGGTCAGACCGGGCTCCGCTGCAGCATAGGATCCAATAAATGCTTTGGTTTGTATTCTCCTCTGTCTGACCGACTCTTCATTTGTTTGGAAGGCTATGAGGTGGCCATGAGTGACCCGGGTGGCCCTAATCGGGTCACTTCCTTTATCACGTCTCCCAATTCTACACGCCTGTCTTTAATGGTGTGTGTCACACTGCAAGATGAGAGTCTCTGTGGTGCTATAGCCTGCCATGCATTTGGTCCGCTGTTTAACTATGCCTAACTCTAGGGACTTGCTATAGTCAGGACCCCATTCTAGACTACATGCTGTACTGGTGGCACTTTGGAGTCATGCGGCCCAGCATGCATATATATGATATGCGTGTCCTAAACAGTGCTGAGAAGTTCTTGAATGCACCCTATGGCGCTTACAGTGAAAACAATCCCTCTAGACTTCATGGACACTGCAAATCAATTCCAAGTACCAGGAAGGAGATAGGTTTATGTGGGTATCCCAGACAAAAATATCTGGTTGTTTCTTTCGTACTCTACCCGCCCCCCTAACCCCTAATGCTCCACTCACCTTTAACCAAATAACCCTATTCCTTGTTAAGAAACAAACTGTGTAGTAAAACTAAATTGGCTTTGGTTGCATAATATTTATTAAACTATCTCATTTATTCTATAGATACATTGCTCCCACATCTGAAAGACTCTTAATATTCTTAAGATGTGAGTGAATTTGCTGACACTGACTGGTTGTTTGGTATATTCCCCACTTTTGCTCTTTTATACTGTTAATTGCACAACATCGTTACAATGTAATACCAATGGCAAACAAATGTGTTGCTCGGGCCATTAAGAAGTTTCTTTTTCTTCTTCCACTGCATTCTAGGAAAGCAGTGTTCATGCACTCTAGGTTGGACCAGGCCAATGCTCTTTATCTTGGGCTTCCAGAAGGCTTCATCAGCAGGTTGCGATTGGTCCAGAACACCGCAGCTCACCTAATTCTGAAAACGTCCTTGGTGGGCTTCAGTTTCTGGTTAACCTAGATCTCTCCACTGGCTCCTAATTAAGAAGAGGATTCCTTTTAAGTATTTGGTTCTGATTCATCAGGCCTTTTTGCTTCTGGCATGCGCTATCTCTCTGCAAGATTTGAGTTGTATCGCCCTGTCAGAATACTTCAGTCAGCCACGGCCGTTGGCTAGAGGGTCAAGGAAGGGGATGGCTCTATCTCTTTTTTTGGCAGCTGAGGATTGGAATCAGCTACCTCTGGAACTTCTGTCCCTTGGGTCTGAATTGTCATTCCAGAAATAGCTCAGGACATGGCTTTTCTCACTGTGCTAAATCTGTGGCAGAGGATGTTTGAACTTCATATTCTTTAGCACGGGTCACTCTTTGGTGTAGCTGCAAGCTCTACAAAACACCTTTATTCATTCATACCAATAAGTACAATTAAAAAAATCACATAACATAACATAAAAGTAGGTCTCTGAAAGTGGGACTACAACTTCCAGCTCCAAATTGCACCAAGCAAAACATCCAGATGTCCTCTGTGAGGTTTGGGAGTGCCCCCATGTAAGTTTTGATAACATGGTGCCAAACAGGGCAATTTACACCACTATTTTCACATACTTCTCACAAAAAGCCATAGGTTTTGAAAGGGCATTCATGAAATATTCCATTACTATCATGGTCTGCCAAACAAGCATGACAATAATGCTTTCCTGTAAAGAAGGTAAAAACAGTTTGACAATCTGATATTTGTAACTCTTAAAAGAAAAATGCAATTTTATTACATTGGTAGTAAAAGCTTTATAAACATGGAGGGACTACTGGTCTCAAGTTCAAATCCCAGCAAGGTCAGCTCATTCTTCCATCCTTTCGAGGTCGGTAAACAATGTGCCATTGCATTGGGTAACTGGAACACCTGTTAATTTGGTGGTTAGAAGCTACAAATTGTGGGGGTCCACACTATATTTAAAAGCAAGTTTAAAAAAAAATAAAGTTTGATCTAACATCTTCTGGAATCTGACCACTGGAGATCGGTTTAGGAAGCTGATAGGAAGCTGATATTGTCTCAATGTGAATTAATAAATTTTTCTTATATAACATATACTTCAAACTAAGTGCACAATCTTGTGGCAGATAGGTGAACTAAGAAAAATGCAGAAAATAATTTGTCCAAGCTCACAATATTTGTCCAGATTTGAACCTAGGTCTTTTTGTTCCAAAGGTTACAATGTAGAAGCAGGATGTGATGTCCATCCCACCCCCATCCGAAGATATGACATCCTTGACCCTTACATGCTGAACTTTTTGGAAAGAACAAAAAGGACTACAATAAGTGAATTTGAAGTTTTTATATGCTTTCCTCTTGATATTTGTAATTCACAACAATTGTAATATATGATGTTTCAACATTGCTCAACAATGCCTGTATGTTCTTGAAGCTAATAGTAGCTATAATGTATTTGGTAAAACACACACTGCAGCGAGCGCAAGGTAAATAGTTTTATTTATTTATTTACTTACTTTACTCCTGGCCGTCGTATGTCCGACTCCACTACCCCCTCACCCTGCCCCTCCCCCCCCCCACAGCCCCACAGCACTCCCTCTGCTAGCCGCCACTGCACGTTTCAAAGATGGGTTTAGTGGATCTGCTCTGCAATGCACGAGTGTCTGGTTATATTTCAATCCGTGCATAAATCCCTGCCTACTCATGGGTTAAATGCATCTGATAAATATCAGATACGTAAAATGCCTCAAGCTTTGTTACATTTCGGCAGCTCAAACCTGCCAAAATTTAACAGGGTGAATGTGTACGGTATTGACCGTACTATGTGGATTTTGGTGCGTTTCACACCAAAATCCGCAGGTTATTCCACAATTACTCGTAATAGGTGTTATTTATCGCATCTGATAAATAACATACCCTGAGGTATGATCATTTATCAAGGGCAAGAAATAACACCTAAACTCATAATCAGGATCTCTGTGTCGTGTGTGCCAGTAGTTGGCCTCTTTCAGTTCTGCCTCAAGCCTGGTCACTTGCTCGCCCCCTACTGTGAGGAGGCTGCTAGAATAGGCTTCCGTTGGTGCGGCAGGTGCAGTGGCATCACGGCCCAGAGCCCTGAGGGGCCGTTGGAAAGAAATAACTGTAGGAACCCTAAAATATGGACACTACAGAGGTGGGGTTTAAGAGGGCGGAGTCACGCAAGACAGTGTCAAAAGATATGCATTCAGTGTTAGGCAACTTAATGTCTAATGTCTGCAGGTACACATGCATTATTGGTATAAACTCTGCTAAAACAAAATGACAATTAGAAAGTCATTTTGCTTAAAATCAATATTCATACCGGACATAAATAAACGTGATTACAGATGCAAACAACTAAAAGTAAAAATAAAATAAAAAATGCCCTACACTAAAGCATAAGTTTATGCCGCTGATTAACTGATAAACTGGCTCATTGTACCTCTAATCGGCTGCTCCATCTGGAGATGAGATGTGAAACGCCGTACCTGTAACAAGCCCAGAGACAAACTATTTGAAAGAAGGAACTAATTGCCTGCGACCTATGCAGATGTGGAGAGCCCAGTCCAGATTGAAAGGAAAGCAATTATCTGTCAATAAATGCAGCACACTACCACGAAAAGGAGGAAAAGAGCCTCATCCACCCGCTGCAGGCAGCTGCTCCGCAAGATCTACACACTGTGTGTGGGAGACTGCTGCGTTTGCTGAGGACAACCCATGTATGTGTATCAGGACAGAGGCGGGGGAAGCTGCTTGCACCAGCCAAGAACCCGGTTCCCGAGCAATAATACCTGCCGGAATGGGAATCCTGTGCATTCCTACAACATTCCAGCACTGTGCCCATGGAACCCTGATAGTGCTGTATTTTACTACCCCAGCAGCAGTCAAAGGGGCCATTTTCCTTGTTCCACCAGGGCCTTGGCATCATTCCTATGCTGCTTGATTGGCAGGCTCTGAATGCACAGTTTCATGAAATTCAAAAAAGCTGTGAAAACATTCTAAGTGTATGCAGTTGCTTGTTATCACCCTCATATGCCACCCGTCATGTGTTGCAAATCCTAAAAACCGACCCAAGCTATGTCCAGAGTTTCCTGTCGCTCAGATAAATACAAAACCTACAAATTGGTGAAGACTTTCTAAAATTTCACTTAAACTGTCCATCTCGTGGTATGTCAAGCCTACATGGGGACCCCATGAAGATTATATTATGCCCCTTGGAAGGTTTTCTAGTTCGTGAGCAGGTGGCATCTATGAAGCTTCAAGAACATAGCAAAATCGTATTGATGCTTCAGGTCTAGGGAGAGAAGATTGCACTGTGAAGGGCCCCAGTCAAGAAATAATTTGTTGTAGGTTTTTTACTGGGCTGATGTAGCTACAAACAGTGTTACATTTGTGCTGCTGCTTGCACATGGTGGGCACCGCCATTGTTTGAGGACCAGAACTTACTTGCATCATCACACTTTGACTCAGAGCAAGATAGAAAGAAAAGCAGAATAGGGAGAAACAAAAAGGAAGAGAAAGAAACAAAAACAGTAAGAAACGGAGTAAGCAGAGGGGGAAAATAGCCTGCCTGAAAGACTGAGATAAAGAGGCAGGAAGTATAGTTTGCTGAGAAAAAAGCATGAGGTGGGATTATGACTAGGCTGCATTGAAATTCGGCAACCCTAACATTTGGCATTGCCACCGTGCTCCTAAAAAAACTTTGGAATCCTGCACTTTTTAAAAACAAATTAAACACTAGTGAAAAGTATACAAGGAACACTCATTGTGGGTATGTAGAGAAGAGACATTACTAAATTGGTTGTAAGGCACTATATCAATGGCATTAAAACTGACCGAAAGAGTGTTGCAACTACTGTTTGAAATGTACCCTTTCTGCTGGGTCTCCTCAAATATTTTTGTCTTTTTGCTGAACCCTATTTTTGCTGAACTCCATTTTTGCTGTTTGTAGAACTCCATGAACTTTACCCGTGCTAACCAGTAGTAAAAGGCTTGTGCTTCTACTTTCAACGTGGTCAATTTTGTTTACTCTTGATTGGCATATTTACTTTACCTAGAAGTCCTTTGTATATGATACCTAAAGTGTACCCAGGGCCTGTAAGTTAAATGTCACAAGTGGGCTACAGCACACATTATGCCGCCACCCAATGCAGTAGCAGGACAAACATGAATGCAGGCCTGCCATGTGTAGCACAGTGTTGCAGGTTTAAACTGAAAATTCGACCTGCCAACCTTACCCCTTTTGACAGGCCTAAAAAAATCCTTTTAAATATTTATGTCACCCCTAAGTAAGCCTTACTGCCCATTAAGGCAGTGCAATTAATATTGAAAAGTAGGATTTGTAAAGGTTAATGTTAAACATGTGCTTACAGTGACTAGCACCTGAAAGCTATTTTCACTGTAGCAGGGTTGGCTGTTCCATAAGAAAGCATTGGGATATAAAATTAAGGGGCATATTAGCAAGACCCACGTTAAAATTATCGCTGTTTTAGCGGCAGGAAACTGCCGCTAAAACGGCGATAATGGGCTTGCTAATATGCGTTATAGAATTCCAATAGAAGCCCAGTTTAGATGTGCAGGACATCTAACCTGGGCTTCTATTGAATTCCATAACGCATATTAGCAAGCCCATTATCGCCGTTTTAGCGGCAGTTTCCTGCCGCTAAACGGCGATAATTTTAACGTGGGTCTTACTAATATGCCCCTCAGTTTAATAAATGCTATCTCCACCTAGGAAACAGCTAGAAAAATATTTCAAGGACTCCCTTCAATAGTTAAACAAAATCAAATATAATGGTAAAGTTGAATGTTGTCTAATTATTACAGAAAAGGTACTTATCAAAGTTACTGTATGCCTGTCAGCCTCTATACCGATGAAAAAATATAGAATGCAAAAATATCGACTCCCTATACTTAAACAGGTAAGTACAAAAATATCGGAAAAAAAATATCGATGTAAAAAATATAGTTGTACAAAATATCGATTTATATATATATATATATATATATAAACAAAATAATAAATATTAAATATGTTAAATAATAAAATTAATATAAAAAAATTAAGTAGATTTAATACCCATTTTAACAAATATAACAAATAAACTTAATTTAAAAAAGTTAAACACACATACATAATTATTTAAATATATATTACCTACTGGTGGTCGCCAGTAGGTAGTTATAGTTAGGACCTAGTTTCCATAGGAAAAGCGTATTTTCTTTTGCCAATATCTTTGGCGCAATTTGACGAATCTTTGTGAAAATTTAAAAATGTATGGGGTGCTCCAGTCAGCTCCTGTCTTGAAAGTTTCAGGGTGATTCGTAAAGCGCGGGCCGAGAAAAAAGGGGGACCCGAAAACGAGTTTTCTCCATGTTAATTTCCATAGGAAACTTTTGTTGCAGCTACAGCCCGAACTGCTAAACGGAATTACACCACATTTGGCAGAGGGGTAGCTCTTTGTCCAGAGTGCACTCTTTGCTTTAAATGGTGTAAATACGGTCAGTAGTTCCTGAGAAATTCAAAAATAAAAATATTTCTATATCTGGTGACCGTGGTGGATCCGCGAACCTTCCCGATCACGAGCTTGATTCTGATTGGCTGCCAACACTTCAAACCAAGAAGTGTTGGCAGCCATCTTGTGACTCGGTTGAACCGAGTCACAAGAAAAAAGGACAAAAAACACGAAAAGGGGGCAGGGTAGAAACACCCTGACACCCTAGGCCTGTTCAGGTGGTCCCACAGGGACCCCCCCGCCCCCAGAGCCAAAAAAAGCTTTTTTTTAAAAAACTTTCGGGCGGATTCGCATAGGGTCCACGAATCCTGCCGAAAATTAAAAAAAAAAACAAAGCGCGGTCTCCCACGCTTCATTTTCTAGAAGCCCCGGGGGCAATGTGGTTAATATATGCGTGGGCCGCGCGGGCCCCCGCAGCCCCGGGGACCGCCATCCCCCTGGGCTATTTTAATAATATGCGGGGTGCACGCTGCCCCCGCAGCCCCAGGGACCGCCACCTCCCTGGGGCATTTTAATAAAATGCGTGGGGGGACTCCTGCCCCCCACACTGCCCCTGGGACCACCACCTCCCCGGGACTTTAAAGTTAGTGGGAGGGGGGCCGCGTGGTAATGGGGTCCCCGGGGTAAAAAAATGACCAGGGGGAGGGGGCAAGTGTTTTTTTTTTTTAAATGGCTGTGGATGGGCTCCCCGGGGCAGACTTTGAGTAATAATACTGGGGGGTATTTTTTTTTTCACGTGTTTGTAGTCGCGACCCCATCGCGGCTCTCAGCGCGGCCCCCATGTAACATCGGGTTGGATTCATGGATCCACCTCAAATAAATAATTTAATAGTATATAATTTAGACGGTAGTGCTGCATTTGTAAACTTGCTTTATAGAGTTAGTGAGATTGAAGTTAATAATAAGATTACATTTGATAGAGTTTGTAAAAATATATAAAATTTAAAATTTAAAGTAAAACCTGAAAAGTGTATCGTGTTGTAGTACATTGAATTCGTGCTTTTGCAGATTCGCGACGGGTTCGCGAATCCACAAAAAAATAAAAAAGAGTATGAATGTTTAAAAAAAAAATAAGATTTACTATTGTGTTATAGGGTGGCTCTAAAAAGAGCCCTTGTTTTCATTATGAGTTTGTTGTAGCTACATGTAAGTGCTGATGCACAGCTTAAAGTTGTTGAGAAAGACTCTGTTTCCTTGATCTGTGAAGTGTACTCCATCACTTCTGTAGATGTCATCCATATCAAAACGTAGATTGTTGTTATAGATGGAGCCCATCCTATGGTCTCTGAGGTAAGCAGAAACAGCTTTATTGACATTCTTTCTAGCTTGCTCAATCTGTGGACAGAATTGATTTGACCACTTCCATTTCTGTCTTTGGCATATATTAGAGTATACAAAGACAGTTTGAGGCAAAAGCAACATCAGTTGTGCAAAGTTATCCTTCATTAGCATTTCCAGACCTACCCCAGACAATGTGCCTAGGTCATTGCCACCACAGTGCACAATAATGAGGTCAGGGGGTAGAGATGCATAAAGATTTTAACCAAAGGCATCAATTGGTACCACTTTAATCCTCTCTGTGCAATCCATTTAATATCCACATTTTGCAAAGCTAGGTCTTTGTAAATACCTCTGTGTTCAGCATACCTTTTGCACCAGTAAACATAGCTGTGTCCTACAATCCACACTGTAAGCATCTTGAAGGGATGTCTGGAAGTCATGAAAAGATGTCTGTAGCTGAGGTAGTCTGTTGGTAGAATGAGAGGTATCTAAAATGGTGGAGAAGATGCTGTTTTTGAAAAAGCAGATACCTGATTGGCTGTTCATGAACACTGTACACTCAAAAATAGCATGCATGTTACTTTCCTAAAGAAGCATGTTTTGTTGTATTCCGCTTTAGGGGTCCGTATATAGGTTTTCCTGAATCATGTACTTATATAGGCACAATTCGCATTGCCCTTATATAGGCATAGAATCCCTGTCCTTATTTAGGCATTAACCATGCACTCCAAATACAGGCATGGTCACCGACATCCGTCCACCCTAACGTCTACAACGAGTTCTTAGAAACCAGACCCTTAAGCTTCGGGAGTTCCCCTAGCACAGGACTATTGATTTCTCCAAGAACTCATCTATTATGTATGAACCGTTAGACCTTAAGGGTTCATTCCTGACGTCTTCCTCTGTCCGACTTTACGTCAATGCTAACAATCCAAGACACCTACCAGGTATAAATATACCTTCCCTTGCCCAAGCAAGTTAGAGGAGACCTCGACTTCAGAGGAGCCCGTATCCCGGCCTGACGCACTGAGGAGACGCTGTCATTCCTGCATGCAGACTAATCCAGCTTCCAGTGTTCTGACTCCCTTCGCGGGGTGTTAGAGTTCCAGATCCGGCAGGAGATTCCCACCTCTCTCATTCTCAAGGTATGGAGCTGACTAGAACCTAGAGGGACACTTGGCATACCATACTTGGCATACTATACTTAACATACTCTTAGTATACCAGACTAGAGAATACTCCACCTACTTCTACCTTTCCCTACACCTAGACTAGGTTAGGTACATTGGGGTAGAACTAGCTTAGAGACGCATCTATGAGTACTCGCATTTTTAGCTCATGTTATTTATGTACGTGAATATATGCTAAAAGATAATGCTAGCGCAGTATTATTTATTTCTACTGCTTACGCTGAACATTATTTATCTTGCATACTGTCTTGTGATCATAACAGCACATATCTCTTACACGTGAAACAAGACTGTTCAATAAAACCCTTTTTATTGAAACGCCCATCTTTCCTTTCTGTGTAACTCTGTAGAAACTAAGCATGCACGATTGACTGAGTGAAACTGTTATCTATTGTTTCCACGATTCTGAGACGTGTTCCGATTCTAAAGGGAAACAAAGTTGTCATGTTTTTCGTTTGTCAGAAACTACTCCCTTCTTGTTCTCAAGGAGTTTCTAGTGGCCTCTGAGCTAGCTGGCACAAGTAATTAAGTTTAATATACTCGATAGGGACATACCGACCTCAGTCCTATGTCAAGCCTATAGGGTATATTATTCCAATGCGCAGAGCCTATTAGGGAAATAGGAACTACACTACATGGCGCCCAACGGTTTGGTAAGGCAGTAATTTAACGCTAGATGCTGAGTAACTCAGTCGTGCTTTTCTCAGAGACCCCTACTCACATACTCCATAAGACGTCTGGAGTGGGTAGGGTTAAATATCCGCCATAACTAAATAGGGAAGCTCCCTATATATTAGTTGTTTGGTTTGTTCAACGTTGAATGATACAGTGTTCCAAAATATTGTGCACCTTATCTTTTTGTTTCCTTGAAACTTGTTCTACATTTTTCAAAAAACAAATGTCCACACGGGACAATGCCACCGAAACTGGTGGAGCTGCGGCTGACCCAGCCATAGCAGTTTTAAACTTTACAGGTTCAAATGAACCTGAGGAGGGTGTTATAGACATCCATCCAAACTTAAGAAGAGCCATCACTCTAAAACATATAAAACACGGCCTACCACCAAGAGGCGGTAGAGCTGTTTTCGTGATAGAGGCACACGAATCCTTTCAGACAGAGGTATTCTATTCATGGGTAATATTTCCTGAATCAAATTCAGTAACAAGACTGTTTCACTTCTACAAAGAAGATGAACCACCAGAGGAATATATTCCTTTCGAGGATATTGAAATTCCACTAACATACCAGGAGCATCAGCTCTGGTTTAAAGGCGTCCTAAAACATCACAGAAACATTAGCAGGCTCGGTCCACTAGGTAGACCAGGAGCAACATGGCCGATTCTAGCCGGCTACACTCCTCATCCTGACCTCGATATAATGTCAGACGAGGAACTACTTACTCAACTACAAGAGTTAATAAAAATTTACAGACAATTAGTCCAATATGTCATGCGGACTTTCACAGTCCAACCACCATTAACACTTCCAAATCAAACTCCTCAACAGGGGAATACACTACAAATTACACCACAGACTCTATACGCAGTCATGGGTAAAATGCCCACAAAACGTGAGCAAATTCCATTCTGGATAGCTCAAAAAATTACTCAAATCGAAGCAGTATTTCCTAATACTAGCCCGTATGAGAAACACAGAATCCTAACAATCTGTTTACCGATGGGGATCACACCACAACTGGAAGACTGCACCACTTGGGGCTCAGTCTTTGCTGCCATCTATACTAAAACACATGGTGTTCCGTCAATTGCAGTAATACCTGATGTCCTGAAACAAATTCAAAACGAGTACGGGGCAGAGCCTGCTCTGAATTTAGGTATGAAATTACTGAAAAATTTCGACCAGGTCTCAACAATAATATTATCTAATATTAAAGGGGAGGCAGCAGCAGTGGCGATCCGCCAACGATTAAGGGAATTCGATGTTACAGAACATCAAACAGAACTACCCAGAATAATAGAACAATCTTATGCAGAATTAGGCAGAGATAGTTTAGGTGGAAGACCGTTGAAGCCAAAACTATGTGAAAGTCCTGAGAAGGACTCTATTAAACAAACTCCTACATCTTCTAAAATGAAGTGGGAAACTAATAAACAAAATTCAAACGAGAAACGTTCTCAATCCCGAGGTAGGTCTCCTCAAAAGGAGCCCTCTGAAAGGAGGTATAACCTCAGGAATAGGGATAATTTGAAAAAGCCTGACAGGTATCAAGATACTGATACACGTTCCTCTCGTACCTTTCAGATCTCGTCACAGACATCGGAAAGAAGAGGACGGTCAGAACATAGAGAAGAACGAGTGAAATCGAAAGACGACAAACACGTTACGAAAAATAAATCCAAACCTCAATTCTCAAAGAAGAAGGTAGCAGGTCTGAAGGTCAGACATGCCGAGGATACTGAGAACACAACTCAAGAACGAAGAATGGGCTCAGACAATGCTGGACAGTGCAGCAGAAGTCACAATAACTCGCCAGAACCTGAAGGAACTTCTGGAGATAGTGGACTTGAATGAGTACATCACAGTTGAGACTGTAGACACCAGGGTTAGTACTCCACAAAAGTTATATGAAATAACACTCCGGATGGAGGGAGACATACCTAGACAGGTGAAAGCACCCATTTGGGGAAAACTTTCAAGGGGCTATGACATACTTCTAGCAGAAAAAGACTGGCCACCACAATTTGTCAGGGAGTGCCCACATGGCGAGGACATTATTACGCCTGCCTTCTCCAACCATATTCCAATTCATCTAAAATATACTTATGCCAGGAAATGGGCAGTTGCCCAGGCCCCAGCATTATATAAAAATCATGTAGGATGGGATGAGGACTCGCCTCACGATAAAATACATCTAAAAAATGAACCTACTGCACAGAGGCAGTACCCAATAAAGCAAGAAGCTAAAAAACAGGTCAGGGAGATCTTAGATCAACTTGAATACCAAGGGGTGATTGAAACATGCACCTCTTCAATGAACAATCCTTTGTTTCCTGTCTCCAAACCAGACAACACCTATCGTCTAGTGTAGGATTACAGACACTTAAACACTTGTACAAAAACGTTTGCAGTGCAAAATGCACATAGTACAGCATTAATGAATAACATTGTGCGTAAAAATATAAAACCACATTGGATATCTCAAATGGTTTCTTTTGTCAAAACATAGCACCTGGAAGCAGGTACTTAACAGCTTTCTCAATAATGGGGACCCAGCGTCAATTTTGTCGACTCCCACAAGGGTTCAAGAACAGCCCGGGGTTATTCTCAGCAAGGGTAACGGAGTTACTACAAATTTATGATAATGAGGCATTGTCATATGTCGATGACATCTATCTGACAGACGATGACCTGGATAGGCACTTGAACAGGGTGAGCACCATTATACTTGGCTTCGCCTCTGAGGGCTACAAATTCAACTTCAAAAAGTCCAGAATTGCCCATCTCAATGTCCTTTTTCTAGGATATGAGCTTTCAAGTGAAGTCAAGAGCTTGGCAGCCAACTTTTTAGAAAGATGTGCGCTGCTCCAACCTCCTAAAACGCTGAAAAATTTACAATCCATCCTGGGTATCCTAAATTTTAGAAGAACTTACATTTTAAATTACGCAGAAAGGGTTAAACCTCTCTACGCATTAATCAAACCTGATTTTTCAATCAAAAACTGGACACAGGAACACACAGACATCTTGCGTTCACTCCAAGCTAACATGTTAGCAACAAATCACTTATAGACACGCGTAAGTCAACGCAATTTAGTGATCCGAATAATTTCGGGTCAATGCGGATTCACTTACTTAACATTTAACGAGGGTGAAAAAGTACAAATTGCATACAAATCACATTTGTATACACAAGCAGAAATGTGCTTCACTTCAACTGAAAAAATTCTAACAGCAGTTCAAACCGCTGTAGCAAAAGAAAGAGCTCTAGCCCAAGGGAAACGCATTATTGTCGTAACCCCAGTACCGGCTCTAGAGGCGGTAACTAAAGCAAGCATTCCAAATGCTAAAGCATTACATCCGAGATGGATACAATGGGTTAATTCTCTTGCTGCAACAGATGTTGAATATGTTTTTGATCCTGATTTAAAAACACAAGCGTTCCTGCAATATGAACATGAATGTCCTCTGCCCACTGAGATTCTGCCTCTCGATCAGTATGAATTCATAATATACACTGACGGATCCGCACAACCCGCAACAGGGAGTAAGCAAGCTTACAGTGCAGCGTGCGCAATCGTTAAAGGTCGCATGCGCGATGGCAACTTCAGACCTATGGTCACAAAAACCCAATCTCTAGGAGATTGTACAGCTCAGCGAGCTGAACTACAAGCATTCAAACTGGCACTTGAAAGTACAGATCGAGAATTCCCCACACTGATAGTGTGCGATTCTTTCTACTGTGTGCAGTCGTATAATGAATATATATAAACTTGGCTTGAAAATGGGTTCAAAGATGCAAAAGGTGGCACAATAAAGCATAAAACGCTTTGGGAGCAAGTAGTTCAGTTAAAAAGCGAACTACCAAAGGCTCACGTGGTCCATACACTGAGTCATCAACGTGATGGCGTTCACGTTGCAGGGAATTCATTGGCTGACGAAGCCGCAAAGGGGGCTGTTCAGACGGCTGCCGTAGCTGCGATCACTCGTTCAAAAACGAGAATAGACAGTGAGATAATGTTGGCTGTCAATGCTACGAGCAAAGGCAGTGGTGCAGCGTTACCAAAAAAAGTTTCCACTCAAGTACTCTTATGTAATTGATGCGAACAACATTCCTTTTGCTCGAATCCCTGGAGTGGGGGATAGGGTAATTCCAAACAAGGAAAGTAGATTAGGACTAATCCTAGCAGCACACAAAGGGATAGCCTCTGCCCATGCAGGCATTTCTGCAACAGTATCTTTACTGAAACAAAGATATTGGTGGCCTGGCATTAGGAAGCAGACCAAGAACTATGTTCTGGAATGTGAAATATGCCAACAGATGAAAGTCTCCACAGTGAAACGTTCTGCGCAGACACCCTTGTTAATTTCAGACAAACCATTAGCTTGTGTTTACCTGGACCACTGCGGTCCCTTGCAAAGGGACGGTAACTATAAATATATCATGGTCGCAGTGGATTCTTGCTCTAGGTTCCTATGGATATGGCCTCAGTGCTCGGCTGACGCTCGAACTGTTATAAAAGATTTGCGAGTCTTTATCGGCACATACGCAATAGGCACGCTACATTCTGACCAGGGCCCTACGTTTAGCTCTCGGGCTTACAAAGAAGCCATGGCCAGTCTGGGCGTTGCATTGCGGTACTCCTCTCCGTTTCATCCTGAGGGAAATTCTGTTGTGGAAAGGAAAAACCGGGATATAAAGCAGTCTATAACAGCTAGGGTATTAGGTTCGGGTGATGGGTGGGTCAAACATCTTTATGGGGTCCAACGCTCATTAAACAATTTGCCAAGAAGTTCTCTAGGGGGGGGTCACTCCATATGAGGTCCTATTTGGGACAAGAATGTGGGTGCCAGATCTAGAGTGTAGAGGCACAGTGGTGGAAAATAAGCCCTTTGATATCAAAAATCGTTTGGCTGTTTTACAGGATCTAAACGAACTAAGATCGAAACAAAGCAACGTATTCCTGCAGCCAACCACCACTGGGGAAAAACCGGCGGTCCCAGCAAGGCCTGTCTGGATTCCAAAAGTTGGGGATCTAGTCAGAGAGAAAATTGCGGACAAGAAGGAATTTGGACCTTTTTACAGACAACCAGTACCTGTCCTAGCCGTACACGGAACAAGAACAGTACTTCTGCCGCCCCTTGCTGGAAAAAAGGAGAAAAGATTTGTGTCCATCGACCTCATCAAACCACAGTATGTGGCCAATACTAAATAGTAGGCCTCGTGGACTCCGACCTAGTAGCAGACACACTCCTCTCGCTACTATCCAAGAGGTTCAGACTGAAAGACTGATAACCATCGAGAATTCAGCAGTAACAGATGAAGGACTGAGCAACAATGCTATGGAACTCATCCCTCTTGAAACTCAAGTAACAGTTCGTCCAAATACACCTGTCTACACCAATGTAACAAGTGATCAACTGGTTCCAGCGATTTCTACAAATCCTGATGCAATTCCAACAATTGACAGAACTGCTTCTGGCTATTTCATTAACTTTGATACGTTTTCTGAGGATCCGAGTCAACCCGAGACGTCGCCAGCATCAAAAACTTTTAAACAGCAAGTACAAGACTTTTTACATTTTTTGAAAAAGACTTATCTGGTTTCACCGTGGATTGAACTTTGGGTTATTTCTGGAATATTTTTCTTCCTGCTTTGGCTAGCTTTGGTTTTGACTATGAGCGTGCTTATAAATGGCAGATATATCCATTTGGACACTTAAAGAGAAGAAGTGAACTTACTTTTAAAACCTCACAAATCATCCCATCGTGAAACAAGAGACTTGTCTGCAGTGAACATCACAGCCGTTCCTATACAGGATGGTATAGTGTGGGACAAAACAGATTTCGATATTTTTGGCCCGACGGAACATTTGAACATTCCACATTTATTTAAGATCTCACTAAGTGATTTTGTTTCATCCAGTACCTATTCTGATGATTGGGACTTTGAAACTGTAAATAACATGATGTTTGACCTAGAAAAATCTGCTGCATTTTCTAATAATGAATATTTAGAGGGTTCATCAGACTATGAACAGCTGTATTGCTATAACCACTATGGTCATCATGTTTTGCATAAATCTGCAACACCTAGAAATGTGTTTATGTTTAACCAATGGGAGCATTGTCCTACACCACCAAAAGGTAGTTCAAAAACAGTTGCTAAAAAGTTTCCATATTTTTCAGGATACAATACATCTGATCCAGAAACATTTTACTATAAAAATGTAAACAAAACAGGACTGAAAATTATGTTAACTAATACAAAACAGATTTACTCTGCAGCATTTATTGCCCAACTGTCTAGACATGGTTTTGACTTGTGTAAAGACACAATAGACACAAAATCTGTCTGTGGTACTAAAGATTGGCAAGTGCAGGGGATAGAAGCTTTGTTTAGAGCCTGTATCGTCCCTCAGCAAATAATGTTTTTGAATGACACAGTCCAACAAACGTCTTGCCTTGGGTTAGCCAAGATAAAAGACATGAAAAATCCTTCTGTACCAACACCTGCAAGTGATAACAATACACAGGCAGCGGATACAGTTGACACCATACTACAACTCAACAGAACAAATCCTGATTGGAGAAAATGGTTGATCTGGCCCACAGACACAAACAACTGTCAAGAGAGATTCCTGAATAAAACACAGGGGTTTACTATTCATAGGCCTGACCCACGATACGTCCAAAGACAGCATCCAGGGTAGTAACAACATACAGTGTAGGAAAATTATGCCTCGATTGGCTGCAAAAATCTATACTTAAGGATGTGAAACAACACTTATCTTTACTTAAAGAAGACGCAGACCTTAGGGAATTCTTGCTTGGACCAAGAAAACCGCGTCAAAAACGTTTCATATATGCCGGCATTTATGCTGCTTATAATGAAGCATGGAAGGTGTCACAGATGGAGGCCGCAGAACGAATACGTGAACTTGATCGTATTAACTTAGAGAAAACTCTCTCTGTGGTCGACAATGGGTTAACAACTTTGTCCTCCAGAATCTATTCATTGGACAGTATTGTATCCTCTGCTATCGACATACTGGAACAAGATTTAGCCATGTTACAGCAAGGCCAGTCTCAGTTACGTTCTATTATGTTATTAAGCTGGACGCTGCAATCAACACGACGGCTCTGTTTGCAGAATACAATCTAAATGATAAACAGATCGAACTGGCACAAAGGGGAGCAAAGTATACAGTACTGAGCATTGAAAAACTTGAAAAATTACCATTCACAGTGGCAGAAAAACCAGCTACAGAATGGCTTATTCATGGCAAAATTAGTCTACCTGTGACTACTTTTCAGTTTCAGTATTGCCTTAAACAGATGCAAGCAGGCAAATATGAAAGGTTGGGTAAAGAATACATTAAGACATCCTGGAATCTACCTTACACATATAGATGTTGGAGTGGGGATCGTGAAGTGTTTCTGAGCGGTACACACTGAAAGTGCACTAAGCGGTTCACTGATTTGTCAGGACATATCTTTACACGGGGCTTGTAATGGTTCTGTGGCAAATTTGTCCTGCCACCAGCAGGGTACACCAGCTGCTGTGATTAATCCAACATTTGGACAACTTTCTAATGGGAGTTACCTCATGTTGAATGATCAGAGTTGCTGTGGCATGTTGCCAGGCATCCCATATCTAGTAACGGTCAACTCCAGGGTCACTTGTTGTATGCAAGTATTGTTTGCCCCAATAGACACAGTCATGGAGTCGCCTTTATGGCTTTCGTTGAATGTCTCTTTTATACGATTTGATACTTTAAGCAGAATGAAAGCCATGCTTATACAACAATCAGTGCCTTTGACCTCGGCCAAAGAAACCTATGATCTACAAGTTGCAAGGACTTCGGCTGAGATACAAGCTTTAATTCGTACAAACTGCCCTATACATTTCGTAGAAATGATAGGACGTATCTTTAACATGTCTGATACAAGCGGAATTGTACATGTATTTAAGACCATCTGTTCCGGACTATTAGCACCTTTCCAGGCTGTCCTCGGAATCATCCCAAACTTCGCACATTCGGTGTTTGGTGGTGTGCCGTTAATTCTAGCACTTGTTGCAGGAATTCTGTTTCTATTCCTCCTACTACGCTATGGCAAGCCTCTTCGCCAACATCACTCCGAGCGATGTGGAGAGAGCACTCCTTGAACGGAAATGCCGTGAGCGAATAGTACAGCTTTTGGGCATGCCTCGTCTACGGGAACTTAATACAACGTGGTTCCTGTCATTCAGACCAATCTGGCAAGATTGCATCTTACCTGTTCTACGCTGCCTGTTTTGTGGTGAAGAATGCGTGCTAGACACCTGTCTAACACTTCCATCAGTCATGCCAACGGATATCGATACTCTGCTGGACCCGATAACGGCCCATGCTGCGTGTTGTCCCCAGAGTCTTCCAATCCTGATGGCGGCATTCATTGAGATCTCTCAGACGCTTCCGGCTGCTGCTGGGGTACGAGATGGATCGACGGGCACACAGGTAACAACGGACGCGAACATTGCATCTTCTGCTGAAGGCGATGTTTCTCATCTCTGTGCAATTAACCTTCTGAACGAGGTGTTCCAAATGTCACCAACTTCGGTGGACGATATTTTGGCTACGGAAATAGATGATCTAATGTTTACGCCAGACCCATACACTGACTTTGATTCGGCTCACAGTGTACCAGGGCAACAATGAAATTTGGCCTTCATATTTTCAAAGCTTGGAACTATTCCCAGAAATTGAACTTTTTCTTTTTAAAATTTTTGAAATGACATGTGTTATAAAACGGACTTCCTTGAATACTTCCAGGGACACATTGTCACCTTACTTGTCTAACATTTCATTTTAATTCCATGATATGAAATGGCTTTGATTTTGAGAACTTATCAACCATTTCGTCATATGTATATATTTCTGTTTCATTCACGCTGCATTTTACTTTCGTTATATGCTTAGAATGGAAACAATGCTTTAAATGTACAGTACCTATTGCATTTCAACAGTTTTGAGCTTCTTTTAAAAATGCTTTTAGAAATGTTTTTAGCAACATGTGGTACTCAATTTTATGTTTAGCATTTAAATGTTTAGCATTTAGTATTATCGTTCATTCGAAAGTGGAGTGGGTGTTGTATTCCGCTTTAGCGGTCCGTATATAGGTATTTCTGAATCATGTCCTTATATAGGCACAATTAGCATTGCCCTTATATAGGCATAGAATCCCTGTCTTTATTTAGGCATTAACTGTTCACTCCAAAACCAGACCCTTAAGATTCGGGAGTCCCCTGGCACAGGACTATTGATTTCTCCAAGAACTCATCTATTATGTATGAACCGTTATACCTTAAGGGTTCATTCCTGACGTCTTCCTCTGTCCGACTTTACGTCAATGCTAACAATCCAAGACACCTACCAGGTATAAATATACCTTCCCTTGCCCAAGCAAGTTAGAGGAGACCTCGACTTCAGAGGAGCCCGTATCCCGGCCTGACGCAATGAGGAGACGCTGTCATTCCTGCATGCAGACTAATCCAGCTTCCAGTGTTCTGACTCCCTTCGCGGGGTGTTAGAGTTCCAGATCCGGCAGGAGATTCTCACCTCTCTCATTCTCAAGGTATGGAGCTGACTAGAACCTAGAGGGACTCTTGGCATACCATACTTGGCATACTATACTTAACCTACTCTTAGTATACCAGACTAGAGAATACTCCACCTACTTCTACCTTTCCCTACACCTAAACTAGGTTAGGTACATTGGGGTAGTACTAGCTTAGAGACGCATCGTATGAGTACTCGCATTTTTAGCTCATGTTATTTATGTACGTGAATATATGCTAAAAGATAATGCTAGCGCAGTATTATTTATTTCTACTGCTTACGCTGTACATTATTTATCTTGCATACTGTCTTGTGATCATAACAGCACATATCTCTTACACGAGAAACAAGACTGTTCAATAAAACCCTTTTTATTGAAACGCCCGTCTTTCCTTTCTGTGTAACTCTGTAGAAACTAAGCATGCACGATTGACTGAGTGAAACTGTTATCTATTGTTTCCACGATTCTGAGACGTGTTCCGATTCTAAAGGGAAACAAAGTTGTCATGTTTTTCGGTTGCCAGAAACTACTCCCTTCTTGTTCTCAAGGAGTTTCTAGTGGCCTCTGAGCTAGCTGGCACAAGTAATTAAGTTTAATATACTCGATAGGGACATACCGACCTCAGTCCTATGTCAAGCCTATAGGGTATATTATTCCAATGCGCAGAGCCTATTAGGGAAATAGGAACCACACTACAGTTTCTGATTGGTTATTTAAAAATGTTTGAAAGGTACAGTAGATAGGATAAGGTAATATTTTGCAAAAGCCAACCACACCTGCTGTTTGCATGTGTGCTGAACTTGAAAATATGGTGAACTTGTGACCTACCAGTACAGTTGAATGTTGCAGAAAGTGTTACTATGGAAACTGGGATTCAGCAGAATGGGGGAAGGGTTGAAATTTTACAGTGGATTTAAAATGTGAAATAGAAACTTTAAATATAAGTGATATGTTACTAAATTAAGGTTTTCTAAGTCATTTGTAAGTGTAGAACTAGTGTTGTTAAAAAAGTATACTAGTATTTTTAGGAATAGGTTTTTGAACTCCTGTAAGGGTTCGCGGCTCCATCGCAAAGCTACACTGCGGCACCGCGGTGGAGTCGCGACTCCAGAAAATTACAGAACCAGTTTGAGTACTATTTGAAGATAGTTAGAAAGGGTTAATATGTCTAACCAATAGAAATATGTTTCACAATTTGAAATAATGTAGGAAGCAATGTGATTTGCTACTTACATTTATTTGTGTGCAGAAAGAGAGGGAACGTTTGCCATTACTGGTTTCGCCTTGCTGAGAGTTCTGCATGACATTTATTGTGTGCAAACAAAAATCTTTAATGAGTTTGTGATACTTGATATTCTGCAAAACTATTTCAGAGGTGAGTAAGAAATTTATAAGGTGTGTTATGTATTATGAGGCAGTGCTTCTCTCTTTGTAGTGTAATGTTCAAAATATGTTATCAAATGTACAGATGTCTATTGTAGTTTGTTTTATTGTAATGAAATGATATTTGAAATAGTTTGTGCAAAGTAACGTGTAGATTGGCAGATGGATTAGTGATTATGGTAGTTTGTATGAGTGTGTGGAAAGGTGCAGATGCAGTATGCCGCATAATTGAAAGTGCATTATGGTGTAGTGACTGAGGTATATTTGTACTTGCACTTCTATTTTCACATGTGTAGCTCATATTGGTCTATGGAAATGTACACTTCAAATATGCTGCATAATTTTAGGTGTCTCTTTGAAATGGAAAGTGCAGTCAGTCAAGGTTAAGGGACTTTATAGTCTTATGACTCAAGTATGTGTCTGCTTGCACATGTATTCTCACATGGGTTATACCTATAACAATGTTAGAGGTATAAAACACTGGTATACATGTATTTGTATGTTTATTTTACATAGGATGCCACTAGGAAAAAGTATAGACACATATATGCATGGTTTTAGGAGTATAGTGAGACTTTTAACAGACACTTTGAAAAACTTGCTGCTTTGCATTTGCAAGGCTCAACACTCTCAGTAGTTGCTGAATAGTGAAGCTGCAGCACAAAAGTGAGGTTTAAGACTTGTTGGTAGAAGGATTAGTGATTAGGTTAGCTGGTATTGGTCTACGGAAATGTACACTTCAAATATGCCGCATCAATTTAGGTGTCTGGATGAAATGGAAAGTGCAGTCTGTCAAGGTTTAGGGACTTTGTAGTCCTATGACTCAAGTATGTGTCTGCTTACACATGTATTCTCACATGTGTTATACCTATAAAGATGGTAGAGGTATAAAACACTGGTATACATGTATTTTTATGTTTCTTTTACATATGATGCCACTAGGAAAAGGTAAAGACACATGCATGCATGGTTTTAGGAGTATAGTGAGACTTTTAACAGACACTGTGAAAAACTTGCTGCTTTGCATTTGGCTATGCCCAACACTCTCAGTAGTTGCTGAATAGTAAAGCTGCAGCACAAAAGTGAGGGTTAAGTCTTGTTGGTAGAAGGATTAGTAATTAGGTTCACTTCAACTACACCGCATAATTTTAGGTGTTTCTATGAAATGGAAAGTGCAGTCTGTCAAGGTTAAGGGACTTTGTAGTCTTATGACTCAAGTATGTGTCTGCTTGCACATGTATTCTCACATGTGTAATACCTATAAAGATGGTAGAGGTATAAATACTGGTATACTGGTATGTATTTGTATGTTTCTTATACATAGGAAAAGGTACAGACACATGCATGCTTGCTTTCAGGAATATAGTGAGAATTACATCTCTATACTCCAGCACTAGGTGTGCACTGATGAAAAGAGGCACATATCACTCTTGGACTCTTGAAATCACTTAGGCATACTTATTCAGTTATGCAATCAAGGAGTACTACCTATACACACTTCTAATCACTCAGATATTAACCATACATTCATATAATCACCCAGACACTACTATTCCACTCAAACATTCACTCAGGCAATACCTATGCACTCATGTATTCACTCAGACACTACTGATGCACTCATGCAATGGTCCAAGCATTACCCTATCACCCATACTTTCTCTCAGGTATTTCCCATACACTCATACACTCATCCATTTACTACCTCTGCAGTGATAGAATCACACAGGCAGAATCCGTTTACTCATCCATTATCTCAAGCTCTGCCCATACACTCATGCAATAAACCATGCTTTAGACTTGCACTCATAGTTTCTCTCAGGCATTTTCCATGCACTGATCCAATCACCCAGGCAGTATCGCTGCACTCATCTAATCATCCAGGCACTACTCTAGCACTGAACTATTCACTTAGGCAGTACCCATCCAGTCATCCATTCTGTCAGGCACTACATATGCACTCATCCAATGACCCTACCATTACTCTTACATTCATCCTTTTACTCAGGGACTACCCATGCAGTCATACAGTTAAGGAGAAACTACCTATACATACATTCAATAAATCAGGTATTACCTATGCAATTTTGCAATCACCCAGGCGCTACTTTTGCACTCAAAGATTTACTCAGACAATATCTATGCGCTTGTCTATTTCCTCGGGTACTACTGTTGCACTCATACAATGAACTACAGATTACGTTTTGCGTCATCCTTGTACTCAAGTACTAGCTATGGAATGAACTAAGGAGACAGATATTACTCTTGCACTCATGAATTCACACATGCACTATCAATGCACCTACCCACTCATCCAGTTAGTACCCCTGCATTCATGGAATCACCCATACACTACTCCTGTATTCATGAAATCACCTACATACTACCCGTAGACTTATACAATAACTCAAGCACTACTGTTGCACTAAACTATTCTCTTAGGCAGTACCTATGCAGTCATCCAATTACCCAGGCATTATTCTTACAGTGATGGTTTTACTCAGGCACTACCTATGCACTGATGTAATCACGTTGACATTATTCTTTAAGTCATAAACTCAGTCAGACAGTACTTATGCCCTCATCTAATCACCTAAACTGTACTTCTCCACTTATACATTCACTCAGGCACTACCCATGTATTCATGTAATCACTCAGGCAGTCCCAAAAGGAGTCCACATCTGGAAAACCTATGTCTCTATGAAATACTAAAACATTACAGCTTTAAAAGAAATGCTACAGAAAATATAAATGAAGAAAAATATGCAGTAATTGGATGTGACGGATGTTTGGTAAAACATGCCAAAGGAAATCTTATTAACCACAGAAAACTCAGTTGTGAAAGTCCAGATAAGAGGGAATTTTTCTATTTAGCACTTCTAAAAGTGTTCAAGCCTTGGCGTAGTGAAACAGAATTACTTGGAGATTTTGACTGCTATGAAGATTCTTTCAATTCCTGTAAAGATAGCATTCAATGCACAATTTTCCCAACTTATCTACAAATGTTAAATGATGAGATTGAACAAGAAACTACTATTGCAGGTGAAATAGCCAGAGACAGTTCTCAAGATAGTCAAAGTTTGGCTGCGCTAAGCCAAGATCCACTAGGACAACCATTTATCGAAAATGAAGCAGCAATTGCCATGAATGAAGTAGAAACTGCAATGCAACAAGCACAACACGATATTATTCAGTTAGGAAATTTAGAAGAACAACTAAACATCGAACAAAAAGAAATATATCAACAAGTGACATAACAGATACAACATGGTTTGCTGCACGAAAAAAAGAATGCCAATGTTCATCATTTAAACCTATTTTAATGTACATCAGTGGCCAAGCTGGGACAGAAAAAAGTTTCTTAATTAAAGTTTTGACTTGTTATCTATGCAAAACTACAGAATCAAATTTATCTTGTGTTGTAACAGCTCCTACTGGATTAGCAGCACACAACATTAAAGGGATTACTTTACATCGATTACTTATGCTACCAGTTGAACATGAAAATAAATTGGAATATCACAAGCTATCTGGAGAAGCTTGTTATGAAGTCTCAAGAGTACTGAAGAAAATGAAACTTCTAATTATTGATGAGGTGAGCATGGTCTCAAACTTAATGCTTGCCTTTGTACACTTGAGAATGCAACAGATTTTAAAAACAGATTACGATGTTCTATTTGGAGGAAAACATGTAATTGTATTCGGCGATCTACTACAACTTACTCCTGTAAAATGGCAACCTGTTTTTAAAACACTTGTCCATAAAGATACTAGAAAATCTTTCGGAAGTATTGGAAATGTGAACATTTGGTCACATTTAGTTTTAAATCTGTTTTTATTATAACATAATCAAACCATCACATTACGTCAACAACATTTGACAGTAAAGCAATAAGACGCTATGAGGAGGGTTGCAACTGTGCCGTTCTCTGGCAGAGCTCCAGCGGTGCTATGGAATAGGCAGCAAATTTGCATGTCGCGTATTAAATAAAAAATGGGGGGTAAAGAGAAAGATTGGCTTTTACAGTGAACAGCTGGTGTAGATTACAAATCAACCATCTCCAATCAAGAATAACTATTCTGTCAATTTATAGAAACGGAAGAGAAAGCGAAAGAGGAAGAAAGAGGGAGAGCAGAAGATAAGAAAGAAGAGGGGGGGGTGAGAGGTGCCACGTATGATGGGGGGAGCGGGACGGAGGGGGTCTCACACATGATGCATTTGGTGTGTGCATCCCTGTCATGTCCGCCCCGCTGATGGCCTCTGGAAGAGGGGATGGGGGGCAAAGGAGGGTCTCCGGCCTGTCCCACCAAATCCTAATAAGTCCCCCCTCGAGGGAGTATAGCATCCTCAAATAGCTTGAGTGCCCTCAAGCGGGGGGTACGAATTGCGCATGCTCCAGTTTAGAGAAGTGCAGCACTAATGGTTGCCAGACCCGCCTGAATTTAGTGTTAGTGTGTGCTAGACGGCTGGAGAGAAGCTCCATTGCCATTACATGCCAGAGACGGGTGAACCACACCGAGGACGGAGGAGTCAGGGCCTTTTTCCAGTGCAATGCAATGTCCTGTTTTGCTGCACCTAGCATATGAAGAGTCAAGCACCAGTCTGAGTGTGTCAGTGCTTTAAGAGATCGGGGTCGAAGTCCAAGAACCGCTGTCCCTGGGGTACTTGGAATAGGGAATCCCAGTACCTCCCTGATGTGGCTCAGCACTTCTTTCCAGAAAACTGTCAGGAGTGGGCATGACCACCAGATATGAATGAACAAGCCTATGTCTGCCTTACAGCGCCAACATATAGCCGTGGAGGTGGGGAACATCTTCTGGAGTCTAAGGGGGGTATAGTACCATCTGGACATAAACTTGTAGGCCGTCTCCTGTTGCGTAATACTTTTAAAAGTGCTGGGGATGTCTTTCCATAATTGTTCCCAGTGTTCAGGGGGGTTTCTTCTGCAATATCTGCGTGCCATCTCTGTTGGTATGTGTGGAGGGGTAGCACTTTCGAGTGTTGGAGGACCTTGTAGGTCCAAGAGATCAGGCCCCACCGACCTCAAAAACTACAGACCCATCTCCCTGCTCCCGTTCCCAGCGAAAGTCATCGAGAAAGCCATCAACAGCCAACTCGCCACCTTCATCGAAGAACACAACATCCTCGACCCGTCACAATCCGGCTTCAGAAAAAACCACAGCACAGAAACCGCCCTCCTCGCCGCAACAGACGACATCCGCTCCTTACTGGACAAAGGAGAAACAGTAGCCCTCATCCTAATCGACCTCTCAGCGGACTTCGACACGGTATCCCACCGCACCCTGATATGCAGACTCCACAACTCAGGCATCTGGGACAAGGCCCTCGACTGGATCTACTCCTTCGTCTCCGGCAGAACGCAGCGGGTCAGACTCCCCCCTTCCTCTCGGACCTTACATCAACCACCTGCAGAGTCCCCCAGGGGTCCTCCCTCAGCCCAACGCTCTTCAACGTCTACATGGCTTCCCTCGCCCCCATCGTCAGAACCTACGGACTCAACATTGTCTCTTACGCGGACGACACCCAACTCATCCTCTCCCTTTCCAACGAAGCCAACACAGCCAAACACAACTTCCAAGAAGGCATGGAAGCTGTCGCCAAATGAATGAAAAGCAGCTGCTTACAACTCAACACTGACAAAACAGAAGTACTAATCATGGGCCCACACCCCGATGCCTGGAATGACACCTGGTGGCCCACCGCCCTCGGCAGCCCACCCGCCCCCACGGACCACGCACGCAACCTTGGAATCATCCTGGACTACGAGCTCAAAATGGAGCAACAAATCAACTCCGTAACATCCTCCTGCTTCCACATCCTCCGCCTCCTACGTAAGACCTTCAAATGGATCCCCCTCGAGCACAGAAAACCATCACCCTCGCCCTCGTCACCAGCAGACTCGACTACGGCAACGCACTCTACGCCGAAATAAACAAAAACCTCACCCGCAAGCTACAAAACATCCAGAACGCTGCCGCAAGACTGGTCCTCAACTTACCATGACACTGCCACATCTCCCAACATCTGCACACACTCCACTGGCTCCCCATCGAGGCAAGAATCACCTTCAAGATCCTCACCCACACACACAAAGCCCTCCACAACACCGGACCAGCATACCTCAACAGCCACATCAACTTCCACGCACCCCAAAGAACCCTATGATCAGCCCAGCTCTCCTACGCCATGGTCCCCCGCGCCAGAAAAACCAGATCAGGAGGCCGCTCCTTCTCCTTCCTCGCGGCCAGTGCATGGAACGCCCTACCGCTCCACCTCAGGCAGACAACATCACTCCCCACCTTCACGAGAAACCTCAAGACCTGGCTCTTCGACAGACCCCCTCCTTGATGGACTGGAACCCGCACCCCCCTCCTCCCCAGCGCCTTGAGATAATTACGGGTGAGTAGTCGCCCTTTAACAAACCTATGATTGATTGATTGGAGCCATCAAAGGAGCAAACTAGGGACTCAAATGGGGTGAGCTGACATGTAGCTCCCTCTGTGTGTGAGGGGTTATGCAGCCAATGCCGGATCTGGAAGTATTGCAAGCGCGCCGTTAATGGGAGTTGAAATTCCTGCCTACAGAGATCTAAAGATTTGAAAGTCTCTCCCTCAAAAAGATCGGTGATCGTACGACATTCTCCGGCTGCCCAAGCCTGAAAGGAGGTGGGCTGCAAGGCCGGGGGGAAGCCTGGATTGCGGGCCAGAGGCATGTTAGGGGAGGGGAAAGAGGTGAGGCTGTGGGCAATCGCAATCTTGTCCCATATCTCCAGGACAGTTTGTGTCGGGGTAGCGATGTAGGCGCTGCGGGGACGCGCTCCCCTCGGCAGCCAGGCAAGGTCCCAGAGTGGGCGGCAGGCCACTGCCCTGTCCATATGAAACCAGTGCTTCTCGCTTTCGCGAGCCACCCACTCTGAGACAAAGCGCAGGTGTGACGCCCAATAGTAGACTAGAAAATCGGGGCACGCCAAGCCCCCCGGGCCCTTGGCAACATTAGGAGTTTAGTGGAGAATCTCGGCTTCCCCTTGCCCCAGATAAAAGCAGTAACCTCTCTCTGGAGGCTTAGGATGTTTCGCTGGGGGACAGGGGTCGGAAGGGCTTGGAAAAGGTAGAATAGTTTGGGAAGGATGGACATCTTAACCGCACTGAGGCGGCCTAGCCATGATATAGGAAGTGACCTAGATTTCCTGAGGTCCTCCCTAACAGAATTCCTGCAGTCAGGCCAGTTCGCCTGAGTCCAAGAGTCTAATGTGGCCGTGATGTTGAGGCCCAAGTAGCGAATTGTTCAGGAGGCCCATTGAAAGGGGGTGCAATCACTGAGTTCAGTGATCATCTGAGGGGGGAGCGTGAGGTTCAGCGCCTGAGATTTGGTGACATTAATTTTAAGCCTGGAGATCCGCTCAAATTGAGACAGTAGGGTAAGCAGTGCTCCCCCACCTCAGTCCCTACCCTGGAGATATGGTTACGAGAGACCCGCGTACGGAGTCAGTGTGCCAATAAAGAGCCCACCTTCTTACCCCCTTCATAGAATTTCTGCTTCACGGCGAGAAGAGAGTGTTCTGCCTTATTTACCCGAATCGCCCGTAGTTTACCCCGGAGTGAAGCTAGCCTCCTCTGTCCCTGCCTAGAGAGTGTTACATGTTCCTGTTTCTCGAGCACCTTGATATCTCGGGTAAGGCCCATCTCAACCAGGTGGGATTCTCGCGTTCGGGCAATAGAAATCGAGGTGATGACACACCGGATAGTGGCCTTGAATGTGTCCCATATGGTGTGGCCATTGGTGTCGGGGAGGTCATTTGCGTCAAAATAAGCCTGGATTGCCTGCCGTATTTCTGCCACAGCAACCTGATTGCGCAAGACACTCGGGGTAGCATCCAGGGAGGGGTAGAGCGGGGAGCCCCACCCACATCCACCAAGGTGATTTCCAGATGGGCATGGTCCGAGACAGATATATCGGAAATAGCAGCCGATTCCAACGATCGAATGAGGGAGTGAGAGAGGAAGAAATAATCTATCCAAGAATAGGATTGATGGACATGAGAGTAAAATGTGAAGGCTTTCGTCCCCGGTTCTTTATATCGCCACGCATCGACGAGGCCCAGGGCCTCAATGTGGGGTCGCGACTCGGTGCGCTCTGTCCAGCGTGGGCGGCGAGGAGTTGTCGTCTCCTCTGATTGCCTGGAGTAGCTCCGCGGTATAGGTCATGATGTCCTGGCCCTCCGCTCCCCGAGGGACCCCCTAATGCGGAGGTTGTTTCGCCGACTCCTGTTCTCCAAATCCTCCTGCTTGATTTGGAGCTCTACATGTTGTTCTTCAAGCGCCGTCATGGGGCGCCAGAGCTCCTCTTGGTCCTCCGCCCGTGTGTCGAGCGTGCGTTCTATGTCGTCCACCTGGGCTCCGATTTCAGACACGTCCGGCGGATCTCCTTCAGGCAGGTCTTGACCTCAGCTTTAAGCGAGCCAATTTCAGTCTTTATTTCTTGGCGAAAATTAGTCATAAAGGCTTGTGTTATGGGGCTGGCCTCCGGGTTTTCTGGCGATGTCGCCATCTTGGGGGACTGCTGACTGACCGCAGGAGAGGATTTCGCCCACAACGTTGCTACTGTTACGTCCTTTGTAGAGCTCGGAGCAGTGTCCTATCCCGTCTTGGTGCGGGGCATGACATTTCAAAGAGTACTTCCGCCCCATGTGGCCCTCACCCAGGGCTCCCCAAGGCAGTGACACCAAGCGCTAGGCCTCGTGGGGTCACCCACCATGGCCCCAGAATAGGTCAGCAGGGTCAGGTCCGATTGCCAACAGCTAGCAGGTGGGGGGGCGCAGTGGGGGCCCAGAGGGGCAGTCCAACCTCTTCCCCCCATCAGGCAGGTCTGTTTCTTTCAAGAGTCAGATGCAGGGGGGAGGCGGTCAGAGGCCAGGTCGCTGGCCGATTGCACAGCCGGTCGTCGCACCACCCCACAGATGCTATGAGCGCTCCCTCATTAGTTAGACCCCGGGCTCACCTCCATATACCGCCAGCGATGCGCTTCTCCAGGCTCAGCTGCTCAGGCCCACAGCCGGGGCCAGTTCCCACCTTCCTCACCGCGGCGTCAGACTGGGCCCTCCGGGGAACGGATGCAGAAGGAGAGGGCCACTGATATGTCTTCCCTCCTCAGGTTGCTGCCCTCGTTGTAGGAATAGGAGGCTGGAGAATGGTGGGCAAGTTGGTGTGTTTCAGGCCACAGGTGGTCGTGGGCCCCCAGGCGGCGTCTAAAATACAATGGGTCTTGCCCCAGCCGGGGCCCCCGTCGCGCCCAACGATCACTGAGGTGCTGGGGAGGGGGGTTGCCCGACGCTACAGACCGGAGAGGCCTTCGGGTCTCCCTCCCCGGTCCAATAGCACACTGGAGGTCTCGTCGGGTCCCGCAAATATGGGCCCCAGGGCAACTGAAGTGGACTCACCGCAGGGCCGGGGCCGCCGCAAGGTGCGCTCTCGCTGTGTTGCTCAGGCACGCCTCCCCGGCGGTTGTCTCTACGTGTTCTGGGGTCGCAATGGCAAGTGGATCTCCTCTCCTCCGGCCGGTCCCCCCGCCCCAGGCCCAGTCCGGAACCGGAGGGCAGAGCAGGCCGCAGACAGTCGGCGGGGGAACAAGCAACCGCAGGGAGTGTGCCGATGCTGCTCTCCAGGCTCCGATGCCTCACGATGGCCTCAGTCCGTAGATGGCGGCCCCATGACAGCATCACAGGCCGCACTCAGGCACAAGTTTACCAGGCGAGGCCCAGGCCACATGAGGGCTTACCCCTGACGGAACCCTTGTCGCAATGCCAGCCGCTGTAGAGATCTCGCCGGGCCCGCTGTCGGGGGCACCCAGGACCGCAATCGGGGTCCCGTCGTGGGACCAGTTCCATTGCGCCGCCTCCCGGCTGTCTCCGCTTTTCGATGGTAGCAGTCGCTGTGGGGCTCGGAGGCACCCCCGAGGCAAGAGCCTCCACGATGTCTAGAGGCAAGATGGCGGGCGACGGCTCTCTCCTCAGTTGCTCGCCATACACCAAGCCCAGCCCAAAACCAGGGAGCAGAGCGGGCTGCCGGCAGCTGGCGAGGGGTCGGCCAGGTGCAGGGGGGGGGGGGCAGTCATGCCCCACAGGCTCCATCGCTGCTAAATAGGCTTGGCCGGCCCCCGGAGGACAGAGGGAGCTCAACACGCGTCCTACTCCATCGGAGTCTTGGCCACGCCCCCTTTGGTCACATTTTGAATATAAAGAACTTATTAAGAATATGCGACAAGCAAGTGATGAACATTATGGAAATATTCCTCAAGATATAAGAATTGGTGTATTGACAAAACATGGTAAACAAGCTTTAGAAAGTCGGCTAATAAGGAACTTGTTTACAACTGGAAATACAGCGGCTGAAATAATGGACAATAACCTTGAAGAAAAGAAATCCATAGTTTGCCTAATGCCTACGCTGCAAGAGTGTTCTACATGTGATGAAGAACTTTTAAAAGTGGAAAAACAACAAATAGTGGAAATTGAAGCTATTGATAAAATTGAACATCAAGGAGTGACTATTCTTCTCTCAGAGAAACTACAGTCAAAATTGGATTCTTTGGAAAAGTCTGTATCTAAGACTATGTATAAACTGTAGGGTAATTTTACGGCGTAATTTGAATGTAGAAGAAGGTTTAGTAAATGGAGCAATGGGAAAAGTTGTTGATTTTGGAAATTTTCAGAACAGAGATGGAATAGAATTTTTGAAGATAAAAAGTGATCAGATTAAAGAGGTAAGACAGATTGGGCGTTGTGTTGTACGTTTTTTGCTTGTAAAAGACTTGTATGTTCGCAGAAAACAGTTTCCTTTGTCTTTAGCATATGCAGTAACTATTCATAAATCTCATGGTTTAAGCATAGACAGTGCTTTGGTAAATATTGGAAGTACAGTGTTCAAAGAGGGAATGGCAGACGTTGCATTGTCTTGAGTAAGAACATTATCTGGTTTGTATTTGATTGATTTTGATGAGAAAAAGGTTAGTGCTGATACAAATTGTGTAAGAGAGTACAATCGTTTAAGAAGACTTTATACTCCTCGTTTAGGTGAATATCCCATATATGAGAAACGTTTAGTGTGTCCAAAACAGAAATATGTCAAACATTCAATTGAGGTTTAAAAAGAGAAAACAATTGAAGAGAATCATGAAGGTGTAAAGAAAATGAAAATGGAAGAGGTTAATGAGATTGTAGGATACCAGTTGGTAAATAGTTCAGGTATCAACTGCTATGCTAATGTGATTTTGAATATTGTGTTTTATCTAGAAGAGCTTTATTGTGAAATTATGGGAAATCATGAAAAAAGATGTTGTTCTTTATTACGTCATGCATTTTAACAGTTGGAAACTGACAGAAGTAAAATCCATACTGCTTCTGGTGTTCGACATCTTTTGGATATATGTACTGGTTCTTTGACATTTACTCTTAATGTACAACAGGATGCACAAGCTTTTCTAATGCTTATGCTTAGAGTATTAGAACATGAAGGAATACAGATTGAAAACTTATTTGGAGTAAGTTACAGATGGGATCATAAATGTGAAGAGTGTTCATTTACTTCTAGCACTGAAATAGACACAGAATGATTCAAATACTTGACGATACCAGATTGCAAATCAGTAACTTTTAACAAATTAGTAAAAACAGCCAATCAGGATATGAAATGTTCGCATTGTAAATCAGAGATGTTGTCTACATTGAATATAGAAAGATCTGGAAAATATCTCATTTTAATGTTTCAACGTTGTAGAGCAAATGGAAGAAAATTGGACACCAAAATAAAAAGTTTTGTTGCAAGTCAAATATCTATTTCAGGAAGAACTTTTATAGCAGTGGCTATTATTTTCCATGATGGACCTACTACAACATCTGGACACTATACTGTGTATTTAAAGTGTAATAAAGGATGGACACATTGCAATGATGACCACCTGCAATTCAAATCTAGGTTGTCTTTCGAATTACCAAATTCATATTTAATATTTTTGCAACCCAACTTTTGAATACATTATTCAGCCTATGGGGAAGATGTGAACACAAACTAACAAATTTATATTGGATTTTTTCAAAGTGAAAGTTTTTAATACATTATTCGGCCTATTGGGAAGATGTGAACAGAAAGTGGACAGGATTGAAACAATTACTATTTATAATTAGTGTTTGGGTTAATATTTGTGCTAGTTGATATTGCATTTGGAAAATTGTGTTTAAAAGCAACAGTTTATATATTTGTTGTCTATATTGTACCAGATGTAAATGAGAGTGTACATTTTAGCAAATGTACTTGAGAGAAATAAAAGACTTAATGTACAAGTTTGATGTAATTAAGAAACTGTAGACAGGTAAACTTAAAGCTACACATATTGGAAATAATGGTTTGCGGTAAAAAAAATAAAAATTTCACAATCTCGTTGATTGTTTTTTTCCCCGCTGTTCAATGATGATACTACGTTGAAATCACTGTGTATGGTGAAGTTCAGTAGAATCTGAGAACAGTAAAAAAGGGAAACTGAAAATGTTATGTAATTCTAAAATTATATTGTGTTCTTAAAAGTGTAATATTTTAATTTCTGTAATATATTACATTATATAACATTTTTTTCTTCTTCTTTACAGTAGGTAATGGTGAAGTTTGAAAAGAGTTTTAATTCAGTTTACGACAATACTATTCTAAAACGGTTCCACAGAGTTATGTATCTAAATTACTAAAAAAGGTAAGGACACAAAACATAATATGCATGATAACGTTCATTTATGTGTTATTTATTTCTAATTAAAATAATGTTCAACATTTACACTATTGAAGAACTTTCAGATATCATCAAACAGGTACTACCCCTGCACTCATGCAATCAGCCAGGTACTACCCATGCACTCATCCAATCACTCAGGCACTACTATTACACTCATACATTCCCTCAAACACTACCCATGCACTCATCCATGCACTCAGGCTCTACCCCTGCACTCATGCAATCACTCAGGCACTACCCATGCACTCCTCCAATCACCCAGGCACTACCCATGCACTCATGAAATCAGCCAGGTACTACTCATGCACTCCTCCGATCACTCAGGCACTTCTATTGCACTCATACATTCCCTCAAACATTCAAACATTACCCATGCACTCATCCATGCACTCAGGCACTACCAAAGCACTCCTCCAATCACCCAGGCACTACCCCTGCACTCATGCAATCAGCCAGACACTACTCATGCACTCCTTCAATCACTCAGGCACTTCTATTGCACTTATCCATTCCCTCAAACACTACCCATGCACTCATCCATGCACTCAGGCTCTATACCTGCACTCATGCAATCACTCAGGCACTACCCATGCACTGCTCCAATCACCCAGGCACTACCCATGCACTCATGAAATCAGTCAGGCACTACTCATGCACTCCTCCGATCACTCAGGCACTTCTATTGCACTCATCAATTCCCTCAAACATTACCCTTGCACTCATCCATGCACTAAGGAACTACCCCTGCACTACTCCAATCACCCAGACACTACCTCTGCACTCATGCTATCAGCCAGGCACTACTCATGCACTCCTCAAATCATTCAGGCACTACTATTGCACTCATCCATTCCCTCAAACACTACCCATGCACTCATCCATGCACCCAGGTACTACCCCAGCACTCATGCAATCACTCAGGCACTACCCATGCACACCTTCAATCACCCAGGCACTACCCATGCACTCATCCATGCACTCAGGCACTACCCAAGCACTCCTCCAATCACCCAGGACAACCCCTGCACTCATGCAATCACCAAGGTACTTCTGTTGCACTCATCCAATCACTCAGGCACTACCCCTGCACTCATGCAATCAGCCAGGCACTATCCAAGCACTCCTCCAATCACCCACGCACTACCCCTGTACTCATGCAATCACCCAAGCACTTCTGTTGCCCTCCTCCAATCAAATCACTCAGGCACTTCTATTGCACTCATCCATTCCCTCAAACACTACCCATGCAATCATCCATGCACTCAGGCACTACCCCTGCACTCATGCAATCACTCTAGCACTACCCATGCACTCCTCCAATCACCCAGGCACTACCCATGCACTCAGCCACTACCCATGCACTTCTCCAATCACCCAGGCACTACCCCTGCACTCATGCAATCAGACAGGCACTACTCATGCACTCCTCCAATCACCCAGGCACTACTCCTGCACTCATGCAATCACTCAGGCACTACCCATACACTCATCCAATCACCCAGGCACTGCCCCTGCACTCATGCTATCACCCAGGCACTTCTGTTGCACTCCTCCAAAGACCCAGGCACTACCCCTGCACTCATGAAATCAGCCAGGTACTACTCATGCACTCCTCCAATCATTCAGGAACTACTATTGCACTCATCCATTCCCTCAAACACCACCCATGCACTCATCCATGCACCCAGGTACTACCCCTGTACTCATGCAATCACTCAGGTACTACCCATGCACTCCTTCATTCACCCTGGCACTACCCATGCACTCATCCATGCACTCAGCAACTACCCAAGCACTCCTCCAATCACCCAGGCACTAGCCCTGCACTCATGCAATCACCAAGGTACTTCTGTTGCACTCATCCAATCACTACGGCACTACTATTGCACTGATGCAATCAGCCAGGCACTACTCATGCACTCCTCGAATCACTCACACACTTCTATAGCACTCATCCATTCCCTCAAACACTACCCCTGTACTCATGCAATCACACAGGCACTACCCATGTATTCATCCATGCACTCAGACACTACCCAATCACTCCTCCAATCACCCAGGCACTACCCCTGTACTGATGCAATCAGCCAGGAACTCCTCATGCACTCCTCCAATCACTCAGGCACTTCTATTGCACTCATGCATTCCCTTGAACACTACCCATGCACTCATCGATGCACCCAGGTACTACCCCTGGACTCATGCAATCACTTAGGCACAGCCCATGCACTCCTTCAATCACCCAGGCACTACCCATGCTCTCATCCATGCACTCAGGCACTACACAAGCACTCATCCATGCACTCAGGTACTACCCCTGCACTCATGGAATCACCCAGGCACTACCCATGCACTCATCCATGCACACACGCACTACCCCTGCACTCATGAAATCAGCCAGGCACTACCCAATCACTCCTCCAATCACTCAGGCACTACCCCTGCACTCATGCAATCAGCCAGGCAGTAGGCATGCCCTCCTCCAATCACTCAGGCACTTCTATTGCACTCATCCATTCCCTCAAACACTACCCATGCACTCATCCATGCACTCAGGCACTACCCCTGCACTCATGCAATCACCCAGGTACCGTCCATGCACTCCTTAAATCACCCAGACACTACCCCTGCACTTGTGCAATCAGTCAGGCACTACCCATGCACTCCTCTAATCACCCAGGCACTATCCCTGCACACATGCAATCAGCCAGGTACTACTCATGCACTCCCCCAATCATTCAGGCACTTCTATTGCACTCATCCATTCCCTCAAACAGTACCCATGAAGTTATCTATACACTCAGGCACTGCCAATGCACTCATGCAATCACCCAGGCACTACCCATGCATTCATCCATGTACTCAGGCACTACCCCTGCACTCATTCAATCAGCCAGGCACTACCCATGCACTCCTCCAATCACCCAGGCACTACCCCTGCACTCATGCAATCAGTCAGGCACTACCCATGCACTCATACAATCACTCAGGCACTACCCTTGCACTCATGCATTCAGCCAGGCGCTACCCATGCACTCCTCCAATCACTCAGGCAATCCTATTGCACTCATCCATTCCCTCAAACAGTACCCATGAACTCATCCATTCACTCAGGCACTACCCATGCACTCCTTTAATCACCCAGGCACTACCCTTGCACTCATGCAATCACTCAGGCAATTGTTCTATTTTTAACCAGTTTAGGTGGTTCCGTAAGAACCGTTTTAAAAAAAAAAGACAATTTAGGAATTTTTTTGTATTTTCAAAACTTTAGCTTTTTTTTGGGGGTGTTTTTGACTTTTTTTCTAACAAAAAAAATTTGAACAGTCCAACATGACTTGTTCAAAAAACAGGAAAAAGAAGATTGTCAAGCATATAAAAAAATTTAACACTTGTGTGTTTTTATACTGTTGAGAATTACATCAATGTATTGCTCCCCAACACATAGGTTAGCTTGACATTTACGACAGTTGATGGAAGCATCAACTAGCTCCGGAAACATATGTGGCTGAGGTGAAGGACGAACTGCTGCACCCGATGTTGATGGTGCATTAGCATCAGCCTGGGCAGCTTGCTCATTTTTCTGACGCAGCATGAGTTCTTTGGCCAAACGCTTAGGATGAATTGTCTCGAGGTGCTTTTTCATAGATGAGGTGCCACACGAATATTTCTTGTCCGACCCTCGAGAAAGAACTCTTTGGCACAGAGTGCAAGTGACTTTGCTGGCGTTCACTTTCTTCTCCCCCTCAGGAACTGTAAAAACAAGCATTGGCATAGCCAATAGGTCTCGCTTTTGGGACCTTATAAGTATTTAGTTATGCAGCACAATATCCTTTGTGCAACAACATTAACTGTTACATGGCTAAACACTTATAAGGTCCCAAAGGCGAGACCTATTGACTATGACAATGCTTGTTGATTTTTCAACCAGGTTGGGCACAAATCTATAAAGGTTATGCTTGATATTTATAAATCCAAGAGTGTTCCTATCGCTGCCTATGCCAGAGATATTTGGGGATTTGCGAATCTCTCAGTGTTACAAGAAATCAAGAATACATTTTTAAGAAGGCTTCTTTGTCTACATCAAAGTTCTTCATCTTACATTATTCATAAGGAATTTGTATTAGGGGTTTTGACTGACATTTTACAGATGCGACCTTTGTTAGTTTAGTTATCTGTTTTTAGTTAAGCCCTGAAAAAAGCTGTAATCGCCTCATACTGAAGGATTGTTTATCTCTTGGTCGTATATCCAGTATAGCGTGGTTAAACTATGTCAAAGTTTGTTTCACTAAATTGGGTCAGTCTGAAATTTGTTGTAATCCTGATTTAATGGTGATGCATGTAAGACGACATACAGCTCCCAACACAGTGAAGAAAGATTTCCAGTCCCCAAAAATAAATATAAGGATATAGAAGGTTTAAAGTTCCTGAACATCACACCAAAAGTGTTGGAGAAGGTCTATAGCCCCAGCAGCAGATGTGTGTAGTTGGGTTGGCAGCTCCCAACAAAAGACTACATGATGGTTAAAAATCCCAATAAAAATTATGTACAGGGCTCTGAAGACAACAAAGTTATGCGAGAGGAAAAACCCATCAAAAGTGAGCAAGCAGACCAAAGGCACCACAAAAAACAAATTGAAAGGGGTCGAAAGCTCAGAAATTGTGCGCAGATTGGCCACAACAAGCGATTGTACAGATGTAAAAAGATACTTTACTGTGTATAAATCATGTTAAAATCCCAACAAGCGATAGTAGGCAGTTCGAAAATGACCACAAAACGTGTCAGCCACCAGACAGCTCCTCGAACGTTTTATGCTAATATAAATACCAACAAATGTGTATGAATGTCTAGTGTACCACCAATCAACAGAACAAAGGCCCCATACGCTAGCTTCTGATAAAGCCAAAAGTCAAACACCCTCCTATGCCTCATACACAACACTATTTATAGTTGGACATCGCCTAACTATCCAACCAGATGATGCCATTCAAGCTGACTAGATGCCAAAGGCCAGCCTCCCAAAGCAGGCTCTATCCACCTGGCAAGTTATGCACATTTCAAAGGCTGACTACTAAGTCCCTCATTAACAGTGGCCTGATGAATCTGATGGGGCTTAAGATTTGCGGTAAGAGATCTGTGGTTTCAAGCAGGCGAAGTCTCCAGGTGAATTGCCATGGCAAACAAACAAACTGACATGATCATTCTTATTTTTATATATTATTCCCCAAAGACTCAACCCCCCCACCCCCGACTGGTAACTGGGAAATAACAGGAAATATTTTTGGCCACACTCATAATGGCCGTCCCTTTCGAACCTGCTTCCTATATACCTTAAAGCAAACCTTCTGAGAAGCAGGAAAGCTTGAAAATGCATCTTCTTTGACAAACATTCTGACTACATCTCACCTGATAATCCCCAACCAGTGATCTTCCACCATAACTAGTGAATATCAAGTGGCAAATCCATCACAACCCTCTGCAACTTCCCATTACCCTATTTGTGCAAAGTGCACTGAAGTGGTCTTTGGGTTGCATTATTTTTTTCTAAAAGTGGATGAAATTAAACTGTGCTTTCAAACCAGACTCCCAACATGGATATGTTGCATTTTAACCCTCGTTGAAATGTTAGTAGAAATGAGACACATCAGAAAAAAAGCATCCGCTAATCGAGTTAGATTTTCCCAATCTGTACTGTAAAGAAAACCTTTCTAGTATTAACAGGAGTCGACACAATAATGAGGAACAGTGCTTGCTATTACTGCTTCAGCTGTCTGTAATCTCACGAATTTCTCTGGTAACCTTCTAATCTGTTATAGAACCCACGGCAATGACAGGCGGAAACACCATTAACTTGTGAACTACCAGAGCTAGACCTAAATATAAAAAGAGGGGCTGCCTGTAATATTACTTTTTGGACTGCACCAGTTTAGATCATTGTTGGGAGAATCAGTTTGAGTATCTTTGTACTGAGAACAATTACCTAATTTAAAATTCACATTCTCGAGTTCTAAAATATTTAATGCCCATATAACAATTCACATTAAAATCTCATTTATATTACTTGGTGATAGGGAAGCTAAGTAAAACGTTTAAAAATACGGTTCCTTACCACTAAAATTCACGACTCTGCAATAAACACGAGTTGCTGGGCCTAGTTTCGTCCAATCATTGTTTGTACGTTTTCCTGGTAACTTTTTAGGTCCATAAAACTAAGGCAAATGAATGCCCGGGCTATTCAATTCCAGGTAGTGGTTGCAGAAAACAAATTTACTAAGAGATCGGAATTATGAAATTTGCAGCATCACTCACTGAACACTCACACTTTCCCCAGGTAAATTTCGGGACCTGCAACCTGTGAATGTAATGGGGGAAACAACTCCCAATAAATACAGAGGCACAATTAACTAGGTGCGGAAAACACAACATTCTGCCGGTAATTAATTAGCAACTTTTACGAGACAAATCTCATTATCAGTTAGTTATGAGCCAAGTGAAGAAAATAAATAGAAACTCACTCCCATCTGACCTATTCATACGCAAGCCCTAAATGGGCTCTTTGATAACCACTATTACTTGAGATTTTGAAAGAGCTTCAACAACTACATACCAGAAAAAAAAAAAAAATAGTCCTGAATATTTTTTGTTAATAATCTGTCTGGAGAACAAGATAGAGGTTGATACTAACGACGATTAAAAAAAACTAAAGTCCGTAATTCCTAGCTGCTGAATGGGCAAACAAATTGAATCAGTACCTTAGAAACAAAGCTGAAAGAGAATGCAGGGAGAACCCGAACAGGAGGGGAAAGCCGTCCTGTAATCCCCGTGCACCAGCAGGGCAACAAAACAACAGCACTGCTTGCCACAGGCAGCGAAGCCTAGAATCGCTCATTGTCCAACTAGTGCTCCATGGAAAAAAGTTGCTCATGTAATTTCAGCCTGTATTTCCAAAGATCGCCACATACTCCCCAAATTATGCAAACATTCGAGGGTGGTCTATACGGTGTTTCGACTATAGCACATTTCCACATTGTCATGCACGTTAGACTGTGAGACACTGCGCAAAAGTATCATATGTGAAAATGAAACAATTTGTGGGAAGAAAAAAAAAATCAGCTGTGATGTACCCGACCATACACCTCCACAGGGCCCTTCCGCTGTGTACTGTGTATTGCAGGGCTGATGAAGCATGGTCTTTTCTCTGTCCTCTAGTGTCTGATAGGACAAGCAACCCACACCACAACAATCCGAGTAACAGACAGTGCCGTGAAAAGGAAATGGAGGGGGGTTGGGGGCGAGGTTACAATAAGAGTTCTGTTTATGTATCGTGTCTGAACCACGTGTACGGTGATCCCAAACAAACAGAGCTGTACGCTTTCAGAACGCAGGCCGGACCCCAGAATCAAAGTAAAGCGTACAAGGGGAGCGGTGTTTTCATTAAGCGAAGCACAAGGTGCACAGATAATACACAGCTGCTCAGCTGGTTTGCATTCTCCAAACTGGAATGGGCGCAAAGAGTGCGAAACAGGTGCTTGTTAGCCAATTTTCACTCATATATTGGAACTCGTACATCCCACACTGAAAAAGTATTTAGGTTCTTTGTCCCACTTGCGTCTCTACTGTATCCCACGATGGGAGGTGGGCGAGATTCATCCGCTCTACATGGTGGGACCCAAACACGGATTTATAACCACTAGGAGCATCCCCAGCCTCCCTCCTCTCTTTATTGATGCTCAAAACTGCGCCCCCGGACTCACCTCTATCTCGAAGTCCGGCAGGCTGAAGGCAGTGCGGAAGAGGGAGCAAAAGTGCGCGATAGCCGGTACTTCCCACCACGAATGGATCTCCTCCAGCGTGGTGGTCGGCGGGGACCCGGGCTCCTCCTGGGACATGTTTACTCAGCGGCCCCGTTCCGGCGAGCACATGGGTATGGGCGCCTCACTCCCCAGCGCGCGTGCTGCTGGGGGGCTCGCGCACTCTCCTGCTGCTCCCGGCTCGAGCGCCCGCACCGGCGTCCTGCCCTCCGCGTGCTGCACCCAGGAAACGTTCTGTCCGCGGCGTGAGTTCCCAACCAAACGTCCCAATGAATCCCCGGCGCGAGCTCCCGCCCGGCCAGCACTCTATCCCGGGCGCGAGGTGCTTTTGTGGTTTTCTATTGGACAAGGGGCTCGCTGCGTTCTACCGCCTGCCCGGCGCTGGGAGCTCGCGGCCGTCGCGCGGACCCATCTCATTCAAGGCTCGCAGCGCCACTCTCTATTCACTTCAATGCAAATTGCACCAAGAAGGAGCGAGCTGCCGCTGAGAGGGAACAGATGGGAGGTTTTGTTTTGTTTGTTGTGTGTGAGTGGGGAGGGGGAGTTTAGCAAGTAGAAAGAGAGAGAGGCTGGAGGGGGGTGGGACCACCAAAGCAACGAGGTGGGGGTGTGACTGCCTGCAATACTAAACAACACATGCAACGGCCACAAATCCCCCCTGCGAGTAATCTGCTCATCTGTAAGGAAACCCATCCACCCGCGGCATGTGCGAGTTGGACCCGGTCATTCTGTAGGATGGTGGGGGTGGATAGGGTTAGTTTACATAACCCAGGGTGCGTGTCCAGGTGCTGGGCATCCGCAGAGGACCCCTCCCTAAAATGGTTGTACCCGTTTAAAGGGACCACATGGGGGCTGGGGAGGGGTGTGATGAAAAAACCGAGGAGGGGGTGGGTCGAGGGTTTAGTCCCTGAGCCTCGTTCAGGGCTGTTGCTTGCGCATGGGATGGCAGAGTAGGTCAAACTATTCAATGGCGTGCCTGCAGCCAGCGTGCGCTAGTGCCCCCTTTCCGTTGGTGGATCTGCCATTCTTCTGGGGGTCTGTATACAGAAAGAACACGTGAACTTATCTGAACTCGGTGCTTGTGTGAAATGAGGATACTGTGCTCATTAATTTACTTACAATCCCAACATTCCGCCACTTCAGGAGTCTCTATTGTTTTGTAGTTATACGCTTGAGTGCTCGTCCTCATCTGCTTTTTTCAACCTGCTGTGATAGCGAGAATGATGCACGCCTGTTATAACAAGCACTGAAACACAAGTGCGGCCGCGGCAGCGAAAGTGAAACAGTACTCCGGGTTAAAGAAGTGGGAGGGGTGGGGGGAGTGCGATTCCCTTGCGGGAGCGAGCAGCGCCAGGAGCAATAATTGATACCATATGGCGCCAGCTGCTCGCTCCCGCAAGTGAATCGCCAAACGTGCATGCGTTGCCATTGACGGCAATGGAACGCGTGCACGTGTTTAGCTGAAAAGCCGAATCGATTGCAAAAGGTCTTTTTGCCTATGCAGCGCATGCGCGCTGCGTAGATGAGACCTAAAAAGCCCATACTACACTTTTTTTTCTTTTTTTTACAGGCTCCTCCACTTCCTCAGGCTCTTCCAGCAGATCTTCCTCAGGATGACTGGATGCCATTTCAGTGAAAAAAAAGTCAAAACACCCAAAAAAAAACAAGTGTTAGAGCTTACTAACAACAGGTCTTGAGAGGAAGACACACGCAAAATAAGAGGAATAAAACAGGTGCTAGATCCTCCCTCTAACAGAATGAAAAGCTTTTAAACCAATCAAAAGCTTTCTTTCCATTTCACATGGCTTCGCGTAGGGGATGCGCACCTGTCGCGTAGACGTCGCGCACCCATAAAATCTCCGATACATAACTCTAAAGTATAAATTGATGTTTATAAATTATTTTGTAAAGTATATTAGTGAAAGTCTTTAACTAAAAATTATATTTAAAGTTTCCACAGTGATATTTCATACTTTTGATATTACGGCGGAGTCGCGTCTCCTACATGAACCCGGAAATACGTGACGGCAAGGTTCGCGCATCCAACGCGTATACGTCGTGCAGCCGTAAAATCTGGTACAGTTAATTCTAAAGTATAAATTCCTGTTTATAAATTGTTTTGTAAAGTATATTAGTGAAAGTCTTTAAGCAAAACTGATATTTAAAGTTTCTATAGTGATATTTTAGTCTTTTAAATTACGGTAGAGTCGCGTCTCCTACACGACCCCACAAATACGGGCCGGCAGTGTTCACGCACCCAACCCGTAGAACCGCGTCATGTACGCGATACCATCGCGTCCACAAAAATCTGTCAAAAACATTTGTAAACAAATTTAAAACACCATTATTAATATTTTATCTAGTCAGCAATAAACCTCTACATCTAAAACATATATTAATTCATTCTAAATGTGTTTTTTAGATTGACATTCGTATGTTGGATCCGCGCACCCATCACGTAGGATCGCATAGGGTGCGCGACCCTTTTTCCAAAATTAAAAAAAAGGTAAAAAGATAGTTATCATAAGAACACAACAAAACAACTTTCATAGTAATAAAAGCATTATTTCAAGTTAATAGAAATTGTAATTGTTCAAATAAATAAACACTATAAATCTTTAAAAGTCTATGATATATATATTTTTAAAAAATGATTATAATTTTTAAAGAAAATTTAAGAAAAATTATGAATAATTTTAAAAAGAGAAGTTCAAGAAAATATTTCCAAACATTTTAAAATAAAAGGAATTCTATAAAACACTTAGAAATTCTGTAAAAAAGCATAGATTACAGAGATTAAATACTTAAGTTTTAGCATTTGAAAAACCTTTGAAATTCACTGAAAAAAACCATAGGTTAGGTTTCAGGAACGTAATAGTTAGGAATTGGCATTTAAAAAACTTTAAAAATTCACTGAAAAAACCAGAGGTTTCAGGGACGTTATAGTTAGTTGGACATCTCACTCATACAAAACCAGAGAAATTTGTCCGTTATAGTTAGTTGAGCTAACTATAACTCGCGCCCCCACAATGCACTGCTGATGACGTCACATATTACATCACTCATGACATGGTCAGTGATATCACTGATGACATCACTGATGACATCTCAAATGACATCACTGATGACATCACTGATGACATCATCCAGTGACTGTGTTTCTGAATAGCTTAAGAATTTTATAGGTGTATTGAAGAATGAGTGGGTGTATGAGTGTCTGAATGGATGATTTAGTGGGTGCATGACTGACTGTATAAGTGAGTGATTAAACGTGTCTTAGTAAATGCATGGGTGAATAACTAATCTGTGTGAATGTCTGTATAAGTCTGTCAGTTGGTGTGTAAGTCGCTGCATGAGTTGGTGAGTAGCTACATGAGTATCTATATGGGTTAATGATTGGTTGTCTGAGTACCTGTATGGGTGCCTGAGTGTCTGTGTGGGTGGGGGGTGTAACTTCCTGCATGGATGTGTGAGTGGGTGATTCAGTGGGTGTATGGGTTCATGAGTGAGTCTGCGAGGGGCTGTATGTGTGAGTGAGTATGCGTATGGCTGTGTTGGTGAGTGAATGGATGTCTCAGTGGTATATGTGTGAGTAACTACATATGTGAAAGGCAGTATATGTGAGTGTTGGAGTATATAACTGACTATATGTGAGAGTGAGTGATTGTGAGAGTGGCTGTATGGATGAGTGTGTGCTTGTGTCAGTGATTGTATAAGAGAGTAAGTATGTGTTAGTATCTGTATGAATAAGTGAGGTGGTGTGTGTATAACTGTATTGGTGAGCAAATGGCAGTGTGATTGAGTCTTTGGGTGACTGACTAGGTGTGTGAGTATCTCTATGGATGAGTGCCAGTATGTGAGTATCTGTGTGGGTGAATGAGTGCATATATCAGAGGCTGTATTGATGAGTGACTGTGTGTATGAGTGACTGTATCGGTGAGTGACTAGATGTGTGTAGACCTATGAATCAGTGAGTGGGTATGTACTAACTGGTATTGGTGTTCCTAAAGTTTCGAGAATGGTAGTCTGTATTTCAGAGTGAGTGTATGAAAGATTATATTAGGGTGTGAGGAGTTGCATCAGCTATTAAGTGGATGATGTCATCAGTGATGTCATCATTGATGTCATCATTGATGTCATTTGAGATGTCATCAGTGATGACATCAGTGATGTCACTGACCATGTCATGAGTGATGTAATATGTGACATCATCAGCAGTGCATTGGGGGGAGCGAGTTATAGTTAGCTCAGCTAACTATAACGACCGAATTTCTCTGGTTTTGTACGAGTGAGATGTCCAACTAACTATAACGTCCCTGAAACCTCTAGTTTTTTCAGTGAAAATATATATATATATATATATATATATATATATATACTTTAAAACAATTAATAAACTATTAATTTTAATTTATTGTATAATTTTAAAATGATATAAAAATTTACATAGAAAAAAATATATATATATATATACCAATAACATAAAATCTAATAAAAAAAACATTCTATTATAAATTAAAACATTAAACTATTTAAAAATCTTTAAACTTAAATTTTCCACTCCAGACAGTGCAACAGTAGGGAAAGTGTTGGATAGCGGAGGGGTAAAAATTACTATTCCCACTCCAGTGAGTGCAACAGTAAGGAAAGGGTTGGATAGTGGGGGGGTAAAAATTACTTTTCCCACTCCAGTCAGTGCAACAGTTGAGAAAGTGTTGGATAGCGAAGGGGTAAAATTTACTATTCCAACTCCAATCAGTGCATCATTAGGGAAAGTGTTGGATAGCGGAGGGGTAAAAATTACTATTCCCACTCCAGTGAGTGCAACAATAGGGAAAGTGTTGGATAGGTGAGAGGTAAAAATTACTATTCCCACTCCAATGAGTGCAACAGTAGGGGAAGTGTTGGATAGCAGAGGGGTAAAAATTACTATTCCCACTCCAGTGAGTGCAACAATAGGGAAAGTGTTGGATAGCGAAGGGGTAAAATTACTATTCCCACTCCAGGTGAGTGCAAAAGTAGGGTAAGTGTTGGATAGCGGAGGAATTAAATTTACTATTCCAACTCCAATGAGTGCAACAGTAAGGAAAGTGTTGGATAGCAGAGGGGTAAAAAGTACTATTCCCACTCCAGTGAGTGCAACATTAGGGAAAGTGCTGTATAGCGGAGGGGTAAAAATTACTATTTCCACTCCAGTGAATCCAACAGTAGGGAAAGTGCTGGATAGCGAAGAGGTAAAAATTACTATTCCCACTCTAGTGAGTGCAACATTAGGGAAAGTGCTGGACAGCAGAAAAACTAAAATTACTAATAACACTTAAACAGTTGAAAAAAACAAAAAATATTAAAAAATATTAAAAAAACATAAAAATAAAAAAATATTTAAAATATATAAATTTACATCTAGTAAACATATAAAAAGAACACATATTATAATATTAACTACATATAACAAAAACCTACAAATAATATATTAAATAAACTAATAAATACATTTATAAACAATAATTATTTAAAAGTAGCAAATATTAACAAACAAAAACATTATTAAAACATAAATGTATTTATTTTATTTCATACCCTATTACACCACACCAATAACAAAACACTTCAATATTTTGTATTACATTTATTTACATAATTAACATAATTAATAATAATTTAAAAAACATCTTATTAATAAAAGAAAAAAACATTAATTGAGTACACAAGCTTTAACACTCTCATATCCACAACACACACCTAAATTAAACTATAAAATAATAAAACACAGTTATATATTATTTTTTAAAGTAAAACTATTGCTATTAACAACTAATAATTAAATAACAAAATTGTATTTAATACCCACCCTTTAACCCTTTAAAAGTTCAAATAAAACACAAACAAATAAACATTTACCCAAAATAAAAATCAAATAATTAACATTAATTAACAACTACATATTAGTTAATTCAACACAAATTACTTCCCACTCTTTACTCCTATAAACACCACAACACACACATAAAATTAATTACACAATTACCATAATTAATTACCAATTAATTAATTAAAATTAATTAACAACTAATTATTAATTCATCAATTAAAAATAATTTACTTCCCACCCTTTACACCTATAGAAACTACCACACACAAATATAATTAATTTCACAATTACCAAAATTAATTAAAATTAATTAGTTAAAATTAATTAACAGCCTATTATTAATTCATAAATTAAAAATAAATTTCTTCCCACCATTTACACCTATAAACACCACAACACACACATAAAATTAATTACACAATTACCATAATTAATTACCAATTAATTAATTAAAATTATTTAAACAATTATTAATTAATTAATAGTAAATTAATTTATACATTTGACACTATAACATCTCAATTAAACAAATATTAATAAATAAAAATTAATCAATACATTAAATATAATTAAATTACTTCCCACCCTATTCCCCTATAAACCCACAACCTGCTACGGAACTAAAAATGCAAAAATAAAATTTAAAAAAATTAATACTTTTAATATAATTTAATTACTTCCCACCCTATTCCCCTATAAACCTGCAACCCGCTACGGAACTAAAAACGCAAAAGTCAAATAGAAAAAATGAATACATTTAATATAATTTAATTACTTTCCACCCAATTCCCTATAAACCCACAACCCGCTACGGGACTAAAAGCACAACTTTCAAATAAAAGAAAATTAATAACTACTAAAAATTTAACACATATTTTAAAAATACAAACAAATCTTATACAAAAAACATACATCACATGCATATAAATTATATACTAAAATACATAACAATAATAAAATACGATATTTTTAACAACTATATTTTTGCAAACGATATTTAACACTTCGATATTATTAAAAACAATATTTCTTACCTTAAGTCGATATTCTTGACCACAATATTCTTGCTGTCGATATTCCTGACCCACGATATTAATGACTTGATATTTGTGCAACTCGATATTATGTACTCCATATTCTGTCTCTGCACTGTTTGAACTGCTCCCAGGACAGTACAATGGGCCTTGTGTGTGGAGAGGAGTTGTCCTCCCCTTGACAGCATGGCCTGGGGGCTGTGCCCAGACCTGTGCTGCACTTCAAAGGGACGTTTCCTGTCAGAGGCAAAATATAACTCACACCTTGGCCTGCCTCTCCTTTTGAACTTACAGTCAGCCAGGCACCGGCCCCAGTGAGATGGGGAGCTGTCCCAGAACTGGTTTAAAGTGACCACATGGGTGGGGCTGTGAGCATCCTCTCTGATATTAAAGTGCCGAGCCCTGCTTGAATGGCACATCTTGTTTGACATGTCTGCTGGGGTTTTTCATATGACACTTGGGGGACACTTCGAAAAGGCCTCCCCTGTCACCAGCAAATGTGAGCTGACTCTTCGCCAGGGTCCTTCTGTTATATTTCCAATCAGTCAGGTCCCAATCGCAGTGGACCTCTTTTGACATTACGGTATCACTTTGTGTTTCCTGGCATTAGTTCTACTTAAAACTTTAAAAAACATATCTTCGATTTGCCTTATTGGATTTTTGTCATTTTGTTTATCTACTTTTATTCTATTTTTCTAATTTGTTTTGAGATGTTATTGTTTTGAATTTCGACTTCATTACTGTTTTAGTACTGCATAAACTTTACACTTTAACTTTAAGTTAAGCCTGTCTGTCTGTGCCATGCTACCAGGGTTTGAGCTCAGTTTAATTTAGTGACTTTAAGGTTCACAATGACAAGGACTATGTAGGACTATTTATTACTTGAGGTGAGTACTTGCCCCCCTCAAGTAATAAACCATTTCTTTCAACTACCATATCGCCTAAAACTACATCGTATATGTAAGTATATATTTACCATTCTTATATCACCACATCTGTTCATGTCATACTTACCCTGAAGTTTAGTGATAGGTCATTGTAATGAATGAAATGTTTTCATCATGCAATATAATGCATGTGATATAGTAAGGGAGTGCCCCTAATCCCCCACCGGGAGCCTTTAGAGTGACCAACGTACTTCATAAATGTACGCTTCTCAGTGCTTTAAAGGTGAGAGAGATTGTGTATAGTGAATCTTATTAGGTTTGAAGAGGGCATCGTTGCAAGGATGGAATGTTGAGTTGGCCATGCTAGGACTTGAACTTTTGACCTATATAAGCATTAGCTCACTGAACCAGCTTGCCTGCTTAATTCATATGGCATTTCCTGAATTACAATTACCTCTAATCAGAGGGAATTCCTTCCCTTTCCAACGGAGGAAGAAGATTGCCACCTCTCAGCCTGATTTCACTCAGCCTACATCCCTCTGAAGAAATGTATTTAGGCAACAGGTGAAAGAGCTTCTTGTTCTCACACTGAGTTAGTGTCCTGGCAGTCTTGCATTTGCAATCTTATCTATGTTCTGCCTTCTTCAGTCCTCCTGTGTTTTTGCTCCCTGTCTCCAGTGCTTTCTGCATCTACTGCTCCTGTTTTATCTCCCATCCACTTCTACACTTCTAGTATTCCTGCTGCCTACTGTCTATGCATCTACGCCCTGTGCTCAATTTCTCAAATGCTGTTCCATTCCCTCTTTCCCTTTGTTGCTGCTTTATGCATTTCCTGAAAGACCCACGTGCCGAATCCGATTCGGGCCAGAAAAAATACCGACCGACTCAGTACGGGACTATAGTCCGACCGACACGTACCGGCGTTGCCCGACCTGGGAAGTACGATGAAAATGCATGTGAATCACGACCGACTCGTACGGAACTCAAGGCGAACGACCGACCCGGACGGAAACAAGCTATCCGGCCGGGAAACCACGCAAATCGAACCGACCGACACGCACCAGGAATCAACCCGAACGAAACGTACCCGCGAACTCCGACCCGCGCAGTACGATGCAATGGGTGCAAAATCAGACCGATTCGCACGGAGCCCAAGCCGTACGACCGACACGCATACAAAACCCAGACGAACAAACACAATACTCTGCGACCGACGCGTACGCCGCATATGAAACTGAGCTGAAACACAGCGTGAACGACTCGGAGAGGCGCGCACGAGAGATAACTGCAACGTCCTACTCGGTCAGAAGAACGACTCCTACATGCACAATAATCACAAATGAAAAAATACAAAAAAAGAGGGCCAAACAAGCAATGACAAAGCCAATAAATACAGGGGTGAAAAAAATGGAACAAGGACACACCCCCAACTCCACCTACATAAAGGCCACAAATCCCTACCATGATCCTTTGCAAATTCCACTGACCTGCCAGCACAGAACACCATCAGACAGCAGACACACACACAGCTCATCCAACACAAAAGCCACACACCATTAGCACCTCAACAAATAGCACCCTCACACACACACAGCAAAACCTACACTCACACACCCTCACTTGCACACACACACACATCAATCACCACCACCACCCATCACCATGCCCCTAAAGAAGAATCCAAAGTTCCTAGATAGTGAATTGGAAGTCATGGTAGACGAGATCCTGAGGGTAGAGCCACAGTTGTTTGGCACATTGGTCCAACAGACCCCCATGGCACAGAAAACCAAGATGTGGGCGAGGATCGTCGACAGGGTGAACGCACAATCACCATGTTTGCGCACAAAGGAAGACATCCAGAACAGGTGGTATGATGTGCGCAGGAGGGTCAGGGACCTACTGAAGAAGGATTACCTCCTGAGCCAGCACACCGGCAGTGGCCCTCCTGCCAAACCAGTATACCTCAGGCCCTGGGAGGAGAAGGTGCGGGCCATCCTACCACCAGTGAGCGTATATGGACTAACAAACATCCCAGAGCCTGGTGAGTACACAACTAATATACACAATATTGTGTGCCAATACACACACATCACTGTCAAGGGGATAGTCAAACCATGCACCCCTAGCAAATCAACAGCAACCAAAAGATAATCATCCCAAGAAGTGTATGTTAGTCAGATAAACACAATACATGCCATGTCATAGTGATATGTAACTGTGTCATGACATGTACAAACCCAATACCAAATAGAGCTAGGCAGTGGCACAAATCTAACCAACAAACACTGTCAGATATTTAGCCACCACTAGAACACCACCTCACAGGGAAGCTCACAGAAAGGAAGGAATCCTGTGTATGCTGGTGAAGTCAGTGTAGCCAAGAGCATGATGGGACTCGTAGTAACAGATAATGGGCAGCCTCACATTTGGACCATCAACACCACTCTGAACCATGCTCACAACACAGGGAGTGGAAAAGGACTGACAATATGGCTGACACTGGGTACTGCTGTGGGGAGCACAAGGCCCTGCTGGGAACTGGGCACCAACAAACAACAGGACCACACTGTCAGCCATCTTGCCATTGCTGTCACACTCACACACAGTGAAGTCCACTCAAAAGGAAGGAAGTATGGGCATGCTGGGAAGGGGGGTGTAGGCAATAGCATGATGGGAGTTGTAGTCACAGATATTGCTCACCCTCACAATTGGCCCATCAACACCACTCTGAACCATGCTCACATCACAGGGAGTGGATAAGGACTGACAAGATGGCTGACACTGGGTACTGCTGTGGGGAGCACAAGGCCCTGCTGGGAACTGTGCACCAACAAACAGCAGAACACCACTGCCTGACATCCTGAAAGCCAACTTGCACTCCCTGCAATGCAAGCACGTTGCATGGTGGGATATCTGGCTGGGTGGGAAGGAGGACTGACAGCACTGACCATAGTTACAAGCAGCTCTCCTCACACACCCCCTCAACACAAACTCCACATAACCCACCTGGGAGAATGCAATGCCTCACACACCAAATGAAGATCCCACAAAGAACCACCACCCTGGGTAATGCTGTGTGAAGCACAGGGACACTCTTGGGACTTGTAGCCAAACAAACGCAAGGACAACACTGTCAGCCTTCCTGTCAGCACAGGCACACTACCCCACAGGGAAGCAGAGTCAAAAGGAAGGAAGTACGGGCATGCTGGGAAGGGGGTGTAGGCAATAGCATGATGGGAGTTGTAGTCACAGATATTGCTCACCCTCACAATTGGCCCATCAACACCACTCTGAACCATGCTCACATCACAGGGAGTGGATAAGGACTGACAAGATGGCTGACACTGGGTACTGCTGTGGGGAGCACAAGGCCCTGCTGGGAACTGTGCACCAACAAACAGCAGAACACCACTGAATGACATCCTGAGAGTCAACCTGAACCCACTGCAAGGGTGGCATGCTTCATGGTGGGATAACTGGGCTAGGTGGAGAAGGATGGCCGGATGTCCACCAAATACAACCAATGCTGGCCATGCACACACCTCAACATTCACATTGAAATGCCCCAGGTATGCAGGACAATGTGCTACACCAATATCAACCTCTTACTGTGACAACTTAGGACAATGCAATGTACATGCCCGCATCCAGAGGTACAGTCACAACTGTCAGGTGTGTGAACCATTGATGCCTGTAGAAACATAACATACAATGTGTGTCTCTTCCAAATACAGGTGATGATGATGGGGACACAGCAGCAGGCGAGGAGGAGTCCCTGTCCCAGGCTCCGGGGGACACTGAGCTCACTGGTGTGGAACAGCCTCTGCCCTCCTCGGATGGCGAAGACCTACCTGGCACCTCCGGTGTGAGTCATCATGCAGCACCAGCAGGACCAACATCTGCACCCCTGCACCCACCCCTCCAACAACTGCCAACACACAGACCACCCCCGCCGACACGGACAGACCAAGGACCACCGATGATAACAGCACAGGGCCCCAGGCCCACCGTGGAGCAACGGACAACAACACCACTAACAACCCCCAAGGGGGCCTTGGGTCACCTGTGCGTGCCACCGCAGGTCCTGCACGTGTCGCCAGGGGTGGTGGGAGGGTGGTAGACATAGGTCGCTGCTTGCAGAGGGGTCTGGACTGCATGATGACCCACAACTGGCACGCATCGCTGATGCGTACCAGGATAGCACCGGAGAGGTCAGACAGGTAGTGGGGATCCTCAAGGACATACAACAGCAGCAGGCTGCCCATCATGCCCGCTTGGACTCCCACATGTCCCGTGTGGAGACACACATGTCTCGCATGGAGTCCAAGTGGGACACATTGCAAGAACTCACAGCGGTGCATAGGGACATATTGACATGCCTCCGCCAGATTAGCACCAACATGGCCACACCTCCCTGTGTGCCCACAACATCTGGTGCTGCAACAACTGACACCGCCACAGGGAGGGAGGAGGACTCTGGCGGAGACTCCCCTGCACCGCAGCAGCCTGCACGTGAGGGTCCCCCCCAAAGAAGAGGGGTCGTCCGAGGAAGGAAAACTGAGAGGTTGATGGCCACGTACATCCCCCAGGAAGCCAACACCTGTTCCGGAAATTCTCCTTTGTGTGCAAACTTTTCACCCTGTCGAATGCAACACAACTCTCCCACATGACATGGGGAGTTCAAGTTGGACTAATGTATCATATGACTGTGGACTTCACTCAGGACATTTCTGCTACCAAGACTTCCAACTCATCTGGGAACTTTGGATCACAATCCCAATGTACAGCACCCACCATCCTGTGCACTATACACACACACATTTCTGTAAATAAAATCACTAGTACACCATACTTGCCTCTGTTGTTATTCAAATGTGGATACTGTTATGGTGATGATGATCTGCTAAATTACACTGTGTATGCTAACTGCTACAGCAAGTACAACACCGTCATGTGAGTCATGGTGACGTGACACATATGAGGGAGACACACCACTAGGGCTACACAACACAGAGACACCAGGGCCATCGGACTCATCGCCTACAGTGATGTTGCCAGGAAATACTGTGGAATGCACAGACACCACACCTATTCAGAGTCTGTGTCAACTAGCCCACAGGTGCAGTAAGCAAATGTCAGTCAGATGTGTGACCACAGACAACGCACATCCCAAAGTGAAGCACAGGTTTATTACACATTTGCAACATGTTGTTTCCACTACAAATGCAAGGTAATCCCACGTGGCAGTGGCCACACAGTCAACAAGTGCAGAAGATATGAAGTCCAGGGGTGTGTGGCACATCACCTGTAGGGAAACTACTGCTGCCACCCTGAAAGCTGAATCATGGTGTCGGGGGATCCAAGTTGACCAAAGTACTCAGTAAGCACCCTGTGAAGGACAGACATGACACACAGTTAAAACCACTGAAGAACAGGACAGAACTGCAATACTCATGCCCAATACATGTCACAAGACAACTACACAAAACCAAGTTAGCATGTCAAAACTGTTGGGGAGTACAGACTACCTGTAAGGACACATTGCTGCACGCATCCAGTCAAGTAGCACATGGCCACACTCAAACAGCACCAGAGCACCACCCACACATATCATGCAAACTCACATCATTCACATTACATCTCCCTGGATACTCACATTCAGCTGAAGAAGTTGGTGATGAGCTGTGTGCGGACATCACCATCATCATCATCATCATCACTGGCATCGTGGTCCAGGCCAGGATCCTCCACAGGTGGCGGACGTTGGTCATCGTCATCCAGGATGAGAGGCAACTCCTTCCGCACTGCCAGGTTGTGTAGCATGCAGCAGACGATGACAATCTTGCACACCTTTGCTGGGGCATATGGGAGGGCCCCTCCTGTCTTGTCCAGGCAGCGGAAGCGGCTCTTCAGGAGACCAAAGGTCCGCTCAATCACTCTCCTGGTCCGACCATGTGCCTCATTGTAGCGCATCTGGGCTGGTGTCACAGGGTTCCTGAGGGGTGTCAGCAACCACGGCATGTTGGGGTATCCGGAGTCACCTACGGACAGACAAGTGCACATTAGCTGATTTGGAAAAGTGGGCGGTATACTACAGAGCAGAACACACACAATGGTACAAAGTCAGTACACACCGACAAGCCAGGCACGCTGGTTCTGCATCTGTGCCATCATCCTCGGGATGCGACTACTCCTCATCACGTAGGCATCGTGTGCTGAACCAGGGAAACGGGCACACACATGTGTGATGCTCATATCTGCAAGACATACCACCAGAGCATTGATCGAATGGTAATGTTTCCGGTTCCGGTATGCCTGCTCATGTGCCTGTGGTGGTACCAAAGCCACATGTGTCCCATCAATGGAGCCAATGACATGTGGCATCCTCCCCAGGGCATAGAAGTCACTCTTGACGTCAGTGAGTTGTTGACGTGTAGGGAAATAGATGTACTGGTTCAGGCATCTCAACATTGCCTCCAAAACATCGCGTAGCACACGGCTGAACATAGTCTGTGACATCCCACCGGCAGTCGCCACAGTGTGTTGAAAGGTACCGGTGGCAAAGAAGTGTAGGGCTGCCATTACCTTCACCTTGGGGGTCAGCGCCGTAGGGTACGGCCGGCCAGGTTGCAAATGTGGTGCCAAGCGCACTGCCAAATCCTCAATCAGCTGCCTGGTGAAGCGGTACCGTCGGATGCTGTCACGTTCCACCATCGTTGCCAGGTCAGGGAATGGTCTATGGACAGCTGGAGCCCTGCAGTGCATAGGTTGAAGAAAGAAAGATTGTCAGTCACCCCACATATGTGCCATTCACCATACTCAATTTCACATGATACATCATTACGAGACACAAGTACTTGATGTGTGTGCCGTTCTGTTCGGACATAACTCGCACCTACATGGCCATCATCTAACTTCTCAGTACAACATGTGTGGACAACAGGTTCCAGGTTGTGCTATGGGAAACCATTAGGCTGTGTCACAGTACCCATTTACTGCTGTCACGTTCCACACACACACCACAGTGACATGTCTGGACAGATGCGCCACAGGCATCACAGCTCATTGACAGGTAGATTCCCAGTGACCCTGTCTTGCCACATGGACACTGGCATGACATGGCGTATCATGTACACGTCAGAAAAACAAACATGACTCCCACAGGTAGTGGCCCCTGTCGCCTCCGCAGGACAGACATGGACGCCAGTGACGCACAACATCAAAGTCCATGCACAAACAACGTTGATGTGGAGACTGTCTCCCATCGTGCACATGGAATCAGAGACATCGGAAACACAACATGCACACAGACTGTGGAGGGACATCACTATTGTGGCAATGGGTCACCCTGTGACGTACATGCCTTCCCCCATGGGACCCTGGGGGTATGTGACATGTCACACACATACACAACCTGGAAATGTGACCATGCCACATGCTCCGAAATGAACTGTTGCACATCACAGTGGTCATGTGCACAACACACAAAGGACCCTGTCCCCATGAACACATGCACAGCCTGGGTGTGGCTGCCCACAAGTGCCACCACAGAAACCACATGTTAACCCCCATACACAGAAAAGGTAATGCAGCCTTACATGCCTTAGGAAACAGTGTGGACTGGGTGTGGTGTTGTAGGTGTGCCCCTGGGTCTCTGGCAGGTATATGTGGCTGGCATACGTTCACCAGTGACAAGCATGGTGACATATGCGACTGACCTGTACAGGTACGCGTTGTACAGCAATGGACCGATCGGTGTGCCCGGCCGACCCATTGCATCTGTTGTGAGCGGGTACGCGTTGTATCCCGAAATACGCGTTGTACAGCAATGGACCGATCGGTGTGCCCGGCCGGCCCATTGCATCTGTTGTGAGCGGGTACGCGTTGTACAGCAATGGACCGATCGGTGTGCCCGGCCGGCCCATTGCATCTGTTGTGAGCGGGTACGCGTTGTATCCCGAAATACGCGTTGTACAGCAATGGACCGATCGGTGTGCCCGGCCGGCCCATTGCATCTGTTGTGAGCGGGTACGCGTTGTACAGCAATGGACCGATCGGTGTGCCCGGCCGGACCATTGCATCTGTTGTGAGCGGGTACGCGTTGTATCCCGAAATACGCGTTGTACAGCAATGGACCGATCGGTGTGCCCGGCCGGCCCATTGCATCTGTTGTGAGCGGGTACGCGTTGTATCCCGAAATACGCGTTGTACAGCAATGGACCGATCGGTGTGCCCGGCCGGCCCATTGCATCTGTTGTGAGCGGGTACGCGTTGTACAGCAATGGACCGATCGGTGTGCCCGGCCGGCCCATTGCATCTGTTGTGAGCGGGTACGCGTTGTACAGCAATGGACCGATCGGTGTGCCCGGCCGGCCCATTGCATCTGTTGTGAGCGGGTACGCGTTGTATCCCGAAATACGCGTTGTACAGCAATGGATCGAACGGTGCGCACGCGTTGGCTGGGGCCTGGCATGGCAACGGACGCGTATTCAAAGCTTCAACGAGTCTGATGCAGTGAATTCAGTTGGCCAGCCACAACAATGTTGCAAAATCATGGGTGTCATGAACTTGGATTTTTGAAGGATGCTGTGGGCGTGTATTAGTGCTGCTATTCCATGGATTGGTCAGATTCAGAAGATGCAAACGACTTGGACCTATCACTTTGGACACATGGGACAGTATCTGCCTCTGCAGCACACATATAATGCTGGCTGTTCCCCTGAGAGCTCACTTGCCTGCACTACATGCTCCAGGACGACATCTGCCACCAACACTGCTGCTGTCTCTGCATCCTCTGGCTACTGCAATGGCACGTACTGTGGAGAGAGCCCCAGCCTTCAGCCTTGAGGAGAACCAGGCCCTGCTGGACAGCCTCCTTCCACAGTACAGCAAGCTGTATGGGACACCAGGGGAGCAGGTGAGTGTGCTGTCCACTGCCTTACTAATTTTGCATGTTGTCTGACTAGCAGGACTTACAGTGTGCACACCACTGGCTAGCATGCTCACTGAGTAGTTCTGACCCCCAAAGTGTGTAGTTACTTGCACTGAACAGGTACAGTGCAGTAACAGTGCATTCCAACAAGGTTTACTTCCCATGCAATGATACCATGTAGTAACTGCTGGCAAACTGTTCATAGCCATCGTTGCACTGCCTGTGTACATCATGTGCCCCAGTGATTGAGACATGTATATCCAACTGTGTGATGCACGGATATGTTGCATGTGTAGTAATGGCATTTTCACTTTGTCATCCTCACAGGTTGATGCCCACCAGAAGCAGGAAATCTGGCTGACCATTGCCCGGGCAGTAAGATCCGTGGGGGACTACAAGCTCCGGATCCGCAACTGCCAGAAGAGGTGGCAGGACCTTCGAGGCTGGACCCGGAGGATCGCAAGGGTCCAGCTGAAGCTGTCGCCTCCTCGCAGGAGGGGCGGACACCGGACCCTGACCCCCACATGCTCAGGATCCTGGCGGTGGTCTTCCCTGACCTGGATGGGCAGCTGAAGGCCAGACAGCAGCAAGGAGGGGGTGAGTCCATGACAGCACTGTGCACTTTGTCTGACATGCTATGTGCCCTCCTCTGGCCTGGTTAAACTTCCACAATACATCAGTCTTGTGGTCCAGGACCCATGTCCCTCTTTTGTGACTTGCCCACTCCTCATCTGATACGCATATGTGTGGCCCTTACAGTCAGGAAATGGTGTCACTTGGGGACTGTGTCATTGCATTTTGCTTTGCTCAAGGTGGGGGACAGCATTTGTTCCGGTGACTATGTTGTGGGATTCATGGGTGGGTCAATTGCTCACACAATGCCCAAGTCCTGACATGTAATCTGGGTGTAACTTTGATATGTGGTCCACTTGCTGATCTGATTCACCACATGTCCCTGGGGTATTTGGCACACCCCCATGCTGTGGGTGGGAACAATGTTTGGGCCTCAGGAGTATGTATATCAAGTGTGTCACACATGCTTAGACACCTGCCTACTGTCCAGGACTCATCCCTCTTACAGGTGGAGCTGGACAGTCATGCCTACTCCAGGGCATACAATAGACTCTGTACTCCCACTCCCGTGGATCATCTGACATGTTGTGATCAGTGACATGTTCCCTCAGGTGTCTGCCTCTGTGTCAGTGTGCTGTGGCTTCGTTGTCAGGACTACTGGTATGTTTGTCGGTTAGGGTTCAGCATGCCATCTGAGATGTGACACAGGTGTATGCGACTGTGACTTTCAGGCAGCTGTTATTCATTCACAGCACACTGTGAGGTGCTCAGGTTCTGGGAGTTGTGTTTCATGTCCCCCATATGTCCAATTGGCATGACGTGGACAAATACTAGTTCAGATGATGTGGTGTGTGGGGGATGGACATGTGCACTTGTCAGTTACATAACTTGCATTCCCCATGTCCTAGGATTGTGACACAGTGCAGACTGTTGTTGGCAGGCTGCCATGGCCATGTGACTGGAGACAGTGATGTATGACTTTGCACGCATGCATGTGTCATGGCATTAAACTTCCTAAGAGTGATCCTGCAGGGGAGTGACATGTGCAACATGCACCCCATTGTGGCATGGACTATCCGGACATGGGTGCATCATGGTGTCTGGTGCTGGTATGCATCACATGCATTTCTATTTAGACTCTGGTCATCCCTTTCTCCGGACACCTGCACTGACTCAGTGGCAAGAGATGTGATGTGTGCATGTTCACATACTTCACTGTGTTCCCTGCAATGTCCAACAACTGTGTAGGTGGTGCATGTGTCCACACTGGGGTCTTACCATCAGACAGGCACCAGACAGATGGGTGCAAGGGCAGGAGGGGTGTGAGTCCCATGGTTGACCATCAGACTGACAATTGGCTTCTCCAAATCTGTGTGAGGTGTTTTGGCAATGTTCTACTAAGGATGCCAGGGCTGGCTCTGTAAGTGCTGTACTTACTGTGGTGTGTGCGGTCAGTGCAGGTGACTGATGTTTGTCTGTTTCCCTAATTGTTTGCAGATACATCCACGGCCACAGGAGGGGACAGCTCCACGGACCAGGAGGAGCAGCGGAGCCAGACTGGGTCAGCATCCGACAAGTGGTCAGAGGGACCCAGTGGCACGGAGGGCGAGGGGAGCCACACCGAGGAGTCCTCAGCACCATCCACCTCAGCTGAGGACCACAGCAGCTCGGAGGATGACTCTCTTGTGGAGGCGGGTGTCAGCAGCCACCACACCCCCGGTAGTCTGTCTGGCCCCGCCACCACCAGCACCGCCCTACCATTGGCTCCAATTCCAGACGTCCGTGTAGGCTCCCGTGTTCGGGAGCGTGTCTCCTTCGTGCCAGGCACCGCACCCCCTGCCCCTGTGTCCCCTGCTGCCCTGAGTGAGGAGTCTGTGTACCTACTTCGGCAGCTCCATGTAGGGCAGACAGCAATGCTGAGTGTCCTCCATGCACACACCACTCTGTTGACACAGCTGGTGTTGTTCATGGAGGGCATCTCGACGGGTATGTCTGCCCTACAGAGGAGCAATAAGTCCATGGACTCCTCCCTGACGGCAGCAGTGTCCCTTCTCCAGCAGTCCCTCCCACCTCCTACCTCTGCCCCATCCACACTTCCTGGCACCCTACCTGTCCAAAGCACATGCACACCTGCACAATCACCCAAGCACACAGACACGAGCAGCACATACACACCCAAAAGAAAGGCAAGACGTGCACACAAGCATCCTCAGGGGACATATACCACACACACAGGGGATGGGGAACAGACACACACACAGGCATCCACAGTCACTCCGCAGTCCTCCAAATCCTCTCCCTCCAAGACCCCTTCCCTTGCCTCACCTGCAACCCCACCTACACAGCAGATCTTCCTGTGTGACCTCGGCCTCTTCCCCTCCGATCCTGCAGATCCGGCATACCGGGGAAGAGGAAGTCCACCCACACAGAGGGGAGTGCCCCTCGCCCCCGGACACCCTCCCCCAGGCGCAGGCAGACTGAGGACCCCATTCGGAAGTCCCCCGGACCAGGAAGGGCAGGACCCCACCACCACGCAGCTCCACCACCCTGTCTCTCTTCTCCATCCCCAGGCCACCACTCCACTGGTTCCACCGCCACACCCTGCCCCAGGTTCCCCCACACACCGATACCGCATCCCCAAACTGCTTAGGCCCTCCCCCCTGCCACTTGCTCTTCCACCCCCAACCCAGACGCTCAGCCTGTTTGTGCCACTGGTGTGGAGACCGGGTCCCCCCCTCTGTCCTGCCCACCTCATCTGCCCCCCTTCCACTCCCTTGGAGGCATGCACTGCAGTGGAGTCCACAACCACCCCGTCTGACTCGGGCACTGCAGTGGTGCCGGCCCACCCTGAGTCAGACACCTCCACTGCAGTTGCTGGTGACACTCCTGCACCCACCACCCCTTCACTGCCTCACTCTGGCATCCCCTGATCCTGTCCCTGCGGTGCCTGGCCTGCCCCTTGTATGCCCCTCCAAGGGGGATGTCCCCTGTCCCTACCAGTGCAGGCAAGCAATGGGTGACAAGTTGTCACATATCACCCTGTTGGGACTGTGTATTTGGACTGGCCATTGGCCTTAGTTTAATTTGGACTTCTGATTTTTTATTGACATTTGCTGAATAAAGCCTATTTTTGTTTACTTGTGGTTTTTCTTTTGATGTACATGATGTACATGGTTATCATCATGCATTTGCAGTTGTAATAGTGTTCAGATCAGGGAAATGAAGTGTTGCAGTGATGGACTCCATGTGGTCCATGGGATGTGTGTCCTGTTGTAGTCTGGATCTATGGCATCCTCTGCTGCAGTCTGAGGGTGTGATGTTCAGCATATGACACAGGGATGTACGTTTTGCATTTGTAAATTAACATCTTTGTCTTACAGTGATGCACATCTGGTGGGCTTACCACTGTTCAATGTTTCTATTTCCCTGACTGTGTGCCCATCTCCACTGGACATGCAGTTTCGCACACCAATGTTGAAGGACTCATCAGTGTATACAGTGCACCTTGCTTGACAAGTGTTTTGGGTGTATGCAGATGACTGACGTGACACTCCCGTACCCAGGCTGATGTGAGCAGAGCCTTCAGTGTGTTGTAGTTGTTGACTCACTGACCGAGTGTTCTGCCGACATGTTTGAGTCGTGCACAGACAAGGCTTGGCACAGCGGACCTTCCACAGCAGTGGAGTGCCCTCATGGCAGTGTGTAATCCCGTGACATTGCCTGGGCCCGTGTTTTGTGTTGTGTAAGCATGTCTGTGCGTGTACCCTTCCCTTTTCCTACACAGGCTGTGTCCCTACGGATGTTCCTGTTTCTGATGCTTGCTGAGTTGTTCTGTGTTCATCCAGCATCTTGGACCTGGTTACTCTGGGATGTGGGTGCATGGCTAACTAAGGTTCATCAGGTTGTCATCCCAGGTTGTCTTTGTTGTCAGGGCTGGGGATGTGGGCAAACGCAGATGGGACACATTCAGGATTCCCCTTGGCACTTGTTGGTTACACATGTCATGTAATTTACAGTCTATGGTAGCTTTCAGTGATTGTGACACGTTGTGTGTGTGACTGCTGCCACTCCTCAGGGTCAGAGCTGCAATGTTGGAAGTTGTGTACGTGTGTTCTTTCTGTGTCACCTTGTCTTCTTCATTGGTGTGTGACTATGGCCAGGATCCCATTGATTGTGGTGGATTTCACGTCATGCCCATGTACCGCGTAGTGTGCAGTGTGTCAGACATTCACAAGTCTTGTTGACTGGCCATGTGTGATGGGTTTCTGCACCTTAGTTCCCCCACCACCCCTGGGATTGTCATGGGTGCATGTGCAATGTCACCAGTCCATGTGAGCTTCACTGCTGCACATTGGTGGAGATCAAGGTGTGTGGTGTTGAGTGTGTGCAAATGTGAGTTGTTGCACGGCTAGACCCCTACCTCCATATTAGCCATGGCTGGCAGGCCGTGCTGTTTGATTTGTGCTTGTGTAGGTGTGATGGTAGTTTGTTGCTCAGGACACATGGCTGTGGTTCACAGTGTGAATGACATCTACCTTTGTCATCACAGTGGGATTATCATGCAGGGTAGTTTCACCACAATGTGGGGTCCCTGGGGGTAGTGCTGTGGTGGGTCTGTCTCTTGCTGTGTTAGTTGCTGTTCCTACTAGCTTGTGTGACATGTGTAATTTGGGCTCCCTCTCATCTAACAATGCCTCTTTGCCCACATAGGGGAATCCGATCCATGAGTTACTTTTGTATGGCACTGTATACCCATCTGTGTAATTGGAATTCAGGCCTCCTCATGTGTTGTGTGGTTGCCTGGGGACACTGGCACACACCCCCATCACCTGTTGTGTTTGATATGCAGTGTGGGTCTGCCTGTTTGTGTTTGTGCATTTGCACCACTGCATTGGCATATATTGAGTGTGCCATTGGCTGTATGTTGTTTGGTGGCTTTCCCCTGCTGTCCCTGGGACTCCTAGGTCATCAGTCAGCACAATAATCATGGTTTGTATGTCCCATTGCTGCCATGGTATGGTATTTGTTCACCTGACATCTACAGTCTCCCTAGGATATCTACATTTGTGTGTCCATTGGTGCAGATATGTGGGTCTGCATTATGATGGCCACTTCTGTCATTGTGTTATTTGTGAATGTTGACAATGTGAGCCCCTATGGGTGATGTTTGTATGCACATGGCCAAAGGTATGTTTTATTTGCACTGCACTGTTTGCCTCACCCAATCTATGTTGCTATGGGACACAAGCACTACTATGCCACTGATGTGTTTGTTGTTGTGTGACCAGGAATCATCCATGCAGTTTGGCTTTGGCAGCTTTTACCCTGACTACACTTCCCTTTTGATCACTGTGGTGATGGGGCTTTGGGCCCCATTGCCACCCTGTTCAAAAGGTGCATAAGCTATGGACACCACACCTACCTTTTGGTCACTGTGGTGATGGGGCTTTGGGCCCCATTGCCACACTGTTCAAAAGGTGCATCAGCTATGGACACCACACTTCCCTTTTGGTCACTGTGGTGATGGGGCTTTGGGCCCCATTGCGACACTGTTCAAAAGGTGCATCAGCTATGGACACACCTCCCTTTGGTCACTGTGGTGATGGGGCTTTGGGCCCCATTGCCACACTGTTCAAAAGGTGCATCAGCTATGGACCCCACACTTCCCTTTTGGTCACTGTGGTGATGGGGCTTTGGGCCCCATTGCCACACTGTTCAAAAGGTGCATCAGCTATGGACCCCACACTTCCCTTTTGGTCACTGTGGTGATGGGGCTTTGGGCCCCATTGCCACACTGTTCAAAAGGTGCATCAGCTATGGACCCCACACTTCCCTTTTGGTCACTGTGTTGATGGGGCTTTGGGCCCCATTGCCACACTGTTCAAAAGGTGCATCAGCTATGGACCCCACACCTACCTTTTGGTCGCTGTGGTGATGGGGTGTTCAACCCCATTGCCACAGTGGCCATGGTCGGCTTGCATTGTGGAGGCCACACACATTTATGTGTGACACATGTGCTAGGGGGTCACATTGTATGTTCAATGTCATGTTCAGTGTTGTAGGCATTTGTCACAGACTACACACGCTTGTCATGGTGTTGGGGGGGTGTAATTTTCAGACATTCCTTATGTGGGAGTATGCTGGTTGTGTCATGCATTACCCGTCCTATGAGTAGGGGTGGAGGTAGTGGCAGGCATTCAGCCCCCCCTGAGTAGGGGTGGTGGTAGTGGTAGGCATCCATCCCCCTAAGGGTGGGGATGGTAGTAGTGACAGGCATCCAGCCCCCCTGAGTGGGGTGGTGGTAGTGGCAGGCATCCATCCCCTAAGGGTGGGGATGGTAGTAGTGACAGGCATCCAGCCCCCCTGAGTGGGGTGGTGGTAGTGGCAGGCATCCAGCCCCCTGAGTAGGGGTGGTGGTAGTGGTAGGCATCCAGCCCCTGAGGGTGGGGATGGTAGTAGTGACAGGCATCCAGGCCCCCTGAGTAGGGGTGGTGGTAGTGGTAGGCATCCAGCCCACCCTGAGTAGGGGTGGTGGTAGTGGTGGCCATCCATCCCCTAAGGGTGGGGATGGTAGTAGTGACAGGCATCCAGCCCCCTGAGTGGGGTGGTGGTAGTGGCAGGCATCCAGCCCCTAAGGTTGGGGAAGGTAGTAGTGACAGGCATCCAGCCCCCTGAGTAGGGGTGGTGGTAGTGGCAGGCATCCAGCCCCCCTGAGTAGGGGTGGTGGTAGTGGTAGGCTTCCAGGCCCCCTGAGTAGGGGTGGTGGTAGTGGTAGGCATCCATCCCCTAAGGGTGGGGATGGTAGTAGTGACAGGCATCCAGCCCCCCTGAGTGGGGTGATGGTAGTGGCAGGCATCCATCCCCTAAGGGTGGGGATGGTAGTAGTGACAGGCATCCAGCCCCCCTGAGTGGGGTGGTGGTAGTGGTAGGCATCCATCCCCTAAGGGTGGGGATAGTAGTAGTGACAGGCATCCAGCCCCCCCTGAGTGGGGTGGTGGTAGTGGTAGGCATCCAGCCCACCCTGAGTAGGGGTGGTGGTAGTGGTGGCCATCCATCCCCCTAAGGGTGGGGATGGTAGTAGTGACAGGCATCCAGCCCCCCCTTAGTGGGGTGGTGGTAGTGGCAGGCATCCATCCCCCTAAGGGTGGGGATGGTAGTAGTGACAGGCATCCAGCCCCCCCTGAGTGGGGTGGTGGTAGTGTTAGGCATCCATCCCCCTAAGGGTGGGGATGGTAGTAGTGACAGGCATCCAGCCCCCCTGAGTGGGGTGGTGGTAGTGGCAGGCATCCATCCCCCTAAGGGTGGGGATGGTAGTAGTGACATGCATCCAGACCCCTGAGTGGGGTGGTGGTAGTGGCAGGCATCCAGCCCCCTAAGGGTGGGGATGGTAGTAGTGATGGGCATCCAGCCCCTATGAGTGGGGATGGTAGTAGTGATGGGCATCCAGCCCCCTATGAGTGGGGATGGTAGTAGTGAAGGGCATCCAGCCCCCTATGAGTAGGGGTGGTGGTAGTGGTAGGCATCCAGACCCCCTGAGTAGGGGTGGTGGTAGTGGCAGGCATCCAGCCCCCCTGAGTAGGGGTGGTGGTAGTGGTAGGCATCCAAGCCCCCCTGAGTAGGGGTGGTGGTAGTGGTAGGCATCCATCCCCCTAAGGGTGGGGATGGTAGTAGTGACAGGCATCCAGCCCCCCCTGAGTGGGGTGGTGGTAGTGGCAGGCATCCAGCCCCCCCTGAGTAGGGGTGGTGGTAGTGGTAGGCTTCCAGGCCCCCCTGAGTAGGGGTGGTGGTAGTGGTAGGCATCCAGCCCCCCCTGAGTAGGGGTGGTGGTAGGGTGGTGGTGGTGGTAGGCATCCATCCCCCTATGGGTGTGTATGGCATTGGTGATGGCCATCCCACCCCTATGGTTCTGCTGTTGCTAGTGTACGTCATTTGTGCATCCCTATGTGTGTGTGACATATTTCGGGTACGTGTCGTTTGTTTGTATTGTAGGTGTTTGACTTACCGTCTGCGCCGTACGCGTCCGTGCCGGTCCCGGTAATAGATGTAGAGTATAGGTAGGACCTGCGCAATGGGATTCATGCTTGGATAGTCTCGTTCGGGTTTCTCGTGTCTTCGAGTCGTACTCATAGCAGGCATGACCTTCAACTTCACTCTAACAAAATCCCTCGACTTCAAAATGGGGTGTGACATATCCAAAGAGACATGACTTACAGTGCATTTCTTTGGCATAGGTGATCGGGTTTACCCAGTGGGACTGATGTCACTCAATGAACTTTCCATGGCCTCCATGTCTGCTGCATTTACCCTTCTGAGCTATGCTTTGACCTCCTTCTGATTTACTTTCAAATTCAAACGAGGTTAGTTGGAAGAGAGGGACGGTGAGAGCTAAAGTGTTTGTGTGAGACAGAGAGAGCGAGAAGGCCTATGAGAGAGAACGAGAGGGAGAGGGAGAAAGAGAGAGCATGACAAGATAGAAGGAGAGGGCGAGAGAGACACACAGAAAGCGCCAGCAGGAGCAGCCTTGAAGGGATCAGACCCGACAGGAGCAAAACACATCTCGCTCAGCCGTCTGCTGCATCTCAAAAAGCTAAAGCTCACACCAGCACCTACTCACCACACATCTCTGGAGCGATGATACACTGTATCCACCCATCTCAGGACTATGCACTCCTGCACCAATCAACTCCCAAGGAACCACCAGAGGAGAGCCTGAAACAGACCACACCATGACCCGCTGCTCTGTCCTCAAGATTACAAATGATGGCTGTCCATGCTGCTCCTCAACCCTGCAGGACAGTTAACCTCATAAACATTGTCTTCTGGTGTTAGGCAGTGCCCTTGGGTGAATGTTGTTACTTATGCTGTGCGCAGGCTAGGTGGGAGCCAGGAGAAATTAATAAAATAGAACAATGTATGCAGGCTACTTCATGATGCTCCAAGCCCCTGGCATGTTAGCATCCATGTGCAAGAAACGCTTTGGGGCCTGTTCACACAGGCATTTCGCAGTATTTGCAGTAGTAGCCCGGATGTAATGTCCTCTTTTACGTGCTTTTGTGATTTGACCCAAAAATATCTAATATGGGAATAAAAAGGAAATATTCAGGAAATCATCATATACAAATAGTACAAACATCAGGGACTCTGCCGCCTTGTACTTTTACTAATACGGAGTTTGAAGTTTCAGGGCCTGTTCACAAGGGCTTGTAGAAGTACGTAAAAGGGAACACCTTTAGTACTACATCCTGTACTCCTAAATGCGTTTGTAAATCAGCCCCACTGTTCCTTGAACCCCCTTATAAACACAAACAATATCAAAGGACTGCAGAATACAACACTTCTGTAACATGCTGCTGCCAGAGGCACTGACACCTCCAACAAGAGTTTGTGATAATGTCTTCTTAAGTGTTCTTATCCTTGTTCGAGCATCCAAAAATGAAACGGATATTGTTCTTGAATCCTGCTCTGCCACCGATGTTGAGTAAAGTATGCACCTCTCCAGTACCTAGTTCACATTTGTTAATTTAAGATGCGAAAATACATTTTATTCCGGCAATCAATTTAAAAGACTCTAGGGCCGATTCATAAAAGCATTTATGACTGGATTACATTTTTGCATACTCTTTGTACTCTGTACATACTCTTTCTTACATGATCTTGTGAAATGTCAAACTAGGTATCGGTAAAAGTGCAAAGAGGCCTCAGTTCTTTCAGTTTCTACTGGTTGTATTTAGTGTCACTTCATTTGGATTTTCTTTCCATTTTAGATGCTTTTGAGTAACTAAAAAGGCATGTAAGGGTAAATAAATGAGTACTACAAAAATACTCTTTATAAGTCTTACACAACTTTGTAATTAGCCCCGATATTTCTTTATAAATTTATTCATTTGTACGCATGAAGTGCCATGGCACTTCATAGCACTAACAAGCACTTTGAAATTACTTGGTTACATTTTACTTTGAAGCACAGAATACGCTTTGCTTCACATAAAGTCTAACCAGCCGCAATAAACAAGCAGTATTAAACAAACTAAATAAATGCCTTTACATTTCGATGCTCTAAAGTTAACAATTAATAAACATAAATGAAAATCTACTACACCGATATGAATGTTCCAGTTTAGCCTTAACAATGTTAATTTATATTGAGCTGCACAAAGACACTCAGAGATTATACTTCAGTCCAATTATCCTTTTGTTGGGCTTAACTCACAAAAGCCATTTTCTGGTATGTAAGGTAGCACTACTTTATGTACTCCAAAATGCAATATGGCAATACTCAAACCATCTTCTCTTCTGCCTGTCCTATCTTTTCTATACAAAGAACGACTCTGCAGACGCGGAATTTCTGCACATGCAGCTACACGTTTTAGTAATAAACGTAGGAGGGACAAGGGGAGTAGTAGTAAAATGGGGATTATTTACTAATAATTGGGTGGGCGTAGGAAACTGGGTTACTGGTTGAAGGGGGAAATTCCTACTCAAGCAGCAATCACTATTCTTGTCAGGGTGAAACACAAGGAAACCCCAAATTAACCTGTGATTAACCCTCTGGTAGCTTGGCATAAAGCAGTAAGGTTTAACTTAGAAGCAATGTGTAAATTATTTATGCAGCACTGCAAACAGTAATTAAGTGACAACACATCAAATGCAAAGAGAGGGCCCCACACACCAAAGAAATAGGGCTCCATGCTAGAAAAATCCCACATCAAATTTAGAAATATAGAGTACAATTAGATAAATTATTTGACAGTAAATCAGCAGAAATACAATTAGTAGAACCATACATATGCAATTTGAAAGATTTAAGTAAAAATTGTTCTTAAAAGCACAAAGCCCCAACTGTGTTATCTGGTTGCGCTGGACTAGGACAAAGTCACAAATTCAGGCTGACTGTGATAGAGCGCGGGCTGTATACAAGGACCAAGTTATGCCTGCTGAACAAAGTATTTAAAATCCAGGTTGTAGATCGTTGCAAGACCCAGTGTTGAGGATGAGTCGCAGAGTGCCAGTTCTGATGAAGTGCAAGTTGCAATGCGAGGCCCTGCATCGAGGATGCGTTTCACAGCGGCAATTCTGGGAAGCTGCGGGGCTGTAATGTGAGGTCCTGCATCGAGGATGCATCACTCAGTGGCGGTTGGTAGGAGTTTATGGCTGCATCAAGAAGTAAGTACAAAAGAATACGAGGTTCCTCAATCAAAAACAAAAAGGATCTAAATAGATTCTGTTGGATTTGTAGGAGTGGAGTGACAAGTGCAGGTGGAGTACCAAAGGGGGGATTCCTCCTTTTGGAACTAGGGCCCTCACAGACCCAGCAAGCTAGGTGTCATGCTTCATCATTTGGTCCTGCTCCTCGTCGGGTCGGCGCTGCAATATCCGACGGGCTCCCGTGACGGGGCTCTTTAACGGAGTTCTTTTGTTCCGACCGTATGGGTGTTGTGCAAGTGAGGGGCCAGGTGGGTGTAGATGTGAAAGGAATTTAAAACAGATACAGGAATCCTTTGAACAATTTTATTCTGGTAGGTTCCCTGTTCTGGTTAAAATTATAGGAGTGGGCGATAAATAAGCTTGAAATAAAGTTGAGAACGCTCACCTCCTAGGTGGTCGACATGTTTCACGCCTAATCAGTCGAAGGGATCTGCCGGCGATTCATCAGGACCTAAATATGCAAGCTATCTACACATGTGGTGTGGTGTAACCTACCTACCACTTGGTGATGTAGTACCGATTGAGTTCGTGTACTAGATGAAACAACCTGCAAAAGAATAATATAAAATAAAGAGGCATTATTGCAGAATTAATAGCCCCCCAAATGAAAAACGAGGATCACTCCACAAGGTGGACTGTTTATAAGGCAGTATTCATTGCTGCAAGTAGTAAGTAAAGATGCTACAAAGGATATAACAATTATAAAAACACTGTGATTAATACAATGTGACTTTGTGGATATGTGTCAGGGCTCATAGTGAAGAACAAGTAGGTGAAGAGATGTCACATAATTGAACACACACTGTGACTCACCTATCTAGTATAGTATATGGCTTCATCAGCAGCAGTAGACTAAAGACATCAGAACTGCGATGTCTTAAGAGGGGGTAAAGGGACAAATCACCATCGGTGTTAGTGGTATTGCAAGTATTGCGAGTAAACGGTAATTTACAGGTATCTCTAACATGGTGCCAGTATCGCGGGGTAGTTCCGGCGACTCAGGTGGACCCAGAGTCGGTGTCTGGCGTCTAATTAGTGTCCTGCCCCGAGGCGGGTGTCTCACCACTTGTGGGTCGGGTCTACTGGCATTAGTAGTCTCGCAGGCTGGGTATAAACCCCCTGTGTGCGGGCGTGCATTTAAAGACCTCGCCATAAAGATGACAAAAGCCAGACATTTCCCTGGTTGAGTAGCCGGTCACCGTGGGAGGAGGTCACCAATTGAACAACCAACCCGCCAAGCCCCACGTTCCCTACTGATACATGCCAGGAAGGCCCATAGATCTGGTTCCGAGTTGGATGGCGTGCAAAACTTACCAGCTTCTCATAGAAGCACCGCGTATCACCTACCCCGTTCCGCTGCTGCCGGGATGGTATTTGGTGCAGATCTGACTGCACTCTTTATACACCGCCTAACGAGCGTTGGGGGCGGGAAGCGGGCAGTAATTGTGCTCAGGTGAGTGGTTACTACAGGACCATAGTGATTTGTACGGAACGTGTCGGCCATCTTGGAGTAGACAACGTTCTGCCCAAAGAGCCCTCAAGGAAGCTAACAAATGGTTATTATCTTAACGGTAAAAAGCAGCGAGTCTAGACTAATGTGTCATATTCGTCCTAATTCGTATGTTATACTAATGGCCTATCAAGCGGGCAGCAATTGTGCTCAGGTGAGTGATTACCGCAGGGGCATAGTGATTCGTTGGAACGTGTCGGCCATCTTGGAGTGGATAGCGCTCTTTCCAAGCGGCTCTCCAAGGAGCTACCAAATATGTTATACTGGTTGCTGCCATAGCTTATCATATACAGGGTAATCAGAGTGATAGTGGCTCAACTATGATTATAAAGGTTTAAGTCAAAGAACCCCACTGTATTTCGTCATTCAATCCATGGCGGTCTAGGCCAAGCCGGTGGACCCACCTCTGTTCAATCCGGAACAATGCTGACTGAGTTATTCTCGGATGTGTTTCAAGAACAAGCCATCTAATGCTTTCAGGGGTGTGTTGATGGTCCTTACAGTGAGTGTAAAGTTTGGTGGTGACTTTCTGGCAACGAATATTGCTCTTATGTTCAGATATCCTTATTTTGATCGCTCTCATTGTCATCCCCACATATTTTTTGTCACATGGGCATATCAGCAGATATATGCAGTGAGTAGTATTGCAATTGGTATGAGACATGATTTTCCATGTGAATGACTGTGTGAGGCTTAATTCTTTGGTGGGTTTGGTTTGTGGACATGCTGCGCAGGAACCGCAGGGGTAGTGTCCCTGCACAGGGGAGAGTTCCACAGTTGTCTTTGTGTGTTGGGGCCACTTTTTTTCGGTCTGGTGTGGATGAGTAAATCTTTCAGGTTTTGAGTGCGTTTGAAAGCAAATCTCGGTCTGGGGATCACCAGTGAGCCTGTATTTAAGATATTCCAATGTTTATTAATTATTTTTTTCAATCGGTTGGATCTAGGTGTAAAAGACGTTACACAGGTCAGGATATCACTGGGTTCCTTTTGCTGAATTTCTAGTAAGGCCTCTCGATTGTTATTCCTTGCGCGTTTGAGTGATCTTGCTACTCCTCGGGGGGGGGGATATTGTCTCATTATTAGATTCTTTGAAAGGATCTGTGCCTCAGTTTTGAAGTCATCGATAGAGCTACAATTCCTCCTGATGCGGAGAAATTGTCCAAAGGGCAAGTTGTCTCTCAAAGCTTGGGGATGGTGGCTGCTGTATAGCAGCAGGCTGTTCCTATCCGTGGGCTTTTTATAGAGTGTCGTAGTGAGCTGTGTACTGTTTCTGCTAATTTTAAGGTCTAGGAAGGGAATGCTGGTAGCAGAGATTGTGTGAGAAAATTTCAGATGATCATTTTTGGAATTTACCCATTCGCAAAAGTTTTTGCAGGTGTCTAAGTCTCCTCTCCAGAAGATAAGGATGTCGTCGATAAATCTCTTCCACAGTCTCAGGTTACCCAGGAAGGGGTTGCTGTGATGGTAAATGACCTCCTCCTCAAAGGCCGCCATGTAGAGGCAAGCCACACTAGGGGCAAATGTCCTCCCCATCGAAGTCCCCTGAGACTGGTGGAAGAGTTGGGTTTTGAATTCAAAGAAATTTTCTGTCAACGCAAGTCTCGCGCATTCCATTATGAAGGAAATAGGTGTGGGAGAAGTCCACTCCACCTGGTTCAGGGCTGTGTCAAGAACAGTTAATGTGACTCTCTGGGGGATATTCGTGTATAGTTGTTCCACGTCCAGAGTTACAAGGAAGTAAATGTCATGGAAATCAGTTATCTCGCCTATTATGCGTAAGACATCAGTGGTGTCTTTGACATAAGAGGGGGTCAGTTTCACCAATGGTTGAAGATAGTGGTCACAGAGTTGTGAAAGTGGTTCCAAAATCGAGCCCAACCCTGAAACTATTGGTCTGCCTGGAACCGGTGTGGTACCCTTATGAATTTTTGGAAGGGTATAGAAATATGGGGTCTTGGGTTCACTTGTTATGAGGAAATCTGCTTCCTTCTTGCTAAGCCACCCTTTTGTTTCTGCTTCATAAACAATCCGTGTGATCTCAGCCATCAATCTGGTAGTGGGATTTGTCGTGATCGGGGTGTAAAACTTGCGATTGCTAAGTTGTCGGAGACACTCCTGATCATAGTCTGTTGTGGATTGGATGACGGTGGCACCGCCCTTGTCTGCCTGTTTGATTGTGATAGTATTGTCATTCACAAGGGCATGTAGTGCCTGCACTTCATTTTTGGATACGTTTTGGAAGGAGGTATGTCTGGTTGTCCCCTTCAGGTCTCTGAGGACTGCTTGTTCGTATGTTAGAACCTCAACAGGGACCATGCTACTGTTTGGGGTAAAGGTTGATGGTTTCTTTAGTCCTGAGCCTTGTTGGGGATTGATGGTTTGTCATTGAAAAATGCTTTCAGACGTATCTTTCTGAAGAATTGCTGGACCTCGCAGAGATCTCTGAGTTCATCGATTTTGGGGGACGGCACAAAGCCTAGTCCCTTTTCCAGCACTATCATCTCTGTGTCAGAGAGGGGTCGGGATGATAGATTCACCACTAGTGTCTTTTGCCCTGGGTCTTGCTCCTTGTTTCCATCGAGTTGGGTTGTTGGTCTTCCCATTGTACAGACCTCTGATCTCTTCTTTTGTTGCGCCCTTTTCCTCTGCCCCAGCCTCTGCCTAAAAAGGACGGTTATCAGAGGGCATAAATTGTTGTGGGCCAGGAGGATAGGGTTGAAATGGCCAGTATGGTTGGGGTGGGACTGGGTAACCTGACATGTTGTAGTTAGGGAAGTAGGGACGATTAATTCTTCGTTGTTCGTTACTTCCCCAACTGCCTGTGCTAGAGTCGCTACCTGAGGAGCCCCTCCTGGTGGTCTCAGAACTATCATCTGATGAATAATCAGATTTATTCGAGGTGTACTCCGTTTTTAAGTACGGGTAGGCCTTCTCCTTTCCAAATTTTTGGATGTCTTTTTGGAGTTTGTCTACCTTTTGTTTCATGAGATACTCTTTCTGTTCCGCTATCTCATTGTTGAGTTCAGACAATTTGGATTTGAACAAGGTTATTTGGATCGTAGTTTTAAGGGCACCTTCCGCAATCTGGATCCTGACTAGGAGAGCGTCAGCTAACCGTTTTGCAGTATTGATAATTAGAATGAGCCAGTCCCTGGTGCACTTCCATGCTACCAGGGACCATTCTTTTTTAAACACTGTGTCCTCCAGGAAAAGCCTGGGAAAGTTTTTTACTAGAAGGCCATTCGGGCGATGTTGGCCCGTAGATACTCTGTCATTAAGGCCCCATGAAGCGTAATTCTGAGCCAATCTTTCTTCATGGATGTAAATGTTGTCCAGTCTCCGGATAGGGAGCCTGAGGCTGAATTGCTCTCTGAACCCAAGAGCGAGGGAGTGGTTCTAAGTATTTCTGCTGCCATTTCCTCACCAAAACTGAGTCCCTGATTATCCTCCTCCATGATGGGGGTATTTAAAGTCACTTGTTGGTGCTGTTGTCACCGTGTTGGGCCGGGAGGAGCTGTTTGCACTCCCGGTAACCTTATGGTTCTGTCCCACGGGTAAGCCCGTGCTATAATGGTACAATCAAGAGGGACTGGGGGCTTTTTTATGTGAGGTCCAACGTAATTGCCCCAGTTGATACTAAGCACAAAAGAATATGAGGTTCCTCAATCAAAAACAAAAAGGATCTAAATAGATTCTGTTGAATTTGTAGGAGTGGAGTGACAAGTGCAGGTGGAGTACCAAAGGGGGGATTCCTCCTTTTGGAACTAGGGCCCTCACACACCCAGCAAGCTAGGTGTCATGCTTCATCATTTGGGCCTGCTCCTCGTCGGGTCGGCGCTGCAATACCCGACGGGCTCCCGTGACGGGGCTCTTTAACGTAGTTCTTTTGTTCCGGCCGTATGGGTGTTGTGCAAGTGAGGGGCCAGGTGGGTGTAGATGTGAAAGGAATTTAAAACAGATACAGGAATCCTTTGAACAATTTTATTCTGGTAGGTTCCCTGTTCTGGTTAAAATTATAGGAGTGGGCGATAAGTAAGCTTGAAATGAAGCTGAGAACGCTCACCTCCTAGGTGGTCGACATGTTTCACGCCTAATCAGTCGAAGGGATCTGCCGGCGATTCATCAGGACCTAAATATGCAAGCTATCTAAACATGTGGTGTGGTGTAACCTACCTACCACTTGGTGATGTAGTACCGATTGAGTTTGTGTACTAGATTAAACAACCTGCAAAGGAATAATATAAAATAAAGAGGCATTATTGCAGAATTAATAGCCCCCCAAATGAAAAACGAGGATCACTCCACAAGGTGGACTGTTTATAAGGCAGTATTCATTGCTGCAAGTAGTAAGTAAAGATGCTATCAAGGATATAAAAATTATAAAAACACTGTGATTAATACAATGTGACTTTGTGGATATGTGTCAGGGCTCATAGTGAAGAAGTAGTCACGCAGCAGCAGTTCCAAAGAGCTGGGGGTCTTGTTTTGGAGATTTATTTATTTAATGCGATTTTATATAGCGCGAACATTACCCGAAGGTGTCAGAGCGCTTTACAAAAGAACCAGTTGCGTTACATAAGGACTTTGGATTACATGAGTTACATAAGAGATACAGACAGAAAAAAATTGCAAATGTACAAGGTGTAAAGTCACTCAAGGAAGAGATATGAACAGGAAAAAATTGCACATGTACAAGTTGTAAAGTCACTCAAGGAAGAGATACAAACAGATAAACTCTAAAGTCACATAGGAATGGTAGTAAGTACAAAGGTCTACTACATATACTAGTGGTTAGAGTTCTATATATACATTTTCACAGCGATTAGGCTTGGACAATTATATAATACATATATACATATATATATATATATATATATATATATATATATATATATATATATATATATATATATATATATATTTAAGGCAGTCCAGCAAAAAGAGAAAAACGATCGAGGGTCATCAGGAGGAGTCGGGAGGGAAGAAGGAACGAACAAAGGTCAGACGAGATGCGTCATGCAGTGGTGATTCTAATGTAAAGCTGCGGGGAGATGCGTCATGCTGCATCTGTGGTGCCCAAAAGACCACAGCTGGGCTGACAGAGCACCTTCAGGCCTACTTCCAAGAGTCCAGGATTTTGGGGTGGCACAACTTCGGTGACAAGACTCACAGCAGGCAGACCCAGGTGCAGGGCTGAAGGTGGTTGGAACCTTTTTAGTACCTGAGGCTCTGATCAATAGCCCAGTCCACTAACCCTGGGAGTCACTTTGATGGTCCTGGGTTCAAGATGTAGGTTCAGTCCTTCTCACTCAGGGAGCAGGGCAGCAAGGCAGCAGAGTAGCAGTACTTCTTGCACTAGAGCAGCACAGCAGTCATTCCTCTGAGTCTTCCACAGGTCTAGATGTGTACTGAAGAGTTGGGACTGAGGGTCTATTATTTATACCTGGTGCTCACTTTGAAGTGGGAGAAACTTCTAGAGTTCTCCCCTTACCGAGATGTCTGGAATTTCCTGCCTCCCTGCCCTGGCCCCAGCTTGTCCTTGGGCACAAAAGACTAGTGAGAAACCCTTTGTGAGTGTGCTGAGGCAGGGTCTTTGTGATGTGCAATGTAGTAGGTTACAGCTCCCCTATAGAGTCTGAGATGGTTCATCCGGCCAACACAAAGACCAACTGCCACCTACACTTATTCACATGACCTAGGATACAAGCTGCAGGCACCAAATGGTTGAAACAAGAAAATGCCTACTTTCTAAAAGTGGCATTTTTAGAATTGTAACTTAAAATTTACCATTAAAGAGAGTTTAAAGTACAATTCTTTAGAGACCAAACTCAACATTCCTACCTGCTCCCCATCGAAAAGTATCACTTATTAAATATAATAAGGTAACCCAATGTTATCCTATGGGAGAGGTAGGCCTTGCAGTAATGAAAAATGAATTGAGGAGTTTATCGCTACCAGGACATGTAAAACTTAAAGGTGCATGTCCAACTTTTTAAATACACTGCACCCTGCCCGCTGGGCTCTTCAGGGTCTAACCTAGGGGTGACATATATGTATTAAAAAGAAAGATTTAGGCCTGGCAAGAGTTATTTTGCCAGGCCGAAATGGCAGTTTAAAATTACACACACAGGCTGCAGTGACAGGCTTGAGACGTGTTCAGAAGGGTTTTTTAAGTGGGTGGAACAGTCAGTGCTGCAGGCCCACTAGTAGCATTTAACTTACAGGCCCTGTTTGTACCACTTTACTAGGGACTTACAAGCAAATTAAATGTGCCAATTGGGTGGACAACAATGTTACCATGCTTTAGGGAGAAAGTACAAGCACTTTAGTGCTGGTTAGCCATGGTAAAGTGTGCCAGCAAAACCTAAATCAACAAAAACAGGAGGGTTGAAGACAAAATGTTGGGGGAAAACCACGCCGAGGAAGTCAGGTCCAACAGTGGGCTATGGGAAAATTAAAACAAGGGTTGACGGAGGGATACGCCAAAGGTAAAAACACATTAACTATTGAGTAAGACAATTTCAATTCACAACATGCATACCTACATCTATTACAGTGCCACTACTGACAAAACAGGCTTAAAGTTACTTCAGCCAAGCCTGGACAAAGTCAAGTACCACACATGGGCAATTACTAGTGCTGTAGTACACTCCCTTAGAAATCAAAGTATGCAGGAAAGAAAACAAACAGCATATAGGAACAAATGTAAAATAAATTAAAATAAAATTATAGTTTAATTTAAACGTTTTTAGAATAGTTTCGCTGTTTGAATATTTTTAAATGCAATAATTGTTTATTATATATTTAGTTTATATTAAATGTTCATTTAAATTATTAATAACATAAAACATAATGTAACATTAACATTGTCAGTAATATAATTTAAATATAAAATATTGAGTTGAAATTTAATTAAATATGATGTCAATTGTTTGAGCTGATGTGCTGTGTCTTGTTCTTGTGATAGGTCTAGGTGAAGAGGAATAAGAGAAGTATTTTTTTATTTAGTATCTTAATTTAATTTTGTAATTAATGTAATAATTTTTCCTATTTCTTTCTATAAGGAGATATGGTAGAGATCTTCACAAACTTTTGGAAAGTTAGAAGTACTACGTAACTTTACATTCTTAAATTCGGTTGTAGCAGCCCCCACCTTCTATTTTGAGGAGAGGGAGACTCATAAGTCTAAATATAGGTGGAGAACTGCACACATAAATGGTGAATGCTATCCATTAGGAGATTCCTGCATAGGTGTAGGCATAGGTGTAGGCTGAGATCTCCATGTGCAGAGGTGTCTGTCATTTTGATATATTTTATGCACATCTCTGTTATATGCAGACATAAAACGGGTATATTTCTGTGACATATGCATAGAAGGCTAAAATAAAAACAGTCGAGTGAGCGAGCTTGCAGTGTTCAAGCATGGACACGTGTTGACCTGCTCCTGGTTATAGTATGCTGTCTTCTCTGGCTCTGGGTGCTTGTTAGGGGAAACTTCCTACCACTGAGAAGCAAGGAGGACCATAGCTCAGGCACACAAATGGGATTGTGAAATAGGATTCCTCTCTAATAATAAACACAGTGTTTCGGAAATTATTGCTAAAAAAGAAATCATTGAGTAAAACTTCTAAACCTGTTCTAGTGGTGGTCATACAAGCATGTCCATGTTTTCTAGAACCAGAGTTAAGACCTCCAGTCAACGTTAAAGAACCATGTTACTGGAGGAGAAGGTGACTAGTGTGCATTACACGGCGCTATTAAACATAGTCTGATTTATGAAGAATATCTCCAGAAGTAACTCACACACACATTTGTTACTCAAGTCTGGCAAAGGAATACATACAGCTGTAGATGTGTAAAATGTGCCTGTGTGTATTTTACCCAAAGGCGGCACACCATTAGCCGGCACCTTTTCAGGCTACCTTGGAAGTGGTGAACACTGCACTGAAGAGAAAGAAAGAGAAAATGAAGAAAGAGAAAAATATGGAACCAGTGACAAAGGGAGAATGCAGGGATTAAAAAGAACATGCAAAAGAGATTAAGAGACAGGCAGCATAGGGTGGTGGAACAAAGAAGCCATGGGGTGTAATCAAGACCAGTCTTCGATTGGAGTAGGAGTGGTGGGGCTCTAGTTTGGGATGTTTTCACTTTCCTTGTTGTGTTTTGGTACTTTCCTCAAACCCTTGTCTCCATTCTTATGTAACCACGACCCCATTCCTCAGGGCTCCAGTGGCCTATACATGTATGCCCTTCATGCGTCTGCCAAACAGAAGCTGCAGCCGGTGTGATGCAAGCCCATCTGCCCCGTCCACATATGGATCATGACCAGTGCCAGGTAGCATTAGTTACTCTCATGAACAATTGCTCAATGTCAGCCCTCCCTTAGCCAGAGGTTTGCTCCCTCCCTGCACCCACTTCCCTCACTGCAACATCTCTTCACTTCAGGCCCATAATCTCTCACCACCATGTAGGCCACTCCACATCTACTCTGGGACCTTGACCTACACCTACCTCTAATAACGGTTGCAGTTTCTTGCACATGCATTTCCTGCCACACAATAGCACTGAAATCTATGTTATGATTACCACTTCTAGCCTGGACAATGCCTTCCTAACCAAAACTTGACTCAAGGAAGCTACAGGCCAAATTAAGGAGGAGGGGAAGAGATTAAGAGCTGGATGGAAGGAAAAGTCAAGTTTCAAGAAGTCTCCTACAAAAGGAATAGTTGTGCTGCTGACTGATCTGGAGTGGAAGAAAATTCCAATGTTTGGCCTCAAAGAAGAAAAAGAGTTTACATTCAGTCTGAGCTTGATTACGTTAGGGATTGCAGCAAGAAACGCAGAAGAGAAGTACAGCAGTCTCTTGGGAGAAGAAAAACATTTTTTTTTAACTGGTCTTACGCTGTACCCTGCTCGCTGGCATATGCAAAGAGCCTTAAAGACAAGGGTAGAAGCAGCGCCCAATTCATGGGGCACCAATCAGTGGTTGAGAGCAGTGCTTATTTTGAGCTGGTGGTTGCAGGTGAGGCCCCCAGCACTCATTTTTTGTGACCAGCACTTATTTTTCCTCAGACTTTGACTCAAACAAGAGAAAGAAAACACAAAATAGGAAAAGAAGGAGGAAGAGTAACATGGAAAGGGATGAAAAGGGACCTGCACGGGTAAGATAAAGAGGCAGGGAGGGTCTGGTGGTGGATTAAAGAGGATTGCGGTGGAACAAGAGACTATGCAGCCTGGTAGTCAGCACCCCAACCTTCGATAGTGTCGTCTTCTTAGTAAAACCTTGGGCCAGAGCACTTATTCTTTCACAAATTAAGCACTGGAGAGGGTAGGAGAGCCTCCAAGAATTACCTCAGTTTCTCCATAAAGAATTAAAGACTTATGAAGTATCCAAAATGCAACAACCTAAAGGGAGCCATGAACGTTTTTATAAAAGATCATCTTAAAAGGATACAGTGATTTGTGCATAGGCCATAAAAGAGAAGCTGAATCTTTGGATCATAGAGGTGAGAAGGGAAACAAGAATGTTTGTAAAGAGAGGGGTTAAGAGAAGACCCTGGTGGAACACCACAGCTTATATTGTTGGGTTCTGAGAGAGACGGGAGGAGACAGCCAGCTTAGGTCTTATTAGAAGTGAAGCAATCGGGCGTGGTTTCGGCGCCGGATGAGATGGCCGCCTAGGGGATTTGCTACGCCGCACCGGGACGCTCTTTCAGCCGCCGGCGCGTTTCCCGTGCCGGTTTTTCCTGGACCTTGGCCGCATACACAATCGGAACATGTGAGGAATCCGGTGAGCGCATTATCAGTACTGAGCGCGTTGCGCTTACCGCGCTTACCTCTTCTTTTTCTGCCGCTTTCTCTTCCCTCAGAACACCCGCCATTTTGGAGGCGCGAGTCTCCTCAGAAATATTACAACGTAGCGGCAGGAATGCGGTTGGCACTCTGGAGCTTCTGTTAACCCCCTAGAGGTTTGCTGAATATTCTTAAAGAGACATACACGCATTTTCTATAACTGTGGATGTCATCCCTTCTGTTGTATGGCTATGCTGGATTCTGGCCTCAGGATTTCTTTTGCCTCACAAATTTTCTGCCATCATGTCTAGCCACCTCATTCTCTCAAGTGAATGAGTATTGCACGCCTCAAGGAACACCTGGCTTTATGTGACATGACTGGACTTTTTCATCATTCCCATCATATTACATGGCTGCATTTCTACTTTATCATCACAAGCTCCACATTTAGCTTGGCTTTTCTTAAAGAGCCAGGTCACTCCTTCCAATGACAGTTTATTGAATACTTCAAAAATTACCTGGTTTTATGAGACATGATTGGAGTTTTTCGCCTTCTCCTTCGCATAATACAGTTACATTTCTGATTTTTCACCACATGGTCAACATTTTAACTTTTCCAATGCCTGTTACTTTATAATTTGTTGGTGATACATGCGCCTATGTGCTCCTTCTCTTCTCAAACCACTGCTAGTCAATTAATTTGTTGTTTCTTCTGGAGAATTTTATGACCACGGCTCTCTCTAAGCCTGTGCAACACTTATTCTACTCACTGGTAGGCAGTCCTTTATGGAAAAACTGTGCAAACCGAAATTTGTTTTTGTCTCATCACAACACAAACCATTGGTAACTCCTCCATCTTTATCAACACCAGACTCTTCTTCTACTACATTGCAGATGGCTGGAGTAACTTCTAATCGCAGTTCCTCATCACAATCTACTTCAAACAAATCGTCTCCGTCTACCTCCACATCTAAACGTTTGAAGCACGACCCTCCATCTCCTGACAAATCTTCATCTTCCATATCTATGGAGCTACTTTTGGAGGAGATACGCGCTTTACGCCCGTTTGTGGAGGAAACCAACAATAAAATGCAATTTCTCGAGGCAAAATGGTCTACAATGGAAAGTAGAGTGACTTCAATAGAACTCCACATCTCAGAGATACAGGATAACTCTCAACGAATCTCATCTTTAGAAAAAACAGTCCACAGCCTTCAACAACACACTGAAGATTTAGAAAATAGAAATAGGAGGAACAACCTTCGTATTTATGGTTTGCCTGAGTCTCTGGAAGGTGACGACCCTGTATCTTTCTTCTCCTCCTTTCTGCCGAAACTCCTGGATATGCCATCTACTACTTCACTTAGCATTCAAAGAGCTCATAGGCTTGGTCCTCGTCCGCCCCTTTCAACAGCTCCAGTTAAACCACGTGGTGTCATCATTCTCTTTTTGAAGTTCACTGATCTGCTCTCAGTTCTCTCTGCAGCTAGATCCAAAAGACAAATTTCCTGGCTTGGTCAGAAGGTGTTTTTGTCTCAAGATGTCTCCAACGCCACAGCCTCCAGAAGGAAAGAATTCCTGAATCTACGTCCTCCTCTCCGAGCTATTGGCGCTAGATATGGTTTGTTTCATCCATGTATCTTCAAAGTGACATACCAAAACCAAACGTGGACTTTTCAAGATCCTGCAGAACTTAAGAATTTTATTCATATTCATACTACCAATGTTATGGACACCACTAATTCTTCAAATGGTTCTTCAAACGGTTGAATATTTAATCTCTTTTCTTTGTAGAGTTCCTGTCGATGTCTTTTCATTGGCTCTGTTTGTTGAGTAGTAGTTTTGTTCTCTGATGTTTTTTAGATGTTTCTTCAGCAAAATGCATTCTTCATGTTTATCATATTTCTCGTTACACGTTAGCTAGTTATATATTTCTCTATATATCACTTTAATGTTAATTGTCTCTTTTGTTTATTCATACAGAGTTGTCTCTTTTTCTCCAATTCGTATGGTCCCTCTCCTATTTCCTTCCCGTCCTGATGCGGTTGGACTCCCCAGGTTCGGGTGGTTCGTCTTGTCGTGCGTTGTCCCTGCCCATTGTCTGTTCTTTGTTCCCGTCAGGTATGTTATTCTCGGTCATCCTTTTTGGATATGTACAGTCTCTTCTTGTATCTTTTCTCTCTTTCCTTTTCCCTTTTTCCTTCTTTTTACCTTTCTTCTAATGGTTCTACTCTTCTCTTTTCTTCCCATGTTCGTTTCCTCTCATTTTACGTATGAGTCTTTCATCTGTTTCTTCTCAGGTTCCTTCTCTTCCCTCCCTTTTTTCCTCCTCCTTCATTATCCACTTTTCCCTTTATTCATTGTCATTCTCTTTTCTGTTCCTATCATTGTAGATTATGTTTATTCTAGATTTTTAATGTTTTTACATTCAGAGTTATCTCCTGGAATGTAAAGGGTTTTATCAATCCTATTAAAAGACAGAGAATCCTTTCCCACCTAGCTTCTTATAACCCTGACATTGTCCTCTTACAGGAGACCCACCTTACAGAATCTGAATCACTTAAGTTAAATAGGAGCTGGGTGGATACGGTTTTATTCTCTCCATCTACTAATAAAAAAAATGGTGTTATCATTCTATGTCATAAGAAATTGAAGTGTAAAGTTTTATTGCAAGAAAATGACACGGAAGGTAGATGGATATTAGCTAAATTGTCAATTAATTCTGTTCCTTTAACTGTTTTTAATATTTATGGTCCTACACAGCCTGATTGTTCTTTTTGGCCTTTGATTACGCAAAAATGTATTCAATTTCGGGATGACTTGTTTATTCTGGGGGGTGATTGCAACCAAATTGTAGACCCTTTTCTGGATCGCAAGTCCACGGTCCGTTTCGTTCCCAATAAGACTCACAAACAATTCCTTGATACTATTTCTCAAACACATCTCATTGATTCTTGGTGACTTTCTCACCTTGATACTCTTGACTATTCTTTTTTCTCTCCTCCTCATGCATCTCTTTCTCGTCTTGACTACATCTTTCTTTCTCAATCTTTGTCTCAAAATTTACTGTCTTCCTCTATTGAACCAATAATTATCTCTGACCACGCTCCAGTTGTAACAGACCTGGATTTACTCCCTCCGCATCCAAAGTCTTCCCGATGGCGTTTCAATAACTCCCTTCTATCTGATCCTCTATTCTCCTCCTTTTGTTCCTTCACTAATGAATTCTTTCTACTTAATTGCGACTCTAGCACCTCCCCTCATATTATATGGGATTCTTTTAAAGCCACGGCAAGAGGCTTCATCATAGACTTTGTCTCTAAGAAAAAGAAACGCTTTCTTCAGAAACGGAAAACTGTATTAGCTCATATCAAACTTTTGGAGCATGAATATTACACATCTTCACAAAGTTCCATCTCACCAGAATTGATACGAGCCAAGCTTGAATTTAACAAACCTTCTACTGACAACGCATCTTCAATACTCCTTCGGAGCAGTGCTCGTTATTATGGCGGTCGAAATAAGGCAGGGAAACTCTTAGCAAATTATCTTAAAACACGTAAGGAACGCACTCTTATTGATTCTATCTATTCCTCCGAAAACTCCCTTCTACATAAAGATCAGGAAATACTTGATGAATTTAAACTTTTTTATCAAAACCTTTACACACCAGAATCTCCCCCCACTCCTTCTCTCATCCAGACTTATCTTGATAAACTCCCCACTCCTCTAACTTTCTCGACCTTGAAAATTATCTTTCCCTTAAAGAACTTTCCAATGCTTTAAATACCCTCACTAAAGGGAAATCGCCTGGCCCAGATGGGTTTTCTATTGAATTTTACCTGCATTTTTCTGATTTGTTACTCCCTAAACTTTTAATGCTTTTCAACTCATTTTACTCAACTGGTAAAACAGAAGGCACCTTTCAAGAGGCAACTATCTGCCTCATTCCTAAAGATGGTCGTGATCCTCAACTTAGTCAAAATTATCGCCCGATCTCTCTAGTTAATGTTGACTATAAATTATTTGCTAAATTGCTTGCTTTACGTTTAGATCCTATCATGCCCCATCTTATTGGTAAAGAGCAATGTGGTTTTGTTAAGGGTAGACTCACTTCCGATAATTCTCGTCTTTTTCTCAATGTTTTAAATAAAGTTTCCTCCCTTTCTATTCCTCTGGCTGCTATCTCTGTTGACGCAGAGAAAGCTTTTGATAGAGTAGATTGGTCCTTTTTGTTTGCATCGTTACGCTGGCACAGTTTTGGTCCTAAATTCATATCACTTATCTCCTTATTATACTCTGCTCCTAAAGCCTCGGTCCTAGTCAATGGTCGCGTTTCGTCTTCTTTTCCTCTCCAACGTGGCGTTCATCAAGGCTGTCCCTTATCCCCTCTTCTTTTCGTTCTAGCCCTTGAACCCTTTTTGACTTCTATCCATAACAATGACTCTATTTCCGGTTTTCCTTATGGTGATCACCAATTGAAACTTTCTGCGTATGCAGACGATATTCTTTTATTCATCTCTGCTCCTGAAACATCTATTCCTCCTTTACTACTTGAATTTAATTCCTTTTCGCAGGTTTCCGGTTACAAAATTAATTCAGACAAGACTGAAATTCTCCCTCTCACAAAATTCTGTCTTCCCCATTTCTTCTCTTCCACTGGATTTGCTTGGAATAGTTCCAAAATTAAATACCTAGGCATATGGTTTTCCAATTCTATCACCTCTTCCATCAAACTGGATATGTCTGCAGCTCTATCTCGAATTGAGAAATCATTCTCCTCTTGGAACCCTCTTTTTCTTTCTTGGTGGGGTCGGTTGGATTCGATTAAGATGATGATTGCCCCAATTTTTATTTATATTCTCTCCATGCTCCCCGTTCACATCCCCTCTATCTATTTTAAACGTATTGACTCGTGCCTCTCTAGATTCCTCTGGAAGAATAAAAAATCCAGAATCGCCTTATCTTCTCTTCGGAAACCAAAATCTAATGGCGGTGTAAACTTACCGGATTTTCGCCTTTATCATAAATCCTTCTCCCTGCGTCATGCCTCAAGTTGGCTTATATCAGATCCCTCTCTCTTTACTCCTCTTTGGCTCTACATTGAACAAATCTTATTATTACCCTTTTCCTTGAAAGAAGTTATACGTTTTTCTGCCAAAACTTCTCATACTTCCCTCCCCTTATTTAAACATACTTGTTCCCTCTTGAAACCTTTGCTCCACTCCACTAACATTTCCCGTGATTCTTTCTTAGACTCTCCTATTTGGCACAACTCGCTTATCCTCCTCAACAACAGACCCATTTTTTGGACTGCGTGGAGACTAAAGGGTATTTTATGGGTTAAACAGCTTTTTGATGGAGTTTCACCTTGCTCCTTTCCCCAATTTCAGTCTTTGTTTCATTGTCCTCGCTCTTTTTTGCAGAAGTTTACCACTCTTATGGCGATTATTCTTGACGTATACTATTCCCTTCCCTCTTCATCTTTATCTGATATCCAAAATCCTCTTCTCAAAATACTTCTTATTCTCCCCAAAGGTTCTCTTATATACAAATTCTTTTTAGCCCCCAATCCAGATCGTGCTAAATCTAAATTGGAACTTTCTTGGGAATCGGATTTAGGATGCGAATGGTCTATCATCTTTTGGGATAAACTTTGGTCCAGATCTTTAAAAATTTCTCGCTCTGCTTCTCTTACCCAATCTCTGTTCTCCTTTTATCACAGACTTTATCTCTCCCCTGCTTCTTTAGCATGCTTTTCTTCCTCTGCTGACTCTAACTGTTGGACTTGCGGTTCTCCTAATGCTGACCTCCTTCATCTTTTCTTTTTTGTCCTATAGTCTCCGAATTCTGGGAGAAGGTTTGGTCTTACATCTCTTGTCTGTTTACAATTTCCATTCCTTATTCTATACCTCTCCTCTTTGCTGGAAGCCTTTCTGACTCTTTAGATCTTCCTCCACACGGTCATGGTCTTTTTGACCTTATGCTTGCTCTAGCCTTTCAACACATTTCCTTTAACTGGAAAAATCTCACAAAACTTTCCATACAACATTGGTGAAATACTCTCTGTCATTTCCATAGACTGGATGTTGCTTTCGCCTCTTCTTGCAAACCAATCATTAATAGGGATCTCTTTTGGTTGCCACTTACCACCTATTTATATCAAATTGTTTTAAAAAATACTTTGCATATAACCTCTGAAAATTTCAAACCCCCTTGAAAGATTTTTATCTCTGTTCTTCACTATCTACCCTGTTAAGCTAATACATATATTTACTCATTAGACAATTTTATATTTATTCATTTACAGTATTTAATCTAGTATGTTTTTCTCTGTTTTTATTCCTTTATACCACACTATCAGTATTCCCTCACCTCCCCTTCTTACCCTTCTTCTTCCTTTCCTTCCCTCTTTTCCTTACCTCCACCCTATATAAATTCCACAAATTGCTTTTACTCTTTTCTTCCAGATATCAGCCAATTCCTTTGTTATATTGTTATACTTGATTTCTTTCTATATATTGCTGATGTCTTTATGTATTAATAAGTTACTAATAAAGCTTTTCAAACATAAAAAAAAGAAGTGAAGCAATCAATCCAATTTAAAGCAGACCCCCTGAACCCTAAGGAGGACAATGTGGAAAGTAATTTGGGATACCACATGCCCCCTAATGGGAGTATATAAAAGTCTGTTTTAAAAATCCAGGTTTTGGGAGAAATTAGCTTTAGATGCTCCCTGCGTTGAAAGGGGAACCTTTGACGCTTTTACTTGTGATAAGACAGATTTATATTTTTGCTTCATAACCATTCGCAGACTTAAGTTGGCTTGTGAGTGAATTTTACTTCCCTCCAAACTTCAGTGTAGGGGATCAGGCATAACAATAGTATTGCAACCTCCAAAAGAAACATGGGTACTGCTGGGGTAGGGGCCATGCTCTGGATCCTTTTCCTGCATTCCTGGGTGACAGACAGCAAGTGTCGTTCCCTTGCTGTTTGCTGCTTGCTGGAATATGGCGCGAGCTGGATGGAGGAGAGTGCAGGCACATGCAAGCAAGACTGTTTCCTGTACTGCCCTGTGGTGTTGGTGGCGGGGAAGCAGGCACAGGGAAGGGGCATAGGCTGTGAGATGGTTATTATGACTTCCTGCCCTATTTGGGATTAGGGACCTTCTCCTAGTCTTCTCACCAGGCAACTTCTGGCTCTGGGCTCCCAAAAATATAACAATGCATCTCTCCTTTTCATATTTTCGAAGTAGCAGTCCTACAGGCTATCCAGACATGGGAGCAGGAAGCAGAGAATATTTACATTATTCCCCAATATTCCATACCATGCCAGGAAAATAGGGAGCTGCATATCCTTAAAAGCTGGCACCAGAGCAATGGACTTTAGACTTTGGAATATGCACATCCAGATCACTTATGCTTTGCCTCCCTGTGCCTTACTGCATGTAGCTTGATGGCCAGGTTAGAGCCAAACAGTAATGATACTGCCTAATTCAGGACCGAGGCAGTCATCTAAAGGTGGCAGCTAATGCCTCTTGCTTGTGGGAATCTGATGTCCCCCTGGAAACTGCTCTTGGCCCCTAATTGGGTCCCGCATCACATTTTGTAGAACACTGATTTAAGCATGTTTTCCAAACATCTATCATTTATTGCTGTCTTATTTATTCACAAACTATTTATTTATTTATGCAGTTTTACATAACATAGAAGAGGCACAAGGACATTAGAGTGCTTTACAAAAAAATGGAAGCAGTAACAATGCATGAACAGAACATGATAGATAACATCATAGTTAAAACTAGAATTAACATAGAAGCAGAATAAGGAAGACGTGAGTATAATACATTGAACCTGAAGATTGACTAGGGGTCGGTACTGATGGTACTGTGATGCAGTGATCAAAACACACAAGAGAAAATAATGCAATGTCGTAAAATATAATAATAGGCAAAATGAGTAAATAGTGCGGGGAAGGATAGGTAAAAATATAAAATCTCCGAAACAATTAACAAAAATTAGGAGTGTCCGCGTGTGATAAGCACATTTAGGTACATACTGAGTGATAATATATTTGGAACGGAAAGAACTTGATATCTTTCAGGCGGGAGGTAGTTCTAGATTCTGGTCACACTGCATGACAAAGATTGAGCATCATGCATTCTTTCCTGAATGTGGAAAGTTGTATGAGAAGCATGCACACTCTCCAAAGAGAGCCTTAGCCACCTGACAGTATCTGTTTGTTAGTTAGGTATTGAGGAGTGGGTGTGGTGATAATCTTGTGCGTGGTATATGTGGTCTTAAAAACAAATTTAGCTTCAAAGTGGAGCTATGGAAGCCTAAGCAAGATAGGTTATATGGTCAAATTTGCTACTTGGAGTGACAAGATTAGCTACTGTATGCATCACTGCTTTGGGAGGAGCAGTGTTGGCCTTAGGAAGGCCAGTAAATTTACCTTAGTGAATTCTGGATAGCATCCGAGACTGAACACTTTAGATCTTGAGCTGGATTGAATATATGGATCCCCCATAAAAACATCAACTGGAAGTATGCACTTTTGGCGTTTATTTGAGATTGAAGGTTGAGTCTTTTCTCCAGAATGACACCCAGAGATTTAGCGCTAGCAAACATAATGGGTTTGGAGTAGAAGATGTTACAAGATACAGTTCAGGACTGAAACTGGTCTATTCGTGTGGGACGGTGAAAGGTCGAGAATCTCTGTGTTAGACGGATTTTGTTTCAAATTGTGAGCAATCATACAATCTTACACTTTCTTCACTGTAGGAGTAAGCAACTGGAGGTCAGTAGATTTTGAGGTAAAGCTGTGTGCCATCAACGTAATGGTGGTAGTAGATTCCTCAATGTTTGAGCAAAGCTCAAAGAGGTTCTATGCAAAGATTGAAAAGAGGTGGAGCCAAAGCTGAACCCAGAGGAACACCCTGTGACAAGCAGGTTGGGCTTGGGATATTGTTCATAAGTTTCACCTGTTGGGATCGGTTGGACAGAAAGGAAATGTACCAGTTTAAAACAGTGCCTCAGATGCCCATACAATTTCTAAGAATGGGAATGGTATTAAGAGCAAGGCAGAAGATAAATCAAATAGAACAATGTATCAGTGATGTGTAGTGCTTCATGTACCACCTGAAACAAGAAAGTTTCAGCCTTATCAAAAGCTAGATTGTAAGTCATCTGGTACATAATTAACAGCAATATGTTGAAAAAGTTGTGTGGCTACTCAACGTTCAAAATTCTTAGCAAGTATAGGAAGCCCCAAAAGAGGTTGGACGTTTTTTAAGTTCCCCTGAGTCAGTAAATGGTTTCTTCAGTACAGTTGTGTTCTGGCCCACTTTGAGACAATCAGAAAGATCTGCTTGAGCAGGTGGTGGCTGGTGAATTTTGGAAATGGTGGGCCATAAACCCATACCCCATTCTGCATCATGCAAGCGAGCCCATATCCCATGTCGTGGGGAAATAGGGGTAGAGAGGAGTGGTTCTTACCTGCTATTTTCACCAGAGAAAATGTTCCTCTCGCTCTTACATTTGTAGAGGTGGGTAAGACAATAAATTAATGGGGAGCACCAAGCTAAGAGTCTGGCATGGCTATTAGATCCCAAGCAATAGCCAGGCTTTGAAAATGTTTGGCTTGTAAATTGTGCAACAAACCTAATAAAAAACTTTAAAATTTAAAAAAGCGTATTTCTGGGGCGTGGCTTGCAGCCGACCAAGATGGCCGCACCTTAAGCGAGCGCAGGCGGACACCCAGCCTTTACGCCTGACTATCCGTTCCAATATCCGTATGGAACTCCAAAGAGATCCACATAAACTGAAAGACCAACAACATATGAGAATTTTTATGCAACATAGTTTCTACAATCTTATGCGAAAGCCGACAGTAGAAAATCTCCAGATACAAAACATTATAATATTTTATACAATAAGAAATAATTAAAATATCCTTTATGCTCTTACTACTGTATAGCGACATGTTAAAAACCAAAGTTAATAATTGCTCCCTTCATCTAATGAATATTAATACAAATTTAAAAAACACTTAAAAAAGTTAAAAATCCTATGACAGAACATTTCATTTGGTGGCTCATAAATAGAATCAATTAGTGCAGAGGCCGAAAGAATGGATAATTGTAAACAAATCGGTCTCATCCATTTACGCCGATACAATAATAAAGCGGGGCAAATAAATAGCACATGATTAACATCCTGAATGGTATTATTACACAAATTACAGATCGGGGAAGAACCATACCATTTAGACAATACGGTATTTAAGGGGAGCATACCCTGCCTCAATAATAGCCAAAAGCGGCGCACTCCATGGAGCAGGTTCCAGGAAATATATGCCTGTACTTTATTTATCACACAGGAGTCTGTGGCTGGGTGGATACCCCTCTTTAAAATGTGAGCCTCCCTATCCCTTGTGAAACTTAATTTCCAAGTGGCCTGTTTCAATATCCGTATGCCACACAACTAGGTGGTGGTGGGAGATCATGTCACTGTAGTGATCGATGGGTCGGCGTTCCCGACTCCCACCCCGGTCCACTTCTGAGAGACTACCTGGGGCAGCTGAGGTGCAGCCTAACGGGAGGAAGAGGGCCATGTAACTGTGTGCGGTGAGCCCAACGGAGATTGCGAAGAAGCTTCTGGGGACAACGGAGCGCCGAGGCGCCATCTCCGGAGACAGAAGATACAGGGCTCATGACCCGGGAGCCTACATGGTGCTAAGGAGCAAGCAGCGCTGCAGCCCTGCTCACCGAGACGAGGTGAACTGCTGCATGCGTGCTGCACGGTGCGGCTGACACCGGCTGCGATCAGCGAGGGAGCCGCGAAGAGAAATTGGCAGTTGGAGCGACTATCTGCTGTGCCTGGGGGGTGGTCACGAGGCGTCGCTGAGGCCCCTGGCGGCACTTGTGAGGCAGAGAGGCTGAGAGCCGGCACACAGATCAGGCGGCCGGAAGGTACAGGAGGAGAGGCTCAGTTTCACGGCCGGAGCCCCGGAGAGGTAATGACCCCTGAGGCGGAATGGCAGGAAGGAGTCTCCCCCGTCTCTCCCTTCCCGTACGGGGTCTTAAAAATAATATAACCATAAACCTAGCATTTGGGCACCGGCGAAAGAGAAGATTCTCCCTTCTCATTAGTCTATGTGGAAACAGCTCCCAAGTTTTGGTCACAGCATAACAAAACTTTTTTAATCCACTGCTTGGCCTCATTGCCAATTGTACCTACCAGTGCCAGAGTGAGATCAAGCCCTCCTGTGACAAAGGGTCAAGAGAGGCTGAAGAACCAGAAACAGTGCATGGCCCCTAGTACGTCTAAGGACTTGATCAAGGAACACTGGCTACCCTCTCCACTGCATGAAATACATATATTTGGCGTTTGACACTGGGTAGGCAAGAGATGCGCAATCCAGCGGTGTTAAAGAAGCGGAGGGGTGAATCTAACAGGCGGGAAGAGATAACTAAAGGAGTATTGCCTAACCATACGCAATGTCGAGTCACAGAGGGCTCAAAGTGACACATCAAATGAAGCTTGACAAATTTGCACAGCCCAAAGCAGATGCCCCGGTTGAGGGGGGAGGTGATTTACGGCAAAAGTCAATGACTGGAGAAGAATCCCTCACGTTGCAAGATATAATGGCAGCAATTCAAGGAGTCCGTTCGGCCCTAGAAAATAAGATCGACACGGTTGCTTCGGAAGTCACATTAATGCATGCGAATCTTCGCAACTTAGGCTCCTGTGTAAAAGCCACTGAAGACTCTATAACCACCCTCCAATCATCTACCAAGGCGCTTGAAGCTCAAGTGAAAGAGCTCCAAACTACAACTACTACCTTGGAGGCGCACTTAGAAATTTTGAAGGGCGCACATGTAGAAATAACGTGAGAATTATGGGGGTGCTGGAGCGGGCGTAGGGCTCAACCGTGGACCTGTTTGTTGAGGACCTCGTCATGACATCTACAGCCCCGCGGTCTCTCCAACTACTTCTCGGTGGAGCGGGCCCACCGAGTTCTGTTATTGGACGTGGGGGCGCCCCACCACAGCCAGGGGCGCCCCCACGTCCAATACTGGCAAGGATCTTCAACTATAGAGATAGAGATGTAATATTACAAACTGCTCGCTCTGCCCTCCCATTGAACTACGACAATGCCACGATCACCTTCTTCCCGGACTTTACAAACAAGGTCTGTTAGACTTGGCCCTTTTTGCAGGGTCGTCCCTGAACTTTTTGCCTTCCTCTTGGTATTTTTTCTGACCTGGTGTTGGCGGTTTTAGGACTCTGGGCACTTTATCACTGCTGTTCAGTGTTAAAGAGCATGTGCTCTCTGTGGTAAACTTGGTAAGATTGGTCTACACCTGTTTGGTGTATATTTAATTTAACTATCAGTCCCTTGTAAAGTGGTATCTCATATACCCAGGGCCAGTAAATTAAATGCTACTGGTGGGCTTGCAGCACTGCTTGCGCCACCCATCAAAGTAGCCTTTCAAACCTGTCTCAGGCCTCTGCCATTGCAGGGCCTGCGCGCGCAGTTTACTGGCGCTGTGACGTGGCACATAAAGTGGTTGCCACGTCTGTGACTCCCCTTTTACTACATATCAGTCAACCCTAAGGTAGGCCCTAGCTAGCCCTATGGGCAGGGTGCGGTGTAGGTAAAAGGTAGGACATGTGCCTTAACTGTGTGGCATGTCCTGGTAGTGACAAACAGCCATTTTGGTTTCTCACTACTGTGAGGCTGCCCTCTCATAAGAATGCATTGGGGATTCCCTGATATGTGTTTCAGTGGTAATTCCTGACATGAGAGGAGTAGTGTGATCAAGTTTGGTATGTTTGGAATAGTGGTAATAAATGCTGTGTAATGGTGTTCGCAGATTTATTATCACTACTTTAGAAATGCCACTTTTAGAAGTGGGCATTTCTGTGTGCTATGTGTCTTTGTGCCTGCCTGTTGTGTATTGCATGTCTGGCTCTGGATGACAGGGGCTCAGGAAGTGCAGTGGCTCCAGAGGGGCTGGGTGAGTCAGCGCTAGGCTGAATAGGTGAATCTGCATTTGGAGTAGTGGGAGGAGTAGCACCTGGACCTGAATAGGACTGTGCCTGCCTTACACAATGCTGGAAACCGGAAGTCAGGCAAGGAGAGCCTGACCTTGGGCGGGGCCGGCCGGAGGAAACAGAGCCGGAGCAGGAAGCCAGGCAAAGGACGCCTGTTTATGGGCTGGGCTCCCGTGGTATCGAGGAGAGCCCCGCGTGTCTTCTGGGCCTGCTGTGGACGGGGCTGGTGGCGGGAGTGAGACGGAGCCTCGCGGGCTCACAGGGCAACCGGAGGAAGGACCCGAGCCTCGCGGGCTCCCTTCTGCCACTTCTCGCCTTCCCCCGCAGTGTACAGTCTCCTGCGAGTGACCCAAGGAGATTGGAGAGGCCCTGGTGAGTAGGGCCTATGAGGCACACTGTTTGTGCCTAACTGTTCTCACAGCTGTGCCGCCGGACTGCGGGCAGCTGCAACGTCGGGGGCATTTTTTTCCTAAGGAGAGACAAGGGTGAGTTGCACCCTCGCCCCCCATTGTATCACGGGCCTGTTGGGGCCATTGCTCTACTGCCTCTGCAACTAAGGGGGCTAGTGGAAGCCTCGTGAGGGGACGCATAGTGGGGCGAGCCCTCATTTTGGACAAGTGCATTACGGGGACGCCCAGGACAGGCCCCCGAGGAGAAGGCCAGACGGCCTGGTGTTCGCCTCTATGTTTTGGGGGCGGAAGGCACTTAGGTGATGTGTGCACCTTAGCAGTGATGACGGTGCCATAATGATGGGGTTTGCGCCTAATGCTTCTTACTAGGATGCCCTGATGATTAGGATGAATGCCTAATATCTGTATGCCTAATGTGTTTATGCTGAGTGCCCTATTGCCAGTTACTGGTTGTTTTCACTAACTGTGATAGGATGGTTATGACAGTGGCCCGATTGGCCCTATAGTGTATATAATCCCCTGTAAAGTCATACTAAGTGCCAGGTGGCACCGTGTATATATGTGATTACATTCTAATGTGTTTTATGAGTAATACAAAGGCTATTTTTGCTATAACCTTGTGTGGAGTTTCTTTTGTGGTGTGCCTAGTGTCGCTGCTGTGTGTGTGTGTTGCACATACGCTTTACACATTGCCTCTGGGATAAGCCTGACTGCTCTGCCAAGCTACCAAGGGGGTGAGCAGGGGTTATCTTGAGCGTGTAACTCCCTTGCCCTGACTAGAGTGGTGGTTTCTGCCTGGCTTAGGCGCATGCCCTAGCCAACCAGAAATCCCATTTCTAACAAGGTCCAGAAGCTGCGAAGCTCTTTTCTGGAGGTCAAGAAGGTACTCCGGGAGAAAGAACTAAAATACATAATGTTGTTCCCAGACAGGCTCCAAGTGGGTGCAGAAGGGAAGTCGTGGATTTTAGATTCCCCTGAGGAAACCTAGGACTGGCTAGCGACTTCCTGGGAATAGACGATCTATCGCACAGCAATAGAGAAGAAACAAAGAGAAGCGATACCAGGGACTGCAACAGGATCGAGAGCTGGATGCTGTTGCTGAGGGATTCTCAGATACTCTGCCACCGTAGGACTTCCATCCGTATCAGCTAAGACTTGTTGAGGGCCAAATACCTGAGTGCCCTGTAGGGTGCTGAACAGTGCCTTGGTTGACAGGGCAACGTTTTGAACTCCTGAGGACCTGTACCTCTTTATGAAACAACACTTTCTAAAGTAAAAAGACTTGGTTAATATGTCTCAGAACGCGGAGTGGTCGACTTTGTGGAAACTGCCAAGAGGGCCCACGTTCCTACTGACCCTCACTTCAACTGTTGCAATGTGGTAAAATCTTTTGCATGTTCGGGAGAGGGAGGTGCGACAGGTGGATGCCTGGCGGAAACACTCTCCCTGACATTAGGAGATAAAGGGTGGGGTGTACAGGTGCTCTGCAAAGTTGGAGGGGGTGGGCAATTCTAAATCCACGTTTCAGGGAGGCAGGGAGGAGTGAGGGGAGGGAATGTTATATAAGTTGTTTTAATATGTTTTTATGGCACAGTATGTTGGCCAAAGTGATAATGTTACATGACACATGTCTACAACTGCAAAGTGTAGCTGAACAGGACTTCTCTCAGTGGGCCCCGAAAACTTGTGTAGAGGGACCTCCCCCTCCCCCCCCCCGACTGCTCCCAGGTGCTCCCTGGTGAAGATGGGGTCCCCCTCCGGGACCGCTCGTCCCCCTGGCTGACCTTCTAAATGCTATAATGCATGACAATATGAATACGGCTCAAGTGTCCTGTAACTTTAAAATCCTTCCTTGGAATGTGAACGGATGAGAGATAAAAATTAAACGGGGGGTAGTGCCGCAATACTTAAAACGCCACTTACCCATTATAGCCCTGCTACAGGAAACACACCTACAGGGGACCACTTACTCTGCACTTAATAGATGGGGCTTCACGCAGTAGTGGCACATGCAGGCTACACTAGAGGTTCGAGAGGGGTGGGTATCCTCTTATGAAAATCCTTTCCATTTACTATATCAAAAGTCACAAACGATTCATATGGGCGTTTCGTAACATTATCGGGACACTGGGAGGGCCGGCCATTAAATATCATATCCCTTTACATCCCCCCCGAGACTCGATGCCCCCACACTCGCGGTCCTCGGCTCGCATATTGTCACTCTGCCACGGGGAGAACTGCTCAATGGGGGGGACTGCAACGCGGCACTCGATGGCGAAATGGACCGTTTACCATTGAGAGGGGAAAGACCCCTCCGGGAAGATCCTAGCAGACTTTCTGTTGCCACTTGGCCTCGTATACGTATGGCGGATGCAGGATCCATCAACCCGCCAATACACTTTTCACTCTGATGCACATGGGAGTTTATCCCTCATAGACCATATATTTGGGCTGGCTGGACAGCCTCCATTGTTTGGAGAGACAACTTACCTTCCGAGGTAAATCTCTGATCATTCTCCGGTCTGTACAAGTTATGGTAGCGAACCCTCCTCCAACAATAATGCGATGTCACTCAATCCGTGGTACCTCAAAATACAGCTAATTCGAGCTGGTCTGCAAGGAGCTACGACCTGTTACTTTGAGGAAAACGAGGCTTTGGTGGAATCAGCCCAGGTTTTATGGGAGGCCTACAAGATGGTGATTAGAGGACCAAGGGTTTCCTTAATCACCCGGCATAAAAAGGAGAAGCGGAACTAGCTGGAAGAGATAGAAGTAGAAATCCAAAAATTAGAGTCTGAGCTGCTACTGCCAGATCACACAGAGGCGCTACATAGGCTGCGAATTAAACAAAATGAATATAGAGATGTTGCTGAGGAAGCGGCAAGAGCCAAACATCGTCTATACGAGGTGGGGGATAGAACGGGCAAACTTTTAGCGTGGCTGGATAAGAGAGAAAAAGCTTCCAAATGGGTATTTGAGATTGCTCCAGAAGAGGGGGAATCGGTGAGAGATCGGCAGGGAATAGCGGACGCTTTTGTGGCTTACTATAGGCAGATATATACGCCATCGACCCACTTCACTCAAACTGAAGCGATGGAACTTTTGGCTACTCTTAATATTCCCTTCTTGGAGTTAGCAGACAAGGATAGTCTAGAATCGGATCTTACAGACAGTTAAGTGATGCTGGCTATCCGGTCATTAAAAGCCAGAAAGGCAATGGGCTCGAATGGCCTACCGATTGAATTATATAAATTGACAGCGACTTGAACTGCCCCATATTTAGAGAAGATGTACCAAGAAAATTTTAGAATCGGGAAACTCGCGGAAAATCAAAGGCTCGCAAATATAGTAGTGATACATAAAACCGGGAAGCCACCAGAGAGCTGTGCGTCTTCTAGACCAATATCCCTGCTAAACGCAGAGGTTACGATTTTAACAAAAGTACTGGCAACCCGACTGGCTCCAATGCTACACAAGTTGATCAACCACCACCAATCAGGATTTATGCCTGGTAGACATACCGCACTCAATCTACGGCGTCTTCAGGGAGTACTGGGAAGAGGCTGTTGTGGTGTCCCTGGACGCTAAGAATGGCCCTTCCTATTCGCTGTCCTTGAAAGACTAGGCTTTGGGGGGAAGTTTTTAGCATGGATCTGACTTTTATATACAGAACCCTTAGCACAAGTGATGGTAAATGGGGGACAATTGGAGGTTTTTAAGTTGCAAAGAAGGAAGAGACAGGGATGTCCCCTCTCTCCGTTGATATTTGCTTTGGTTTTGGAGCCTCTCATGGTATGGATACGAGGGAATCCGCTTATTAGAGGACTCAGATGGACTGAAGACTGGGAGGATAGGATCTCCCTTTATGCAGACGGCATCCTTCTTTATTTGGCGAGGCCATACTCCTCCCTACATAGGGTGCTTCATATCTTTACTCTATACCAAAATTACTCCGGATACACCATAAACTGGGATAAGTCACTGATATATGTCCTTTATGGCTCAAGACTGAAACTTCTAAGAACGTGTGCAGCAAGGTTTGCAACAGAAGGATTCCAATATCTGGGAATTTATGTTACTAAAGACCATGTAGTCTTTTATGAACGCAACTTGCCCCCCCATCTCATCTCCGGGAGGATGTAAAGCACTGGAGGTCCTTGCCCTTATCGCTGTTAGGCAAGGCCTCCCTATATAAAATGATGGTGCTTCCCTGCTTCTTGTACATCTTACAAAACACGCCCTACCTAGTCTCACCCACATATTTCCGAGCGATTGAAGCAGAGGTACAGACACTCCTTTGGGATGGAAGGACTCCACTGATAGCCTTAAATAAACTGACCAAGAGCCGGTATGATGGAGGGATTGCCCTCCCGGCACTTCACTTGACGCACCGGCCTATAAGATGGACAGACACAACATGGGACCGAGAGGCTACCTAGGGGCCATCTATGGGGGCAAACGATGAACACCAGTAACTACCTCAACATCGAGCACAGTTAAATTATGGCACACAGCATCAGCAGCTCTAGGGTGGCGAGAGAAAATAACCCAAACCACTCCACTATGGGACACAGCACAGCTGGATTTCTGGCAATACACCAAGATTTTGACAAATGGGACCTTATTGGTCTCTCAAGGGTTGGTGACGCAGGGGTGAATGGGAAGGTTAGGCCTTTTGTAGACCTCCAGAGGGACTACTAGTTGAAGTCATCCAAGACCTTCCACTATCTCCAAATAAGACATGCTTTACAACTTGCCATTCTAAAGGGAGTAGATCTCCTGGCCTCCCCCCCCCTAGAAGATAGGTTGCTAGACGACTACTTGAAAGAAAAAGCAATATCTTTAACCTACCGGAAAATAATAAACAATTCCCCCAACACCTTGGAGAAAACTCGTACCAGGTGGGCGGAGGATCTGGGGGATTTGAGTGAGGAGGAATGGCAGGAGGCGCTTGCATCTCCCCGGGAAGTGGCCATTAGGTCCTGATTCAGATTGGTCCAACTGAAGATACTACACAGGACATATTATACATGCACGGGGGCGTGGCCAAGCCGCGGACCTAGATGGCCGCGCGGCTGTGAAGCTCTATCGGCCGATCCAGCCCGCATCGTAATATCCCCCACACCCAGCTGCTAAATGGCCCGAAAATGTGCACCGCTGGACTCCTGAATGGTTCCTGAGTCCAGCGAGCCCCGCGACCTGCACGACGCTGTGGCGAGCATCGAGATTCTGGCCGGCCTGATACCATGAGGGGCCTCCGAGACGGCGGGGGCGGGGCCTACTAACGACTGAGAGAGGCCCAGGAGCAGAACCAGTGGCGCGTCGGCTGCGGAGCGGCGGACGGGAGGAGGCGGCGAGCGCTTGGGGCGTGGGGCGGAGCGGCTGGTGGCGGATCCCATCGGGGCCCGGGTAGTCAAGGCCGGCGTCACACACAGCATTCACCCCGGGAAGGCCGCGGGAACCCACGGGGACAGGGCCCGGGTGTTCCTCTCGCTCACGGCCCCCGGGCCTCTGACCGCCGGCTGCTTCTGGTCCCTGGGGGCGCCCCCGGTTTGCGCCATCCCAGCTGTGCCGCCCACCCCTCCCTGCCTGGGCTCACGGTGCCGGCAACTGCCTGTAAGAACTCCCTACAGCCACAGCTGCGAATTGCCCTCCCTGCACCCGGGCCTGCACCTCCTCATCGTGACCTGCCGGAGGCCGGGGAAATAGGCCACTCGATCGGCCACCCACCCGGCTGACTCAGGTCCAGCCGATACCTCCGGTCACGCCGCCGGCCCATCCGGGCGAATCACCTGTGACGACCCCCCGGAGGAGGGCTGCAGTGCTCCTGCCTAGCGCCCTGAGGGTGGCGGTGGGTTCCCGGCGCCTCTGCGGCGGCCCCCTGTTGTTCGGTGCTGATCCCCACACTTGGTGACCCCTCAGATATGCTTCAGCTTTAGACCAGCCTGCGGCGGTGCACCTCAGCACAGGAGTAGCGGTATGGGTCGCAAAGATCTGAAACAAAGGCTCCTACCCTTTGAGAAGGTTCCTGAGACGCCCCTGGAAGACCCATCAACCATGGCGGAGGACGAACAGGCTGCGGGGCGCTCCAGCGACAATGGCGGCCAAATTAGCATGCTGCTGGAGGAGATGAGGGCGGGATTCAGGGCCCTGGAATGGGAGATTCGACGCCCTTGACAAGAACATGGCGGACCTTGGGGCCAAAATCCAGGTGCATGATAGGCGCCTCGACGTTGCGGAATCCCGCATCTCTGACCTCGACGACGGAGCTGCGCAATCTCTCAAGCGGCTTGAAAGGGTGGAACTTATCCTGAAAGACGTAGCCATCAAACATGAAGATTTGGAGGCACACAGCCGCCGAAATAACCTACGTATTATAGGGGTACCGGAGTCTACATCTACAGGCCGCATGGATACCTTTGTAGAGACGCTGCTAGTTGACATCTTTGGGAGAGACGCCTTCACACCTGGCTTCGTGGTGGAGCGCGCCCACCGCACGTTAGGGGCCCGACCCAATCCTGGCTGTCCGCCGCGTCCCATCATCGCCCGCCTCATGAACTTTAGGGACCGGGACACCACTCTCCGCCTGGCCTGAGAGCGCGGTGAAACCCATTGGCAGGGCTCCCGACTGTCTCTATATCCGGACTACACCATCATGGTCCAAGAGGCCCGCCGCAAATTCAACAACGTCAAAGCCGCACTCAGGAACCTCGGCTTGAAATATGGCATGCTCTATCCGGTGAGACTGCGGGTTGAGGTCAACGGCAGGGCCTGCATCTTCGACAGCCCCGCGGAGGCGCAGGAGTTCTGCCGCACCCACAAACAAAAGACTCAGAGGCCTGGTGACAAGCATGCTCCATCTCCACCCACAGCGGCTCAGACGCCATCATGGAACTTTTCTCTGGGACTGCCCCCGTCTGAGCCCCTCGGACTAGTTGCATTTCCCACAACGATGTGAGAACATGGGGATATTCCTTCACTACACGCACCATTCCGGATTGCTGGAAGGCCGTAGGCGTTGCCACTCTCCAGTTGGTGTACACCGTTAATTGTTTTTGTTGATTACGAATGTACCCTGATTGTGCTATTTGCAATTATTGGATATGTCGATTGGTACAATGGTTTATTTCATTCTGGATGGTTTTGCCTCTCACATGGGGTAGGGAGGCTGGGTGGTGGGTGGGGGGTGGTTTCGTTTACATGTATTTACACATGGTCACTTTGGCATTTTCAAACCAGCAGGAATCATTTTATTGTAAGGCAGTACTCGCTCAATTCTCCGACATCGCACCATAAATGGCCCAGTTAGGTCATAGCAGTGGCCCCTCAGATCTGTCGCTGATGACATGGAACATACGGGGACTCAATGACACACGCAAGAAACGCCATGTCTTACATTACTTGGCTCGACACATAGTAGACGTCGCCTTCCTCCAGGAGACTCATATGTCCCCCACTGCTCCCTCCCAATTCGCCAATAGCTGGGGTACCCACCGATACTTTGCGAGCTTTAGCACTTACGCTAGAGGTACAGCCATACTCATTCACAAACAAATCCCTTTCAGCTTGCACACCACTATTCGTGACACGGAGGGCAGATATGTAATTGTAATGGGGACTTTAAGGGGACACAATCTCGCGTTGGTCTGTGTGTATGGGCCGAACACTGATTCACCAATTTTTATTATTCCTTGCTCTCCCAACTTTTGAGCCTTGGCAATGTGACGTTCCTGATAGGGGGTGACTTCAACATAGCCCTGGACCCGACACTCGATAGCACATCGCTAGCTCCCAATCCCAAGCCGCGCGCGCGTAGAGCTCTCCTCTCCTTGTGCGAACAACTGTCCGTCATAGATGTGGGGCGCGCAAGCACCCCTAAGCAGACCGATTACGCCCATTATACTGGCTATCACAACACCTGGACCAGACTTGATTTTTGGTTGGCCTCTCCTAATATCCTCGGCTGGAGTCGCTTGATACAGACCCTACCTCGGACCTACTCCGATCATTCTCCAGTTTTGTGGCGCATGGGGGTTCCCCGACCCGAGGGCTTTGAGAGGCAATGGTGCTTCCCTGGTCGCGCCCTGGCAGATGACCTCTTTCTACACGAAATTCGGGAGGCACTAGATGACTATTTCGACCTAAACACAGGCTCGGTGGACACAGTGGCGGTTCTGTGGGAGGGTTTTAAAGCGTACATACGGGGCGTCTGCATTTCGAAACATTCCGGAGTGCTCCGTGCCCTGCGAGGCACTCTGTCTCGATTGGAACACGAGCTAGCCGATCTAGATGCCAGGTTGTTACATGGTCCCAATACAGAAGCCGATTTAAAGCGTATGACCCTACTATCGGAATACAGAGATGAGGCCGAGCAGGAAATTTTATTCATGGGTAAATATCATCATGCAAGGCAATATGGTGAGGGCGAGCGACCAGGGAGGGTTCTAGCACAGATGACCAGACCCCCATACAACAGGGCATACATACCCAAATTACAGTCCCTGTCTGGCCAGCAGTTCACTAGCACAACGGAAATCCAAGCTGAATTTTTGTCCTATTTTAAAACATGATATGCTTCCAGAGCTGGAGGTGACCATTCGGCCCAGGAGTCTTATTTATCTGAGGTGGCTCTGGTCTACTTAGAGAAACATATGCAGGATTTTCTGGCGGAACCAATCTCAGAAGCAGATGTCATCGCCGCCATAGACGACCTGCATTCCTCGTCCGCGCCTGGTCTCGATGGATTCACGGGCGACTTCTATAAGGCATTCAAAGACGTATTGGCGCCGCAACTTATAGAGGTCTACGCTGAGGCCCGGGAGAGACAAGTACTGCCGCCCACCCTACGTGAAGCAGTCATAACCCTTCTCCCCAAACCCGGGAAGGACCCGTTGCTCTGCGGCTCATATAGACCCCTCTCGCTTTTAAACCTGGATTACAAAATCCTGGCCAAAGTGATTGCTGGTCGTCTTTCCCAGTTAATGGAATTCATAATCTCTCCGGCCCAGTCGGGCTTTGTCCCCCAGCACTCCACATCGTTTAATTTGCGCACACCATTTTCTGTGTTACACAGGATAGATCCTGAGGTGCCAGCGGACGCAATACTGTTAGACACTGAAAAGGCCTTCGATTCACTTGAGTGTCCTTTCTTCCTTTCTATCATGCACCGAATGGGTATGCCCATGGGATTTATCGCAACTACAGCACTACTATATCGCCGTCCTTTAGCTCGTCTCAGACTGAATGGAACACTTTCTGACCCCTTTGCACTATCACGTGGCACGAGACAGGGCTGCCCGCTCTCACCATTATTATTTATTCTCGCTATGGACCCACTGATCCGCCACTTCCAGGAAAAACATCTCCACAGAGGCCTGCAGTTCAACACGGGCCCACTCTTAGTCTCCCTATATGCGGATGATACGATTCTTTATGTTCGGGATCCGCGGGCGAACCTAGACCCCCTCATCCGGGAAATACTCCGCTTCGGCTTGTACTCGGGCCTAGGCATTAATTGGCACAAGTCCGTGATTTTCCCCCTCACCCCTAGCACGAAGGCATGGGACCTGGAGTTCCCGCTGGAATGGTGCACTGACTCCGTTAAATACTTGGGCATCCACATACACTTAGATAAAGAACAAATAGTACACCTCAATTACGGACAGGCTGTTCACGCACTGGAAGCGCAAATCGACAAGTGGCTCAAACTGCCACTATCGATCGCCGGCCGAGTTGCGCTCATTAAAATGATTATTCTCCCCAAATTTTTATACCTTTTTAACAACATTCCCATCCCCCTTCCAAATAGCTTCTTTCAGACGATACGCTCTCATCTGATACGACTGGTTTGGGGAGACAGGCGGGCCCGAGTTCGTTGGCAGGTCATGACTCTCCCATATGAGAGGGGGGGCTACGGGGTTCCCGACTTGCGCTTATATTATTTAATTGTCCAGTGTAGTTACACACATGCATGGTACCACCCAGACGCCAGAATTCCTTATCTCCGCCCTGAGGCGGACTTGGTTCTCCCTGAGAGATTGGCGGCAATTCTCCCCAAGGGCCTACCCAGAGACCCGTCCGATATTCAAACGGTCTCCACGACTAGCTGGGCCTGGGAAAAACTCAGACAGGCCACAGGCACAACCACTCTATATTCTGCCGCCCTACCTCTCCCTAACGCTCGTTGGATGCCGCTCACAGATGAGCGACTAATCACAACGCACCTTCACTAAGTTTGGGGTATTTAAACTAGACGACTTGTTCCCGGATGGGCATGCCTTTGACATAGACAGACGAGTCCCGGTTCCCGGACGCTACCTTCATGGACAGATTTGTGCTCCAACGGGTTCGCTCTGCGATGCGCGCCACTTTCCCAGACTTCCCCCTTGCACCCCAATCATTTCCCCCACTCACCATGATCATTTAGGACAACAGAGGGGTCCATCTGATCTCCAGGTTATACAAAACATGTGCAGATCTAGTCCCACTGAATGATGATAAGATTCGTAAAGACTGGGAGGGAGATCTGGGCTACCCGATAACAGATGACCAGTGGGAGTCCTGCTGCGCAGTAACAAAAACGATCTCCCTAAATAACCGACACAAGCTGATCCACTTCAAATTCCTTCGTAGAATCTACGTTACCCCCGCTAGAGTCCACAGAATAGATCCATCCAAGCCTCATAATTGCAGTAAGTGCAATGCCCGCAAGCAGATTTTGCGCACCTTGCCTGGACGTGCCCCCGCTTGCACTCCTTCTGGAAAGAGGTCCACGAAATCCTAGGAGACATGATTAAATTGCCTCTCAACCCCTTGCCTGAAATTGCCCTCTTAGGATACGTGGTTAACTTCCCCAAAAAGGTGCGGAACTACGCCGCCATCTGCCTACTACTAGCTAAGAGAGAAGTGGCCATACACTGGGGCAGTAAGACGGCACCCACAGTTAAAAGCTGGATGGCCAGCTTAGTTTCCTGCAACACAAGAAGCGAGGTATATGCCACCAAGATTCCTACTGCCTCACGACCCAGGGACATATGGGGCCCCCTTAGAGCCTATCTGGCATCCCTGCAACGGGACCCCCCCACTCTGCTGGAGCATGGCATTGTGCCAGCGGGAATCGGTTAGTCGAGGTAATAAGGCACAAGGGAGATCCAACTAGATGGTTTTTTTTACAATGCCTGTTTGCTTTTGAGGTCCGTCACCAGCTATGCCCATGACACGGATGAGGAAGGGTCTCCCGCTGCATTAAGATGCCACACACGACTGATGGTGCCATTTTCAAGATCTGATGCGATGTTATTGTTATGATTATCTTTGTACGAGATAACTTTGCCTGTTTACGCTATATGGAGCTGTCTCGGAAAACACACTTGACAGATACTGCCGATTGCATATGCACTGCTGTAAACTGTTTTATGATAAAATGCTAAATAAAGTTTAAATAAATAAATAAATACATGCACAACATTATGGCCGCCGGGTAGGAGCTCCGTCCGGGAGCTGCCCGGCTGGGGAATTCCTTTGGACCTAATTCCCGGGAGTTTGCCCATCTTTTACGATTGCGAGAGGGAGCTGAGAGGGAAGATGCCGGCAGGTGAAGCAGGACCGCCGTATCTCAGAACGACCGGACCCTGCTGAGAGGGATCGGCAGGAGAGACGGACCCGGGTCCGACCAACCCCCGCAATAAGACCAGCGGTGCTGAGGAGGTCCGTGACCGCAGGTGGAGAGAAGCGGAGCGGGCGGACACGCCATGGAGAAAGCCTGGAGCTATGTTGGAGATAAGGAAGACTTGGCTGCCTCGAGCGGTGAGCCTGTATTGTGAGGCTACAGACGAGTTGAGCGGTGCTGGGGGGAGTGAGTGGATCGCTGCTCCCATATGTGCCCCGAGTTTTTTGCATGCAGGCTCTGCGGCCTGGTGAGCGGTGCCTGCGGTGAAGGCGACCTGCGATACCGAGGTGCGAAACGGGTGAAGACGCGGCCGCCATTTCCCCTTGATGCCGCACAGCGTGGGGAGAAGTGCAGACCGCCCAGGAAGGCATTGAAACGGCTATCTGGGGGCGGCGGCAGGCACAAAAAAGGGCGAGACATGCAGGGCAATGTTTATATACCAACTCCCCCGAACTCTGAGTCAAACTGGATTCGGCGCTGCCTGACTTCAAAATGGCGCCTGCGGAGGACATAATGCCTCGTGATAACTCCGAGCCATCTCAACAGCCAGTCCCTCTACATTAGCGGCCGGAGGCGTCCCCTATTCCCCGGTGGGCGCTCCATCCGAGCTTTCGGCAGTCTATAGCCCTGTTGCACTACGGATAAACCGGGGCATAAAGCCTCACAGTTTCACACATCGGCAACTACTCATCGTTTGTGAATAATGCTGATGCCCCTGATCCCATCACTCATCACCCCCTCCCCTACCTCTTCCCTCCCTCACTCTCTTTCTATCTCCTCTAGTCCTTTCCTCTCTCCCCTGAATTTCTCTCCCCTTGCCTGCTTTTTTCCCTATGCCTGAGCCATGCTTCTGTAACTCATAAATATATATATATATGTAATATAAAATTGTCCAAGCCTAATCGCTGTTAAAATGTAATCCTGAGTGATTTTACTATTTGCATATTTAGAACTCTAATCACTAGTATATGTAGTAGACCTTTGTACTTACTACCACTCCTATGTGATTTTAGAGTTTATCCGTTTGTTTCTCTTCCTTGTGTGACTTTACAACTTGTACATTTGCAAATTTTTTCCCCTCTTCTGTTTGTATCTCTTCCTTGAGTGACTTTACAACTTGTACATTTGCAAAAATTTTTTCCTGTTTGTATCTCTTCCCTGAGTAACTTTACACCTTGTACATTTGCAATTTTTTCTGTTTGTATCTCTTTTGTAACTCATGTAATCCAAAGTCCTTATGTAACGCAACTGGTTCTTTTGTAAAGCGCACTGACACCTTCGGGTAATGTTCGCGCTATATAAAATCGCATTAAATAAAATAAAATTAAAAATTAAATTAGTAAAAATGGGTAAACTTGAATCAGCACAATGTCCTAGGAACTGTGGCCAAGAGGGCACGTTTTTACACCTGTGGTGGAATTGCTCAAAGATTCAGTCATACTGGAGGTGATTGTGACACGTATGATGACGCTGTGTGGGAAGCATATAGAGGCCTCGCCTCGATGGTGTCTATTAAATATTTGGGGGACAACAAATCTAACAGCTGGGCAGCGAATATGGGTCACACTAGGTCTCATGGTGGCCAAACGCAACATTGCTAAAAAAATGTAGGGCAAATATGGGGCCCACTTTCTGGGAATGGGAAACTGACATGGACTTGTGCATACAGCCGGAGAGGGTAGTCTACGAGGGGAGAGGTTGCCCACATAAATGGACAAAGATTTGGGGCTGCTGGAACGAAAGTAGAGGGATGCTCTGTCTGCCGGTCGGAGAGCCTCCCAGCCTAGGAGAAACTGAGGATTAAGTACAATAGCTATATTCCTGGATATGGGGAATGGGTGAGCAATGCGGCAAAACAGAACAGAGGCCTGTCCTGATACATGTAAGGCATGTAAGCTGTGATCTGATGGCGACTGTAATAATTATTGCTGTCATGTCTTCTTTGTTTTTGTTTTTACTTTTCCTTGTTTGAAATAAAAAGATATTTTGTTTTAAAAAGAGTATTTCTTTAACATTGAAGTGCTTCACCTTAGCGCACAAGATTATATTACTGCATTGAGACGCCTTTATTAAAAGTGATAGCTTTTAAACAAGAACTTAAAAACATTCATGCCCTCCCCTCCCTCCTCCTTGGGCCCCTGCACCCCCCACGACAATGCCATTTGTGTATTAAGAGGTGAGTCAGATGTCATTTGGGCCCTATACCTGGCTTACATTCTTATTATAAATTGAGCAACATGCTAGCCAAACCAAACAACAGAAGTTTATATGTACACATCCTTAACTCACATATTTGAAGGTGCTCTCATGAAGCAATGCGTGGTGTCTTTGCCTGCTACCATGGGCTATTAGTATTATTGAGGCAGAAAGCGTAATGCACAACTAACTTCAGCAAAAGTAATTGTTTAATTTTTTGTCTGGGCTCTTTTACATGTTGGTGAAGACATATCAGACATTCCTGTTCTGTTAGCTTGAACATGGGAAAGCAGCACTTGCAAGATCAATTTTGCCAATGCAGTGCACATAGGCCCAATTAGAAAAAATAACCATTACACATATGAACATTAATTTGCAGAACACGTAGAAATAGAAGTGCGGAATGAAGGGCACAGAATCTTACAACACAAAAGTCAGGCAGCCTCGCTAGAGCAGAGCCTCAGGGTTAACTTGGCTGAATCTGGCAACGGGGCAAAACCTTAGCAGTGAGCGCTGCATTGTATTTTCTAAACCTGACTTGAAATACTCCAGTCTTGGCACTGATTCTCTGCTGCTCAACTCACAGATAAGAAGCCATTCTGAGCAGAGCTGTCTCTAAACATAATGTGCAAAAGAAGCCCCATTCTATGCTCAGCATCACGTGCGTTTTCATTATCTACAAAACGTCACACGCATTGCCTGTTATAGCCCTCCCCTCCTCCCTATTGAGGCACATCCTGGTAGAAGAAGACAATCAGGGCACAGATTCCTGGAATGTGTCCAACTGGTGCCAGCCAAGGGTCCAGGACCTGGGGAGGCACCTCTAAGGGTTCTGTACCTCCAGCAGAGACCAACAGGGCTCAGTCAGGCCCAGTTGCAGGTCCAGACAGATCCAGTGCAGCAGGTCAGCTGGGCAGTTGCAGGGAGCTTGTTGTCGCCCTATAGCTCAGACCAGAGGCCAGCCACCTGACCCTTGGAGTCACTCAGGTAACCTAGGATGAAGAGAGTAGGTCCAGTCTTCATATCTTCATTTTCAGAGAGCAAAGCAGTCCTCAAGCAGCAGGGCAGCCTTCTAGGGGTCAAGGCAGTCCTCAAGAAGCAGAGCAGTACTTTGCAGCAACAGAGAAATCCCCTGGGAAGCAAGGCAGGCTTAAGCAGCAGGGCAGTCCTTTGGGGGTCAAAGCAGTCTTTCTTCTGTAATGCCCATAGGTCCATGAGTGTCCTGATAATCGGCTCAAGAGGTCCAGTATTTATACCTGGTGCCAGCTTTGTGTGTGTGTATGGGGGGTAACATCCTGTCCTATCCCCACATCTGGTTCTGGAAAGTTTTTCCCTTCCCCTGTCAAGGCTCCTAGACGTCTGAGGTGACAAAAGGCTGGTGTCAGGGTCCTTTGTGTGTGTGCTGAAGGCAAGCTCCTTGAAGTGTAAGTGAGGCTGGGTACAGCTCCTCCCTCAGTCATCCTTTCAGGATGGCCCATCCTGTCCAAACCTAGTTCCCTTTTGTGTCATTGTCCGGCAGGACTACACAAAACCTAACAGCAGAGACATTCACAGTCATGTGACCCAGGATACTGGTAGAAGGTACAAATGGTTAGGACAAGAAAAAGCTAACTTTCTAAAAGTGGCAGTTTCAGAATTGTGACTTCAAATTCGACTTTACCATTAAAGAGGATTTTAAATTACAATTCATTTGAGTCTAAACAGTATATCCCTTACCACTCCTAATCAAATGTTATCACTTATTAAATGTAATAAGGTAACCAAGTGTTAGTCAATGGGAGAGAAAGGCCTAACAAAAGTGAAAAATCAATTTAGTAGTTTTTTACTACCAGGACATGTAAAACTTAAAAACACATGATCTACTCTACAAATACAATGCACCATGCCCTATGAGATTTATTTTGCCAGTTTGAAATGGCAGTTTAAAACTGCACTACATGCTGCAGAGGCAGGCTTAAGACATTGTTTAAAACGATACTTTAGTGGGTGGCATAATGAGTCGCCCACTAATAGAATTTCATTTACAGACCCTGGGTACATGTAGTTACATGCACTAGGGCTTTATATGTCAATTAAATGTGCCAATTGGGTTAAGGTCAATTCTACCATGTTTGAAGGAGAGAGCACAAGCACTTTAGCACTGGCTAGCAGTAGTAAAGTGTTCAAGGACCGAAAGCCAACAAAAACAAATTCAGCAAAACAGGAGGAGTAACGGCCAAACATTTGGGGGTGATCTTGCAGAGGGAGCCAGGTCCAACAATAGAGTTCTTAGAAGAACCAGGGGGAGAGGGGATGGTCTCTTTCTTTTAGATCTGAATAGAGCTACCTCTTTGATTATATCAAATATGAATTCCTTATAAATTGATGTGGAGACATTGAAATCTTGGTTGGGGATAATGACAGTTAGGAGAGTAGAGGATTTAGGTTTTAGCTAATAGTTATTGTTAGAAATTGGGTCACTAGTTGGCAAAGCTTTGCACCCTGTGCAAGTAGGGACCACAATCATAGTCAGGGTAAGTCAGATACACAACCTAAATTAGCCTGTGCTCACCCTCTGGTAGCTTAACTTAACAGGCTTAACTTCAGAGGCAAAGTGTAAAGTATTTGTACAACACTAAAATTACAGTAAAACAGTGAAAACACCACAAAAAGACTCCATACCAATTTAAAACAATAAAGAGTATTGTTATGAGTAAAACAAGACCAAAACAACAAAAGTACAATAAGTAGAACTTGAGATATGAATTTTTAAAGAATAAATGGAATATAGTGCTTAAAAGCCAATAGTGCTTAAGGGTTACTTGAGGTCGCGCTGGGGCGGGATGAATCCAGAGCCCAGGCCTACCGCGATGGAGGGCAGGCTGGCTACAGGACCCACGCAGGTCCTGCTGAAAAGGTACCTTAAATGGAGCAAGCATCAGCGTCAAAGACTTGATGCGTCCGTTCCGATTCACTCAGACGGGCAGATGCGTTGTCGACGAATGCCGAAGTTGGATCCCACATCGTCGTCGAACACCTTGTGATGCAAGCGCTGAATAGTCGTCGAGCCTTGCAATCGGGTCCAGCATTGACGTGGAGCTGCGCAGGGATGTCTTTGAAGAGTCGCTGCGTCGGTGGGCTCTGCATCATTTTCGATTGGCGCAAAGTCATCACAGCGTTGGTTTGTAGAAAAATAGCTGTAGAACCCCCTCTCAAGGCCCAGGAGTGGATTGGCACCTCTTGGCAGGGCAGGACTCACAGTTGGCACAGTTCAACATCTTAAGCAGGGTTAAAGGATGTCTGCAATGGACCTGCGAATTCAGAACAGAAGGCAAGCCAGCAAGCACTTGGAGTCATTTAAGTTCTTGGAGGATATAGAGATGCAGGTCCAGTCCTTCTCACTCCCAGGCAAGAGGTAGTAGACAGCAGGCCAACACAGCAAAGCAGTTCAGCAGAGTGGCAGTCCCTCCTGGCAGCTCAGCAGTCCTTCTTCCTGGCAGAATGTCCTCAGATCCAGAAGTGTACTGAGTTGGTGGTGTCAGGGATCCAATACTTATACCCAGTTGTGCTTTTGAAATGGGGGGGACTTCAAGGAGGCCTTTGAAGAACACAAGGTCCCTGTCTTTCCTGCCCTGGCTCCAGATGCACTACAGGGGGGTATGCAGCTCTTTGTGTGGGGGCAGGCACAGGCCTATTCAGGTGCAAGTGTCAGCTCCTCCCTCCCAATCTAGCTCAGGAAGGCCCATCAGCCGTGTGATGGGCCATCAGGATGTGAGTGAAACACCCAAGCTCCCATTGTGTGTGACTGTCTAGAGGGTATACAGAAAGTCCAGCCCAGTTGTCACCCACCCCAGACGTGTATTTTGAGATAGGCAGAGGCACAGAACGGTTATAGAAAAAAAAATGCCAATTTTTTTTAAAGTGTCTTTTCCCAATTGGAAATTACACTTCTAAACTGTAACAAGGTAATCCCAATGCTAATCTATTGGAGAGATAGGCCTTGCGGTAGTGAAAAACAAATATAATAGTTTTTCACTACCAGGACATGGAAAACTTAAACGTACGTGTCCTTCTTTTTTAATACATTGCTCTGGTTAGCAGTGGTAAAGTAATCAGAATTCTAAAGCCAGCAAAAATGAATTCAGCAAAACAGGAGGTCAGACGGCAAAACGTCTGGGGAAACCACACCAAGGATGCCAGGTCTAGCAGTTATGTAGTTACCGCCTGTTTGTATTGACCAACTGTTCGACTGCGAAGAAAAAAAAGAAAAAGGAACTTGTGATAATCAGAGGAGTGAACCTGGCTTGGTGTCATCGACAGTGAGAAGGGCAGTTTTGTCAATGATTACATCCAAGATGGCACCATTTTGTGACTAGGTTTCCAACTGTATTGTGTGAGGTGGTTTCTGGAAAGAACGACAAGAGAGTATTAGAAGCCGAGTTAGTAGGACTGCCCCAGTGAAGTTTAAAATCACCAATGAAAACACTGGATTCAGAGAGACTTAGATGCTTGTTGATGTGATCCATACATGCTTCTATGAAGACTGACTTGTCCCGTGGTGGTGGTAGGTGACATTTAGCCTTACGGGAGGAGCATTTGAGGCTTTGATTTCCATGCGCAGGCACTGAAAAGTCAAGGGAGATCCAGCCACTAATAGGTTACAGTGTAGGAATTGTTATGAATGGCTGCCACCCCTCCACCTAGTGTGCCTTGTCAGTACGTCGAGCAGCAATTTAGCTAGTTGGGAGGGAGATGTAGGTGAGGATATATGATGTATCATTAAACTAAGTTTCAACAAGAATGACCAGGTGAGGATTTTGGTTTGTGTTGGTTATTTCTAACCTGCGTTTAACCGCTGACCTATAACTGTGTTGTACTCAACACAGGAAGGTACTCACACTCCTGGAGAAAGATGTGGTGATTGGTTCTGATTGAATAAGGTTCTTGTGGTCGACCCACCTCAGGCCTCCAATCGTGCGGGGAAGTCTGTAGCCAGAGAAGGACAGAATCCATGGATAGACATGAGCTGAACCTGCATAACTGCCAAGGTTTCAGATTGCTATGTGTGGCATTTTCATAATTTTAGCATAATAATGAGTGACATTTTAATGACTATGAGTGACACTTCTTTGCAAGCTAAATCAAGCAATGAAGACGAAGGAAATATATAAATATCAGAAACTACACCCATTTTTAAGCAACGAGAAACTCTAAATATGTAACTGCTGCAAAGCACCAGAAAAATATGGAGCCAGGAAACAAGCATTTTTGTGAAATTCAAAAACAAGCTGCTACCTTGATGCTTTATTATATTTGCTGGGTGACAGCACAAGTGTTTACGATTAATGTACGGGCGCAGTGACACTCTCTTTCAGGCACTTACTTCTTTGGTTGAAGCTCTCAGGCGAGCCGCGTCGTGGCTACCTCCGGGCCCCCTGCGTGGCCAGGCTGCAACGACTTGGACTCCGGCCGGCGGGGTAACCAATGCCATCTGCCTGGTCCGGGTGGTTCTGGCTCACGCCTGCGAGTCAGCCGGCAGTGGTGGGGCCAGGGTCAAGTCCAGCTCAGTGAAAGACCGGCACCCCCGCCGTGTTGAGAGTGCCCCGCTGAGCTGAACTGCGCTGCCATTACGCAGAACATATGTCGCAGCGTGGTGTCAACGCTTGTCTGCGCACGTCCTACTTACTTCAGGACTAGAGCTGATCACTGGTTCCCTGACTCTCTTTTCATGTTGTGGGCTATAGTCTCCGGGGCACCCAAGGGCTGGCAGTCCTGGCCGGGGCATGTCTACATTCTTCCGCCCAGCACACTCACCAGGCAAGGCCTATCAAGGCCACAGCCTGCGCAGATTCTCTTTCCTCTCTCTACCTTGCGGGCCTCAGAACACCGAGGAGAGTGACTCATGGGTGTAAAGGGTTATCGCTGTGCGGTGGTGCAAGTAGGTTTTTAAAGGCTAGTTCGTAGGCTTGTGACAAATGTTCCGGCCAAGGAGCAGCTAACGCAAAGTGCTGGAGCAGCGTGTTTAACTTGTAAATGCCGCTCGCTCCGCTCCGCACGCGTGGCGGGCGGCGGCACGACGCACAGGGCTTTAAGTGGGCCGGGTCTCACCGGGTCTGAGCACCGGCAGTTTTTTTACGGAGGCCTCGAAACGGGTCTCTATCGGGCTCTGTTTTGTGCCCTGGCACAGGCGGTCCGTTTTTTCCGGACTGCAGTGACAGCAGGCACATCGATGTGCGCTGCTCACACTGCTCACTTCTCACTAGTGGAGAAGTTAAAAGGCATGACATCATGCCAGGTGAGCGTTGTAGGGGAAGGGAAATCCTTTAAAGAGAGTCATTTTCTCTCTGGATTTCCCTTCTCTTTGAAACTCAGGGGCAGCAACATTGTCGTGGTGTCACCAGGGCTTTAAGTGGGAGCCTTTTCAATAATATATACAAGCCATAGTTGCTGCTTATTTATCTTATGCAACTAACAACCATTGACAAAGCCAATAGTCCTGACTTGTAGATATGTTACTTGTTGTATCATATATCTAGATGCAATGATAGAAACAGCAAAATACAAGTCGGGCGGCACACTATGCTCAGATTAAGTGTTTTAAGCCACGCCCTTAATTACACTGGCCACGCCCCTTTGAGACCCCCCCAGTTTTTTCATCCCACTTAAAGCCCTGACGACGCACTTATTAAAACGAGTCTCACAACTGTAAGAGACTCTCATGCTGTCTTCACAGTAGCCATTGGGCACACTGACATTCACTCCTGACGTCACAGTTATCGTGCAGCTCAGTAGTGTCGGGTTGTGTTACATTGTAGCACAGTTACCAACACGAGCACAGACGAGTCCAGCCAGCTCCTAAGCATACCAGGAGCATCGTGCACACTCGCTTTCAGCATGGTGCATACATTATAGGTTCTCCGCTTGACAGCTGTGAGAGGTGCTATAATGTGTGACTTTCCATTTCAGTGCGGTGATGCGGACCACCGCACTGACATGCGTTAGTCTAACGACTGATGCGTGATACTTGGCAGGGCTGCACCTGAAGTGTGGGGGGTAGAGGGGTTTCGCCATTGTATTCATCCGAGAGTGCACAAATATCACCAATAGGTAAACTCTGGTCTATAGGCCACAGGCTCAGAGCTATTCTTTGAAGGAGTAGAACATTTTTCACCAGTTTGTTAATTTCTAAGCATCCGTAAAATATTGTCTTTTTTATGAACGTTTAAAAATACACAACGAAAATATAGCTATATATTTCTTTAAAAATAAAAAACAAGGTCCTGGGATGGACTGGCACTAAGGTGTGTGTTATAAATGCATTTATTATGAGTAGATGCGGGTGTCTAATGTTTCTCTGAGTTAAAGGAGGGAAGCAAGACGAAAGACGCGTGTGCTTCCAGTTAATTCGAGGTCCATGGACGGGGAAGAGGGAAGGAGGGTGGAGAGCTCCCTACATGTCCAGCAACAACTGTTTTTCTGTTCTGTAAGATTCGCCAGTGAGTGGGCGCGTGAAGCGGTGCTGGCTCGTCGTTTGCTCATTTCCGACAGGAGAAGTGAAGTTCAAGGCCAGCAAGAGGCCAGCGCGTCCGGGCGGTGCATTCATCTTCCGCAGCGGCAGTGAGCTGGTAAGACTTTTCTATTTTGTTTTTTAACTACAAACGAGTGACGTGAGATGCATTTTAGTCCTTTCTACGTGGTCAGAATTATCCTGTGTTTTATAACTCGATGATGAGCTGTTTTCGTGCAAGTACGATGCTGGAGGGCCCTCTAACGATACACATAAGAGTAACAGTTTCTCAACCGCGAGTTCACGAGGAGGAGTTGAGTTGGCAGGCCCCCAGACTGGCCGTGTGATCGGCCCCTCCTGTGAAGCGGGACCGCTAGAATAGGCTTCGGGCGGGGGCAGGCGGGGGAGGGCGGGTTTGGAATGACGAGCTTGCGAGGCGTGCTTTCGTTGCCCAAGAACACTTTGTTAGGGGTCCTTACGCACTGACTGCAAAAAGGCGATCTGCGCAACAGTTGGCAGGAAGGAATTCGTGAGGTAAAGAAAGGATTCAGCCATTGCTCGTAGATTCAATTCTTACACTTGCATTGTCAGAATGCTACAGTGCTCAGTTTCGTGCATTTTTATCAAAGAATAAATGTATCCAGTATCTTGTTATCCTCCTCACATACCACATCCTTCATGTCTTCCACCTCCTGTGTATGTGTACCCACCCAGCCTGATATCGACATCTGAATTAACCCCTTGACTGCTAGGGGTTCCCCCCCTCCATACTGAACCATTTTCATGCTATGGCACAGACAATTATGTGAGCATTACTAGAGAGGAGCAATGGCTCCGCCCATATGTTGGGAGCCGGGAATGCCTGTTTTGATTGGCAGACGATGTGTACTGCCACAAAAAACGCTTCTCCTCCACGCAGCTATGATTATTTTGTTTGGCTATCCATCTGCCTGAGCCTGAACTTTCAGGGGCACTCACATGACATTCTAATGCTGTTAAAGTGTTTTAGATAACAAGATAACGTATGCATTTTTTCTCTGTCAGGAGCACAGATAAAAGGAGTGCAATTACTACCCTATGTGGAATTTAGACCTGACTTGACAGTGCAACTGTCACTTCACCTTTTAAACTACACCAGTATTACAGTTCTTCGCTTCCCGCACAAATACATATTCATTCCTCCATCAAAATCCAAAACATCCTCAATTCCCTCCCACTCACTGACAAGGACCTCCCAGCCAAGCTCTACGATCCAGAACCTCCAATTAACCCCCACCCCCTAGATTCATTCACCCCACTCACCGAGGAATCATTCCTTTCTAGCCTTGACTCACTTAAGAGCGGGTCTCCGCTCGACCCGGCCCCCCCTAACATCTTGAAGCTGGTAGCACCTACAATCTCCGCCCCCATCACCAACTTAATTAATGCCTCTTTAGCCTCGGGCATAGTCCCCCAAGTCTGGAAAAACGCAATAGTGAAGGCGCTCCTGAAAAAACCTCATCTGGACCCCACTGAGCTTGGCAACTACCGCCCCATCTCACTGCTCCCCGGTATTAGCAAGATGGCAGAAAAACACGTCAATCGGCTACTTTCTGCACACCTGGAGACTTTTAAACTTCTCCATTCCTCCCAGACCGGCTTCCGTCCTGGTCAGGGTACAGAGACTGCACTAATAGCAGTAGTGGAGGAGGCAAGAAAGATTCTAGACTCCGGAGGATCTTCAGCTATCATCCTCCTGGACCTTAGTGCAGCCTTCGACACGGTGAACCACGACACTCTGATTCACCGTCTCAAAAAAGTAGGAGTGTCAGGTACGGCCCTATGCTGGCTGAGATCGTTCCCTGGAAGAAAGGTTCTTCCAGGTATTTGAAGGAAACTCCCGCTCCCAACCAGTCCCGCTGCAGTGTGGTGTTCCTCAGGGCTCGTCTCTGAGCCCCACACTTTTTAATGTATACATGGCCCCCTTGGCAGAAATCGTAGCCTCCTTCGGAATCCACCTCGTCACATACGCTGTTGATACCCAGCTAATTGTGGCACTGAACCAGACTGAACAATCCCCTACGAATCTGTGTTCTTGCCTCAAGGAAGTTGCCCGCTGGATGAGTTCATCCCACCTGAAATTCAATGGCGACAAAACAGAGCTCATGCTTTTGGGCAACCAAGCAAACTTCAATCCAAACACCCTGTGGCCGATCTGCATGGGCTCTGCTCCAACGCCTAAAAAGGAGATAAAAAGCTTGGGCATCTGGCTTGACCACGATCTGACATTCAGAGTTCAATCTAGGAGAACGGCCGCCGCTTGCTACGGCCTGCTCAGAACCACCCGGAAAATACTTCCCCTCCTACCAAGTCACTCAAGAAAGCTCCTGATCCAGGCGCTCATCCTTTCCAGGCTGGACTACGGTAACGCTCTCTATTTGGGCGCTCCCAACTCAGTCATTGCCAAATTGCAAGTGGTCCAGAACTCGGCAGCTAGACTCCTTACGGGCACAAAAAACCGCTGCTCTGCAAAGCCGGCTATCCGTTCTCTTCACTGGCTCCCGGTAAAGGAGAGAATTCATTTCAAAGCTCTCTGCATTGCGCATAAAGGTTTGCAAGGCAGAGGCCCCCCTATCATTAAGCATCTGGTCAAACCATATAAGGCCACGCGCTGCCTCCGCTCTGACGCGCTCTACCTGGCGGAGGTCCCCAGAATCAAGAGAGCCAGAACAGGCGGCCGCCTCTTCTCCCATAACGCCCCCAAGCTCTGGAACTCCCTGCCGCTCCCGATCCGCAAGGAAGTCAACCATCGGACATTTCGGAGACATTTGAAAACTTGGCTATTCCCATGACTTCACCCATCCTCCTAGCCACCTCCGCAGCGCTGGGATGCCTCCGGGTAGCCATGTGCTATATAAGAGCCCGTTTCATTCATTCATTCCTAAGCTGTTTACTTGTAATGCTTTACATTGCCATGCACAATTCTTGTAAAGTCAGACCTATTGGCATTGCCAATTCTTGTTGGATGTTTAGGGCACCTTGCGCTTACGCTTTCATTAATGTTTTTTACACAAAAGGTATCCAGTCTATAGCTGCTTTTGTTCGGTCCAGCCTACTTGACAGCGCAGCTGTCTGGTTGCAAAAGATATACTGTGGGCTTACCAAGAACATACAGAGGGTTGGAGCCCGTCCATTAGTTATCATTTGTTGGCTTTCCGCTCACCTCTTTTGCCTGCTTCTTATTCGTTTCCCAACTTGTCATTCTTGTTTTTGTTGCACCCAGTGCTTAAAATGGGCCGGTACTCACCGGGACTGAGTACCGGCACTTCTCAGCTTTCTCCCCTAGAGTACCGGAACTTCTCCTTGTGTCAAGAGAGTACCGGTACTCCTAGAGGCAAGCTGGGGTTGGGATCTGGGATCTGGGGTATGGGATTTCATGCAGCGCAGGTGCTGCTGAATACCTTCAGGGGGAGCGTGTCTGTGAGGCACTCTGACAGTCAGCAGTGAGTGTACTCCAGCGCTACGTTGCTGCTGCTGCCTTACACTCTAACTGACAGCGTGACAGGAGTAAGGAGATGTAGCCTGTCGGACAGAGCTACCCACATTGGAACTTTTGCGTTGTCAGAGTGTAAGGCTGCAGCGCTGGAATACACTGTCAGAGCGCACAACGCCTGTGGCCAAGTTCAGCTCATGTGTACAGTGCGCAATTAGTACTTTTTTGCAGTTATGTATAGCGCACACTTGGCAGGAGGGTATTAAAGCACTTTAAATGAGTAGTGCAAGTTCTACACGAAAGCTTACTTTATTTTGTTTTATGGCACAGAGAGCTGAAATCCCAGCTTCTGCTCAACATCCTGTTATTCCAGGTGATCTTCCCGTACCATAAAAACAAAAAAAATATGTTTTCATGTAAAACTTCTGCTTCTCAAGTAAAAAGCTTTAATGCCCTCTGGCCAAGTTCGCACAATATAAAACTGCAAAAAACACCAATTACGACGTGCACATATGAAGAAACGTGGCCGAAGGACACTAGAGCGCTTTTGCATTGAATAAGAAAATGCCACCATTGTTAAATACACGCCCCGAGACACGCCCCTACGAGACCCTCAAGACCCATCCCAATAAATGTGGTGAGTAGCAGCACTTTTCTTTTTCCATTTAAAGCACTGGTTGCACCCATAAAGCAGTGCCTCTTTACCATCTCTTTTGATTGGCTGAACGAGAGTGCAGGTGTTTTCCAGCTGTCTCCTTCACGTACTTCTCTCCACCTGCACTCCTTGTTTCTCACTGCTACCTGTGTGCTTCTTTTTTTGGCTGATCCAACTCGAAATGGCAAATAAAAAGGGAAAAAGCGGTGGCGTCATGCTTGGTTTGCACGCCAACTAAATGACGTTGCCGCCAGTGTCATAGGCTTTTTTTTCTTATTAAGCCATTCTGCACGGCATCAGGGATGTGGTACAGCATGGCTAAAAACCGCTGAGAAAGCCAGTAGGTCTCAAAGGCATGACCTATTGGCTTTCCAAATGCTTGTTTCCCATATTGGGTTTCTATTGGTACCCAGGGTTTGTGGGCTTCCCTGTTGGGAACCAAGAAAATAGCCAAAATGGAGAAAAATGTTGATTGTTTTTTAGAAAAATTGAAAAAAATGCTGTGTGGCAGTGGCTTTTTTAAAAAAAAAATGGCGTCAACAAAAGATTTATTGTGCTAAGAGCATCCTCTTCCCATCTTTCAGGAACAGGCAGAGTTGTAAAAAAAAATTTTTTACCACAGTGTTTGCATTTTTCTAAGTGCTACCTGATTTTACCTATTTTTGGTGTTTTCTACCTACTTGGTGTTTGTAGTCAAAAAAAGTGTGAAACCCATGGATGGACCCAGAAATCTAAACATTCTAAAAAGTAGAAAAAATTGGGAATTTTGCAAGGGGTCATTTGTGTGATTGTGTGGGTGGGCCTATCGCTGAGAGGGTGCGAGGGGTGGTAAATGTGGCATCCAAAGCCTTTAGGGATGGGCACAGTAGAGGAGCGTCAGCTCTTCCCTGAAAGGGTGGGTGGTTGGACGTTACATCAACTTGCACAGTGCATAGCTGCCAAGGTTTCAGATTGCTATGTGTGACAATTTCATAAATTCAGTGCAATTATGAGTGACATTCAACAACTATGAGTGACACTGTCTCGTGAGCAAAAATCAAGCAATGAAGATGAGGGAGACATATAAATATTAGAAATTACACCTATTTGAGCAGCCAGAAACTCTAAGATCTTAAACCGCTGCAAAGCACCAGTGATGCTGGGAAATTCCATCTGTAGCTGGCTCTGCATGAGGCCGTTATTGTACAGAAGCAGCGCTCCTACCTGCTCCCACCCACTCCTCTAGTGGTTATCAGCTGCTGGCCTAAGTCAGTGAGCACTTCGTCAGCTTCAGTGCTCCCAGGCCCAACGTTGCTCCAGCGTGCTCATCAGGCGGTTATGCCTATTTTTCGGTGCGTTTTCACGTAGCATGTTGTGATTCCTCCCCAGCCCTACAGGCCTGTATGCTTCCCCGGGCCATGATCGTGTCTTTGTGTTTGCAGGCCCGGGGGCACTGCAAGCAGGTAGGGGGAGGGGCAACCAGGCTCTGGTGCTGTTAGTGTTAGGGGGGCCACCCCAGCCCTAGAATGCGTTGCAGGACATTGTGGTGAGTGATACCTAGGCGGCACCCGCTAGCAGCTTCAGTTTAAGCGGGCCTAGGGCAGTGAGGGAATAGTGTGGCACTCCGGCCGTCTCAGGTCGCATCCTCTGGATGTGCACACTGCATTGCGGCCATGTCAGAAGTCTTGCTCACCTTTGATTGCGGATGCCGCTTCTACCGGCTCTCTCCGCTCCGGCCATTGTTCACCAGGCTCCCCGGAGCCTCCTCTCAGTGCAGCCCTCTCGGGCCCGCGCAATGGTATACCCAGTCCCTCACTGCTGTTGCCGGTAACTCACCGGAGCACCGCCGTTGTGTCTCAGGGTTGATATGATTTAATAGACTAAAGCAACGTTTAACTTGTTGCTTCGCCGTGCGTGCACGTTTCGGATCTGAAATCCCGCGCACGTAGAGCTGCCAGTCAGAAGTAGGCTAAACGTCATAGCCTGCTGTATTAGTCCAGGGGGCGGGGAGATTCGCATGTGCCAGCCTCTAGGGTGGTGGGGGGGCGCAAAAGAAATGCAGCCATGCGCAATAAGGGCACTTCCATTAGCAAGAAATTAGATGGGGCAGCAATACTTTATTGCCTGCAGGGACGGCATTCCAGCTAGTTACAGTCAACATAGAAGCGTCGGCTTAACAGCCGAGCCAAGCGCTCTGCCTAAAATGTGTGACTTTCCATTTCAGTGCGGTGATGTGGATCACCACATTGAAATGCGTTAGTCTAACGCCTGATGCGTGGCACTTGGCAGGGATGCCAGTTCTTTATGCTTGCTCTGTGGACATGGTTGTCACTCAAGAAATTGGTTTACTGCTATGTACCACGTTTTCTGCAGTTCATATAAATTCAAAAAATATTAATCGATTAGAGTCTCCCAAAACGTCACTTATATAGGCAACTTCATAGATATACAAAAGCCAAGCCTAAGTTTGGATCCCCTGAATAATTTATCAGAATCATGCAAGGGTTTCAAGTGTGTGAGCAGCTGGCTTCTAGGAACCTTCAAGAAAATGGGCAAATCATAATGCTTTTTGGCAAAGGAGAGAAGATTGCACTATAAATAGACCCAGTCAAGAAATCGTTTTTCAACTGTGTGGTTGGGCTAACAAGGGCCTGATTCATAAAGGTAATCTTCAACTTTTGTGTTAGTTTATGTTTGTTTTGGAATTCACAAACTCCGCTTTATTAGTAAATTTACGACTGCTGAGACCCTGCAGTTAAGGCGGAGAACTCCGCACATAAAAAGATAGGCATGTTGTATCTTTTAATGAGCGTAGTTCTCCTCCCCGACTGCGGAGCCTCTGCAGACCTAAACTTACTATTAAAGTGGAGTTTGTGACTTCCAAAACAAACGTAAACTTACTCAAAAGTTTACTTTTACCTTTGTAAATCAGTCCCCTGGTATCCAGTGAATACCAATCATAAGTGTCTAGAGAGGCGACATATGTAGATTGGTTATAAGATATATCAAAACTATATCGATGACGGTAATAACGTAGAAAAATGTCACACTTATTCCTACATCGTCAGTGTAGGTATATATTTACTATTCTTGACTCCACATGCGCTTACAATGTAATGGTTAGATCGATGTAGTGGATGCAATATATTTGTCATGCGATATAATGCATGTGAATTGGAATGGGAATGTCCCGAGTACACCACGGGGAGGTTGTAGAGTGACTGTCATGCTGCAGAGATGCAGGCTTGTCATTGCTTTCAAGGTGAGGCAGATTGTGCAGCATGAATCTTGTTTTGTGGGGAGAGATGACATCCTTTTAAGAATAGAATGCTGAATTGTTCTTGCAGAGATTTGAACTCTTGACTTATATGCGTACTACTTCTACGGGCCTGTAGTGCACATGAGCAGCTTTGGTCGGAATCCATTGAGCATACAAATATATGGGTGTATATATCAAGTAAGCAAACTTCACACGAGTGCCCTTATTGCCCTTACGTTGCTGATGCGTGTTTGGGGTGTGAAGGGTCCCCATAGATGTCCTGAAAAAGCGCCCACCATCAGTAAAAGCACACCCACACTCCGTAACTGCTTGTGAAAAAGTATTTATTCCAGCAAAAACCCAATGTGTTTTGGCCACGTCGCGGCCTTGTTCACGTGTATCTGCCATTGTGTATAAGTGCGTTTGAAAACCATAAACAATAGAAACTGACGACGGTCAGAATAACAACGTCATTAAATCTGTAAAGTCAGCACCATACAGTTTGGAAGTTGATATATTACTTATGTATTATATTTAATATACATATGCTGTGCGTCACAATACATTATAGAACAGTATATTACAGTTCATGTTTGATAATCCCATTATGGTAACGATAACTTCAACACTTAGGGCCGATTCCGATCTCGGTCGGAGGCGTACCCAACACCATTCGGTCGGGAAAAAAGCCATGCGAAAGCCTGTTTCCCGACCGATCCGTACAGCACACCGAACGAGTAAGTACGATGCGCACAACAGCAAAGAATCCGGCCGAGCCGTACTCACCCAAACCAGGTCCTGTTCCCCGACCGAGGCGAATCCGGAAACGCTGAATCGAGTCGCACGGAAGGGAAAATGCAGCTCCGTCCGGCCGAACGAGTACGATGCGCTTTCCGTACGCGCCGAACCCGTCGCTACGCACGGCACGTCAAAGCATCCGGGAGAGGCGCACATAAGCTCCGATTCGCGCCACAACACGATCCACGGCTCCGAGACGAACACGCCAGCGATGAGGACGAGGCGAAGCGACGAGGACGAGGCGAAGAGGACGACGCGAAGCAACGAGAAGGACGAACGACACGAACCAACCATGAATCCCTTCGTCCCGATCATACCAATATTCTACATTTACTACCGGAACAGGCACGGACGCGTACGGCGCAGAAGGTAAGCCAGACACCAACCACAAAACACATACAACACGTACACGACACATCACACACACACAGAGGGATGCAGAATATACTTACACCAGCAACAGCAGCACCATAGGGGCGGGATGCCCATCACCAATGCCACATATACACACAGGGGCCTGAATGCGCACCACCACCCCTACCCAGGGGGGGCTGGATGCCTACCACTACTACCACCCTCACCCAGGGGGGGCTGGATGCCTACCACCACCCTTAGCCAGGGGGGGCTGGATGCCTACCACCACTACCACCCTCACCCAGGGGGGCAGGATGCCTACCACTACTACCACCCTGAGCCAGGGGGCTGGATGCCTACCACTACTACCACCCTCACCCAGGGTGGGCAGGATGCCTACCACTACTACCACCCTTACCCAGGGGGGGCAGGATGCCTACCACTACTACCACCCTTAGCCAGGGGGGGCTAGATGCCTACCACCACTACCACCCTCACCCAGGGGGGGCAGGATGCCTACCACTACTACCACCCTTAGCCAGGGGGGGCTGGATGCCTACCACTACTACCACCCTTAGCCAGGGTGGGCTGGATGCCTACCACCACTACCACCCTTAGCCAGGGTGGGCAGGATGCCTACCACTACTACCACCCTTAGCCAGGGGGGGCTGGATGCCTACCACTACTACCACCCTTAGCCAGGGTGGGCTGGATGCCTACCACCACTACCACCCTTAGCCAGGGGGGGCAGGATGCCTACCACTACTACCACCCTCACCCAGGGGGGGCAGGATGCCTACCACTACTACCACCCTTACCCAGGGGGGGCAGGATGCCTACCACTACTACCACCCTTAGCCAGGTGGGGCTGGATGCCTACCACTACTACCACCCTTAGCCAGGGGGGGCTGGATGCCTACCACCACTACCACCCTCACCAAGGGGGGGCAGGATGCCTACCACTACTACCACCCTGAGCCAGGGGGGGCTGGATGCCTACCACTACTACCACCCTCACCCAGGGTGGGCAGGATGCCTACCACTACTACCACCCTTACCCAGGGGGGGCAGGATGCCTACCACTACTACCACCCTTAGCCAGGGGGCTGGATGCCTACCACCACTACCACCCTCACCCAGGGGGGCAGGATGCCTACCACTACTACCACCCTTAGCCAGGGGGGCTGGATGCCTACCACTACTACCACCCTTAGCCAGGGGGCAGGATGCCTACCACTACTACCACCCTCACCCAGGGGGGCTGGATGCCTACCACTACTACCACCCTTACCCAGGGGGCAGGATGCCTACCACTACTACCACCCTTAGCCAGGGGGGCAGGATGCCTACCACTACTACCACCCTTAGCCAGGGGGGCAGGATGCCTACCACTACTACCACCCTCACCCAGGGGGGCAGGATGCCTACCACTACTACCACCCTTAGCCAGGGGGGCAGGATGCCTACCACTACTACCACCCTCACCCAGGGGGGCTGGATGCCTACCACCACCCTTAGCCAGGGGGGCAGGATGCCTACCACTACTACCACCCTTAGCCAGGGGGCTGGATGCCTACCACTACTACCACCCTCACCCAGGGGGCTGGATGCCTACCACTACTACCACCCCCACTCATAGGATGGACAATGCATGACACAACCAGCACACCACAACCTAGGGAATGCAAGAAGAAGACATCCCCCAACACCATGACAAGCGTGTGTAGACTGTGTCAAATGCCTACAACACCGAACATGACTTTGAACATACAATGTGACCCCCTAGCACATGTGCCACACATATATGTGTGTGGCACCCACAATGCTAAGCAGGCCATGACCATTGTGGCAATGGGGTCCAAACCCCCATCATCACAGTGAACAAAATGTAAGTGTGGGGTCCATAGCTGAAGCACACTTTGAACAATGTGGCAATGGGGTCCAAACCCCCATCATCACAGTGACCAAAATGTAAGTGTGGGGTCCATAGCTGAAGCACACTTTGAACAATGTGGCAATGGGGTCCAAACCCCCATCATCACAGTGACCAAAATGTAAGTGTGGGGTCCATAGCTGAAGCACACTTTGAACAATGTGGCAATGGGGTCCAAACCCCCATCATCACAGTGACCAAAATGTAAGTGTGGGGTCCATAGCTGAAGCACACTTTGAACAATGTGGCAATGGGGTCCAAACCCCCATCATCACAGTGACCAAAAGGTAAGTGTGGGGTCCATAGCTGAAGCACATTTTGAACATTGTGGCAATGGGGTCCAAACCCCCTCATCACAGTGACCAAAATGTAAGTGTGGGGTCCATAGCTGAAGCACATTTCGAACATTGTGGCAATGGGGTCCAAACCCCCATCATCACAGTGACCAAAATGTAAGTGTGGGGTCCATAGCTGAAGCACATTTCGAACATTGTGGCAATGGGGTCCAAACCCCCATCATCACAGTGACCAAAAGGTAAGTGTTGACAAAGAAAGAGGTGCAACTGCCAAACTGCATGGATGATTCCTGGTCACAGAACAACAAACACATCAGTGGCAACGTAGTGTATGTGTCCCATTGCAACATAAATTGGGGGAGCCAAATCCTGCAGTGCAAATAAGACATACCTTTGGCCATGTGCAGACAAACAACACCCATGGGGGCTGACACCGTCAACAATCATCAATGACACAATGACAGAAGTGACCATCAGAATGCAGACCCACATATTTGCACCAATGGGCACACACATGCAGATACCCTGTGGAGACTGCAGATGTGAGGTGAACAGATACCATACCATGGCAGCAATGGGACACACAAACCATGATCATTGTGCTGACCGATGACCTAGGAGTCCCAGGGACAGCAGGGGAAACCCACCAAACTACATACAGCCAATGGCACACCCAAGATATGCCAATGCAGTGGTGCAGATGCACAAACACAAACAGGCAGACCCACACTGCACATCATACACAACAGGTGAGGGGGGTGCCAGTGTCCCCAGGCAACCACACAACACATGAGGAGACCTGAATACCAATCATACACATGTGCATACAGTGCCACACAAAGGTAACTCATGGATCCAAATCCCCTATGTGGGCAAGCAGGCATTGTCAGATGAGAGGGAGCACAAATCACACATGTCACACAGGCACGTAGGGACAGCAACTGACACAGCAAGACACAGACACACCACAGCACCACCCCCAAGGCCCCCACAATGTGGTGACCCTGGGCTGCATTACAATCCCACTGTGATGACAAAGCTAAATGTGGTTCACACTGTGAACCACAGTCATGTGTACTGAGCAACTAACTACCATCACACCTACACAAGCACAAATCAAACAGCATGGCCAGTAAGCCAAGGCCAACATGGAGGCAGGGGCCTAGCCGGGCAACAACTCTCATCTGCACACACTCAACACCACACCCCTCGACCTCCAACAATGTGCAGCAGTGAAGCACACATGCACTGGTGACATTGCACATGCACCCATGACTATTCCAGGGTGGTGGGTGGGAACCAAGGTGCAGAAACACATCACACATGGACACTCAACAAGACTCCTGAATGTCTGACACACTGCACACTACGCTGTACATGGACATGACGGCAATACCACACCAACCAATGGGATCACAGCCACAGTCACACACCAATGAAGAAGCCAAGGTCACCCACAAAGAACACACATAGACAACAACCAACATTGCAGCCCGGACCCTGAGGAGTGCCAGCAGTCACACACACAATGTGTCACAATCACTGAAAGATAACACAAACTGGAAATCACATGACAGGGGCAAACAACAAGTGCCAAGGGGAAACCTGACTGTGACCCATCTGCGTCTGCACACAAACTCAGCCCTGACAGCAAGCACACCTATGGGTGACACCCTGATGACCAGTAATGTGCCATGCACCCACATCACAGAGAACCCAGGGAGAAGACTTTGGGGGAACATAGCTCAACTCAGCTAGCATCACAAACAGGTACAACACTAGGGATCACAGCATGCACAGCTAAACGGAAGTGAACACACAGACATGCACATACAACACACACCTTGGGCGCAGGCAATGCCACAGGAGTACACACTGCCATGAGGGGACTCCACTCCTGTGTGAGGAAAGCTGTGCCATATGTTGCCTCAGTAGGGCCCCACCATGTCAGCTGAGCACTTGGTCACACAATCAACAATTAGCACCAAATGAGGGCTCCCGTCACATCAGCCTGGTCATGGAAGTGCCAACGGAATCATCAGCACAGATCCAACACACTTGTATAGCAATGTTGCACTGACAACACAGATGAGTCCTTCCCCATTGATGCCCAAACCTGCATGTCCACTGGAGATGGCCACACGGTCAGGGAAGTAGGCGAATTGAACAATGGCAGGCACAACAGATGTGCAGGGGTGGAAGCCACAGATGTGAAATAGCCAATCTAAGTAGGAAATCCCATTGCCAAATACTGAACACATGACACCCTCAGATGCTGCTATGGATGACATGGATACACCACAGGATAGGACACATTCCCCCTGGACCACATGGGTTCCTGCACAGTAACACTTCATTATCATGAGACCAAATATCACCATCACTGCAGCAAGGGCATGGTTAGCATCATCAACATCATGTACATCAGAAGCAAAAGCACTAGAGAACAGAAAGTTGCTTTATTCAGCATATGTGGCATTAAAAGTAGAAGTCCGGTGGAACATAAACAAAGGCCAATGGCCAGTCCATCAACAAAGTCACAAGTGGGTGACAGTGGCAGATGCCACCCTACACATGCCTGCACAAAACCAGGGACAATCCACTAGGAGGGGCAACCGGGGGGTAGGCCAGGCACCGCAGGGACAGGATCAGGGCTCACCAGGAGGAAGCAGGGAAGGGGTGGTGGGTGCTGGAGAGCCACTGACAACTGCAGTGGAGGTGTCTGACATGGTGTGTGCCGGCACAACTGGGGGGCATGGCTCAGATGTTGTGGGTGCCGGCACGACTGCAGTGGACCCTGCAGATGGAGTGGACAGGTCCGCCACTGCAGTGCCCAAGTCAGACAGGGTGGTAGTGGACTCCACTGCAGTGCCTACCACCAGGGGAGGAGAATGGGGAACAGGCAAGGTGGGCTGGACAGAGGGGAGGACACCCTCACCACATCAGTGGCACAGACAAGCGCAGCGGGGGTGTGGTGCCGGGAGAGCAAGTGGCAGGGGAGAAGGCCGGAGCCTCTTGGGGATGGTATATCTGTGGGTGGGGGAACCTGGGGCAGGGTGTGGTGGGGGCACCTGTGGAGTGGGGGCCTGAGGGATGGAGGAAGGAGACCTGGTGCTTGAGCTGCAGGGCGGCGGCGGGGTCTTGCTCTTAGCACTCCGGGGGACTTGCGGGTGGGGGCCTCAGTCTGTCTGCGCCTGGGGGAGGGTGTCCGGGGGCGAGGGGCACTCTGCTCCGTGTGGGGGGCTTCCTCTTCTCCCTGGATGCTGGGGCAGCTGGATCGGAGGGGAAGAGGCCGAGGTCACTGAGGAAGAGGCGCTGGGTCTTTGGGGTTGCAGGTGAGGCAAGGGAGGGTGCTTTGGAGGGAGAGGCAACTGAGGACTGCGCAGTGCCCGTGGATGCGTGTGTGTGTACCAGGGCCCCATCCCCTGTGAGTCTGGTTTCAGTCCCCTGACTGTGCGTGCGTGTGCGTTTTGTTTGTGGCGTGTGTGTCTGTGTGCTGGACGTGTGTGTGCTGGTGTGTGCCTGTGCCGGTGTGTGTGTGCTTGGGACGGGTAAGGTGCTGGGGAGTGTGGATGGAGCAGAGGCAGGAGGGGTGAGGGACTGTCTGAGGAGGGACACTGCTGCCGTCAGGGAGGAGTCCATGGACCTATTGCCCCTCTGTAGGTCAGACATGCCCGATGAGATGCCCTCCATGAACGACACCAGCTGAGTCAACAGTGCGGTGTGCGCATGGAGGACACTCAGCATGGCTGTCTGCCCTACATGGAGCTGGCGAAGGAGGTACACAGACTCCTCACTCAGGGCAGCAGGGGACACAGGGGCAGGGGTGCGGTGCCTGGCCCAAAGGAGACACGCTCCCGAACATGGGAGCCTCCACGGACCTGGGGAATGGGAGCCGATGGGAGGGCGGTGGTGGTGCTGGTGGTGGCGGGGACAGCAACACTAGCTGGGGTGTGGTGGCTGCTGACACCCGCCTCCACAAGGGAGTCATCCTCCGAGTTGCTCTGGTCCTCAGCTGAGGTGGATGGTGCTGAGGACTCCTCGGTGTGGCTCCCCTCGCCCTCCGTGCCACTGGGTCCCTCCGACCACTCCTCGGCTGCTGACCCAGTCTGGCTCTCTGGCTCCTCCTGGTCCGTGGAGCTGTCCCCTTCCGTGGCCCTGGATGTATCTGCAAACAATGGGGAAACAGACAGACATCAGTCACCTGCACCAAACGCACACACCACTGTGAGCACAGCACATTACAGAGCAAGCCCTGGCATCATTAGTTGTACATTGCTAAAAGTGCCCTAACTGAACAGGAGAAGCCAATTGTCAGTCTGATGCCAAGCATGGCACTCACATCCCACATGGCCTTGCACCCATCTGTCTGGTGTCTGTTGGATTGCAACACCCCAGTGTGGACACATGCACCAAGTACACAGTAGTTGGACAGTGCAGAGGACACGGTGTGGCATGCGGACATGCACACATCACAGCTCTTGCCACTGAGTCAGTACAGGTTTCCGGATGAAAGGGATGCCCAGAGTCAAATAGGAAATGCATGTGATGCATACCAGCGACAGACACCATGATGCACCCATGTCCTGATAGCCATCGCCACAATGGTGTGCATGTAGCACATGTCACTCCCCTGCAGGACCACCAATAAGTTGACACATGCCATGGCAGAGGCATGACTGCTAAGTCATACATCACTGTCTCAGTGATGTATGACTTGGCAGCCAGACAACAACACTATGCACTGTGTCACAATAGTAGGTCATGGGGAATGCAAGTCCTGGAGCTGCACAAGTGCACATGTACATCCCCCACACAACATATCATCTTAACCCTCATCTGTCCAGGTCATACCTATTGGACATATGGGAGACCTGTGACACTACCCTCTGAACCTGATCCCCTCACAATTTGCTGTGAATGGGGAACAGCTGCCTGAACTTCACATTCGCATACCCCAGTCTGCACGCGCAGCTGATCAAACACCTATGTGACACACAAGTATCGTCTCCTATGGTCACATCTCCAGGGGCATGCTGAGCCCCTACCAAGAAACACCCCAGCAGTCCTGGCAACTAATCCACAGCACACTGACACAGAGGCAGACACCTGAGGGGTCAAATCACTGTGCACAATGTGTCAGCTGATACACGGGAGTGGGAGTACAGAGTGCATTGCATGACCTGGAGTAGGCATGACTGTCCTGCTCCACATGAATGAGGGATGTGCCCTGGACAGTGGATAGCTGGCTATGTATGTGTGACACACGTAATCTGCACACTCCTGGGGCCCAAACATTGTTCCCACCCGCTGCATGGGCGTGTGCCACATACCCCAGGCACATGTGGTGGCTCAGCTCAGCAAGTGGACCGCATATCAAAGCAACACGCAGATCACATGTCCAAACACAGGCGTTGTGTGAACAATGGACCCACCCATGATGCCCACAACAGAGTTAGGGAAACAGATGCTGTCCCCCACCTTTAGTGAAGCAAACTGCAAGGACACAGTCCCAAGTGACACAATTCCCTGACTGTAAGGGCCACACCTGGGTATCAGATGAGCAGTGGGCAGTGCACAATAGAGGGACATGGCTCCTGGACAACATGACTGCTGCACTGTGGCAGTTGAACCAGGCCAGAGGAGGGCACAAAGCATGTAATACAGAGTTCACAGTGCAGTCTTTGACTCACCCCTCCTTGCTGCTGTCTGGCCTTCAGCTGCCCATCCAGGTCTGGAAACACCACCGCCAGGATCTGGAGCATGTGGGGGTCAGGGTCCGTGTTCCGCCCCTCCTGCGAGGAGGCGACAGCTTCAGCTGGACCCGTGCAATCCTCCGGGTCCAGCCCCGAAGGTCCTGCCACCTCTTCTGGCAGTTGCGGATCCGGCGCTTGTAGACTCCCACGGACCGGACGGCCCGGACGATGTCCTTCCAGATCTCCTGCTTCCGATGGGCATTAACCTGTCAGGATGACAAAGTGAAAAGGCCATTACCACACATGCAACATATCCGTGCATGTCACAGTTGTATATACATGTCTCAATCACAGGGGCACATGATGTACACAGGCAGTGCAAAGCTGCCCATGGACAGTTTGCCAGACGTCACTACATGGTATCATTGCATGGGAAGTAAAACCATGTTCAAATGCACTGTCACTGCACCATACCTGTCCAGTGCAAGTCACTACACACTATGGGGGGTGACAACTACTCAGTGAGCCTGCTAGCCAGTGGCGTGCAGACTTTCAGCCTTGCTAGTCACACAAAATGCACATTCAGAAAGGCAGTGCACAGAACACTCACCTGCTCCCCTGGTGTCCCATACAGCTTGCTGTACTGTGGAAGTAGGCTGTCCAGCAGGGCCTGGTTCTCTTCAAGGCTGAAGGCTGGGGCTCTCTCCACAGTACGTGCCATTGCAGAGTCCAGAGGGGCAGAGACAGCAGCAGTGCAGTGGCAGATGTCGTCCTGGAGCATGTAGTTCAGGCAAGTGAGCTCTCAGGGGAACAGCCAGCAATATATATGTGCTGGAGAGGCAGATACTGTCCCTTGTGTCCAAAGTGATAGGTCCAAGTCGTTTGCATCTTCTGAATCTGGCCAATCCATGGAATAGCAGCACCAAAACACGCCCACAGCATCCTTCAAATCTTCAACTTCATGACATACATGATTTTGCAACATTGTTGTGGGTGACCAACTGATTTTCCAGCAACCGACTCGTTCGAAATTCGAAAACGCGTCCGTTGCCAGGCAAGCCCATTGTCAATGGGTGCGCACTGATCGGTCCATTGCGGTACAACGCGTACAGGGGTACAACGCGTACCCGCACTCATTGAATGCAATGGGCCGGCCGGAGGCACCGATCGGTCCATTGCAGTTCAACGCGTACAGGGCTACAACGCGTACCCGCACACATTGAATGCAATGGGCCGGCCGGAGGCACCGATCGGTCCATTGCAGTTCAACGCGTACAGGGGTACAACGCGTACCCGCACACATTGAATGCAATGGGCCGGCCGGAGGCACCGATCGGTCCATTGCAGTTCAACGCGTACAGGGGTACAACGCGTACCCGCACACATTGAATGCAATGGGCCGGCCGGAGGCACCGATCGGTCCATTGCAGTTCAACGCGTACAGGGGTACAACGCGTACCCGCACACATTGAATGCAATGGGCCGGCCGGAGGCACCGATCGGTCCATCGCAGTACAACGCGTACAGGGGTACAACGCGTACCCGCACACATTGAATGCAATGGGCTGGCCGGAGGCACCGGTCGGTCCATCGCAGTTCAACGCGTACAGGGGTACAACGCGTACCTGCACACATTGAATGCAATGGGCCGGCCGGAGGCACCGATCGGTCCATTGCAGTTCAACGCGTACAGGGGTACAACGCGTACCCGCACACATTGAATGCAATGGGCCGGCCGGAGGCACCGATCGGTCCATTGCAGTTCAACGCGTACAGGGGTACAACGCGTACCCGCACACATTGAATGCAATGGGCCGGCCGGAGGCACCGATCGGTCCATTGCAGTACAACGCGTACAGGGGTACAACGCGTACCCGCACACATTGAATGCAATGGGCCGGCCGGAGGCACCGATCGGTCCATTGCAGTACAACGCATCACTGTACATGTGACTGGCATATGTCAGCATGCCTGTCTCAGATGGACATATGCCAGCCACAGATAGCTCCCAGGGAGTGAGGGGCACACCTACATCACGACAGCCTGTCCAAACTTTATCATAAGGCATGTAAGGCTGCATTTCCTATTGTGTGTATGTTGGTGTACATGTTGTCCTGTGGGTGTCACCTGTGGGCAGCCACCCCCAGGCTGTGCACGTGTTCATGGGGACAGGATCCTGGGTGTTACGTGTACATGACCACTGTGATGTGCAACTGTTCATATCTGTGCATGTGCCATGGTCACATTTCACGGTGGTGTATGTGTATGTCATGTCACATACCCCGTGAGTCCCATGTGGGACGGTATGTTTGAGCCAGGGTGTCCCAGTGGCACAATAGTGATGGTCCTCCACAGTCTTTGTGCATGTAGTGTTTACAATGTCTCTGATTTCATGTGCACAATGGGAGACAGTCTCCACATCCAGGTTGTGTGTGCATGGACTTTGATGTTGTGCGTGTGTGTGTCACAGACGTCCATGTCTGTCCTGCCGTGGCAAGTGGGGCCACTACCTGTGGGGGTCATGGTTGTTTTGCTGTGGTGTATACATGATACTCCATGTAATGCCAGTGTCCATGTGGCAATACAGGGTCCCTGGGAATGTACCTGTCGTTGAGCTGTGGTGCCTGGGGCACATCTGTCCTCACATGTCACTGTGGGGGGTTATTGTGACACGGCAGCAGGAGATGGGAACTGTGACACGGCCTCATGATATCCAATGGGCCAACCTGGGACTAATTGATGCCACCTGTTGGACCGTGTTGACAGATGTTGGCCATGTATGTACCATACATGTCCTTCTGGAAATGCACACTTCATGTAGTTGTGCCTCATAATGATGTATGTTGGGATCTTGAGTGTGTTCAATGCCGCATATGTGGGGTGACTGACAATCTTGCTTACTTCTCCTCTGCACTGCAGGGCTCCTGCTGTCCATCGACCATTCCCAGACCTGGCAACGATGGTGGAACGGGACAGCATCCGACGGTACCGCTTCACCAGGCAGCTGATTGAGGATTTGGCAGTGCAGTTGTCCCCACATTTGCAGCCTGGCCGGCCGTATCCTACAGCGCTGACCCCCAAGGTGAAGGTGATGGCAGCCCTACACTTCTTTGCCACCGGTACCTTCCAACATACTGTGGCGACTGCTGGTGGGATGTCACAGACCATGTTGAGCCGTGTGCTCCGCGATGTTTTGGCGGCAATGTTGCTATTCCTGAACCGGTACATCTATTTCCCTAGACTGCGACGACTCACTGACGTGAAGAGTGACTTTTATGCCCTGGGGAGGATGCTGCATGTCATTGGCTCCATTGATGGGACACGTGGCTTTGGTACCACCACAGGCCCAGGAGCAGGCCTACAGGAACCGCAAGCACTACCACTCGGTCAATGCACTGGTGGTGTGTCTTGCAGACATGACCATCACACACGTGTGTGCCCGTTTCCCTGGTTCAGCACACGATGCCTTTGTGATGAGGAGTAGTCACATCCCCAGGATGATGGCACAGATGCAGAACCAGCGTGCCTGGCTTGTCGGTGTGTACTGACTTTGTGCCATTGTGTGTGATCTGATCTGTAGTATTCCGCCCACTTTTCCAAGTCAGCTAATGTGCACTTGTCTGTCCGTAGGTGACTCGGGATACCCCAACATGCCGTGGTTGCTGACACCCCTCAGGAACCCTGTGACACCAGCCCAGATGCGCTACAATGAGGCACATGGTCGGACCAGGAGAGTGATTGAGCGGACATTTGGTCTCCTGAAGAGCCGCTTCCGCTGCCTGGACAAGACCGGAGGGTCCCTCCCATATGCCCCTGCGAAAGTGTGCAAGATTATCATCGTCTGCTGCATGCTCCACAACCTGGCAGTGCGGAAGGAGTTGCCTCTCATCCAGGATGACAATGATCAACATCCGCCACCTGTGGAGGATCCTGGCCTGGACCACGATGCCAGTGACGATGATGATGATGATGATGATGGTGATGTCCGCACACAGCTCATCACCAACTTCTTTAGCTGAATGTGAGTATCCTGAGGTGTCATGTCAATGATGTGAGTTGGCATGATGTGTGGGTGGTGCTCTGGTGCTGTTGGAGTGTGTCCATGGGCTACTTGACTGGATGTGTGTTGCGATGTGTGCTAACAGGTGGGCTGTACTCCCCAACAGTGTTGACATGCTAACTTGGTTCTGGGTGGGTATCTTGTAACATGTATTGTGCATGAGTTTTGCTGTTCTGTCCTGTACTCCATTGCTTTTGACTGTGTGTCATTTCTGTCCTTCACAGGGTACTTTCAGATTCGTTTTGTCAACTGTGTCCACCGACGACGTGATTGCACATCCAGGCTGGTAGCTGTTGTGTCCCTACAGGTGAGATGCTCCACACCCATGGACTTCCTTCCGTCTACAGTTGTTGACTGTGTGCCCGCTGCCAGGTGGGATTACCTTGCATCTGTAGTGGTTACGACATGTTGCAACTGTGTAATAAACCTGTGCTTCACTTTGTGATGTGCGTTGTCTGTGGTCACACATTTGACTGCCATTTGCTTACTGCACCTGTGGGCTACTTGACTACAACTGGGAATGGGTGTGGTGTCTGTGCATTGCACCGTCTTCCCTGGCAACATCAGTGTAGGCAATGAGTCAGATGGCCTAGGTGTGTATGTGTTGTGTAGCCCTGGTGGTGTGTCTCCCTCATGTGTGTCACGTTGCCTGTACTCACATGCCTGTGTTGTCCTTGCTGTTGCAGTTCGCATACACAGTGTAATTTTGCAGTTCATCATCCCCATAACAGCACCCACGTTGGAATCACGACAGAGGCAAGTATGGTGTATTAGTGTGTTTATTGTGATACATTTGTGTTAATAGTGCATAGGATGGGTAGTGCTGTACATAAATCTTGCAATCCGAAGTTCCTAGGTGAATTGAAAGTCCTGGTAGACAGGATCCCCAGTATCGGGCCACAGTTGTCTGACACATTGGTCCAACTTGTACTCCCCATGCAATGTGTGGGAGTAGTGTTGCCGTCAACAGGGTGAACAGTCTGTGCACAAAGGCGAACATCCAGAACAGGGTCAGGCTTCCTGGGAGTTGCGCTTGGCCATCGGCCTCTCACTTTTCCCTCCTCGGACGACCCCTCTTCTTGGGGGGCCCCTCAAGTACAGGCTGCTGCGGTGCAGGGGACTCTCCGCCAGAGTCCTCCTCCTCCCTGTGGCAGTTGCAGTTTGTTCGGCACCAGATGTTGTTGGCACACAGGGAGGTGTGGACTGGTTGCTGTTCATCTGGCGGAGGCATTGTAAAATGTCCCTGTGCACCGCCGTCATCTCATGCAGTGCATCCCACTTGGACTCCACGCGGGACATGTGTGAGTCCACGCGGGACATGTGTGACTCCACGTGGGACATGTGGGAGTCCAAGCGGGCATGATGGGCAGCCTGCTGCTGTTTCATGTCTCTGAGGAGCCCCATTACCTGGCTGAGCTCTCCGGTGCTGGACTGGTACGCATCAGCTATGCGTACCAGATGTGGGTCATCATGCACACCAGCAACGTCTGCAAGCAGCGACCTCTGTCTCCCACCCCTCCCACCACCCCTGCTGACATGTGCAGTGTGTGCAGTGGCACGCACAGATAACCCTGGTCCACCTTGGGGGTTGGTGGTGGTGGTGGTGTCCATGGCCCCAGGTTGGTCCAGGGTCCCTGTGCTGGTGTTGTTCCTTGTTCTGTCCATGTCGGCAGGGATGGTATTTGTGGTGACAGTCGTTGGAGGGGTGGGTGCAGGGGGTGCAGCTGGTGGTCCTGCTGGTGCTGCAGCTGGTGGTCCTGCTGGTGCTGCATGTTGACTTGCACCGGATGTGCCAGGTTGGTCTTCATCGTCCGAGGAGGACAGAGGCTGTACGACGCCAGTGAGCTCGGCATCCTCTTGAGCCTGGGACTGGGACTCCTCAGCGTCTGCTGCTGTGTCCCCATCATCACCTGTTTTTGGGAGACACAAACAATGTATGTTATGTTTCTGCAGGCATCAATGGTTGACACACATGACAGTTGTGACTGTGCCTCTGGGTGCGGGCCTGTACATTGCATTGTCCTAAGTCGTCACAGTCAGGGGTTGATATTGGTGTGGCACATTGTCCTGCATTATTTGGGCATTTCTATGTATTTTCTGGGGTGTGAACATGGTCTGCATTGGTTGTGTTTGGTTGACAGCCGGGCTTCCTTCCCACCCACCCAGCCAGTCAGTTATCCCACCATGGAACGTGCTTGCGTTGCAGGGAGTGTAAGTTGTCTCTCAGGATGTCAGTCAGTGGTGTCCTGCTGTTTGTTGGTGCACAGTTGGCAGCAGGGCCTTGTGCTCCCCACAGCAGTAGCCAGTGTCAGCCATCTTGTGAGTCCTTCTCCACTCCCTGTGATGTGAGCATGGTTCAGGGTGGTGTTGATGGGACAGTTGTGGGGGTGAGCTATGTCTGTGACTATGACTCCAATCATGCTATTGCCTCCACCCCACTTCCCAGCATTCCCATACTTACTTGTTTTTGTGGGGAGTTCAGTGTGTGTGGGTGTGAGAGCAATGGCAAGATGGCTGACAGTGGTGTCCTGCTGTTGGTTGGTGTGCAGTACCCAGCATGCCCTTGTGCTCCCCACGACACAGCAACAGTGTCAGACATCTTTGATGGGCCTTTCCACTCTCTGTGGGATGTGCATGCGTGAGTGTGAGCTTGCTGGGCCATGTGGTGGGGGATGTAGAGCTGTGACTACGACTCCCATCATGCTATTGCCTCCTCCCCCCTTCCCAGCATGCCCATGCTTCCTTCCTTTTGACTCTGCTTCCCTGTGGGGTGGGCTGGCTGTGCTGACAGGATGGCTGGGAGTGTTGTCCTGGCAGTTGTTTGGCTAGAAGCCCCAAGAGTGGCCCTGTGCTTCACACAACATAACCCAGGGTGGTGGTTCTTTGTGGGATCTTGTGTTAGGATGGGGGCATTGCATTCTACCAGGTGGGTTCTGTGGAGTTTGTGTTGGGGTGTGTGTGAGGGGAGGTGCTTGTGACTATGGTCAGTGCTGCAAGTCCTCCTTCCCACCCAGCTAGCCAGATATCCCACCATGGAATGTGCTTGCATTGCAGGGAGTGTAAGTTGTCTCTCAGGATGTCAGTCAGTGGTGTCCTGCTGTTTGTTGGTGCACAGTTGCCAGCAGGGCCTTGTGCTCCCCACAGCAGTAGCCAGTGTCAGCCATCTTGTGAGTCCTTCTCCACTTCCTGTGATGTGAGCATGGTTCAGGAGTGGTGTTGATGGGACAGTTGTGGGGGTGAGCTATGTCTGTGACTACGACTCCCATCATGCTATTGCCTCCACCCCACTTCCCAGCATTCCCATACTTACTTGCTTTTGTGGGGAGTTCAGTGTGTGTGGGTGTGAGAGCAATGGCAAGATGGCTGACAGTGGTGTCCTGCTGTTGGTTGGTGTGCAGTACCCAGCATGCCCTTGTGCTCCCCACGACACAGCAACAGTGTCAGACATCTTTCATGGGCCTTTCCACTCTCTGTGGGATGTGCATGCGTGAGTGTGAGCTTGCTGGGCCATGTGGTGGGGGATGTAGAGCTGTGACTACGACTCCCATCATGCTATTGCCTCCTCCCCCTTCCCAGCATGCCCATGCTTCCTTCCTTTGACTCTGCTTCCCTGTGGGGTGGGCTGGCTGTGCTGACAGGATGGCTGGGAGTGTTGTCCTGGCAGTTGTTTGGCTAGAAGTCCCAAGAGTGGCCCTGTGCTTCACACAACATAACCCAGGGTGGTCGTTCTTTGTGGGATCTTGTGTTAGGATGGGGGGCATTGCATTCTACCAGGTGGGTTCTGTGGAGTTTGTGTTGGGGTGTGTGTGAGGGGAGGTGCTTGTGACTATGGTCAGTGCTGCAAGTCCTCCTTCCCACCCAGCTAGCCAGATATCCCACCATGGAACGTGCTTGCATTGCAGGGAGTGTAAGTTGTCTCTCAGGATGTCAGTCAGTGGTGTCCTGCTGTTTGTTGGTGCACAGTTGCCAGCAGGGCCTTGTGCTCCCCACAGCAGTAGCCAGTGTCAGCCATCTTGTGAGTCCTTCTCCACTTCCTGTGATGTGAGCATGGTTCAGGGTGGTGTTGATGGGACAGTTGTGGGGGTGACCAATATCAGTGACTACGACTCCCATCATGCTATTGCCTCCACCCCCTTCCCAGCATGCCCATGCTTCCTTCCTTTTGACTCTGCTTCCCTGTGGGGTGGGCTGGCTGTGCTGACAGGATGGCTGGGAGTGTTGTCCTGGCAGTTGTTTGGCTAAAAGTCCCAAGAGTGGCCCTGTGCTTCACACAACATAACCCAGGGTGGTGGTTCTTTGTGGGATCTTGTGTTAGGATGGGGGCATTGCATTCTACCAGGTGGGTTCTGTGGAGTTTGTGTTGGGGTGTGTGTGAGGGAGGTGCTTGTGACTATGGTCAGTGCTGCAAGTCCTCCTTCCCACCCAGCTAGCCAGATATCCCACCATGGAACGTGCTTGCATTGCAGGGAGTGTAAGTTGTCTCTCAGGATGTCAGTCAGTGGTGTCCTGCTGTTTGTTTGTGCACAGTTGCCAGCAGGGCCTTGTGCTCCCCACAGCAGTAGCCAGTGTCAGCCATCTTGTGAGTCCTTCTCCACTTCCTGTGATGTGAGCATGGTTCAGGGTGGTGTTGATGGGACAGTTGTGGGGGTGACCAATATCAGTGACTACGACTCCCATCATGCTATTGCCTCCACCCCCCTTCCCAGCATGCCCATGCTTCCTTCCTTTTGACTCTGCTTCCCTGTGGGGTGGGGTGGGCTGGCTGTGCTGACAGTATGGCTGGGAGTGTTGTCCTGGCAGTTGTTTGGCTAAAAGTCCCAAGAGTGGCCCTGTGCTTCACACAACATAACCCAGGGTGGTGGTTCTTTGTGGGATCTTGTGTTAGGATGGGGGGCATTGCATTCTACCAGGTGGGTTCTGTGGAGTTTGTGTTGGGGTGTGTGTGAGGGGAGGTGCTTGTGACTATGGTCAGTGCTGCAAGTCCCCCTTCCCACCCAGCTAGCCAGATATCCCACCATGGAACGTGCTTGCATTGCAGGGAGTGTAAGTTGTCTCTCAGGATGTCAGTCAGTGGTGTCCTGCTGTTTGTTGGTGCACAGTTGCCAGCAGGGCCTTGTGCTCCCCACAGCAGTAGCCAGTGTCAGCCATCTTGTGAGTCCTTCTCCACTTCCTGTGATGTGAGCATGGTTCAGGGTGGTGTTGATGGGACAGTTGTGGGGGTGACCAATATCAGTGACTACGACTCCCATCATGCTATTGCCTCCACCCCCTTCCCAGCATGCCCATGCTTCCTTCCTTTGACTCTGCTTCCCTGTGGGGTGGGCTGGCTGTGCTGACAGGATGGCTGGGAGTGTTGTCCTGGCAGTTGTTTGGCTAAAAGTCCCAAGAGTGGCCCTGTGCTTCACACAACATAACCCAGGGTGGTGGTTCTTTGTGGGATCTTGTGTTAGGATGGGGGGCATTGCATTCTATCAGGTGGGTTCTGTGGAGTTTGTGTTGGGGTGTGTGTGAGGGGAGGTGCTTGTGACTATGGTCAGTGCTGCAAGTCCCCCTTCCCACCCAGCTAGCCAGATATCCCACCATGGAACGTGCTTGCATTGCAGGGAGTGTAAGTTGTCTCTCAGGATGTCAGTCAGTGGTGTCCTGCTGTTTGTTGGTGCACAGTTGGCAGCAGGGCCTTGTGCTCCCCACAGCAGTTGCCAGTGTCAGCCATCTTGTGAGTCCTTCTCCACTCCCTGTGATGTGAGCATGGTTCAGGGTGGTGTTGATGGGACAGTTGTGGGGGGGCAATATGTGTGACTGCGACTCCCATGATGCTATTGGCTACACTGACTTGGCCAGCATACACAGAATTCCTTCCTTTGAGTGGTCTTCACTGTGTGTTGGTGTTGTTGTGGTGGCTACATGTCTGGATGTGTTTGTTAGTTCTATTTGTGCCACTGCCTAGCTGTAGTTGTAGTTGTGTTTGTACATGTGTTGGCACAGTTGGATGTGACTTTTTTGATGGCATGTGTTGTGTTTATCTAACTGACATACACATTTTGGGATGATTCTGTTCTGGTTGCTGTGTAATTGCTATGAGTGCATGGTTTGACTCTCCCCTTGACAGTGATGTGTGTGTTTTGTGGCAGCATATTGTGTACATTTGTTGTGTACTCACCAGGCTCTGGGATGTCCTCTAGTCCATATACACTCACTGGCGGAAGGATGGCCCGCACCTTCTCCTCCCAGGGCCTGAGGTATATTGGCTTGGCAGGAGGGCCACTGCCGGTGAGTTGGCTGTTGATGTAGTCTTTTTTGAGCAGGTCCCGTACCCTCCTGCACACGTCATACCACCTGTTCTGGATGTCGCTCTTTGTGCGCCGACATGGTGATTGTGCGTTCACCCTGTTGATGATCCTCTCCCACATCTTGGTTTTCTGGGAGATGGGGGTCTGTTGGACCAGTGTGCCAAACAGCTGTGGCTCTACCCTGAGGATCTCGTCTACCATGACTTCCAATTCACTATCTAGGAACTTGGGATTCTTCTTGGGGGGCATGGTGATGGGTGGTGATGGTGAGTGATGTGTGTGTTGGTGTGCAGGTGAGGGTGTGTGAGTGTGTGTTTTGCTGGGTGTATGTGAGGTAGGTATTTGTTGGTGTGCTGATGGTGTGTGGCTTGTGTGAGGGATGAGCTGTGGGTGTGTGGTTGCTTTCTCTTGTGTGCTGGCAGTGGAATGGCATTTGCAAAGGCTCATGGTTGTGATTTGTGTCCTTTATATAGGTGGAGTTGTGGGTGTGTCTTTGTTCTCTGTCCCCACCCCCCCAGTATTTATTGGCTTGGTAATTGCTTGTTTGGCCTTTTTTTGGGTGTTTTTCCTTTGTGCTGTTTGTGTATGTTGGAAACGTTCTTGTGACCGAGTCGGACCCTTCATTTGTCTCGTACGGTGTTCTCCGTTTCGTTCACGCTGTGTTTGTGCAGTTTTCTATGCTGCGTACGCGTCGGTCGCGGTGTTTTGTGTTGCTTCGGCTCGGTTTTGTATGCGTGTCGGTCGTACGGCTTGGCCTCCGTCCGACTCGCTCGTGGTTTTCGCGCCTTGCATCGTACTTTGCGGTTTGGAGTTCGCATGTACGTTTCGGTCGGATTTGTTCCGGGTGCGTGTTGGTCGGTTGGATTCGCGTGTTTTTCCGGCCGGATTGCTGTTTTCCGTGCGGCTCGGTCGGTCGACTTGGTTTCGGTACGTGTCGGTCGGATTTTTCACGCCTTGCATCGTACTTGGCGTGTCGGGCGCCACGGGTACGTGTCGGTCGGTATTATTTCCGGATCCGAGTCGGTCGGTGCTTTTTCCGGCCCGAATCGGAATCGACCCCATAGTCGCCAACTGGTTTATCAATATCATATCGTACCCGCTGATCGCAAAATGATGCAAAAGTATAGGAGAGGTACCCTTCTGGCAAAAGGGACAGGGTTAAAATCCAAACAAACAACAAAAGGTCCCTCTTGTGATTCACAGTCGTATTATCATGCCTGTCCAATCATTTTTTCCAGGTGAACCCCACATTCATTAGTATAGACTCAACTATCTAAACACTGAAACCTGTTTAATGTAAAAATTAATTTTTTATTCCATATCATAAATCACCAACACTTAGAAATCCTAATATTCAATATTATCTTCATATAATACAATGTTGTATAATTTATAATAGTTATATAGATACATTATTCATAATTTGTGCAGAGATACATGACTATAATGTCTCATTGACAGATTAATCTGTTATGTAAAAACAATTTCTGTTGATCTCAATTGTCACAAGGCTAAAAATTACACTAATATCCCCAAAAAAACATATTTCATCACAAGTTATCACCATACAAATACCAGAAAAACAGATAAAATCCCAGTTATCGAAGCAGTGTTTCAGTGGTGTATGGTTGGTTCACTCCACCTTCTTCAGGACAAATTATTATTAAACCAATAATATAGTTATTAAGAAACTGTATTTTTTGCTATTTGCCTGCAATAGATGCACGATATTGAGATGGTACTAGAACAAGATCTCACATTGGCTTGCATCTCCGATCCGGATTGTAACCTGGATACACAGAGATGTTTATGCTACTCCGCTTCCTGCTGAGTTAATTCTGTATCGGTTGTATCAAGAATTATGTGCGGCGCTGCACATTGAAAAATTAATAAAGTATGTTTAAAAAAAAAAAGAAACTGTATTTTTTTAAAGTGATCTTTCAAAACATCTGGCCGGAGAATCACTTGTCTTTCCTTTCCTGGCCCCTTCTATTCCTTAGACCGAATATCTCAAAGTGTCATTGATCACATTCATTGGAGATAAGTTCCCTCTATGTTGCCCCTGATGCTCCTATTGGTAGGTAACCTCGCTCCAGGTATCCAAGGGGCACATGCATCAAGCTAGGCAATTTCGATTCCTTAATAGCGATTATTAAGGAATCGCTATTAAGGAATCGCAATTGCCTATGCATGTAGGTTTTGCAAAAATATTTGCAATTCCTACACATTCTTAATTGTGAATCGCAAATTGCGATTCGCACATATAGGAATGCCTTCCCATTCATTCCTATGGGCCTTGAGGCCCATAGGAATGAATGGGAAGGCCTCGCAATTTGCGAGTACCAAATAGGCACTTTGAAAAATGCAATTTTGTGCATTTTTCAAAGTTTTTTCAAATTACCATCAACTTGCAGTTGATGGTAATTAGCGTTTCCTAAATGCGAAGTCGCATTTAGGAAAGGCTTTGATGCATCTCAAATTGGGAATCGCAATTTGCGATTCCCTAAAAGCATTCGCAATTTAGGTAATCGCAAAATTTCCGATTACCTATATTGCGAATGGGTTTTGGGTTGATGCATCCCAATTGCCTAAATACCGGTCGCAAAGGGGCCGATTCTGCGATCGGTATTTAGGTTGATGCATGTGCCCCCAAAATTCCTCTTCGTGTTACGTTGCGGGGTGCTTTATTTGCTAACTCCCTCGTATTATTATGTGATAAATGCTCCTGTTTGTCTTCAATCGGGACTCCTTCAATCAAAAGTGAATCACAAGAGGGACCTTTTGTTGTTTGTTCACAAAATGATGCACACATATTTAAAAATGAATTAATGAGTCCTGACAAAGAATAGACAAGAAACTATGGGGCACATGCATCAACCTAAATACCGATCGCAAACGGGCCGATTCGCAAAATCGGCCCCTTTGCGACCCGTATTTAGGCAATTGGGATGCATCAACCCAAAACCCATTCGCAATATAGGTAATCGCAAATTTTGCGATTACCTAAATTGCGAATGCTTTTAGGGAATCGCAAATTGCGATTCCCAATTAAGGAATGTGTAGGAATCGCAAATATTTTTGCAAAACCTATATGCATAGGCAATTGCGATTCCTTAATAGCGATTCCTTAATAATCGCTATTAAGGAATCACAATTGCCTAGCTTGATGCATGTGCCCCAATATATATAAATATATTCCCCTCGCTTTTGCTGTTTATAAATAGTCTTCCAGCTGCTCATACCAGCTATCATACTTCTGATAAGCTGGAATCGTTAACATACTTTTGTCATTGGAGCCTCAATGACCTTACACAGCTATAACTTTCATTGTCCATCATCACTTTACATTTCATACGTTCTATAGATAACACAGATAGGCATCCCCTAAGTAAGCAAGTGTTACATATATACACTATCATAAGAATCTATTCAAGCCAAGTGGGTAATATCTATGGCGTAGAATTGACTACTTATTATCAAGATATTACATCATATAGTATGTACAGTACATGGTGTCATTTAGTGTGGCAGAGTTCACAAGGCATATTAGTTCTTGCAATATATATACATATATATATATATATATATATATATATATATATATATATATATATATATATATATATATATACATATATATATATATATATATATATATATATATATATACATATATAATACAAAAAGAGTTGCCTCTAGGTGGGATGCATGCACTCCCAGGTGGAAATTACGCCAAAGCAAGGGCACACGCCATGAACAAAGTCCTTTTCTGGTTTTCCTGCCAGACGCGTTTCGGGCCAACGCCCTCTTCAGTGGCAGACCATGTGACGTGCCGGCGTGCGGCAACCACCAGTAAATCCCCGTAATAATTATGCTCAGGTGAACCACCCGAAGCAATGCTTCCTGGGACTGGTGGTTCAGTAAAACCCAAGTGGGTCGCCGCCGGCACTCACATTCAAAAATGTCTTTAAAAGGATTGCCGATGTTCGCGCCGGCACCCGTGCATATAACAGGCACCTCCTGTTCCACAGTTAGCTGCCCCAATAAAGCAGCCGCGGACCCGCAAGTGTTTCGCGGTGGTGCAATCCCGCGACCAGGCAGGCCGCTGTACAAAATACAAAAAGAGTTGCCTCTAGGTGGGATGCACTCCCAGGTGGAAATTACGCCAAAGCAAGGGCACACGCCATGAACAAAATCCTTTTCTGGTTTTCCTGCCAGACGCGTTTCGGGCCAACGCCCTCTTCAGTGGCAGACCATGTGACGTGCCGGCGTGCGGCAACCACCAGTAAATCCCCGTAATTATTATGCTCAGGTGAACCACCCGAAGCAATGCTTCCTGGGACTGGTGGTTCAGTAAAACCCAAGTGGGTCGCCGCCGGCACTCACATTCAAAAATGTCTTTAAAAGGATTGCCGATGTTCGCGCCGGCACCCCTGCACATAACAGGCACCTCCTGTTCCGCAGTTAGCTGCCCCAATAAAGCAGCCGCGGACCCGCAAGTGTTTCGCGGTGGTGCAATCCCGCGACCAGGCAGGCCGCTGTACAAAATACAAAAATAGTTGCCTCTTGGTGGGATGCACTCCCAGGTGGAAATTACGCCAAAGCAAGGGCACACGCCATGAACAAAGTCCTTTTCTGGTTTTCCTGCCAGACGCGTTTCGGGCCAACGCCCTCTTCAGTGGCAGACCATGTGACGTGCCGGCGTGCGGCAACCACCAGTAAATCCCCGTAATAATTATGCTCAGGTGAACCACCCGAAGCAATGCTTCCTGGGACTGGTGGTTCAGTAAAACCCAAGTGGGTCGCCGCCGGCACTCACATTCAAAAATGTCTTTAAAAGGATTGCCGATGTTCGCGCCGGCACCCTGCATATAACAGGCACCTCCTGTTCCACAGTTAGCTGCCCCAATAAAGCAGCCGCGGACCCGCAAGTGTTTCGCGGTGGTGCAATCCCACGGCCAGGCAGGCCGCTGTACAAAATACAAAAATAGTTGCCTCTTGGTGGGATGCACTCCCAGGTGGAAATTACGCCAAAGCAAGGGCACACGCCATGAACAAAGTCCTTTTCTGGTTTTCCTGCCAGACGCGTTTCGAGCCAACGCCCTCTTCAGTGGCAGACCATGTGACGTGCCGGCGTGCGGCAACCACCAGTAAATCCCCGTAATAATTATGCTCCGGTGAACCACCCGAAGCAATGCTTCCTGGGACTGGTGGTTCAGTAAAACCCAAGTGGGTCGCCGCCGGCACTCACATTCAAAAATGTCTTTAAAAGGATTGCCGATGTTCGCGCCGGCACCACTGCATATAACAGGCACCTCCTGTTCCACAGTTAGCTGCCCCAATAAAGCAGCCGCGGACCCGCAAGTGTTTCGCGGTGGTGCAATCCCGCGACCAGGCAGGCCGCTGTACAAAATACAAAAAGAGTTGCCTCTAGGTGGGATGCACTCCCAGGTGGAAATTACGCCAAAGCAAGGGCACACGCCATGAACAAAGTCCTTTTCTGGTTTTCCTGCCAGACGCGTTTCGGGCCAACGCCCTCTTCAGTGGCAGACCATGTGACGTGCCGGCGTGCGGCAACCACCAGTAAATCCCCGTAATAATTATTCTCAGGTGAACCACCCGAAGCAATGCTTCCTGGGACTGGTGGTTCAGTAAAACCCAAGTGGGTCGCCGCCGGCACTCACATTCAAAAATGTCTTTAAAAGGATTGCCGATGTTCGCGCCGGCACCCCTGCATATAACAGGCACCTCCTGTTCCACAGTTAGCTGCCCCAATAAAGCAGCCGCGGACCCGCAAGTGTTTCGCGGTGGTGCAATCCCACGGCCAGGCAGGCCGCTGTACAAAATACAAAAAGAGTTGCCTCTAGGTAGGATGCACTCCCAGGTGGAAATTACGCCAAAGCAAGGGCACACGCCATGAACAAAGTCCTTTTCTGGTTTTCCTGCCAGACGCGTTTCGGGCCAACGCCCTCTTCAGTGGCAGACCATGTGACGTGGTCTGAGCCCGCCCTGCAGGATTGGGGGCCCCTGGTAAAATGGAGTTCTTTGGCAAATATGAAATCGAGGGGGCATGATCCGCTCTCCAATGCACGTCAGCACAAATGGATTTCCGCAGCAAGGTGGCGGCATTGGATGGAGAAAGGGAGATGAGGGAGGTAATCCTCTCTTTGGCAACACCGCAGGAAAAGCATTACCATGAGCATTGCGGGACAATCACTATGCATTATGCAGTTTTAATTATGGAATTCACCCTGAATAATGATTGTGACATTTGATAACAGTTACGCTATTGAAGCTACAAATGTACATTTCAGATGGAACAAACAGTGCACTCTGGGACCTGTAGTGTCGAACTGGAGGCACGTGACCACATGGAGATTACAAAGCACTCACCTGTGACCAAGGCGGAGACCACGCCGAAACGCGTAAGGACTTATTGAGTGCTTCTTGCCCTGTGTTGCAGACGTATAAAGTCAGCTGTTCCAGAAGTCGGTGTTGGGCTCATATATATATACATATATATATATTATTCTGTCAATAGAGCCCAAGTGGGCACATCACTAAATCAATTAATAAACATATTCAAAATGTGGGTAGCTTAACTTCAGGGGACCCCTGATATTCATCATAGAGTTCCAGCAACCACTTGTATGAAACCATACAACTGTAAAAACCACACATGCACATCGTCATAAATAATGCATTTTAAGCATCCAATACGGAAAAAGCCACTCTACATTTATTCCAAAATCATCCTAGATGGGCATTTAGCTCTTCCTCCCTATTTGAAATGAAAACAATTTTTTTAAAGCGCTCGATTGCCCGCATGCGTCTTGGCACTGCAACTGCACAAAGGTTATAACGGAAAAGGAGTCTTAACTTGTTAACGAAAAAGCCAGGTTTTTAGAGCTTTCCTTAAATGAAAAAGACTGGCCATTGATTTCAGATTTAAAGGGAGGCTATTCCAGATTTGGATGTTACAGTTTATGAACCTTCTACTGCCCCAGGAGGACCATCTGACCTTGGGAGCAGCAACATTCTTTGCTGTGGAGGCGCACAGCGTCATAGAAGGGGAGTACCAAGTGAAATTGCGCTTTAGGTACTCTGGGTCAGAGTCGTGTAGAGCTTTAAAGGCAATGCAGAGGGCCTTAAACTCAATATTCTTTCTGATTGATTGCCAGTACATCTTAACTAAGGCCTGTGTGGTTGACTGGTATCCAGTGGCGGCTCCCCCATTGGGGCGTGGGGGCGTCGCCCCACTGCTTTCTCGCGGTGCGAGAAGGCAGAAACATAAACGGTAAAAACTACCATTTATGTTTCTGCCTTCTTGCATTGCGAGAAAGCAGAAGTGCCTCTGTGCCTGGTTGGGGGCGGGAGAGTGGGCGGTCCTGCTCGAGGGCAGGGGAGTGGCTTGCCCACTGTTGTGGGTACTGACTGTTTGGTCGGCCCTGGAGCCGACCAAGCAGTCAGTACCCACAACAGTGGTAGCCACTCCCCCTGCCCTCGAGCAGGACCGCCCACTCTCCCTTTTTCTCTATGCAGAGAAAATGTCCCGGCTGGGGCGCTCGCCTGCTGCGCCTACCAGCGTTGTGATTGGCTTGCGTTGCGTAGGGGAGTGTAGTGTAGTTCCTATTTCCCTAATAGGCTCTGCGCATTGGAATAATATAACCTATAGGTTTGACATAGGACTAAGGTCGGTATGTCCCTATCGATTATATTAAACTTAATTACCTGAGACAGCTAGCTCAGAGGCCACTAGAAACTCCTTGAGAACAAGAAGGGAGTAGTTTCTGGCAACCGAAAAACATGACAACTTTGTTTCCCTTTAGAAGCGGAACACGTCTCAGAATCGTGGAAACAATAGATAACAGTTTCACTCATTCAATCGTGCATGCTTAGTTTCTGCAGAGTTACACAGAAAGGAAAGACGGGCGTTTCAATAAAAAGGGTTTTATTGAACAGTCTTGTTTCTCGTGTAAGAGATATGTGCTGTTATGATCACAAGACAGTATGCAAGATAAATAATGTACAGCGTAAGCAGTAGAAATAAATAATACTGCGCTAGCATTATCTTTTAGCATATATTCACGTACATAAATAACGAGCTAAAAATGCGAGTACTCATAAGATGCGTCTCTAAGCTAGTTCTACCCCAATGTACCTAACCTAGTCTAGGTGTAGGGAAAGGTAGAAGTAGGTGGAGTATTCTCTAGTATGGTAGACTAAGAGTATGTTAAGTCCTAGTATGCCAAGTATAGTATGCCAAGAGTCCCTCTAGGATCTAGTCAGCTCCATACCTTGAGAATGAGAGAGGTGGGAATCTCCTGCCGGATCTTGGAACTCTAACACCCCGCGAAGCGAGTCAGAACACTGGAAGCTGGATTCGTCTGCATGCAGGAATGACAGCGTCTTCTCAGTGCGTCAGGCCGGGATACGGGCTCCTCTGAAGTCGAGGTCTCCTCTAACTTGCTTGGGCAAGGGAAGGTATATTTATACCTGGTAGGTGTCTAGGAATGTTAGCATTGACGTGAAGTCGGACAGAGGAAGACGTCAGGAATGAACCCTTAAGGTATAACGGTTCATACATAATAGATGAGTTCTTGGAGAAATCAATATTCCTGTGCTAGGGGAACTCCCGAAGCTTAAGGGTCTGGTTTCTAAGAACTCGTTGTGACGTTAGGGTGGACGGATGTCGGTGACCATGCCTGTATTTGGAGTGCACGGTTAATGCCTAAATAAGGACAGGGATTCTATGCCTATATAAGGGCAAGGCGAATTGTGCCTATATAAGGACATGATTCAGGAAAACCTATATACGGACCCCTAAAGCGGAATACAACAGGAGGAAAGCTGCCTGCTGGCTGCTTCCTGCAGCAGGAACACGCGGAGCCACCAGTACAGCGTGGCTGGCCTGGAGCGGAGGCGGTGCGGTACCCCGGCACTCAGGTACGTGAGGGTAACTATTTGAAACACAGTTGTTGGTCTTGCTCAAAAGGCCTCCTTTGTGGAACACTTAGGCCATGTATCAGTAGATCCACCCATGCATGAAATGTTAGTTATTCAGGATTCGAGCTACAAGTGAAATTCTTCAGTGTCTCACCTAACAAGTTATATTAATTGTTTGATAGAATCAAATAACATTATTACCAAAAAGTACGAGAGTTTTTTCTGTTATTGCTGCGTTTAAAAAAAAATGAAAAAACTGCCCCCCTATAGATTATCATCACTTTCCTTGTCAGAAGGGATGAAAGGGGAGCCGGATCAGAGGACTTTTGCCACAGGTCATTATAGCCGCATACGGTTTCTTTAGACATGCCGTCGGAATGCTTTGTCTAAATCTGAATCTGACTGAGCAGAGACGGGTTCTTCGTGGAGGCGGACTCTGGAGTGAAAGGATACGGCACACATTCTTTGTAGATTAGGGTAGCCACTTCAGCATTCCATCGTCTCATTATCAGCTATGCGGCTGAGCCCGCCAGCCATGGGTCTCCCCCAAAATGGCGGCCTTATGCCTGCTATTTCATTGGATCGTGCCGGCTGTAATTCAGATTGAGGCTTCCGTTTGTCTGCTGTTTATCAATTCACGGGGAAACTATGATTCGGATTATTGAGATAAAATAATTGGAAAATAGAACATCTGTTCATCTTGTGCGCATTGCAAAATTGAGCTTGGATGTAGCATGCCGTATGGCTCGATCTTGCTTTCTTGGAGCACAAATTATACTTTCTGTAATATGTTTTATTTTAATTGTTTTATTCCCCACCTGCGATCCCCCCCCTCCCTCCCTCGAGCATGCCGGCCGCCGCTGCCTGTGTGTGAATACGGGCGACTGTCTTCAGGGCATGGATGGTGTAGACGACTTTGCTGTGGCCGTCCTCATACATGTTTAGAGCCTGTGAATCAAATCCATCCGCCACCACTGCTCTCGCTACTGGTTTTGTTGACACGTTTTTCGGTGGGAAAGAGGGGCGGCACACTTTGGTATTGTAAAATGGGTGTTTTTCCCCAGAGGCGGCGTTTTTCTTGCTTATTGCTGAACAGTGCCTAGCCTGGGGCCATTGTCCTCTGCATCTCCCACAGAGTCGACAGGTCTTAGTGGCTTGTGCGTTTCTCTTCTTGGGGGTTGCACATTTTGTGAGCTGAGTTACAGGTTCACTCTTGAATAATTACATAGGCCTCGTCCCTTTTAGAGACCCTCCACTTTCTTCACCCCACTTAAAGCCCAGAGTATAATCATGAGACTTCCGAGCAGCGAAACTGATTCTCTACAATGCATGAAACAGAAGACTGTCAGTAATGAGCCCCACACATAGCACTTTGCATGCCCTTAAGGATACTGAAGGGATTTTCAACAACATAGATTCAGGCAGGAGAGGAATGTGATCAGCCTAGAGGGTTTCAGAGGCGTTTTAATACCACTCCTCACCTGCGAGTATTCGGCAGTGTTCAGAAAGACTTCTTTAAGCTGCATAACGAAGGGCGCAAAGACGAGTAGGGCTTTTAATTCTATGTACTTTTATTACGTGCTCCGCATATTATAGTCCTTACATAAGACATTCTCTGCTCAGCTGCCTTGGCAATGTCATAAGCCTTATAGAGGTGATAACAAGCATCACACTTGAGCGCATGATGACATATGTAAAGGGTGACTTGAAGTGCATGTTTTTGTGTCTGTCAGCAGTAAGCATGTGGGGTGATGTGATCATATATCTTATCCCTGAATGAGACGTACAGAGCCTTGCAGGGTGTCCTACTGCTTTTTAATGTTTATTCCTTGCTGTCTCATTGTGTCCAATCTGACAAATCACAAAACTTGTATTTCCTCTGTAGATTTCATTTGTAAAGGCATATAAAAAAATAAGGAAATCTGTGAGGTACTCAGCATTGTTATCTCAAAGTCTGTTATGAAGTTCTGTGGTTTTACTGAATAAAGCAGCTACCTATGTCATTATCATATAAAATATCTTTATTAATGTTATAACTACACTTTCACAACTGCCTTATTAACCTTCTTGCTTTGTCAAATTTGCTTGAAAATTCACCATTTGCCCACTCTTTTTTCATAATTTTGTCGGTCGGCTTGCTCGCTAGTCACAGGTAACTCATCCCAACTTTTACGCTCACCACTTTCTAATGTCACCAGCCGCCACTGCTGGTATCTAGGGATCACTAGAAGCAGACGAGCTGCTGCAGTATCTGGAGTTCATTGGGGAGTCTTTGTTGCATGTTCAGGTAAAAAGCATTGCAATAATCTATTTTTGATAGAACAAGGGTGGTAGCAACAGTCTTCTATAAATCGAGGGGAATGTAAGGAAGCACTTTCCTGATAATCTTAAGAGTATAGAAGGATGCTGAGGTGATAGCATTGATTTGACCTTCATAGGAAAGTTCATCATTGAATAGAACCCCCAGATTCCTTACTTTTCTAACTGGGGTCAGCAGAGTACCGAGTGCTTGTGGCCTTCAGCTTGGGGACCATAAAGAGACCTCATTGCCAGAATCTTAGTTTTTCCTGAGTTTAACTTGAGGCAGTTGTTATTCATCCAATTACCTGTTTCTATCACGCAATTATGAAATCTGGTTGCAGTATAATTAGGATTACTGGGTGGCATATAAATTGAATAGGGTGGAGCTCAGGGGTCACCCTTGCGGTGTCTCACAAGGCAAGGAAAAAGGATTGGAAACAAACGTGTTCAAGGCAACAAATTATCCCCACTCAGAGAGAAAGGATTTCTGTGGAGTAAGAGCCTCTCCCTTGATTCCAATATTATGGAGAGGGTCAGTCAACAGGTTATGATTGACCATGTCGAAGACCGCTGAGAAGTCTAGTAAGGTGAGGGCTGCACTACTTCTCACGTCAAGGGTGGCTCTTAAGTCCTCTGAAGCCTCACTCAGACCTGATTCGGTGTTGTGTTCGCTCCTTAACCCAAGCTGTGTGGAATCAAGTAGATGGTTTGTATTGATGAAGGAGGCCAGTTCCTGATTCATAGTTTTTCCACTATTTTGGCCAGTAGTGGAAGTTGCAAATAGATCGATAGCCACTGGGAACCTGAGGGCTGAGGTTAGATGTTTTTTTATTAGCGAAAGTATGGAGGGCCTTTCCAGTGAAGAAGTGTGGCTCAATGGTTAGAGCGGCAGACCCTGATGCAGAGATCTGGCCCGGGACCAGGGTTCAATTCCCGCCTCGGCGGGTCTTGGGCTCGATTTCCTCGGACCTGATAATTCTCGCCTCGGTGCCTATTCTAATCATGGGTCCCACTCTGCAACTCTGGGCAATAGCTTGCTTAATCTCCACAACGGCCCCAACAGCGCTGGGATGCCTGGCTTCACCCTGGGGGTGCCCAGGAGTGGACATTTCACAGGGAAAAGCCAGGAAGGGTTCCACAGCGGTATGCGTACAGCGCCAGGACACCCCTTTGGGGGTATAAGTGCGCTTTACAAGTACAAATTTCATTCCATAGGTAAATAAGCCGAGCTACACATTTAATTAAAGATCTATGAAAGGTGAGCACCTATAATCTCTGGAGCTCACTGATAGTTTTCAGGGGGCAAGGATCCAACGGGGAGCTCGACTTGATGGAATTCACAAGGTGTAGTACCTGCTCAGCGGTAAGCAGGGAAAAAGAGCAAAGAGTTTCTGAGCCCCAGTGGGGGAGAGATTTGTCACGAGCCTCTGAGGCCAAATTAATATTTGCAGCGAAGTTGTAGACATTTTCTACTTTGGCCTGAATGAAACTTGCCAATGTGTTGCAAAAGGCCTGATTGCAGTTGGTGTTGTTCTTATTGAAGATATTGGCGAGTTTTTTGACTGTCATAAAAAACTGTTTTGTTGTCTTTTTCAATAACTCCATCTTTTGTATAAAATAGAAATATTTTTCCTTTCGAATCAGAGTCTTATAATCCCTGATCGTTTGTTTATAGTTTCTAGATTATTATAGTTATTCATCCATCTATGACAGAGTTGTTTTTAGGATCTTAGTTTGTCTGAGAACCATGATTCCAATGGAGTATTTCTTCGGTTTGCATGTGATTTTTCTTGGGCAAGCTGGTTTACCAATGCATCTAGTCAAATGGACTAATCTGGTGTTGCTAAATCTAAGTCCTGATTACATTGGGCTTTGTCCTGATTAGAGCTTGATTGAGTTGGGTCACTTCCATTTTATGCCAGGCTCGACCTCCTGTGGCGGAGTAGGAGGCGTTAGCAGAAAGCGGTTTGCAGGGTTGCATGACCACCCTATGGTCAGACTATGTCAGCAGCAGTGAGGCCATAAACCTTAAAAAGGGGGTTGATGGAAAAGATACTGTCCAATGTGTGGCTTGCAAGGTGTGTTGGGGCATCTACTAGTTATGCTAGGCCGAAGCTGGACAAAGTGTCAATTTAGATTTTGGAGTCTCTATCTTTAGTTAATGCTGGATTCAAGAAGAGAACTAATGGCCTGGATGAAAGCAGGTCGGCACAATAACAGTCCATTGAACAAGTGGTTTTTTGGTAATTCCACTTTAAAAAAAGAGTGCTTCGCACTCGGGGCTGGTGGACACAGGCGAGAAGGTGGCAGCAATTTGGTCACGAAAAGCTATCGCTAGTCCACCGCCCCTCCGTATGACTATGCATTCTGAAGATAGAGTACCCCGCAGGAATGTCTGACACCAAGTCAGGACCTGATAAGGGATCAGCCCAGGTTTCAGTTACAAAAGCAAGATCTAGTTTATGGTGGTCAAGAATTTCAGAGAATTTAATTTTATTCTTTACCAAAGATCTGGCATTAATTAATATACAGGAGATGGTTCTTTCTCTGATCGGGTTGATGGTCTGGATAACGCCTTTGAAGTTATTAATGTCAGCTATGCTATTAGTGCCTGTTTTGTTGTTAGAGTGAGGCTGCACCCCTGACACTTCAAAGTGTCAGTAATGCAATACGATTCTAGAGTTGTACACCAAGGGCTCTTACCTGAAATGTTACAATCAAGCAGTTTTTCTCTGTTATATCTCAGTGTGGGGGAGTGGTGGGCCTGCAAACAGCCAGTGGGTCTAGCGCTGGGTGCTGTCTGGGCTCAGATGGGCCCAGATTTTCTTGCACGGAAACGCTGTGAGGATCTCTATGTAGTCTGCCATCCAGGGAGGCTTGTTGGGGGCGTGGTAGGTTGGTGCTTCTCAGCACGAAACCGAAAACAGGTAGGGAAAATTAAAAACAAACTGGGGTCTGGGGTATTGGAGATTTAATTCCTACTTATCCTATCCCCCCTGGTACTACTCCTCCTAAAAGTGATCACAGGGTAATCAGAGATCTGGTCTTCAAGAATTGGGTCTATTTTAAAAGTGATCCAGTGTTATCCCAGAATCCTCCTCATATTATTAGCCTTAAGGCGTGATAAGCCTGCAATGCCCTCTCAACTGCATCCTTTTTTCTGGTCACACTCTGCAGTTCATTCCTTCTCACATCTTTTACATGTTCCATTGCGTTGCTCAGTTCAGGGCCAGAATTGCCTCGCTCTTTAAATCTGACTACCATAAATGCTTGTTCTGTAAGGAAGCCTTCCTTCATACTACAATTCTGTTTAGCCCTCAAAAGTTCACAAAAGGGGATACTCTATATCAGGTTTCATGGGTGAATGTCATTGGCATGCAGTAAGCTGTTATCCAATGTCATTTCCTGTACAATGCAGTTGTTAGTTTCGTATCTTCCACTGTTACTTTGATGTCAGGAAATTCTACTCTCCTGTCACCAATATCACTGAAGTGTTTATTCAAACATTTCCATTCAGGGTTTTAAAAAATGTATTAGAATCACTCTCTGAACCCTTCCAAACAACAAACATGTTGTAGATAAATCTCATCCACAACATTACATGTTCATTGAATCTATCTGTGTTACTGAGGACCTTCTCCTCCCACCAGCCCATAAACAGGTTGGCATAGGTGTGGGCGAAATAGGTCCCCATGGCTGTCCCTTGTAGTTGTTTATACAATTTGTCATTGAACAAGATGTAATTATGTGTTAGACATCTCATTATGCAATAAGTAGGAAAGAGATCAGCTTGTAGGAAATGTCTACAGGCCCTTATGGCTAGATCATGCTTGACTACTGACATCCAGAGAAATCAACAGAAAGTCAGATTCCTACATCATACCTTCAATTCTCAAAAGAAAATGTCATGTATCCTTGATATAGGAAGGTAGAAAGGAGATAAATGGGCATAAGAAGAAGTCCCCATCGACTGAGATACTCGTCAGTCTTCCCATGACTGATACAGTTGTTGCCCTAGAGGTTTAATCATACACTTTTGTATTGTGGGTAACAGATATAATATGGGGATTTGAGGATACCTACATTTCAGAAACAAAAATTCTTCCCATTCCAAGAGATCCTTATCCATCCAGTCAGTAAGCATTCTCACATATTCCTTATTATTCTGTTGTATATCTGTCCCCTCAATTCTTATATAGAAGGTAGAATTGCTAAGTTGCCTTTCACCCTCTGCTAGGTGCATGGTTTTAGTCAGGACAACCGCTTTTCCCATTTATCGAAAAGTCTAATGACTATACCATGATCGTCCTGCAGGTTCTTTAAGGCTCTCCACTGACTCCAGGTCAGATTTGATCTCCGTTACCCCTTTTGTTTCCTGAGTCTTGTAAAGTCTGTTGTAACCATATCTTGAAAGGTGTCAATATTGTCATATAGCATGTTAGGTACAAAGGTAGCGACTGGCTTGAAGCCATTAGGGTACTTCATATCTACAGTAACCCCCAAGTCATCTAAATTAAGAAAGGAGTCCCTTTCAACCAGACATTCAGCCTCCAGTTCTGATAATGTGTGTAAGAGACCAATATCATCAATCATTGATTATGATAGCTCAGCCATCACATTCACATTCAAATCATTATTTACATTTGTTCTGGTCATATACTATTTCCTAAACTTCAATTTACATGTGAATTTAAACAAGTCAATTCTACATTGGGATTCATCAAAACTTGCTTGAGGTCAAAAGTATAAACCATAAGACAATAAGCTGCACTGATCCTTATTCAAAGTATGTGATGTCATAATGATGATAAGTCTGTCTCCCTTTACCATTATTTCATTTTCTTTTAACCTCTTGCTCTAATTCCCATGGGAGCCTTGTTACTTTTCTCCTTGCCTCTTCTTGTCTGTTGCCTCCTCTTTCTTTGCCTCCTTGACCTCTTTACTGTTCTCTGTTGTTCGCTTTCTGGCCTCTTCCGATGTTGAGAAGACAAAACTCGAAAAAACTGCCTGGCATGGTGAGGGGGGCATTATTTTTTTATAATTTTTCTAAAACAAACTCCCACTTTGGAGTTTATTTTTGAAAAATAACAAACTTTGGGAAAGTTCGACGGCCGTCCTTCATGTTTGATGGAGCTGTCCATCAAATCTTTCCTACATTGTAAGGAACCATCATGACAGCAGTAACTGCCAATGTATAGAGACATCTGTGGGGCCAGTGGACATCTCTAAATTTGGCAGGTGGAGTAAAGACAGGATGGCAAACGTAAAGCCCTCTACCACCCTGTCTTCCTTTGCTCCATCTGCCAAACCATATATCAGGCCCTCTGACTAGTGTGGCACAGAGGGCAGAAAACATTGGTTAGGAATGCCACCTTCAAGCAATTGCTAGTGGTTAGACTAATTGAAGTATTCATCCCATCACCTGTTGGGTGTTTAATTTCCAGTAGTTTGCCTGGAAACCTGAGACTGGTGCAGCTTTCCAAGCCTTGTACTGCAAATGTTTGTGAATTCCAAAAAGTAGTACATTTACATCCATTGAAGGAGTACTTCAATGGGTGCAGATTTGCTACTTTTTTGGTAAACTGGTAACTATATATATTTAAGTTCCTGATCCAAAAGATGAACAAGTTAAAACCTCTAAGTGAAATAAGGACAACAAGAAAACCAACACAGGTATAGCAGACCAGTCTCCTCCCCCCCTTGGCCCAACTACCAAGACAAGAGAGCATTTCTTTGTAGGTGGGGGGGGTCACACCCCACACATCCCCCGCAACCCAAAGCTACATGCCTATCTGTCATGAACAACATAACCTGAAGGGAACACACTGCCTGACAGACTAGCACACACTTTGCTCAAATGCATTGTGATAAATACAGTGCATGATACCCCTCACTTTATAGAATGTCTTAAGTATTCACCAGTGATGGTGCAGCCAGTGCTATATATCTCTAGTCACGTGTCTTAGGATGTTTGTCCTCCTTCAGTAGAAAGCAACAACTTACATTTTTGGGGTGCTGGCAATGCTGCTCACATTCTTGTCCGGTTTGAGTACCGCTGGCAGAGGCGCAGGTGCATCCCTGAGCTCATCAGTTCAACAAGAAGTCAATCACAAAAGGGGGTAAGAGAGCACACTGCCTGGCATACCATCACACAATTCTCCCAGATGCACTGTGTTAAATGCAGTGCACAATAACACTCATTTAATTGAAAGTTATTAGTATTTACCATTGTTGGTGCAGCCAGTACTGTGTATCTCTAGACATGTGTTTCAGAATATTTGTCCTTCTTCAGTAAAGAGTAACAAACTAAATGTAGGGGTGCTGGTAATACTGCTGATCCAGTGTAAAAGCTGGTTAATCTTTACTCAACATAAAAAACGATTTTGACAATGAAACTCTAATGTGCACTCTGCACATGTCTCGAAAACTGAGAAAGGTTGACGTACCAGCACCATAAAATTGTGCTTGGATTTGTAGAAATAAAATAATTTTGAAAATGAAGAGTTTAACATGCTTATTAATTGATTACTTTGTTATTTTCAACAAATTTGTAATGAAAGATTATTGATGAAAAATGATTGCTATGATGAAAATTAACAAAGATTATTCAAATGCAGCAGTACCTCTATGTATTAATGAGTGTCCCAAACAATTGTGTAAATATTAATGATGAAAAATAGCATCTTTAACTTCTTCATTATAATAGACCATAACAAATGAAAATGGTGCAATTAGCTTATATTGTACGTATATATATGAATAAAACTGTCAGTATAAAAGCTTTGTATTTCTAGCGTCTTAGAATTCCTAAAACAACAATTATATATTGACTTTCAAGAATAGTTTGCACATATGTGTTTTCAAAATTTTAGTAGTAGGCTAAGAATAGTTTGCAAATATGTATTAGTAGTACGCCATGTTTAGATTTAAACATTTCTGTGTAATAACCATTGACAAAAGTTACAATTATTTCATTATATGACATGCTTGATTGAATTTCGTTATGCCTGAACTTAATTATGAGCTCATTAACTAATTAAGAATGTTGATTTTAAATACATTAAATTGCCTTTTTCCTTAGGCCTGCACTGTCTTATAGCTTGGTGAGAAGGACTCTTGCTACACTTCTCAGCAATATAACTTTATTTGTACTATTCACATGACATTCCTAAAAGAAACGGATACTTTTCTCAATACTTTGTGAGTGAAATCATGAGAACCCGATCTCTTAACCTCACTACATGAAGAGCAACAAAGTAAATAAGTTCTTTGTCAACTAACCTCTGTGGTCGGAATGGACAGTCGTTTCTCATGACGGACTTGGGAAATAATATGAAACTTACAATTTGTACCTTGTGAGCAGAAGATGGTCACATGTCGATCGGACCATAATGGAGTGACAATTGATGTCACAGTTGGACGATTTGGAGTATAAAGCTGACTTCCCTTGGAGGAGGCGGTTGCAGTTATTCTCTTCTTTGGCTGTTCTTAAGTTGTTTTTTTTTGCATTCCCTGGAGAGGGGGGACTTCATGCAGAGATCATTCTGGATTCGATCTGAGTCCTATCACAGAGCCCCTTTTCTTTTCCCTTCTACTGGCATTCATTGCGGATGAACTTGCCTGCTGGACGATTTGGAACTGTGTGGTGAGAAGACCAGACCATAACTTTTCCTGATTATAGCTCCATTCCCGTTGCCCATGGAATTTCCTTTGCCTAACCTTACCCCAGACCCTTTTGCCCATGCTAAGAGAACTTTTCATAACTGTCCTCCTGCTCTTGTTGGTGGTAGGAAACCCTAGTCTATTTATCCTTTCACAGACTCTTTGTTTCAGCAATAGATTTATTCTGACCAATGTGTAGTTTTTTACTACGTGTTATAAGACTCATGACTGAACTGCTTAAAATGTTACTTATATGCATTGATTTTGGATCTTTAATACAATAAATAATCAAAATGTGTACGAGTTTTTTTATTGTTTGCGTCTTAAATGTTCTTTCCACAGAAACTGTGCTTACAAAGATTGGATTTCTAATGCATGATAGAGAAAGTGATAGATTGTTTTCAGAACATCAGGTTCTTCTGCTCTTGTTCCGCGTAGCTACTGGTTTGTATGATTCTTGTCAGATTGAACTTCTTCAGGGGGTTCGGTTTTCCTGTTGTCATCCTTTACATTTATAGTATGGTCTGAGGGTGGTGTATTTAAATTTGATCAAAAAACATGTGAGTTGGCTACCAATTAATGGTCCTCACTGGGTGGTCAACGGTTGGACACCATAATTTCTCACCCTTCACTATGATAAGCAAGACCATTCTCTGTGGGCGAAGTATAAAATCTGATTAAAGTGACTAAGTTAGTAAGATTTGGTCCCAGAACAAATTCCACTGCAACACTGTTCACAGTCTTCTAAGGTTTCTGTACCACTGCCAGTGTACGGATGCATCCCAGAGCTTGTCAGCTCAATGATTTAACAAGGAGCCAATCTCAAAAGGGGTATGGAGACTCACTGCTACACCTGTACCAGGACTCAAAAAACTACTCAGCCCATGGCAACCCTGCCCATGCCAACTTCACCAATGTCAACTCTGTCAATGCCCGAGTCCCTCTTTTGGTTCCTCCACGTTCTTCTCCTGTCTAATCCATTACCAGTTCCCTAAGAAGGAGCTCTGCTAGTGCATTCCATCCCCCTTACAATTAATGCCCTGACATTCTTTCAGCTTTTATCATGCCCTCCAGTTATCCACCACTTTACTTTTTATATTCCACATCCATGAAACCCAGACACTGACACCAACCTTGGGAATGAGATGACAGTTTTTGAAAAACAAATAGAACTTCAGTCAGGCTGACCACCAGGCAATTCCATATTGGCAAAAGTGGTGAATATACTCAAATCGATGTTGGCCTCACCACTCAAAAGAAGAAAAACAAGAAATAATGGAAAATGCGGCCTCATCACATCACCCTGGACTCCACTGCATGGGGACAGGAAACCACATGGGGCTAAAATTGGAAGGCCCATACTTCACACCATGCTGAGTAGGATGCAAGGGAACATTCAGTGTAGTGTAGGCCAAGCATGGGACAAAGAATATTACAGTATAAAGTGGCAGAGACATGGGAAAGGAATACAGCGGCTCAATGCCACTTTAAACAAGCATTGTCATAGCCAATAGGTCTCGCCTTTGGGACCTTATAAGTATTTAGTTATGCAGCACAATATCCTTGGTGCAACAACATCAACTGTTGAATGGCTAAACACTTATTGGGTCCCAAAGGCGAGACTTATTGGCTATGCCAATGCTTGTTTATTTCACTATTGGTCGTAGTTTTAGAAGTTTGCGTAGAAGGAAAGTGGTTGTTAAGCTGGACTAGGTCAGAGACATTATGGAGATTGGAATTTGCCATTCTCGCTTTTGCACCTGTAGCTTGTAGGAGTGGAGAGCATTGATTGTACAGCCTACAGAGGGGTCTTGCACAGTCTACAGAGGGGTCTGACGGAAGAGCATCTAAGAGGGGATGCTCAAATTAGGTGCAAGCTATTAGTAGAGTCGTGTCACCCAGTGTCAATGAAGTGGCGTAACCTGATATCTCCTAGGCTACTAAAGATGTTCAAAATCACATGTGAATGTTAGATGCACTTGACTTACTTGCCCTTGAAACACTTGAGTCTCTTGAATCAAAAGTTAGCATTAGCAGTTGGTGTCTTCAGTTTTTAAAAGTAGCATTGCTTAAATAGCTGCATTCATTAGCTAGTACTATATTATGCCTATCTTAGTTGTACAATTAGGGGTTCAATCTGTTCCAGCTCTTAGGGTCGTAGACTCTGCAAGAATTCTTCGAATGGGGTCAATATGGGGTTAAGATGCTGCTGGGCGTGTTTACTCGGTCCTCTCTCAAGTGAACCTGTCTAACGTGGTCTGGCAGTTGGCGAGGTCTAGCGGTTGCATTTCTAATCTAGATCTCTGCGGGATAAAGCAGAGTTGTCCTCACAGGAGTACATAAAGCCGGTGTACCAGGAGCGCAGATACCGATGTCTTGGGTATCTTTTAGGGTCAGATAAATACTAATACAGACAGAGGGAGCCCAGCGGTTGAGATTAAATTGATAAAGGTGCCAAATTGTGGGAGCTTATGTCTCTTCTCGATACATTTAAAAGCAATATTGTATGTTCATTCCTTAATGTGTTTTCAGATGCGTGGGTGCCATGACGAGTTCGCAGGTAAAGTTGTTTTCCTCTGAAGAGGGCAGGTGCAATCTTATTCGTAGGGCGGGCACTTACTGGGTTGCACACAGTACAATATTGACAGAGCTTCGAAGAAGACAGTCAATGTCAGCATCTTAATTGCATCCCAATTGTGTACATAGCAGCTAGTGTGTGGCTGCATTTGGTGTATGAGCTTCCATCAGGAACTCCCTACTCACGCGGCAGCACCGATCACAAGTTTGACGGCTTAGCGGCGTAGCCGCACAGTAGCAGATGCGTCAGCAAATGGCCAGATCTGTATATTCTAGTCTGGCATTATTATCCTTGCGTATTCTCTTTATTGTCCGCAAGGCATACTGGATTGGATTGAGATTAGAATGCCAATAAAGTCAATTAAGAGATCCACGAAGCAAGGAGGAATGGACTGAGGTGGCCATCTTGTCCCCGCCCACCCCAGTCAAATCTTACAATGCAAGCAGTGTAAAATCGAGCAATAAGAATAATGTATGGGGTCAGGGTGTTAGATTATCAGTCTGCCCAGTGCCAATCGAAGAGGACTCATTTTTAAGTTTTGGAAATTTTGGGGAAATAAGTGCAAGGGTTTACTCCGTATACTTGACATATCACTTCCATTTTAAAAACAAACATACTAACTACAGTATGTATCGGGTCGGATCCTACATTGTTCCATACTAATTAAAAGAGATGCATTTGGAGGACCATGATAACAGTAGCTGGAGTTGCTATCTGGAATACTTTGCCTTTCTGATTGTACCTTACCTTAGCGCGTATTCTTTTTAAGCGCATGTTGAAAGGTTACCTCTAGGAACAAATGTAATTAAAAACTATTTTAAACGTTATCACCATTGCAAATACGATGCAGATCGCGTTTCACATTGTAACTCTGTACTTGTGGTTTGGGATTTTATTTTGTCTATTTTATCTTTTTTGTACGAGTTTCGATGTTAGATTTCTTTTTCAGGCATATATGCGCTATATCCATATATGTTAAATAAATTCTAATACTAATTCAAACTACGCTATTAGGAGAAAAAAACGAATGCAGAATCGATTTTTACTACGTTGCTGTTAGAAAAAGTGACCCTAATGAGAAATGAAACAAGCAAAAGCGCGCCTCGCGCGGCAGGAGGGGGGCCTGCCGATTCCCTTGCGGGAGCCAGCGGCGATAATTGATGCCATATGGCGCTGCCGCTCGCTCCCGCAAGGCAATCGCCACACGTGCACGCGTTGCCATTGAAGGCAATGGAACGCGTGCACGTTTTTGGGGAAAAAAGGGAACCGATGGCTAAAGGTCTCCTCTAAGCAGCGAATGCGCGCTGCGTAGGCGAGACCTAAAAAGCACTCTGCAACAGTCTGGTAACAAACCACAGGATTCGCTGGAGTAAAACCGGTGAAGTCCTATGCAAACATTTAAGTGTCTTGTGCAGGTGGATGGTGGCCAGAAAGTGAGGAAAAGCCTTTGTTTGAGTTTAGGATAGGGGCCTCTTTCCTGGAAACATATCTGTGATCCATCTGTGATTCGTATTGGTTTCTGATCTTCTTTCAGTGCAATGGAAGAGAAAGAGCCCTGCTACTTCTAGCATATGCAACATGTATGTATGTGGTATTTTATAGCGCAAACCTAAGCAAAACACAGCATACTGCTGTGCAGGGTCAAAGCCAGAGACACAGTCAATATTCGACAGGAGGAAAAGCTGATTTTCAAGAGCAAGACTGGACTATTACTGCATCATGATATAGTGTTCTTTAAATGGGTGCGTTTTCAGCTCTTTCCTGTATGCATGACGAAATGTTGCTGCTCTGTGACAAAATGGAACATGGGTGGGAATTTGATGGCAGCAACACAGTCTCTTGTAGAACGGTGTGAAAGAAACAAGAAGAATGTGCCTTCAGTGCAATGCATGATCTCTTCCAGCGGCGGCTCCTCCGCTATGGTGGAAGAGTGTCTCCCCCCCTGCCAGCCTCAAAATTTAAAAAATAAAACGATAATAAAACGTGTTTATTACCATTTTATTGTTCTTCCATTGAATAAGGCTTGGGGGCGGGGCCATCATGGGGAAAGTCAGGAGGGGGAGAGGTGAACACTGTATTCAGTGCACATGTGGGTTTGGCCAGCCGTCTAAGGATGGCCAAACCCTCATGCACACTGAAGCTGTCTCCAACCCAGCTGTGTTGCCGGGTTGGAGACAGCAAAACACAGGCTCCCAGTCTCCCTGGGAGTGCAGGGCGCTCAGGCCAATCCCGATTGGCCGCAGGGGAGGCTGGGAGCCTGTGCTGCAGCAAGGAAGAAACAAAAGAGCGGCGTTTTGGCAGACGCGATGCAGTAGATGTTATTTTTTTTTAAACTTTTTTTTTCCCTGTTTTCTTTGTCCGTGTTACCCTTTGCCCCCCCCCCCCCCCCCACCGCCTGCCACTCCGACGGCACACCAGCCGCTACTGATCTCTTCATCGTTCATGTATTACAATGGTAGTGTTACTTATGCAGACTTACACACCTGCTGGCCAATTAAACGTTGAGCTTCAGTAAAAAGGATCATTAATCAAGGGACTGATCAGAGCTCCTATGTGTTATCTTTTTCACTCTTCTTTGTGATTACATGACATGCATGCATAAACGTACGAAAACTGTTTGTATTTGTTATTACCCCCTTTTAATACTGATGTGATACCCAATGCAAATTTTATTTGCTGTGGGACTTTCTTGCCCCATAGTTAACACCAGAGACTAAATAGCTCCTATAACAAGCATTTGCAATGCAATAGGCCTCGCATTTACGAGAGTTTGAGCTATTGGCATTGTAAATGTCAATGCCAATAGCTTAAACACTCACAAATGCGAGACCTATTGCATTGCAAATACAATCTTTGGAAAAACACCCCATGCCGTGCTTTCACATTAATGTCGGCCACACCCCTTTCTTTAGACAAGCCGCGTCTAAAGAAAGTGAGGCGGCCGCCATTAAAGTGAATGCGCTGTATGGGACGCTTTTACAAAAAAGCATCTTTTTGGCAAGTTGACAAACAAATGCGTTTTTTTGTAAAAGTGCCCTATGCCGCTTTGGCGGGCATTTTTGTATTACTATGTAGTTCCCTTGATTTGCACCATCCACGGATTGGTCTGGCCCTGTAGACATTTCATCAAGTATCTTCTGAGAGGTGTATTGTCCAGAAGGACTTCCTTGTTCTCCACCAAATTGTCATTCTCACAGTGAGCTATTGCTATTCTAAGCATATTCAATCATGGTACTCTAGGACTCTACGGTGCACATGAACAACTGTTTTTAGCAGTCGCTAATGGAGAATTGGGCTGTTAGCGACTGCTAAGACGTCGGTTGTCATTACCAACCCTATGATGCGAGTTGTTAACCTGTTACCAACTCATAAAATAAGGTTTGCAAGTCGCTATTAGGAAGTGGTATGCCGAGGAATCCCTTCCTAATAGCGAGTTGCAAGGGCATGTACAATTGTTTTGCGACCTGAATGCGGACGCAAAATTATCGCAGTTTATCACCTAATTCAAGTAGGTGGTAAGCCAGTCACAAACAGGAAGGAGTCCCCAGGGGACGCCTTGACTTCTGTGAATGGTAGCCATGACGTTTTTAAAAAGAGGGGTCAGCACAGACGTCGATTCACCAAAATGCCAGGAGCAGCGGAAGTGACTTCACATGTCCTTTGACCTTCACTTTCACTCACACGTACACACGCTTACACATACTTACATATTCACACATACACTCTGCCTACACATAAACACTTATTCACACTCTCTTACATAAACAGTCAAAACTGCAAGCACGTACACAACATACATACATTTAAAAGCATTTTTTTTTAAATTACCTCAGCTGCCAGGGAAAGTCATATTCCAGCTATTTTACCCCAATTCTTATTAAACTAATAGCGAATAATGTAATATTATTCACTATTAGTATAATAAAAAATTGACGCAAAACAAGGAGAGTGAAGCCCCCACCGACATCCATAAGGACGAGCTGCTTCTGTTCCTGGCACTGATTTTCCTACTGCTGACTCTAGGGGTCGCAAAGGCAGTGCCAGGGGTCACAAGGAGAAGGGGTCACAGAGCGACCCCTGGCGGCCCCACAATGACGTCCATGCGGGGCAGTGGCCCCACAGAGCACTGCCTCCCCTTAAAAAATTAAAACAGAAATGTTAAATTTTTCTTTTTGAAATGCGTCTTGTTTTCCTTCAAGGAAAACAGGCTGGATTTCAAATAAAAAAAGTTGCTCTATTTAAAAGCAAACACAGACATGGTGGTCTGCTGTCCCCAGTAGGCAACCATCCCTGTGTTATTGCCCATTCCTAATACGACCTGCCTCTCCAATATTAATGAAGCAGGGCATTTGCGATCCTATTGGGAATCGCTAAATGTGTCTGAGACACATTTGTGCATTTCATTTTGTGACTCGCTAATTGCGAATCGCTAACATTCGCAATTTGCGAGTCGTAAAATGAAATGGTCGTACATGTGGCACCAAGTTCTTTTGGCAATCCTAACTTCGCATGAATGGCTGCTGAGCCATCCTCAGTGAAGGTGGCTGTATGGCTTTCACTAATACTATTATCAAAACATCTCTTTAGCATCTAGTCTTTCTTGCCACAGGACACCATGACAGACTTGACTATCATTGGCTGATGCAGACGTGCCAGTGCTTTGTGTCAGCATCCGGTCATCCATGCTGTCTTCAGTCTTCTGTTGGTGCTTGAGTATCTTCTATCAATAACTTGATGTTCTCATCATCACTTCATATCATATGGGTGAGTTCTGTATCTCAGTGACATAATGCCTTTCTGTCACATCATCAGCTTTTGTGGTTGCACCTAGTCAGGAGCGAAACATGTGACACTGTAAATTGCTATTATATAAACATATCTTTTTTAAGGACAATACACTTTTAGAGCTGTTCACAACTGAGCGATATCCTTAGGGCTGACATGTAAATGGTCAACATTGCAATGGTCAGTGAACATTTTACTTTGTATGTTTTTTTTTAAAATAATCAAGCAGAAGTACCTATCTAGCCAAGTAAAAGAGTACAGTGCCACGGGGCATGCCAAGCTCAAATTTGTGTCATTGTTCAAAACCGTTTGTAAACACTAAGGGGCCGATTCCGATTCGGGCCGGAAATCTCTCCGACCGAGCCGGACCCGGAGAGATTTCCGACCGAATCGGACTCTAGCAGTCCGACCGAACGAGTACGATGCGCACGTATGCTATCGGACTCGATTCGGTCGGACTCCCATTGAAGTCAATGGGAGCCAGTCGTACGACGCGTACACGGGCTCCCATTGACTCAATGGGCACGACGCGAACAAGGGCGCCCCCTACAGCGTGTTCGCGTCAATGCGGGTCGCACCGTACATGCACGTGTAGGGGGACCCATGGGTCCCCCTGTGTGCGACTCGCACGCCTACGCTTCCAGGGGGTCCGACACGGACCCCCAAAGTGCGGCTCCGACAGCGCGAGTCGGTCGGAGCGGTCGCGATGCGCATCGTACTTACCCGGCCGGGGAACGTCTCCATAGCGCGGTGCGAGTCGTCCCCGTGCGAGTCGGTCGGAGCGGTCGGGTCCTGCGTACGAGTCGGTCGGAGATTTCGCGAGCGCACGCATCGTACTAGCTCGCCCGGACGCACGTACGATTCGGTCGGGAAATAGGGCTCCGAATCGGATCCGGTAAAGCCGAATCCGATTCGGAGCCCTACTGGCCGAGATCGGAATCGGCCCCTAAATATATATTCAGAAACATATTCATATGCTGCATTAATCGCGGATGATCATGTAGCCGATCCCCAACCAACCAAGGTGTGAAACTTGGTTGTAAGAGTACAATAAGGAAAGGCATTTAAGTGGGGTTAACTTAACACATGGCACATGATGAACACAAGCAGAGTAGGTATGGAATAGCAATTGAACATTCAAACAAAACTCAGTAGGGCATCTGTTGAGAGTCACGTATGCAAATGTGGAGCTAGTCTCTCCTTAAACATAAGTGCGCCATTCAATAAAGGACTTACTACATAAGTGTTGTGCAATCGCAAAGCCTGCCATTAAAACAAGCATTGGCAAAGCCAATAGGTCTCGCCTATGGGCGACCAGATATTGGCTTTGGCAATTGGATTTGGGGGGCTAACAGGACATAGATAACGGTATGATTTAAAAAGGGTGTAAAGTGGTCAGTGCTGGCCACTTCATAGCACTTTTTTCCTTCGTCTGGAGGGTGACGAAACACAGTTGGAGGTGAGTGGGAAAGGAACAGGGAGGAGATGAAAAGAAACAGGGAGTTTAGGTGAAAATAAACAGGGGGTTTAGGGGAAAAGAAACAGGGAGAGGCGGGACTAAGTTGAAAAAATAGCTAGTGTTGGCCAAGACCTCAAAGACTTTAAAGTTGCCTATAGCCTAGGCCTGCCTGGCGATCTTGCACAGGGGCTGCCGTGAGTAGAACAGGCACAGCCAGAACCTGCCTCGCGGAGACCCCTGCACAGAGCCTGTCAAATTGAGTTCAGTCCCTCAGCCGGTTGCTAATCCTAGTGCCGTGTGGCGCCCAAGGCACCTTTGTGAACCAGTGCACGGGATTAGATCGGCAAGTAGGGGGTGTGGCTGGAGTTAGTTAGGAACTTTAAGCAGCACCACTACTTCTGACACACTACATTAGGATGGACTGGCGAAGGGGAGGGGAGTGATTCCTGACAAGCCAATAGGACCAGAGCAGAGTCAGTAGGCTGTCAGGAAAAGCTGACCAAGCCCTGTCCTAATTTCTCAGTGTGGCTCGTGATGGATGAAGGACCCTCAGAGGAAGTCGAGGTCAGTGAATGCCTCCTGAACACACACTCAACCAACCATGTTAAAATCATTATGTCCCCGGTCACCCAACCCATGTATGGTCTAATCACAGCAGCGCTCCCATCTGTGGCAACAAAGCAGCGCATGCTTCAGTTAACTCCCACTGCAGCTGAAAGGTACCCGATAACAGAGGCAGCACTTACAAAGCACGCAAAGCCAAAGTCCACCAACAAACCAAGACTATAAAACATGTGTCCGCACCACAAATTCAAAATTATTCCAACCAAAACAGCTTCAATTTACACTGGACTTAATGGTTGTGGAATAGCCAATGAAAGCTACAAGTTCAAACGAGACGTGCATGAATATGCTAGGAAAACAAAACTTTCTCACTCCTTTATTCACCTGCAATCTTGGTAAAAAGCAAGACTTCACAAAGGAAATCAGCATTTAATAAAAAGTGTACCATGGCAAATGTCAATAAAGGTCCTGCCTATCGGATACCACTGCAAATAAACAGACAGAATAACAAGGAAGTAATACAGAGCGCACGGGGGCTGCGTGTTAAGACATTTGAATGTCACACATAAGCAGCCTGAAAACTTGCAAGCTATGTGAGGCATAACTAAAGAGAAGACAGAAGGCCCGTACTCACAAACAAATAATGAGTAACCCTGCACGCACTGAGAGTAAAAGGGAGAATGCAAACCTGTCATGCTTATTTATGAATAATGTAGCCTTGGGGCAACATAAGCGAAGAAAAGCAGCCCACCATGTTTCAAAGGGAAACAAGCAAAAGCACGGCGCGGTGCGTTGCATGTAACCTGAGACACCAGGAATGCAGCTGCCAGCCTGCGCGCTGCTGCTCGCTCCCGAGAACGAAACGCCGTGGGAGTGACACATTGGAAAGGAGGTGGGACATGCACCCGCCTTTGGCCATTTGCGTGCTTTCATTATTGAAAGCCACACGCAAAGGCCAATCCAATGTGTGGGAGGAGTCAGACCCACACGGAGAAGTTTGGAGTGCTCACAAGAAGCCTCCCATAGAGCAGCGCATGCGCGCTGCACTAGGCTCGACCTAAAAAACATTGGGTGCGAGACCACTAAACATCTTTTTGCATTGTACCAAACCTCTTTTGGTAGTCGGAAAAAGGCCTTTGCTATAATTTCTGAATTACAAATCGGAGACCCGAACATGGCATCACCCTCGTATTTGTGAGCTATAGTCCGGGCCACTGGAATTATGCGATTGTGCGGCCGCAGCGGTTTTCGCATAATTATTTATTTGCTGCATTTGCCTCATAATCCATCATCTGTTGCATACAATTGTGTTCTCAAATCATTAATAGCTATTTACCGCTGAGATGAGGTGGCAACTGATTAGCAGAAGGAAGTTTGGCCACCTAAAGCAGCTTCCTCTTTGTGAATCATAACTGGTAGCCTCAAGAAGAGCAGACATCGGTCCAGGGGACCACTGCATGCCTCCACCCATCATTCCAACATTTTTAAAATCAGCATCTGTCTCTTTAAGGGACACAGGTTGCTTTAAATAAAATGTTTCCTTTTAGTAATAGGAACGTAGAGACAGAGCCACTCTGTCCATATAAGGCTTCCCTGCCAAGCATTTGCCAAGGTCGTAGAAGGCCTCCTGTGAATTCACATTTTGCGGTACTTCTTATTATTACATCAGTCACATCACAAAATAACGACAATGTCGCAAATCCAGGCGGCGTGGAAAAATACAGACTGCTTTGAGACCTGGCCTTTTCTACATCAGCCCCATAGTGTCTATTTGTCATATTGTAGATCCTTAATCTAAGGATCTTCAAATTGATGTCCTTAGTGAGCAGCCCTCCCTGAAACAAACATGTCTGGCAGCAAGGAAGGAAGATGTAGAGAAGTGTCAGAACAACAGGTGTGTGTGGTAGAACAGAGTAGAACGGCATAGTGCTGGGGCTGTACTTTTTCAGTTTACATCACATGGGAGTGTGATGTTACATGACTTGACTTGTCACTACATATGGCACTATGTATGGCTCAGTGATGTGATTTGTGTGAGCGCTCTACATTCTATCACTGTACAGACAGCTGTGTAGCTTCTGTGTACCTTACACTGACATGTATGCGAGATGTCATAGGCCTATGGGCATATATTTGGGGTGAATGGCATTTCTTCTAAAACTCTGCTTTCACTGTGATAAGGGTGTCCAGGCCAGGGACTGATTAGCATGTTTGGAGAGAATAGTTCCTTCATGTGGGAGGGTATGTTTTTGTACATGGACTGGAAATCACACTTTCACATGTGGTCATGAAGGGTCTTAGGTACCCCTGGTTCTATTGCCTACTTGCACTTGCCTCTTTCTCCTGAACTCCACTTGCTGCAGCCACTAGCTCCTCTATAGCAGTGAAGGGTTTGTCAGTGTCTGCTTCCCTATCTGTTGCCTGTGCTGCCTGTTTTGTGCCAGCTTTTTTTTTATACCAATGTGTTTTTATCTATTTTCATTCAAGTGATTAAAAATATAAAATAGCTAGAAAGACCCTGTTTGATTACACCGTCACCATATCAAATCTCAGCATCACTCCTCAGCTGTAATCCTTTTACACACTTTCTACCCAATATTACCCTTCCCTCGTCCCAAAGCAGCGAATCTTTGAAGCTTGGAAGACTTTTTTTTTTTTTTTAGAGTTTTATATAGTGCGAACTGGACCCGAATATATCAGGTATCAGGACGCTTTACATGAGGACCAGTTTCATTGCAGTTGGACACATTCATTTTTGTTAGGCACAGGGAGATTAAGTGATTTGCCCAGAATCACAGGATGTTGAGCTTCCCTGCCAAGACTCGAACCAGGTTCCCCAGCTTCGAGTTCGACCGCTCTAGCCGTAAGGCTGCATCCTGTCCCCAAGACAGACTTTTAGTCTGTCAGTTTTGTTTAAAACACCTCCAGTGCATTGGACACCAATATTCCCATAGCAAGAATTCATGAGATGACCCATAATTTCCCAGATATAATGAACAATAACCCCTCTGGTGAACAGACTCTCATTTCCAGGTCATATGCCAGTGTTCGTTAGCACCTCTTCAAGTATTCAAATGTAGGATGCCAAATATTATATGAAACAGACTTTGTACACGTTGGATGGCTTGCAGCATGTGACATGGCTAAACTGTTCCACAGGCTCTCACTCCCATGCAATTGGAAGATCGACGGAAGACCAGATCTTCCCCATTGTGATGCCATCATCAGTTTAGTCACCCACAGAAAATGCTACTAACAACAATGCGATGACCTTTACATACAACCACAAAAATGTCTTTCTATGGGATTAGATACACTAAAATCTCTTTTATGGCACTAAGTAGCTCTTTCCAAAAATAATTGGGATTCTTTGGCAGCGCCATCAATATATATCTCCGCTCCCACTATTCCACAGCCCCTCCAACAGTAAGTGCTTGGCGAGGAAAAGATTGAATTCAACCTGCCAGATGTGTGGTATCTGTTGAACATGATTTTCAATATATATATATCCCAAAAATGTTCTCACTCCTCTTGATCAATGTCTCAATTCAGCACCTTTCCCCACCTTGTTTCATGGGCCCAAGAGCTCACCAGGGTGTTGCAGGATAATATTGAATGCATATGGAATATTGCTCCCTTCCGGGAACCTTTGGTTGTTACAAACGTCTCAAATTACGTGTATGCCCGGGCAGCTGCATCCTTAACCTGTGGTTACATAAACTACTGTTGTTTTTGGAAATAGCGTAAACTCTCCCTCCATTTATCAAAGGGACAATGAATTTGAATAGAGAAGAAATCAGATGTAAACTGTATCCAGAAGAGAGGTGTGAGGAAAGAGATGTGTCCCATTTTAACTGCCACCTTGTCCCATACTTTACATGATGCTCTGATGGGAGTTCTTATGTATGCATTCAGTGGCCTATATGTCCTGCGTCTCCAAGCGAGGTGCCCTAGGAAACCTCTCATAATAATACAGTCCCTGTGTACCCTTAGCTTACTTAAAGATCGTTGCAGTCAGACTGACTGGAGTTGAGTTGACCTATCATACTACAAGAAATTGGGCTCAACAAGCCCTCATGAGCCATAGATCACTTGCATAGCTTCAATGGTATTCTAGGCTTAAAATCATTCCAAACAAAGTTTGAGATGCCTGTTGCAATCTCTTTCAGAGCTCTGCCAGTCTAGAAATTAGGAGAGCCTAAAACACATACAACACTCCAAAATGCTATCACCAGAGAATTAGAGACACCAAGAAAACACCAAGTGGGCCACATCGAAGGAAGCTCCAACAGCTACAAGGAGGTCTTCTCGGTCATCGAGAATTTCACGTCATCCTCAGCCACTGTCAACAACATTGCTGCCTCCCAACAACTCTGCAACAACCTATCCAACTTCTGCCACAGCAAATTCGCAAGCATCTACAGCAACTTCGCACACCAGACCAACCCCAGAGAACTCATACCTAACCTACCCATCACCAGCTAAGATGGCCACCTGACCAAATGGACAGCCCTTATCAGAAACAACGCAGCAGCAACCATGCAGACCATCAGCTCAGGGGCCCAATCCTTGCCCCCCACCACATCTACAACACGGAAACATCACCAGTCAGCACCACCGTGGTCCACATCATCATCACGTCCTCCACTTTCCCCGATAAAAGGAAACTTGCAGAAATCAACTCCCTCCTCAAGAAGCCCACAGCTGACCTGAATCAAATGAGCAACTTCTGACCCATCTCCCGGGTCTCCTATCCAGCCAAAGTGATTGAGAAGGCCATTAACAAGCAACTTACAACCCACCTTGGACTTCGCCAATTTCTAGACTACACACAAGCAGGATTCAGAAAAAAACACAGCACCGAAACAGCACTCATTGTGGCTACCGACGACATTCGAAACATTCTGGGCCGAGGAGAAACAGCGGCCCTCATCCTGCTCGACTTCTCCACGGCCTTCTGCACTGTCTCTCACAACACTCTCATCAGAAGACTCCACAATATTGGCATACAAGGATCTGCTCTCAGATAGATCTCTTCCTTCCTCATGGGAAGATTCCAAAGGGTCAGGCTGTCACCCTTCACATGGGAGACCAAGAAACTGATATTCGGTGTCCCACAGGGAGGGTCCCTCAGCCCCACTCTTTTCAACATATACATGACACTGCTCACCAACATCATCCAATCATAAGACATCACTGTCATCTACTACGCCGATGACATCCAAATCATCCTCTCCCTGACAGACAAGACAAACTCCATCAGAATCACCTTCACCAACTGCATGACCATGGTAGCAGACTGGATGCGAACCAATTGCCTGAAGCTCAACTCCGACAAGACGGAACTAGAACCAACACCCACAGACCACGCAAGAAATCTAGGGATCATCCTAGATGACAAGCTCAGCATGACGGCTCAAGTCAACACAGTGTGCAACTCCTGCTTCCACATCCTACCTATGCTGCAAAAGATCATCAAATGGTTGCCCCAGAACACCAGACGGACTGTCACACAAGCACTTATCACTAGCAGGCTGGACTATGGCAACACTCTCTATGCTGGAATCTCCAAACAACTCCTACACAGACTCTAGACCATCCAGAACTCAGTTGCAAGACTCATACTCAACCTCTCACGTCACACCCACATCACACTTTCTCTTACATCTCACCCAAGACATGAAATAACCACTGTCAACAGACCAGAGTTTCCTCCTCACTTTCTGAGTCCGCAAGAAGCTGAAGACCTGGCTCTTCATTTAAGCACCTTGTGACAACACACCTACACACCTTCCCGAAGCGCCTGGATACCCTCTCAGGCGATTAGTGCGCTATACAAATCAATATAACATAATATTGATTCGACCCATTTGGGAAAGAAAGAGAGGAGACCATTTTGAGGTCGGTGGATTTCTTCATGCAATTGCAGGAAATTAGCACACAGTGCTTCCCAAACTTTTTGGAACATTACTTAATTTTTAGAATGACAAACCTTCACAACAAACCTAGCTTTAACGGAATTAATCAGGGCGATTTTTTAATGTAATACTAGCATGCTTTAAAAATGCTGTGAATAACCAAAATAACATACTCTGTACACTTTTTTTGCGTTCCTCTCTAACATCAATTGTTTGTAAATGTTATGACCTTGACCGCGCCGTTCGAAATGTATTTATCGGACTATGGCTAAAGATATTGGTCTGCTCATAAAAGTAGCAGATGGTGAACTGCACTGGGGTGGAACACTTTTCAGAGTGGGGTACTGACCTTTGGTAATTGTTCAATAAATTACAAGGTATCTAAAAAATCTAGTGATTTTAGCAAATCGGAAAGACCCCCTTCTGCAGCAGAGCATGTGGTAAGGCCTCATATCCCTTTTTGTGTTAAAACGCGTTCCAGTGGTACATTTTGGAATATATATATATATATATATATATACATATATATATATATAAAATCACAGCAGCAGACGAGTATTGTGTCAGCCGACACAAAAGAAGGCACTCACGGGAATTCGTCAGTGCTGGGGAGGCTTCTGCACTATTAATAAAAACATTCGTACGAATTCCCGTGAGTGCCTTCTTTTGTGTCGGCTGACACAATACTCGTCTGCTGCTGTGATTTTATACGTAAGCGGCTCACCACCGCTAGAGAATGGCACCCAGGACATGTGGAGCGGCGGTGACTTTCGTACTTCATAAATATATATATATATATATATATATATATATATATATATATCCACAACGCCGTTCCTTCTCACTTCCCTTCCTCTGGGAAAAACGGACTGCGAGACCACAATTTCGTGCAAGATTTCATTTATTTTGCCACCAATTTCGCCATTATATATATATATATCACAAACACTGCCCAAGGGCATTGAAGCGCTTTGCGCGAGCACCAGGTCACATTACATAATGTCAGGTTCATTTTATTTTGAGCACATGAGACTAAGGGGGCCGATTCTGATGCGGGTTGGAAAAGCTTCCCGACCGAATCGGTTGGGAAATGGTGTCCGACCCACTCGGATCGGGAAAGTCCGACCGGCGGAGTAGGATGCATCCGGATGCTTCCAGATACGATTTGGTTGAACTCCCATTGACTTCAATGGGAACATTTGTTCCTAACCGCATCAGAATTGGGCCCTCGGTCGGGAAGACACGTTCCCGATCCGATTTGGAAGGAGCAAATGCCGTTAGGAGGCCTTCCTAACCGCATCAGAATCAGGCCCTCGGTCGGGAAGCTTTTCCAACCCGCATCAGAATCGGGCCCTAAGTGATTGCCCTCAGCCATTGCCTGGACTCAAACCTGGTTCTTCAGATCCAAAGTCATCAGTTGTGTCTGTTAGGACACATCCCTATATCTCAATTTATGTGTGAGTCATACACAAGTGGGATGATTGTGTATGATTACGTATAGTGAGGACATTGCCTGCTGAAATGGCTTTGTGAAGTAAACAAACAGCATCTAAAAATACTGACAGGTTCTCCGGAGGCTTGCTTGGGAATAAGTGCAAGACTTTTTTTTGTTTTTTAACTGGACTCTGTGACATAGTTTAACACCTTTGCCCCAGTGGTACTGGAACAATTTTCGCAGTGGTGGTGCCGACATCAGTGTTATATCACTGAATTATAGCTATTGTGGAAAATCCTAGCTTTATATAAAGTATCTTTTTGCTTACATAAAGTGTAGCAAATGTATTCAGCAGAAGAGTGGTAAGGGTGAAGTATGTAGCTGGTGGTGCATTTTGGAGCACACTGACCCGAATATATTACAAAAGCATCATGCAGAAGCACACTGTCATTTACAGACAGCTGTACACTGCTTCCCACTCCATGTACTGTCATATGTCCCGTGCAGGCCCATTGTCGGTTTTCCCTATGTTAGCATGAGTACGTTGCAGACTGTTCCCTGCTTTGCGCACATTACTATAGAAATGTATTTTACTTTGTGCCACATTGTACTTTCACACAGAACCTGCCGTTGTTTTTGCTTTCCGTTCTTTCCTTGGATTTAGTCTGCACACCATAGACAAGGTTGAACAACAATGCCACTTGTTATTTTGTTCTGGTCAGGCCTCAGCACCTAGACAAAACACACAAATGCAGCTATTTGGGAACACATACTTCTACCATATAGGTATACACGAATAGATAACAACACACTTGGAGAGGGATCTTTCCAGAGAAGAGATCGTGACAGTACCTGAGATGTAGAACTTTCATCTCTGCATGCTAAGGTATGGGGTCTGCAGCAACCACCCAGAGATCTTCTGATATATAATCATTTTGCTTCTGTAGAAGGGGAGGGGGTTAGGCTACCCCGTCTTGTATAATGACAGCTCCTTTTATGATTTATGGACTACTTTGCTGACCGTATTTGTGTTAGGAATTTTCTTACTCATTGTGGCACTTATACTGCATACTAGAGCAGGATAGTTAAAATAAACATTTCAAACCTTTCTCATGTCTCTGTCAGACCTTATTGTGGACTTGTACAAGTATGAGAGCGAAAGGGTGTGTCCTGCAACTGATTCCTGAGAGAGTCTGGAGTGTTATGTACTGGGGTGTCTAATCACTTGTTCCTCTGTGAGTGAGTAGGAGGGAAAGTGAGACAATATAGCTAGTCGGTCCCGGGCTCATGGGTACTCAGGTGGTAGGATGACTCAGTCCCTGCATGCTAAGGTACTATGATCCCAAGCATAGCTCTGTGACCCCGCAGAATCTCTGCAACATGGCGCGGCCAACGTGTGGTCTGGTACTTATTCATGGGACCCTGAGTAGCGCTTGTACTTGTCCACAATGTCCTTGCACCGTTTCCCTGAGACGTCCGTGGGGGGAGGGCTTTGCCTCCACGTTATTTAAGATTGTCACATATGTCACTTTAAAAACTCCTCTCACTTTGCAGCCATATAAAGAACACCAATACTCAAACTAAAAGAAGCAGCAATTTGTTAGAAGACGTAGCCTGACATTTGACCTCTGTTTTTGAAGCACATCAAATGTGACAAGATAAATACAAAAAGTGAACACATCTTTATTTATTGCTCTTTTGCGACCCACCAGAAATCGTCTGGCAACCCACAGTTTGGGAAACGCTGTTTTAGATACTTCTGGAGTGAAATCCCCAAGTGTTATCACTTTGCCTACCCATCTGTTCAGATCCTGAGCTATCAATCTCTTGACCATTGCCTTTGTCACTGTCAAATTCATTATTTCGCATATATCCCATTTTCTTTGAAGCATTCTTCTTGCCTGAGCAAACTAAGTGTCTAATGAATTGAATGTCAGAACAAAATGACTTCTCCTCATTCATAATGTGGAACGCCAGTGGTTCCATGATCATGGCAAAAGTAACGCAGAGAAGCGACATCCTTTTCTGGTGCCCCTCTGAAGTGCTGTTGGTCCCAAATCCCTTCCAACAAGCACAGTTTTTGATATTTTTGAGAAATAATTGTCCAAGACCTTGCTCGTCGGCTTAGTGCCCAACGCCACTTTACATCAGACATCAATTATGAACAGCCAGTCCACCTGGTCTAAAGCTTTTTCATCATCAGAGGAAACCAAAATATATGTAATGTTTTTATGTTTAGTTTTTTCAATTTGGTTGGTGACTCTTTTAGGTTAATGTCTGTTTGCCTGTCTTGTAGGGACCCAGATTGATTCGGGGAACTAATGTAGGGAGTACTAATAGCTCTTACTGACCAGATGCTAAAAAGATCTAAAATATTGTCTTCTTGATTGCCAAAGGGCAAGGCTGCCAAATGGGATGGCAACTGTTCCCATTAGCCCTGGTGCCACCATGCACAAAATAATATGCATGAAAAGGGTTGAGTCGCTCTAAGAGGCTCAGAATGAGGAGGACACCCCCAAACTGGAGAATAAACCATAGCAATATTGTAGCTCTTCGTTGAAAATCAAGATTGGATTGATGAAAAACAGCAAGGCACCAAGCTGCTCCTGACATCAGGAAGGAGAAAAAAGAACCAAGAAAGAACTCCATGCGAAGAGAATCTGAATATTGTTATAAAACCAGAAGCAAAAATCTGGGTCAAAATGTGGAAGCAAAGGGATGGAGAACACAACAAAAAATAAGGAACAAATGTGTTCTAACATATCACGTACATGGAAATAACTCCCCGTGGATGATGCTGACAGGAACTGACTTCACAACAAAGACACAGCCTCTTCTTGGATTGGGAATTTCAGTCCTGTTCTCTTTCTTCGGCTAACCATTATCTTAAAAAGGGTTGGTAAATAGGGCTATGGGGGCCACACCCCTTTCTGGAATCCATAGCATTCACCAGAAGCCGCAGTTTGATATCCTTCAGCCAACACAGTGTTCCGCATGTACACAACTGCTTCACACATTATAATGTTTATGAATGATGCTGAATATATATGTGTACAATAAGAGATTTTCAAGGTTTAAATTCTCCTTTCACCTTGATAAATATGTGCAACTTTGCTCTGTGGTACTTCTTAATGTGACGTTCTAGCCACCTATCAGTTGTGAAATGTTTATTTTATTTTTTTAGATAAAATGTCAAGCGCAAACAATCCGTTGCAAACTTCCTATGATGTGGAATAGCCAGTGCTGAGTGACACACAAGCCACACTTTTGGTTGAAGATGTATTTGGTCTAAAGGTTTCTAAGATCAAGCCGCTCCCCAGCTATGATGATCAAAACTTTCATATAGTAACTACAGATCTGGAGAAAACTACAAATGTGACTGATTTCGTCCTCAAAACAACCAATTGCCAAGAGAGTAAAAATGAAAACCTCAAAGATGTACAGACCCGCGTGATGATGTTTCTGAGGGAAGAAGGTTTTCCCACCGCTACAGCAGTTCCAACAAGAGATGGTCAGATACTATCACTTGAATCTATAGGTAAGTCTCGTTACTCTGTTTTTAATTTTTGGATAAAAAATTCAGGGGCATATTAGCAAGGGCCTTATCGCCGCTTTAGCGGCACTTTCTGCCACTAAAGCGGCGATTTTTTTATCGCCCTATCAGCAAGCTGTCGCTAACAGGCGTTAGCGACAGCTTTCTGGCGATAGCGGCCCGTTTTCCCATCACCTTGCATGCCAGCGATATTTATCGCTAATGACATGCAAGGTAGGTGTTCCCAACTAAAAGCGACTGAAAACAGTCGCTAACACAACTTCCCCCTATTGGCAACGCAGGCGAAGCGATAAAAAAATTCGCGCTAAGCGCGAATATCGCTAGAATTTAACACCTGCTAAAAACATGACTTACCTGTTTGTAGAATAGGAGGTGGATTGTCAGCCTAAGTCCACCATGGCGTTAATGCGTGAATATCGCTGGATTTCCAGCGATATTCACGCATTTCGTCACTATCGCTGGATATTTTATCGCATTGGAGATAAACCTTGCTAATAGCATGTTATCTCCGCGATAATATCCAGTGATAGGCGGCGTTAAATAAATACGCGCTAAGCGCGGTTAGAGATAATTTTCACCTGTTCTTGCTAATATGCCCCTCAGTGCACTAACTCGTTTTTTCTCGAAACTGTAGCCGCAAGCACTATTGAATTTTACAGACTTTTTTAATATTCAAAAATACATTTAATGATCACAGAAGATTTAACACCTCAGGCCTTTTTTCAACGTTATTAGGTTTCACTTGCATAATGAATGCTAAAGACATACACAAGCGTGATTCATACTTCAATTGTCAACAAAATGACAACTGTAAAACTATAGATATCTCCACATTACCACGACTGCAACATATTTTAGGATTTTCAGTACTTGGCGATGGAAGTTAGGCTCTGCAGTCACTGAACAATAAAGCATCAAATAAAAAGGTAATGCCCCCACCTATGCACACCTGATCGTCCACAAGAACGGGTGACCTTTCGGTCCTAGATTCCAGCCTATAGCAAACAGAGAGAACAGCAAAGCAGTGACGGAACAGTCAATCAATCAATAAACTTGTATTCGATTTTCAGAGAAAATCATAGATGTACAGAATAAAATTTTGAATCATAAAACAGACAAGCCTCGATAAATAATCAGGCACATCGGCTCATAAAGTGAATTAAAAGGCAATTGCATTAAGAATCAGGTTCCTAAAAAAATAAAATTTTTACTAAACATTCCTGCAAGAACATTACAATCAAGTTGTGCTTAAAACCCCAGATAGAAAACGAGAAACAAAAAGCATAATTTGGGTGTGGCCAAAAGCTGTAAATAAAGGTAAGCGGGTCTAATCTGGTTGAATCTGCATACAGACAATATAGGCATTAGCTATTTATGCTGGAGAGCAGAGAACTTTGGGCATAAAATACTATGTGCATAGATGTACAGATGGAAATGTTGTCACAGCTGCATAGAGGCAAGGTAGAATGAGCAAACCAGACCCCCTTTGGGAATAACAATTGGTGAAAGGTAATCAGTCTCAGGAATGTTATGAGACGCCAATGGTGATTAGACTTGTCCAGTAGGAGGTACGGTTCCATGCCCCGGACTGATTTAACCATGACATAACTGCAAAACAACTGTTTTGTTAGAGCAAAGTTTACTCTTTCTGCAACCACCCTCTGAATAAAGGCCTGCTTAACCCAGATTAGATCCTATTTAGGTATACCTATAGGATCATGAAAGAGATCTGGAAAGCCCAATTCCATAAAATATTTCTTTATGTATGAGATCCAAGGTATGTGGTCTGCTTTATCTGATGACCAACAGTCCTGTAGGATAAGTCTGTTGAGGTGTAGATCCTCCTTGAACCAGACCGAACACCGCAAGGGGAGTGGGCAGATACAGTTAAAGTCAGAGATGAAGGACGTTCCTAGTTCCTCGTGAATGATCTTAGCGGTGTTACCCTGACCTACAGGTAAAAGATTCCTCAAAACCGTATTTTCGACCACTTGGATACTATCAGTTTTGGCATATCCCCAGATTTCGTAGCCAAAGGTTGCCATTGGGATACGCTTGGCTAGAACAGTCATTTCACTCCTAAAAGTGGAGAAAGAGGCAGATTGGGTTATTCTGATGAGCTGCTGTAGTCCTCAAGGAGATTCTCTGTTATGCACTTAAGTGTTTTACAGACTGTGAAAAAAACTCTTGTAAATGTATATCCTGGATTAGGACAGAATCACACTCGCTCCAATTGTTCACCCAGGAGGTTCGATTTGGATTAGCACTGATATACTAAGTATCCATGCTGAGAAAGGAAGGAGTGTGGAACTGCACAGGAATGGTAGTTCCAGCCCATGTGAGATAGTGCTGAAGAAAACCTTTGGCAATGTTAGATTCTCACTGGTAAGAGTGTCGTGAGGGCTGGCACACTGCCAGCAGGCCAGAGAACAGAGAGGAAGCATCATGGTGGGGTGCACCCATGAACTTTCACCTTCTGTTGCCCAGTTCCTATTTAACTGAGCGCTGCATAGAATTGCAGGCTTTTTGCCTCTTGCACATTTCCTTACCACACACTCGTCCACCCTGATTAACACAGTCTCTGCTGACATCCCAGAACAAAATGAAACACTGCATAGGCATCACACAGTGCATCTGTAACCTGGGCATATGAGACATTCACTCATACATTTCCCTCCAAACAGGTCAAAGGGCGGTCCTCTTACAGCACCGAGGGCCACAACTTTGTACACACAGGAGTTTGTTATTTCCTAGAGTCTGTTACATCCTTTTTGAAATTTATGGCTGTGTTTGCACATATGTATATTGTTTCTAGCGTAGCCTTGGTTGGTTCCATACAGGAGATGTAATAAAAGTCTTGCTTTTTGACGTTATGAATTTTGTTTTATACTTCTGATGTTCCGTCCCTGCAGCCCCCACTCCTTCCATTTTAGGTGTTCACTACTCTTTGATATCCACAGTTATGTGCTTAGATAAAGTATACTTACCTACCGATATAAACCAGAAATATGGCTTTGTGTGTTAAAGCTATCTCCCAAAATAATTGTTAATATTGAAAACCTTAACAAATTTAAAATACCAAATGCCAAGTCACACTGAGCAGTGTTAAAAGTAGGAGCTAAAAAATAAATGAGTCCAGCAAAAATGAGACAATAGGTCAACCTAACTTTTAGTTAAATGTGGTAGAGACAGACTTTCATTGACAAGTAAATACTTTAAAACATTCCTCACTCACAGCCTTACAACCTCATAGAGGCACCCAGCCAGCTATGGACAGACTACTTTCATAAATACAGTAACTACTTTTTTAAAAATGCCTTTGTGGATCAACAGAGGTTTGGAAAAACGCTGCCATGTAGTGGTCAGTACTGCATAAAGACAAGAAATGTGGGCAAGAAATTCTAGCTCATAGCCACATTTTTTGTGTAGCATACCCTTGATTACTTTCCAGTTTACCAGAAACTCTTGCAGAGGAAAGAGGCAAAAACTCAATGTGCAAATCACCGTTTTAGATGGTCAAGAGTAGCAGATGGATGCACCCATCTGCTGTGACCTGCTGATCCTGAATATGAATGCTGGGAAGGCCGGCATAGGCCTCCACCCTTCCGAAGTTAATAAACTGAGACCTAGGGCCGGCTTTAGCACTGCTGGCTCTCGGTACGACAATCATTTTTGGCACCCTCCCCCAGTGACCTCCTTCTCGGATTCCCTGACTACCACTGGTTAAAAGTGCCCCTCATCTCTCCAATCATAAGACATGGCTAAACACAGCGCACTCACTGAGGTCAGCCCCCCCCCTACACAGGTCAGTGCCCAGTGTGGCCGCACCGGTGGCACTGCCCTGAAGCTGGCCTTGCTGAGACCCATTAACTTGTTATTTAGGGGTGGAAGGGCTACCAACCACCAGGGAGGACATGTTCATTGGCTGCCCCAGTGCTGGTCTCACCAGCAGGGCTAGGGCTGGGGCAGGGGGTATTGTGCTGTAGCTGCCCCATGCACGTGGTCCCAGCAAGTAAAGGCATGGGGGGGCAGAGGTAGGCTTATACTCAGTGTAGAGCATCCTTGATGTAGAATAAATTTAATGATAGAAGGCTTCCAGAGTGCCTTTTGTGGCCTTTGCTACAAGAGGGTCCCAGTGCAACCCCTGTTGTGGAAGCCGGCCAACATTATTAGGAGCTTGTGATGCCTACTCAAGGCCCAATGGGAGATTGAGGTGTGTGTTCAATAGGGCCGGAGTGCACAGGCAAGCATGGTGCTCTGCTCACTACATGCGGAAGTGTGGCACATCTGGGTGCTGTGAGAAATCGATGTAAGATTAAGATCTGCAGTGACACAGAAGGGATTCCCACTGAACCAGCTACACCACAAAGGACTTTGTAACCTTTCTGACAACATTTAGGTATTTGGGTAACGTGTTATACCAAGATCTTGGTGAATGGTTGTCAAAACTAAGGGAGTCTGAAGGTAGCTTAATGTTTGTGGTGGAGTTATTGGTTTTCCTACATCTACAAGTTTGGTAGTTTTCTCTCACGAGAATCATTTGGCGCCGGTCAAATGTGAGCCTTTTGTTTGTGGGTGTGTACATTGCCTAGCTTTTTCTAGCAAATACTGTAAAACCATCACAACGTTTGTGCAAAAACGTTGCACTTTGGAAATTGCTACAGAAAACTTTCAACAAGCATTGGGTTTACTTTTGGGCACACAGGTGTACACTGTTTTCAGCTACAGACGTTTCTCAAGCATTACTAGAGATCAGATCAGCTACAACCCGGGCAATACATCTTTCAGCACTTCAATCAGTGGCGGCTCCTCCGCTATGGCAGAGGAGTGTCGCCCAACTGATTTCAAGCAGACCCCAACCCTAAATACAATAAAAAAATTATCCCTGGCATTTAGTGGGCTTTCTGCCCCCCCGGGGGAGCAGTTTGGGGGCTACTGCCACAAAACAATTGGGGGGAGCAAAGGCCCTTGCCCAAGGGGCCGCTCCCCCCTCCCTGGTGTCCAGTTGGTGGATCCCTGCTTGGTGATCGCCCTCCTGAGGCGATCCCAAGCAGGGATGCGCCAATCTGCAGGCCTGCTCTTCACGATCATGTTCCACTACAAGGCTAATAAGTTAATCCCAACAAGTGCAAGCATTCTAAATTAAAACATTTTTTTTTTAAATAACATGGCAATCCATTAACTTTTTTACAGTGGCTAAGCCGTGTGGCCCCTACCCCAAGAACCACTACCTGAGTCACCCTGAACCCATGGCTGACGAGCAACATGCCGATAATGTTGACGAGGAACGGCTGATCCTGGCCTGCCCCAGGCATGATGAAAGGGACAAGCCGTCCGATACCTAGGACACCGGGGATACCTACTACCCCGATGTCCTTAAATGACATTATTTTAAAACGACACCCGCGATAAAAAACCCTATTATGCAATTCTGTGGAAAAACGCACCAACATATTCCCATCGATTCATAAATACCTGACTACGCTGTGAGGCCCTCTCCTTTCCCCACGTGTGCAGCGACCCAGCTTACTAACCCGTTTCTTTTTCCCACCGGTAGCGTTCAAGTGATCCTTCTTCCCGAAGCCTCGCGACCACCTTCCGCGCGAATACCTCTGAACAAACGCCGATGGGTAACTCTTAACTCGTTGCTGGTCTGCTGCCTCCGGAGCTGCTTGGAGAGGACAAAGAGAATTCACCTGCGTCTCCCGTCGCTTTTATCTCCGCCGTGGAGGGGAGGTCGACCCTGCGCCCTTTGATGACGTTGCGCCCATGGGGTCCACGCCCTTTACCTCGCTTCTTTCTGGCCCCCTTCCTGCCTTGCAGAAACCCTGCCAGCTCCCGCCCAAGATGCCACTAAGGGCGCCACGCCCCTAGGTGCGGGTGGCACCGATCATTATTTAGGGCAGTGTGCTCCGAAAATGCATTACCCGACATGTACTATTTGTCTACATCTCTTCGGCCGAATAGGAATGGGTCATTTGCTAACCTTAGTGTAGCACTTGGATTTTCACACCCCTTACGGCTTCACTGACATAACATGGACGGCAGCACTCCCCACTCTGAAAAATGCTCCAGCATCACTGCGCATGGGATTATCCTCTCCTGGTGAGGTTCCATCTTACAGCCCATTTATAAGCAGAGTAGGGTAAACCAGCCTAAGAGTTACTGATTATTTGCATGGTTGCACTCAAGTTGTTTGCCAACTTATTCATTAATACAGTGGAATGCTGGGTCAAGGTTCAGCGATGGTCAGAGTTCACACAAACAGAGTTTTGGAAACATTGCTGACAATCGATGACATTATAGTATTAGCCCTACTTGCAAGTAAAGCCAGATGTTAAGCAAATTCCTAGCTTATGTGTTGTTATTCAGTTTGTAGATTGACTTTTTGTGAAACTGGTGTCGCTATGGATGCAACTGAAAGCATAGGGAACTGATAGAACTTTGCTATATCTAATAGTAGCAAAACAATCCCAGATGAGGTAAGGGTGAATCTGTGCAGATGTTAAGGTTTATCACCTAAGATTTCAACAGCAAATTGATGTACCAAATTTGGTCTGTATTTTTATTTCCTTTCTAAAAGGCTAACCTAACTGACTCATCAAACTCTATTGAAACTTTTCCCCTTAACTGGGGAACATAAATTATGTTACTGTTGTGCCTGCACCAGCTCGCAGAAGTATCTCCGGGGACCAGCAGTTCCAGTGAGGAGACAGTGGCTTTGGCAGTTCACAGTGTGCATGACCTGGGTGGCAGCAGCTCAGCCACACTTTCCCTAACATTTCTAAAGTCAAGGGGCGTCCTCCCTGTCGGTCTATGGTGCCTCAGCATGCCTGTGGTGCTTCTCTCCTCGGTACGCCCTACTTCCAGTTGTAGAAGGGATGGAAACTGTGTAGCCATAACTTGTCTTTCTTTTGGAAAGAGGGCAATAATTTGTTTTAACAGTGTTGACACATTATAAAAGCAGTGTAAGGAATTGGGTATTAGAATAAAATGACATAAAAATGATAAAAATCCAATCACTAGAACCGTAGATATGAGATTTAAAAGTTTTAAGTGAAAATAGCGCCAAAAAGTATAAAGCACAACTTTTAGTTATCTGATCATGCTGGACCAGTGAAACGTCACAAGGTCAGGCCACCCGCGTTGGGGTGCAGGTTGGATACACAGAGCAGGTTAGTCCTTTTGAAGAGTTACCTTCGCAAGTCCTGCTTAAAGGTTGCCGTTCCCATTTCCGGGGGTTGCGAGTAGGAGCCTGTCAGTGCTAGGAGCAGGTCGAGCATCATGGACAGTCGTTGTTGTAGCGCAAAGAGATGGTTGTTGCTGGAGATTCGCATTGGGGATCGTCACAGGCTGTTACTATCGGCAAAAAAGTGCAGGTCTTCTGTAGCCGGTCATCGCTGATGGTCACTGTTGGCTCGAAAAGCAGGTCCAGCTAAAGCTTTGCATTGATGGTCGTCGCAGGCAGTCGATTCTTGGCGCTAAGAGGTCACTTCATGATCTCATGGAGCCCAAAACATCTGTATTTTAATCTTTTCATCAGGAAGAGTTCACACTGATATCAACCAAGGGTCCAAGACCTGGGGGGTACCTCTTTAGGATCAGTATTTGTTCCAGATACTGGTCAGCTGAACAGTTGCAATGAGGCCTCTGGAAGCTTGTTGTGACCCAGTAGCTCACACAGGAGATCAGCCAAGTGACCCTTTGAGTCACTATGGGTAGCCTGGGTTTAAGCCAAGCAGGACCTATCTTCCATCTTCAGTCAGCAGGACAGTCCCTCTTTCTCAGACATCAGGGCAGTTCTTGTTTGGAATCTCCCTCAGGTCCTGGAGTGTTTATACCTGATGCCAGCCTCTCTTTTGGGTTATTCCCTGGCCTACCACCAAAAGTGATTCTGGTGAGATTTTCACCCACCCCCTGGGCTTGGCTCCAAACGGTCTAGGGTGACAAATTCAAGGGTGGGCCTAGTGTCAGGCCTAGTGTCAGGCTCCGTTGTGTATGCTGCAGGCAAGTCCCTTTGAAGTGTAATCAGGGAAGGGGACAGCTCTGCCCCAGCCATCTTGTCAGGAAAACCCACCCCCTTTACATCTATGCCTTCTTTGTATCAATGTCTGGAAGCAATACACAACCCACAACAGGAGAGCCATTCAAAGTCACAGACATTGGCAGAAAGCTAGTTGATTTAGGCAGAAAAATGCCAATTTTCTAAAAGTCATTCACATCCTCATTCAAACTGAACGATCACACCTCTCAGTTGTTATGATCATTACATTGTCTTTGTTTCCAGAATTTTTTTTTTTTTTAAATGCATTTTGAATTTGTTCTTTGATTGTGAGTTTTTTTCAAATTTGTCATTTTTTTCAAACTTGTTTTTAAAAAAAGATCAATATTTACACAATTTACATAGATTGTTTTAAGTTGTTTGCGAAGAGAAATAGCACAAACTCAAATCTATTTAAACGTACAGGTAAGATGAATAGTAATGTAGCAAAATCCAAATAGTAAGCTCATTTAGGAATACTTTTGAAACTACCTGGTTTATGGTGATGATATGAACATTGAAAACCAAAATGTTGGTTTGTGGGAGTTGAAGTCCACATCTGCATGTCACGTGTATCATTAATTTCATAGTGGCCTTATTACTGACGGAGCCCGTGAAGGTAGTATGGAGGACGCACGAAAAGAGGACAAAAGTCTCAGAAAAGATACACGGTAGAAAGTGGTCAAAGTACGACAAATTTGGTGGATCGTAATTTATTGAAAACCTGCAACAAAAAATTCGGTATGAATTAGGCTGAATAGAGGAGAAAAAGAGGCTGTTCGGAGGGAGAGAGCTCTCCTTGAGTTCTGAGGAGAACCCCCCAATTTGTTACAAAGGGTTCGAAACGCGTCGACTGCTACAATTTACCAAACTAGTGATCTACTATGTTTTTTCACTGTGGCTCATTAAAAAAGGAATTGTCAATTTAAAAAGTATTTTCAGACGAGCCCAGTAGGATCACTGTTTGGTGATTGCAAATGTTGAATAAAAGTATATAATAGAGAATTGATCTCAGAAAGGGCGTTTTATTGTTTCATTTCAAATTCTTTAAAGTGTACAGAACCAGGAGCTGTGATCTGTTTTGAATTTTGACGTTTTTTACTGTGTTTTATGTAATGTAGAGAGTCTGGATGTATTGTCTTATGTGTTGTCATTCATATGTGTTGTGTCTCTGTGTTGTAAAGATTGTTTTCTTTAATAAAAACAAGCATGAAAAACTTTGACAAATTTGAATAAAAACTCACAATCAAAAAACAAATTCAAAATAAATAAAAAATATATTTTTTCTGGAAACAAAGAAAATGTAATGATCATAACAACTGAGAGGTGTGATCGTTCAGTTTGAATGAGGATGTGAATGACTATCAGTATTGGCAAGTTGTTGGTTTGGTGATATAATAGAGGCCTAGCCCTACTGATTAAGGGCCAAACCCTATATTATTTCGGAACTTTCTAAAAGTGGCATTTTCAAAATTCTAATTTTCCTATCAGATAGGATTTTAATTTACAATTCATTTAAATTAAACATCTATTTCTATATCTGCTCCCAATTTGTAGTGAGCACTTTTAAATGTAATAAGGTAACCCAGGTTTAGTCTACTGAAGGTATAGCCTTATAACACTGAAAAACAACTTGAGGAATTGCTCACTTCCAGAACATGAAAACAATTAAATTTTTATGTCCTATTTTTTATACACCATGCATGCAGCCCTATGAGCTCTTAGGGCCTACCATTGGAGTGACTTATAAGTATAAAAAGGGAGGTCTGCAGAAGATTTATTTTGCCAGATCAAAAAGGCAGATTAAAACTGCACTACACCCAGTTGTGATATGGGGCATTGTTTTTTGTTTTCCTCTGTTTAAGTCTTACCTCATTTCACGTCAACACCCGCATCTGGATGTAGGTGTTACTATATTGTAAACCAATAAACAGATTTAAACCTAAAACTGTACTATAGACTGCATTGGCCGGCCTTAGATATGTTTTACAGTGCTACTTTAGTAGGTGGCACAATGTGTGCTGCAGCCCACTTGTAGCATTTAATTTACAGGCCCTGGGTACATGTAATACCATTTACTAGGGATTTATAATTAAATTAAATGTACCATTAAGGCGTAAGCCACTTTTGCCATGTTTTAGGGAGAGCAGAAGCACTTTACCACTGATTAGCAGGGGAAAATCTACACAGAGTCCTAAAAGCAAACGAAAACAGGCTCAGCAGTAGAATGCAAAAGAAATAAAAAATCTGGGGTGACCCTGCAGATTTTAATGTATTCCAATTCAGGTATTAGTTTTTTTCTTTCACGCTATCCAAGATGGCATATTGTTTTCTTTTTCTATTTCCCAACATAAAATCAGTCAGGTGATTTTCTGTTTCCTGTCATAATGGTATTACATGACATTTTGTCCCTTTTGAAGTTGTGTCACAATGCAGCTGTAGTATTTTTCTGCAAGCTCATCACAAAATTTTAATCTCAATTTTTAACCCTACTATTTTTATTCTTTAAGTCTCTGTTTCCGGTTGTTGGATCCCTTCAGCTCCTTTTCCCTTAAGTGCTCTCTGGTGCTTAGTTTTCGGGAGTTGCTGCTTCTGGAAGATACTTCTGCCTGGACTCTGGAGGTCAAATTTTCTCCATCACTCTTTGGAGGTTTTTTGCCTCTCTGCTTTCGCCTCCAAAAACTGTCACCCTTCTTGCAAACACCTCCTCTTCGCACATGCAATTATAGTGTGTTAGCACTGTGGCTTCAGAGAGAGTTGCCTTACGGTATGTCATCGTTATCATGCATCATTTATCACGCAGCACCTTTACCTTGTGGTCTTTACCACACAGGTCCTTTTTCTTGTGTAGAGCAAATTCTATATAAACTGGAGATTTAAAAAACGTGCATATTTATTTCCATAAGTTGAGGGAAAATTCTGAGACATTATTCATTGTTGTAGAATATATAATCCATGTGTGACTCTCTTACAGATGGTTTAAGTCATAGTGTGAGAGTTGTTAAAGTGGTGTACACCACTGTGCTCATTTCAGGACATGTGTAGGGTACTTTCACATACTAACATGGATTGTCTTTAGGGCCATGTTGTGTATGCCGTATCACTGCGGTAGTTGTAAAGGTGTTTGCTTAGAATTCTATTTCAGATGAGGTATTTACTAGGCACATCTCATTAAAGTAAATAATGACCAAACACTGTTTATGACCAGTATTAAAGGTTTAATACGTTGCTGATATCATTAATGTCTATTGAGCTATTACAATTCTTATGCACCTCAAAACCATTAAAAAAGAGCATAATATGCACTAAATGTGGGTGATTTCACAGATTCATATTCTGCTTGTTCCGCATGTTGTGAAAAGTTATGCATATTAGTACTACAGAGGTTATGAAAATTTCCTCTTATGTGTACTTTAGTAAATAAGTTCCAGTATGAAAAGCATACAGCAAACTGTCACATCCATTGGATTATTTTATCAGTGATGTCAACAATGATGCTATTTAACATGTAATGATTGATGTAATATGAGAGGTCATAAACAGTGCATGGCAGGGCTGCAAGTTATAGTTAGCTCAACTATAATGAATTTCAGCAGGTTTTTGTTTTTTAAACATTAGTTTCTACGTGATTTCAACACCTTGCCTAGTTTTCCATTGGTGATTAATTTATTGTCAACAGCCGCTTTGCTCTTTCTCAAGGAGTTTTTAAGAACAGTGTTTGGCTTTAAGCTACAACCTACGTTCTAACCTTCGTACCCAGCCCACAACAGATGTGCTTAGCCTTTACCTTGTTTAACATGGAGTACTTCTTCCACTCCACACTGTAGTGATTTGTAAGCTGTGTGCCATATAACATTTAAAATGCACTATTATACTGGTCTCCAGGGCTTACTCTTTTTACTTGCTATCAACCCACATGTGTACACTCTAAATATAGTTACTTTAAGTTCGTAAGATAAAAATACCTTTTTTTTTTTTTAAACAAAGTACATCCAGCATTTTATAATTTTATCCTTAATAAACATAATAATTAGCGAACTTCAAAGTCGATAAAGTGCTATTAGCGCAGTGCATTCCGATCTTTTAAAATGCCAAGTCCCCTTACCCAACGTATAGAATTCGGGATCACATATTCCCAGTAGACATTAAACTTTACATTTATCCCCAAATTCATAGTCAGCTTAAAAAGCAAAATACAATATCACTCTTCATGCTTTAACAATTTACAGTTATCATATGTATACAATCTAACGTTAACCAGCTACTAACTTACTACTTAATCCATATACTTCCAGACAACTGTAAATCTTTTTATCACTCCTACCCTTTTTGCGTAGGCCTCTTCAAAAGTTTTGGTCCGAATCATTTTATTATACCAATTTAAATAGTCTGGGACTTTAGTTGCCTCCATCCAATTCTGTAGAATCAGGGACCATGCCATAAGGGAGGCTATTGCTATAAATGCTTCCTCGCCTTATAGGATCGGGGAGTTTTGTCTGTGTCTTTCTATCCCAAAAAGGGCAATTTCCGCCTCTTGGTGGAGTTTCCTCTGAAGCCCATTAAAGACCCTTTCTAATATTATTGGGCCTACTTCCCCTCTAGCCATCTCATTAGTCATCATAATGGCTTTGGGATCATCTTGTATTGGGGCATAATAATTCACAAAGTTATAGGGCATCCCATTCACCCCGGCAACCACCCAAATCCATCTACCCTGAGGGTCTCTCAGAATTTGCGAGATCTCCGAATCGATCCCTTGCCCAAAATAAAAAGCCACCTCTCTTATCGCCAACCCTGCTGAGGCAAAATACGCCTGAGAAAAATATTTGGAAAAAAAAAGTTTTGGTGTATTTGTTTTTAAATGAGTTTCCACAACTTGCTGTGTATTCCCTCTTCGACATGCTGTGTATTCTCTCTTTTACCTGAAGCTACATCTTTTGCGTCTTATGCACTGTCCGTTATTATGCATCGGATACAGCGGCCGGCCCTGTTGGGGTTGATGGCGACTTGCTGTGTAACTGTCCTGCTCTATCTTTTGTCAATAAAAAGATTTAATCCTAAATGAGTTTCCTGAAAAAATACAATTTGAGGGAAGAGAGAAATTAACCATCTAATCATTGCGCCATTATTTTTGTTTGTTAGAAACTCCATTTACATTTACCGAGACTATACGCACTTTAAGGACCATCGTATCTTAAAGGTAAAACCACATTTAGAAATTTGAAGCTTCTATATAATACAACAACTCGATATACATTTTTTCCCCCTTTTCATATTCCGTTCTTCTGCTCTTTTTTCACTATTGCGCCTAATGGGGAATTACCCATCAAACCCCAAGCCCACCCCCCCCCCGATTCGACCTAGGTCTAGGTCTGGGTGCCATGGTATTGCACCCTGAGTGAACTACTTCTCCCCCCTCATCCCATGTATTCTGAGTCTACTCAAAAACATTTTTAAAAATGAAACGTCCCCCATTGTTTTTCCTTATTTAATTTTCAGTCGTAATTTCCTGTAGCAGCTTCTGAGCATCCTCGTGATTCGCAAACATATGGAACTTCCCTTGAACTAAGACTCGTAACTTAAATTGCTGAGCAATGGCTGCTTGAGCCCCCTGAGCTTTAAACAAATACAAGAGTTTAACAAATTCCTTGCACCGACGTGCAGCTGCAGCTGACATGTCCGAGAAAATACGGCAGCTAGGAACTTCACTAGTTGAGAATTGTCTCTTTTGAATATCCCTTGTAAGTATCTGTTCTTTCACTTAGAATTCTGCAAAGTTTACTAAAATTGTTCGAGGCAGCTTTGAATTTGGAAAGGGCTGCGCTAGTACCCTGTGAGCTCTTGTAATTGTAAGGTCCCCTGTAAATTCTGGCAAGACGTTGTTCTTAATGAATGTCTCGACCCGTTTATGGACTTGGGTGCCTTCACACCCTTCTGGAACTCCCACTAAGCACAAGTTGGAGTGTTGCAAATGATTTTCCAGAGTTTGTTTTCGAGAACAATTTACACTTTTTTATCCAGTGTAACATGCTGCTGCATCGCACCCATTTGATCTTCAAGCTGAAAGATCCGGGACTCGGCCTCTTGCATTCTGGCCGGATAACTGCTAACTGCCGCTTCAATTTTTGACAGGCGCTGATGTAGAGACGCAATCTCGCTTTCTTTTGTTGCTTTGAGCTCACGTATCTCGTCGAGAATGAGATTTAACATAGTTTTGATATCATAGTGAGCAGTATGTTCTCTTTCTTGGAGTGTTTCTTGGGCAGTTTCTGGTGCCTTGTTTTCTGAGGAGACGTCTGATGCTCGTCGTGCTTGGTGTTTCTGATTAGGCCTGGGTGGTAAATTCCGTTCCGCTCGCGGAATTTGGGTAATTTCGCGTTCTGCGGAGAACGCGGAATTACCGAAAATTCCGCGATCCGCGGCTTCGGGGAATTTTTTGCTTGTTCACGCTTTCAAAATGCGTGTTTGCGAGATATTTCTCCCCGAGCACGCAAACAACGTTCGCGAACAGGAAAAAAGCATTGCGAACGGGAAGAACAAGCAATTCTGCATGTTCGCTGAACTTTTGCATGCTCGCGGAGATTTTTTACCATTTCGCGGAGCTTTGCGGAGCTTTGCGGAGCGCGACTACGCAAATTCCGCCCACCCCTATTTCTGATCCCCCTCTAGGGATTTACCTGAAATAGAGACCATGGGCCATGGCTGGCAAACCGTAGAGGCGGAACTCTGAGGCTCAAAGAGTCGAGGAGGCATCCCTTTTTAGGTCGAGCCTCGAGTAGCGCGCAAGCGCTGCTAGGCGAAGACTTTAAGTAAGTGAGTTTCAAAAGCAGTCCAAACGCTCGTGCGTCGTGGCTGGCCTTTTTGGGATGGGTACGCGCGGCAAACATGTGTTTCCAATTATCGTGCCCAGACGCGTGCGTGATAATTGTAAACACATGCCGGCAAAAGGCCATGACGCACGTGCGTCTGGTCAGCTGAGCAGGCTGCCGCGCTCGCTCGCCCCCGCTCCTCCATTGTTGTCCTTGTTCATCATGACACTGTAATTGCATCTCTCCATTTCCTTCCGCATTGGCCTATTTCCCCTTGCTCACCACTCAATACCAAATATCGTCCTATTTATAATCGTCTGCTGCGGGATTCATTAATTTAGAGCACAGAAAAAAAAAACGTTCATCGCGTCCACTTCTTCGAAAGATCGCGAGCTGACACTTTGCCTACCTTTTGAAACGTGATGGGCGTATTTTAGGGGGCCACTCACGTTCCCAGCTGCAGCTAATAGGAGCGGCGCGGTGCGAGCCACCCAGCCTCTGCAGTCTCCTCCTCCTGAGCTTGCGTCTGAGGGCAAAAACTCAGCAGCGCCCGCGGAGCACTGGCAAGTGCTTCAAGGGGCACACTCTGCTCGCTAACTGCGATCCCCTTCGCATGGCCGGGCCACTCTGTTTTTCGAGCTGCTGGGGTCTGGACGCTGTTAACTGAGAGAAACTACCCAAATCCCGGAAACGCATCAGGTACGTTGTGAGCTAGAGGTACTTCTGTCAGGAAGAGCGGTACAAAGCGACCCGCGCACACTGCGGGTAGCGGTGGTCTCCTCTCCCACCCGCACCAGGCCCGATCCGGTATCGTGATGGACCCCAGTGTTTTGCCAGCTAGCTGTCAGTGTGGTGCCGAAGCCGGCTCTTCCTGTCAAGGCTGCTGGCCCCAGGCCCGAAGCGATGCCGGTTACATGACCCAACATTTTTGCTGCCCTTTCGCAGTATGAAAGAGCTGGTCGGTTTTGCATTGTTAAGACGAAAGGATTTCTTGAACACGTGCCTTCCGTTCCTCTGTCTTCACTGTATCTGCATTTTGATGGGCTGCGTTTCACGCAAATGGGGATGGCGCGTTTTTTGTACAATGCGCGGGAGAATGGGCTGCCTCCGTGTAATGGCTGATGTTTACATCTATTTGCGCAGTTCTCACTTGAGTGCATTTTATTTGTCTCTGCGCTACGATTCTTTGGTCTGTTTGTCCGAACTCTTTGCACGATGTTCGTTTTTGGCAGGCTGTTTGAATATTTTCCGAGTACGTTCCCGAAGAAATATTTGTAGGAAGTAGTCATTGTGCATGGAAGCTTTTAACATCCTTGTCATTGTCAAATGTTTGGTGGGTCTGAGATGTCTTGTGTCTCCTCGGTGTTAACAGCATAGGGTTATATTGGCCAAAGCGGTGTCCTCTCCTGTGTTCGAGGGCGCACAGATAGTCATTTGTGTGGTGTGTTTTAAACATTTTTTTTTTTATAGCTAACTGGGTTCTTGTTTGTTGGCCTTGGGAAATGGTTAAAGCTGCGAGACCACCACTAGCGAGGGTAACTTGAATTGCATTGGCGAGCGACTGAAGGGCTGCCTTAACATCTTGGCAGGTTTTAGACCTAAAGTAAGTCAACCACATTCTGCGATTTCTGTGAATGGTGGCTGATTTTTCCTTCATTTTAGTACTGTAAAAATCGAGTTAGGCGAGCTAACAAAATAAGGGTAGCAGTGAGTGGGGATGGACTGGCCTCTCCTTTCATACCTCTCGAATGAGAGATGTGCATACTACGGTGTGTTGGATGTTACTGGCGTCTCCTGGCAGACCTCTCTCTTCAGATGATGAATGTGAGTGTAGTAGGGTGTGTAGTTGGACCGGCCTCTTTCAGACCTCTCTTTCAGATAACGGGTGTGCGTAGTACAGTGTGTAGTTGAACTGGCCTTTCCCTCAGGTGATTGGTGTGCTTAGTAGGGTATGTAGATTAACTGACCTTTCCTTTCAGACCTCTCTCCCAGATGGCACATGTGCGTAGTTGTGTGTGGGGAGGGACTGTCCTCTCCTGTCAAACCTCTCACAAATGACGGGTGTGTGGGTGGCATGGCCTCTCCCTTCAGACCTCTCAGATGATGGGTGTGCGTAATATGGTGTGGGAAGAGCCTGAACTCTACTCGCAACTCTTCCCAAGCCAATGGGCGTAAATATTAAACTGTGATAAATGCCATCTCCAGTAAGTCTCCATCCTACAGTAACAAGTGTGCATACCAGAGTGTATTCAAACATCACCTACTCCTTCTTACTTTTCATGATCCTGCAAGACTTGCAAGATCATAACATTAAAAAAATATATATATACCGTCTACTCAGCACAGTCCTTATCTCTTGCACACTTCTCAAAAACAAGGACCACAATATGCATTCATACTAGTAGTGTTCTGAGAAGTCATCTACTCCATTTTACTATTCACAGTCCCGCAAGATCATACAAATTAGCTTAAAACAATATACATTTATTTTGTTCCCAGTAGTTATCCCTTAAAAACATCCTATTGTAATCTAGGGACGCCATGACTTTCTGCTGCCCCCGTATATAGCTTTTTTTAATTTCATTTCCACAACACCTCCAATTTTTCACAGTAAACATTAATGGCGGCAATTTCATTTCTAAAATTTCAACAGCCAGCCAATCTGAGTGCTCTCTCTTCCGAGCTTATGGGATTAACTGACCAATCGTAGGCCTCCATTTTTGAATTTGCACTGTTGCGGGACGCTCACGAGCCCAGCTGCCAAAATATACCATTGTTTTCGGCTCTTAATAACTCAAAAACTACTGAACGGATTTCCACCAAATCACAACACAAAACAGTCTTCCTGACAAATTTGATATAATTTCTGTTCAGCAGTTTTTGGTGTAACGTGTCTTAAAGAATTCTATGGGAAATGCACAAGGATTTTGTGTTTTGGTACTACCTCGCCCCCTGCTTAACAGATCACCCCAAAACTTCCAGGAAGGAGCTGAGGTGGAGGACCGTTTTTTTTTTTTTTTTTAAGCGCAGTAAAGATTCGTCAAACAGGGTCAAAGTTATTAGCTTACCAAAAAGGCTCTCTGTGGAAATAATAACAATAATACCACTTATAAAGCGCCTGGTTACACCAACTGGTGTGTCCCCGCGCTAAGACCACTCTTCAGAAAGGATGGGGTGCTGGGGTATGGAGAACAAGGAAAGATGGGCACAGACCTCAGAGCTGGAAAAGCCAGGTTTTTAATCTTTTCCAGAAAAATTCTCAGATGACTCAGCGCGGAGGGAGAGAGAGGCAGTGCATTCCAGTTTTTGGCTGCCAAGTAACCAAATGAGCACGCCCCCATTCTTGCTTTTGGACTTTGGTAACTTAGACCAGGTAAGTTCCGGTTGATCTGAGATATCGGACTGGATTATAAGGGCCAAGTAAATCATGAAGGTAGCTCGGGCCTTTGCCCTGCAGACTCCGATGACAAAAGCACAGGGCTTTAAAAAGGATCCTTTTGTTAATAGGCAATCAATGTAAGGAACCAAGAGCTTTTCCAGAGGAAGCTTTCCTAGGTAGATTCAGAACTAAGCGGGCAGCCGCATTCTGGATAGATTGCAGCCTATGACGACATTTTTTTGTTGCTCCTATATAGAGGACGTTTCCATAGTCCAGTTGGGACGTTACAAGGGCGTGGACCAGGATTTTCCTGGCTGAAGTAGGGAGGATATCCAAAGTTTTTCTCAACATTCAGAGAATTCCAAAGCACTTCCCTGCAACCTTCCTAGTGTGTCTCTCGAAAGAAAGAGTAGAATCCAGCCAGACTCCTAGGTTTTTAATCTCCTTTTAGGTCTCGGCCTGCACCAGCGCTTGCGCTGGTCTGGCCGAGAGTTTTAGTAAGCGGGTTTTGGAAGTGCAAACACTGGCTTTCGGCTGGCGACCAGCTTGAGTTCACGATGGCGTGCACGCGCAGCTGCCATCTGGGTTTGCTATCTCTTCCTCATTTCCTCGTCATGGCTCATTAACTCTCTGGACTCTGATGTTTCAATCGCCGCAGCAGCTCACATTACCAACTGAGGGCCCTGGACTACAGTCACATGAAAAACAACAGCGATTAGCATTGAAATGCAAGCTTTTTTTTGTCTAGTTAGAAATATTGCTTCGGTGGGTTGATTTCACCTTATATCGCTATTTGTTTTATATTGGGAGTCACAGCCTAATTACCAGTATTTTTGTCTCTCACTGTTTTTTAAAAAAATATTTATTCGCACAAAGCTATATTTAAGGTTACTTTTTCCGCGTCACTTCTTCACTCTATTTAAACTCCACACCCCCACTCTTATTGTCTCTCTCCTTCTCTCTCTCTCCCTCTCTAATTCTCTCTCTACTTAATTAACTCTCCCCTCTCTCTTTTTAGCCTTTCATTCTCTCTCACCCCTTTATCTGTTTCTCTTTCAAACTCCTTCATTCACTCTCTCTCCCCTTCTTTCTCTCTCTATCCCACTCTTTATTCTATGTACACCCTTTCTCTCTTTCTCTCTCACCACCCTCTCTAATTGGGCATTATATCTTCACTCTATCTCTCACTCTGCAACACCACAGTATCACTCAGCGCAACCACAGCATCACTCAGCGCAACCACAGCATCACTCAGCGCAACCACAGCATCACTCAGAGCCAGCACAGCATCAATCAGAGCCAGCACAGCATCACTCAGCACCAACACAGCATCTCTCAACGCCATCACAGCATCGCTCAACGCCATCACAGCATCGCTCAACGCCATCACAGCATCGCTCAACGCCATCACAGCATCGCTCAACGCCATCACAGCATCGCTCAACGCCATCACAGCATCGCTCAACGCCATCACAGCATCGCTCAGCGCCATCACAGCATCGCTCAGCGCCATCACAGCATCGCTCAGCGCCATCACAGCATCGCTCAGCGCCATCACAGCATCGCTCAGCGCAACCACAGCATTGCTCAGCGCAACCACAGCATCGCTCAGCGCAACCACAGCATCGCTCAGCGCAACCACAGCATCGCTCAGCGCAACCACAGCATCGCTCAGCGCAACCACAGCATCGCTCAGGGCAACCACAGCATCGCTCAGCGCAACCACAGCATCGCTCAGCGCAGCCACAGCATCGCTCAGCGCCGCCACAGCATCGCTCAGCGCCGCCACAGCATCGCTCAGCGCAGCCACAGCATCGCTCAGCGCCGCCACAGCATCGCTCAGCGCCAAGACAATATCCCTCAGCACCACCACAGCATCACTCAGCACCACCACAGCATCACTCAGCACCACCACAGCATCACTCAGCACCACCACAGTATCACTCAGCAACACCTGAGTATCGTCTCCGCAACAGTCACCACCACCACCACTACCACCTCAGCATCACTCAGCACCACCTCAGCCTGCTCTCGGAATCTGGCATCTGTTGATTCTCCCCTAGCGTCTGGCCGCTGCTAGTGTTATAATACAGGTACTAGTTCCCAACCTTCACCCTCCGATTGTTTATGCCCCCTCAAAAAAAAAAGCTTTAACAAACAACCATTGCAATAGGCAGAAACAAGTTGCCAGCATTGCAAGAACAAAAGAAAACTGAGAATTTTTTATTGTAAATACTTTTTTTAATATGGTCGTTCAGTTTTACATAATGCCTTCTTGGTCATATATAAAGTAACAAAAATGCTTCTGACACTTTTTTATTATAACTTTTCAGCATGCCGCACAGCAGCCACACTTCTCTACAGCACAGCTTGAAGACATTGGCAAAGTCAATAGCTCTGGCTAAACACTTATAGGGCCCCAAAGGCGAGACCTATTGGCTATGCCAATGCTTTTTCTTTTTCCAAGCTACTATGTGGTAGTGCGAGAGGTTGATCAATTTGAAACAATTCTGATTGTAAATTAATAGTGGATACTCGTTCTTGTAATAAGCATACCTAACTATAATATCAATTTAACCTTTATATGTACATGTGTTTTTGTGTGTGTATTCATCTACCAAAATGTTACTATTTTAAAATTAGGGAGCGAGTGAGAAGATGGGAAGGGGATGGAAAGGGAATGCTGTACTTATGGAGACGTCTTTCTCTAACTATTTATAGGCACTTCAAAAACACATAAATACATTATACCTCAAATTACTGAAGGGGCGTGGCCAACCGCCAAGCATGGCGGACGCGAGCTAGTGGAGCTCCGAGCCGGGTCCTGACATTACGCCAATAATCCTGTGACTCACAGACCATCCGTGCTTCTTACACAGCGCGCTGAAAAGCTGGGGAGCCGAGGTGGCCGGAGACCCCAAAAAACTGTGTGTCGGAGCCAGACTTCGCCCGGTAAGAGCTGGAGTTGCCTGAAGCTGGAAGAAGATCGGGAAATAAAGGGGACCTGGAGGCCTGGTGATGCAGGAGTGTGTTACCACCCGTGACTGGCTGGCGGTGCGGCGATAATTACTGCAGAGTCCCGCCGTACCTGTTGGTTCTCCGATCCTGGCGCCCGGGGACTCGAGGAAGATGCGGGCATAGAGGAAGACATCTGGGAGGTACGAGGGGATCAGCGTTACACAAGATGGTGGGCGGAGCTGCATGAAAAACACGGAGGGTGCGCCGATCTGCGAGGGACGCTCGAGCGGAACTGGGAACCCCTCCTCATTACTACTCTGTGGAACCCCAGGGATCCTCTGTCTGTCCGATGTGCCATCGGAGAGGGCCAGACACTTTCTACGGAGTTACAGCCTCCGCCACACGCCGCCATTAGTGCAACTTTCACTGTGAAGGAGCGGACTGGGAGGCCACTTCAGCTGATGCTGGTCGGTGAGTGCGTTCCCGTTACCGAACTGCCAGTGTAACAGGGGATTGCAGCAACATTAGGCAAACGCAACGCAACGGCTGCGAGGTTTTGTACTTATTACAAACCCCTACACTAAATAAAGGGAAAGGCAACTGCCAATGAGTGAGCAAAGAGAAATTACTAGCTGAAACAGAGGCGCATGATCCTAAGTACGAATTGCCGGGTAAATACTGGAATTGGACACAGGCGAACATGACTATAGAAATATTTTCCGCAGTGTGTGGCGCGGAATGACTTAGCAGTCTCACTGGGTCGGAGACGTCAAGGGGCGGTGGTGTGTCATACTGAATGGAGAAGAGGAAACATAGCTACACCTTGGATTGAGAGAGTTGGCCCAGGCAGGGATCTATCTGGGGGCGCTTTAAAGTGACGCGTGCTTGTGTTCTGTGGGCAATACACTATATGAAAAGGAACTAAGCATCTGGAGAAACGTGCAGAGTGGATAGTGTCACAGTGAACTGCAGGATCACGCTGTATCCTTGTTCATTCCGATGATGGGGCGCCCTAGAACCAAACAGTCTGATCCCCCACCTCAGGAAGAAACAGATGACAACATGCAGAGTACTCCGATGCGCAGTCCAGAGGAGGATGTGATACCGCCTACGGGACCAAGCCGCCAGGAAGAGAAGCTGGACCTGATCTTAAAAGAAATAAGAGAAACGCACTCTGCTATAGAAGCCCAAATAGGTACACTGAACACCAATTTCACACTGCTGAAAGCGGATCACACAAAACTGGCGGACAAGGTCAAATCTAATAAAATAGCTCTAGATGACCTCATACCACAGCAAACAATACACACCTCACAAATAGAACAGCTACAGCGGCAATTGAAAGGATTGCAGGATAGAGTGGATGACGTGGAAGGAAGATCTCGCCGCAATAATATACGCATACTGGGGATACCGGAAAAGAGCGGGGGGTCTAATCCTACTCAATTTGTTGAAAAATGGCTACGTGAACAAGTGGCAACGATGGGCTTGACGGAACACTGTAGTGTAGAGCGGGCTCACAGAGTCCCACCTAGGCCTCCTATCCTGGGCGCGCCGCCCAGACCACTTATAGCGCGTATACTAAATTATAAAGACCGAGACATGATACTGCGCACTGCTAAAATTTGAAAATAAAACTATCTCTCTCTACCCAGATTTCACTCTAGCGGTCCAGAAAGCGAGAGCCACATTCCAGGATGTTAAAAAGAAACTGCGAGACCATAACTTGAAGTATGCTTTGTTATTCCCGGCTCGACTATAAGTTATCTATGACCAAAAAACCCTGTTCTTTGATGCCTCAGAAGAAGCAGTGGACTGGGTAGAAATTACTTTAACACCACTGGCGTCACAAACTTCTTCTCAAACAAGTCAACGGCAGCAGTCCCAATCACAGCGCATTAGAGGACCAAGAACGGACAAAAGACGGCAACTGGGACCTGGGTCCAGTGCGAACCCATCGCCGGAGCAGATCACGGAAAGTCAAAGAGACGCTCTTCTGACAATGGTAGCACTGGCGGAACATGATGCTAAGTCTGTCGCGGAAACTGTGAACTCTTCCGAAGATACTAATGTATATTCTGACTCGGAGAATAGCGTGGCGCTGTTCCCTCTGGTTACCCCACAGACTGCCAACGATTACTAAGGTTGAATGTTGAGATTTTTGTCCCATAGTTTGCAGCCCTTAACAGATGAGTATGTAACTCCCTATAATTTGTTGCTGGATGGTTTTGTCGATCATTGTAATTGTACCAGGATGGGGCCCTGGCTGGAGCTCCGCAGATGTTCAGAATTGAGTATAGACTGAAGTGTGTAATGAGATTGGTGGTTGTCACCCCCCCCTATAGCGAATGCACCATGTTCTAGAAGTTATGGTGTTCCTGTTGAACTTTTTTTTATGGTTTGGTCCTCTAGCGTTTTATGGGGGAACCTAGTATTGGGAGCTTTCTCAGGGTATGGGGACTCAGCTACACTTAGGGTGTTTTACAGCCAGCGTACAGGGACTTGTGTCCATAGTAGGCCACTCTATAGCGTAACCAATGACGCAGCCTAGTAAATATACGTACACATCCTGGAATGTCAGGGGCTTGGGCTCCATACATAAGAGACACAGGATCCTGGCACAATTAAATCATAGGATTACGCATATAGTATTCATTCAAGAATCCCATTTAATTAGTGCAGAAGCCGTTAAGTTACAAAAGAAATGGAGGGGGCAATTCTTTTACACAACGTACTCCGCATTCGCCCGTGGGGCTGCAATATGGGTCAGAAATGGCACCCCCTTCACCTTACTAGAGCAGAGAGTTGATTCCAATGGAAGGTATGTGCTGCTGCATGGTTTACTCAATGGGGAACACATAGTGATAGGGAGTGTTTATGCTCCAAATACAGAGCAGGATAAATTCCTTGAGATACTTAGCACTGTATTGATGGGGTGGGAGGAATATCCTTGGGTCTTGGGGGGTGACTTTAATGCGGTGATGAATATCGAACTGGACAGGTCCCATCCCCCACTTCAGGGCACGGGGTGCAGAAAACAAGCAGATGCCCTTAAGAGCTGGGCGGAGGGATGGGGATTGGGAGATGCGTGGCGTATGGCGCATCCCGGTGATAAAGAATATTCCTTCTTCTCAGCACCACATGGACTGCATACACGCATAGCTAGAGTACTATGCTCGTTAAATCTTATTAATGTTACAGACACCACGTACCTAGGCAAAACCTACTCGGATCATAACCCCATAGAAGTCACACTAGTATGGGGCAAAATCCCCACACCAATACCAACCTGGAGGTTGCACCCCTCGTTGTTGGAAGATTTGGTATCCACATCCATATCCACAGCCATAGTTAATTATTTTAACGACAACATAGACACTGCCAGTACATGTCAAATTGAATGGGACGCTTTTAAAACTGTGATACGGGGGGTAGCGATTAGCACACGGGTGGGAGCGCGCATTGCCTTACTGGAAAAACTCAAAGAAGTGGAACAAAAGTTGGGTAAGCTAGAGCAGGAAACAGCATCAAGCGACATACATAAGGACGAGTTACAAGATGCACATATAATACACGCCGAACTACTAGAAGACCTTTGTATTTTGGACTACCGCTCATACACACAGAAACAGCATGCAATAGCAGATAGAGCAGGTCCACTACTCGCTAGAATCATTAAAGATGCACCACCAGTGTCCCCTATTCTCGAAATCAACACTATAGATGGTGATGTGGTACGTACCCAATTAGAAATAAACACTGCCTTTAAAAACTATTACGAGAAGTTATATGCGATGCCGGAAGAGATCGCTGTAGATGAATACGAATCCTTCTTTGAGGGACTGCAGATCCCACAGATATTAAACGATCACAAGCCAGACCTGCAGAGGCCTATAACTAACATGGAAATAAGGGTGGCAATAAAGGCTCTCCCTCGCAACAAATCACCAGGCAACGATGGATTGCCCATAGAATTCTATGCAACATATTCAGAATTGTTAGTCCCCCATCTCCAGAGACTATATCAGTCCTCATTGGACACAGGTTCACTTCCTAGCACCACATTACAAGCGACAGTGGTCTCGCTCCCGAAACCGGGCAGGGACAATAAAGACATGGCAGGCTACCGCCCCCTCTCACTTCTAAATACAGAATATAAGATTCTGAGTAAGTTATTGGCAAATAGAATTCTTCAGTTTATCCCTCGATTGATTCACACTGATCAGTGTGGGTTTGTGCTGGGTAGATGTACGGCTTTTAATATTAGGAGACTCCATCAAGTGATGTCTTGTACACCGGCAGCGGCCGGGGCACAGGGTTGTATTTCCCTCGACCTACGTCAAGCATTTGACTCGCTGCAATGGCAATATATGTTATATACTCTCCCAAAGTTCGGACTTCCGGAGGAATTCGTGAAATGGATAAAGCTGCTATATACGAACCCCACAACACGTGCACGCACAGGTGCTCATATCTCACAACCATACGTGATAGCAAAGGGGACCAGACAGGGCTGCCCGCTTTCACCTCTATTATTTATTTTGGCCCTTGAGCCTCTACTTCTTAAACTACGTGCCATGGCAGGACATAGGGGGATACGAATGGGAAGAGAGACACACATTATTTCGGCATATGCGGATGATCTCATATATTTCAATAATTTGAATGAGAATTATGAGCCAATCCCCACGATTTTTGATACATTTCAGCGGCTCTCAGGTCTTTCCATAAATGAAAACAAATCATATGCGTATTTTTTTAAGGACACGGCACGAGTTGATCCGATACGCTTTGGACGCTGGACATTTCAAACAGCGACTGTTACCTTCAGATATCTGGGAATCCAGATATATAGGGCGACAGAGGATATTTTAAATGGAAATCTAAACCGAACTATAGCGGCGCTTAAGGCGCAAATACGATTCTGGACCTCATTGCCACTATCGGTGCCGGGACGAGTAGCCATTGCCAAAATGGTGGTCCTTCCTAGGCTGCTATACTATTTCACCAATCTGCCTATCATTATTACAGCACATGTGTTTAGACTACTAGATTCCCTGCTAATAGAATTAATATGGGGTGCAGGCAGAAGACGGATAGGGCTCACTAAATTACAACTGGATACGAAACAAGGGGGACTGGGAGTACCAGACCTGAGAGCTTATTGTTATACGGGTCAGTTACAGTGGTTGGCGTATTGGCTCGCAGGACGCAATATACAAGAAATCGCCATGACGCGCTATGCCTGGGAGCGGGGAGAATTACATAAGCTCTTACTACCAAGCAGCAAAATTCCTCCGACAGTACCACCACTGCTAAGAACTGCAATGTTGTATTGGAAAAAGGCAACACGATACACAAAGGCACTGCCCCCTTATGCTCCCAATATCCCTCTAATGGAACTCCCCCTACCATCAGGGACAGTAACACTTAGGCATATATCGGTCTGGGAGGAGCTGGGTGTGAACACAGTGGGCATGTTATTTAGGGATGGTACGTTGATGAACCACGACACATTCGTGAGCACACAGGGAGTGCCAAATATACTATTCCTGCTCCATGCAAATATCACTCGATACATTCGAACCGTTTGGGCCCCAGAGGGAACAGAGCCACCAACTCATGAATTGACTCACATGCAATACTTGATGGGAAATGGTAGTCACCTGACAAAATGGCTATATCGAGGGATTTGGACACACACTGCAGTGTCACTCCAGACCACTCGAGACAAATGGAACACAGATATAGGTCGTGTCCTCAATGATAAAGAATGGGGAAAACTACTGGAGTACCCAAGAAAAGTATCCAGAAATCCAAAATTTTAATTCATACAACTCATGATTGTCCACCGTGCTTATTTGACTCCGCACAAATTAAACTTAATGTTCCCGGATATGGCAGATACTTGCCCTAGATGCCATTCCTCTAGCGCAACTTTACTACATATGATATGGGACTGCCCGAGATTGATTCATTACTGGTCAACGGTATACAAAATAGTGAATGGTGTTGCCCCGGTAGGGAACAGGGACTCATTGGAGTATTGCTTATTAGGACTGGGTCCAAGTGGAAAGAAGGGAGGCACTGTCCGCAAATTCGCAAATCTGGCTTTGATATTGGCTAAGAGAAATATTACTATGAGGTGGAAGACTACCAGATCACCATTGGTACTAGACTGGTATAATGAAGTGATTAGATGGGGAAGGGCAGAGGGGGCTGAACTTAAGCGGGAGGAACATAGAGGATTGCGTAAAAAACCCATTTCGTTGGAATGGAATGGGATGTTGGAAGAATTTATAGCCACGGATGTACAGATACAATAGGAGGTCCCAAACACATGTACTGGTGTCGCTTGCAATAATATGCTGGGCAAGATGCGGGATGTTGTACACTCATTATACAATATAAAGGCTGAGGAATATAACTGAGTTTGTGTATACCAATGTCTATACTGTAGTGCTGACTGCTGAATATACATATCAATATAAGGCTGAGTCTGTAAGGGGGGAAGGAGTGGGTAGAATAGTTTTGTATTTGTATTCACTATTACAGTGTAATGTACAAGTTATGCACAACTGTTTGTGTGCATTGTAAGGTCACGAAAATTAATAAAAACATGTTAAAAAAAAAAATACCTCAAATTACTGAAAACCCACACCTCCTCTCACATTTTTAACCCTATAGTTTCATGCCTGCATTAACATCTCAATGGTCATTTGCTTCAGGCTGCTTTTCTGGAAAGGTTTTAAACTCAACAGCTCCTATTCCAAAACAATGGCTTTCGGGATTGCCCCACTTTAGTCTTGAATACAAAATGTAGTGCTGTAGTTCATTAGAACTATGTGGCAATGCTGCAGTTGTTTACTAAGAAGGTGACTGACACACTGCTGCTGGTGTTGAGAACTCGTAGAAAATGTGATCTTATTTTAGCTTTCTAGAGCAGTAACCATAATTTATGTGGCAAAAAGAATCCCCTTCATTACTACAGTATGCTCAGTAGGAAATGATTTCAGTTTTGCAGCTTTGATTCTAACAATATGGCGTTCATGTGTGCCACACTTTTGTCATGAATTCAAAATGTTAGCACCCTAGTAGCTCATCAGAACTGTGTGGTAAAGCTGCAGTTACACAAGAGCCTTAACTGACAGGCAGCTGCTAGTATTGAAAGTACATGTTTTCCATAGTTCGGACCTAGTTACCATGGGAAATGAATTTTTTTGTTTTGTGGATAACTTTAGCGTTGTTTTACGAATCTTCATAAAACATTCTAAAAAAAGTTAATCTGCATCAGCTCCTTCACTGAATGTTTGGGGTGATCCATCAAGCAGATGCTGAGAAAAAAGAATCCCAAAACTCAATTTCCATAGAGATTATTGAAAAGTGCTACAGCCAAACCGGCAGAATTGCACCACATTTGGCAGAAAGCTTTTACCCAGAAACCATACTTTTTAAAAAATTTGTGTAATTCCATTCAGTAGGTTTTGAGAAATTAAGGTTAAAAATGTATCGATATAGCCTTCTGATTGGATGAGGCTGCTTTTTCAGACTGAGTACTCTGATTAGCTGGCTGCAAAATGAAAAGAAATGTTGCAGCGGCAATTACTGGGCTCTTGAACTTATTCCCCAGGTGAAAATGTTTAAAAAATGCCATACAAAGGGGCCAGGTAGGTGTGCCCTGACCCCTGGCTCTTGTGAGGGGGGTTCCAAAAGGAAGGTACCCCCCTAAAAGTTCAATTAGAGGTCTGGGAGCAAGGGGGAAGGAAACCAAAATATATTAAGAGAAAACTCCCATACGACCTATATGCTTTCACTAACGGCTAACATTAGCTCTTAGGGCTACCCACTGCTATACAAATCAATTAGACATTCATTTACATTTGTTATTCATATTTATTATATTTATTCAATTCATTTATATTTTCATCTATGAAAAACAACCATTTTTTTAGTGAACCTTTTTTCCTTCTATTGTACAAAAGTTAAAAACCTATAAATAAGACCAACAAGCAAATATACAAAAGTACAATAACTACATACATGACATATATAGAATATATTATCTAATTGGAATGATCATGCACATTGAAACATATAATGAATACCCAAACTTCCACCACACTCTCATCCTGACCTTTCACACAACACCACACTAGCACACACACTCTTCACATGCATTCATTTCCCAGCCTGTGCCAGCATACACTTTTGGGATCACGGAGAGAGTCCTTCACTAATGTCCGTGATTATGTTGCCAGCTGGGAAGCACTGTAGCCAGGTCGACGCATGTTTCAGTGGAAACTATTACTCATATCCACCTTCATCAGGACCTCTCTTCTTTTTTCTGATTATTTACAGGTGAGTGGTAGGGGATCATGTAGGACAATGATAAGCATCTAAGGTGCTGACCTTCACTCTCCTACATGCAAAGATATGGATACCTTCTCATTAACGAATCTGTGGTAAAAGTCGGGCTCCGGTTGAAGTATTACATAATACTCAGAAAACAGCTTCCACTGTTGATAGAAGTGGGTGGCTAAAATTGAAGTCTATCCAGGACTTGATTACGCCTTTGTTCTATCATTTGTTCCCAAATATGGATAACTTCAATTGTAATCGCTGATGCAGCGGTTCTTCTTATCAAGAGTGCACATTTCATGGAGCGACCGGATCGTGACACCAACATCCACGCTTGTGAGGGGGGTCCCAGAATGAAAAACAAAATTTTCTGTGTGGTTACTGTGTTCCCTCGGGACACCTGAGGGAGTCCAGAGGGACCAAAAAAATGAATTACAAAAAAGAAAAAATATAACGGGTCGTTGTCCAAGGGTAGTTGGTCGGCCACAGTGGATTGGACTGTGGAGAGACCTTGGGCCCATTTCCTTGGCTGTGCTCGACAGGGATTAGTTGCTTACAGTGGCTTGTAAATTCAGGGCCCGGCCACAGGCATTGTGCTGTACCCAACTCCACGCCTGATGGACCGTATGGCCGTGTGCTGCAGGGGGGTGACTTGACTGCCCACAGGGGGTTGGTCATGACAATAAGCTCTTACTTTACTTTTTTTAGAAACCTAGAAATTCACTGAAAAAACTAAGTTTAACGTGATGTTGTAGTAAGGTATGGCAATAATATCTTACTTTCCATTAAAAAAAATAAAGAATTCACTGACCAAAATAAATGTTAAAGCGAAGTTATAGTTAGGTGAAAATATCAGTTAAAATGTACAATTTTTAATTAAAGAACACTGAAACTCACCACTTATAGTTTAACGAGCAAATTAGAACTTGTGCCCCCACCATGCTCTGCTTATGATCTTACAGATCATTCATTACAAGTCCAACTATTTCATTGATGGCATCACTGATAACATCTGAAAGTACATCATTGATGACAACACTGTGCATGGTGGGGACACAAATTCTAGTTCGCTCAATAAAATATAACTGGTGAACTTCTGTGTGTTTTTAAGTTTAAAATGTTACTTTTTAACTGACACTTTCACCTTATACATAAAACATACTTACTAGTATTTTTGTGTAGTAAAGTACAATGTTGTAAAACAATGCATTGTAACGGTTAGCACATTGTATTACATGTGTTATAAAGTACCACATGGTAAAGGTATGCGCAGTAACCACTGACATTCCTCCTTACCTCAGACAAGCTGATCCGGATAACAAAGACCCCACTATATTCAGTCTTGGACAGTCACTTACCATATGCAGATATTTTAGTTCTGCTTTCAGTGACCCAACAAACTTACAAAGACTGCTGAACCAACCTAACACATGCACTAAAACAAGTATTGGCAGTGCCAATAGGTCTGGCTTTAAAGGAATGTTGTATCATAATGTGAAGCATTACAAGAAAATAGGATGGGAATTGGTGTGTATTTGTATGGAATCACAGAACTATAGAATAATGTTGGTCTAGGTTTAAAGGTCATGTTGCACTATAAAGCCAGACCTAAAAATCCATGTAGTTTAATGACTGCCCTCCTCCCATCTGTGCTGCTGCCAGAGAAAAATGACATCAATGATCTAATTATCAAGGCAGCTGGAGAAATAAACAAAATGATCTCAGCTGTGTAGAGTGCTAGCATATTTTTTTGTGGAAGCACACAGCTTCTACCCAATCAAAACATGTACTCCTGGCTCCAACTTACGGGCGGGGCCAAAGCCCCTCTCTCTAGTGAGGCTCAACAAATTGTCTGGCGAGAGCTGCGCTGTCAAGCCAGACCATAAACAACTACTATTTAATTATAAATGTATCAAAAATTAAAGCAATGCCATTCCACATACGCCATAATTATAGTGGATTACAATTTTAAATTGGAATGATCACATATTGAATATAACTGAGCATTGTTTAGAGGCCTGTGAATGAATTAAAAAGATTAGCCACTTAGATTGGCTGACATACATTAATTAGCATATATTTGTTGTCACGTGTTAACACAGAGGAAGGTTCTTTAAAGGTAGTTATTAATTTAGAACATGCACCACAATGATTTACGTCTTGTTTTATAAACGTTCCCGACAAAATAATCAGTGCTTTTGTGACAGGCTGACTTGATTAAGTAAGATAGATATCTGAAAACCATAATTAAAGAAATGTCCTGTAAGAAAGACATTTTCAATCATGAGAAATCACATTCCCATTACACCATTGACTGTGTTACAGCAAAAGTAGCTAAATACACACCTGAATGAAAGATTCATAATTAGATACACACCTGAAAGAAAGATTGTGGGCCTCATTTAGAAAAGTGACGCATCACTGCGTGAAAACAGCGATGCGTCACTTTTCATTGCGCCCTACTTGTCTATGAAGGATGCATCATATTTACTGTATGACGCATCATGTTGCAAGGAATGACAGATAGTCAATTTTACTGAGGTATCTGTTGGCACAAAAATGATGCATTGCTGGAGTTGTGTCGGAAGCGTGACGCAACTCCAGCAATGCAGGGGGGAGTGCTATAAATATAGCACTGCGTCACCCTTACGCCATTAGGCAGGCGTAAGGTTTTGACGCATTTGAGTCCTAGAAGTGGCGCAGTGAAATCTGATAGATTTCACTACGTCACTTCTACGAGACTTACTTGCGTGGGAACGCACCCCCTGCGTACATCGTACCTGACGCAGGTATTATGTAGCGCAGGGGTTTACAAAGTGACGCATCTGCTTTGATGCTTAGACGGCGGCCAAAACTGTTGCAAGGCCTCATAAATAAGGCCTTCAGTATCTACACTTTGAACTTCTATATCTTTCTTTTTATGTCTCGCTTGCCAGACCTTATAGGATCAACATTACAAGACCTTTAGGAAGCACTACTTGGCTGCACCCAAATGTTGATCTCTTTGGGTACAGATTTTCAAAGGCAAGAAGCTATGTACTTCAACTGTAAAATAGTGCTTGTATTTGCACGGTTTACCTTGTGGAAAAGCTTGTGCCAAAACAGCAGAGCTGCGTTGGTTATGGTGGCTTGATTTATTTATTGTGAAAAGCATCTGTCAAAGCTAGAAGGTCTTTAAGGGTTGATTGTTGTTATTCAACTTTGCATAGTGGGCACAGGCTTAGGTGTTGGACATTCCTTGTGGCAAATGCTCAGGGTGAGATTTGCACTTTGAGAATTGTTGTTGTGCAATTAAGAAAAATGGTTTATTGCTTTGCCAACTGTAATCCTGTACACAGTTGTAAATTTGTTGCTGTATACTGATACTTACCTTGTGGAAAGTCTTATGATGAGCTCATTAGGTATGAGTTGGCTATGATGACAAACCATTGATAAAGGCTGTAGACCTTATTTGTTCAGTAAAAATAGGTATGTCAGGGGGCGTATGTCTAATCTTTGAAATGTATAAATCTATGAAAAAATACGACAATAACATGCTGGACCGATTGTGAAAACCATATATGAAAGTCAACACGCCTTTGTGGGTGGATTGCTATTACACTGTGTGAGGAATTGGGTTAGAGCCAAGTCCAACACACTGGGTTAGAGCCTGTTGACTAGTATTGCTTTACACAGATTCTCACTGATTACTGTAGTAGGCAAGCGTTTTGTGTTTGGTTGTCTTCTCTGGCAGGACATGCACTCTGATAACCCTAGTTAAGCCTCTTAGGATAGGTTGAATAAAATAATTGTATATAATTTTCGGACTGTCTGAGGGTTGCCTTGTGGGAACACCTATGTAGAATTCAATATGCCTTAACTGACTATGGTGACAAGCCGATGCTAAGAGATAAAGGCTAGGTTTGTTGTTTGGGAAAAGTTTTGATCAGGTGCCATGGGTTTGATATGTTTATTATGAAATGTTACGACACAGACAGTAAGCCTGGTCAATTTATTGTGAAAATAATTTTAATAATAATCTTTATTCGGCATATACAATATGTCCATAAAAGATACAATTTCATCAACACATCAGTATTAAGCAAAGGTCATAAGGGAATGTTACCACCACAACAATTTTTAAAAAAGGAAACATATGGTAAAAACAGTGCTCAAAAGCTATAAAACAGCCTTAAAAAAGAATCTTCCCCTTTCAAGTGCCCTTGGTAAGTCTTAGCTTTAAAGCAGTTCTTAAGAAATTAGAGACACAGAAAAGGGTGGCAACGTCTGAAGACAGTTTTAAAAACAGCAGAGCCACACGGGCCTGCTTGAATCTACGTTCCCTGAGAAGCCCCTTCAGAAATCTTCTCATCGGGTGCAAGTGATATGGACACAAGAGAACAAAGTGTAGGGTATCCTGAGGAGACCTACTGTCGCAGCCACAGGGCCCTCTTTGAACATCCTTGGCCATATACCCTGAAGGTACTGCTAATAGGTGATGAAGAAGGTTCAATCTGAACCGTGTGATTAAAAAACGATCATGGGCACTAAATATAAAAGATAGGTATGGTTCCATGCCTTGTGTTGACGTCACTAAAACGTAGTCTCTAATCGACGGTTTCATCACCTTATTTGTTCAGTAAAAATAGGTATGTCAGGGGGCGTAGGTCTAATCTTTGAAATGTATAAATCTATGAAAAAATACGACAATAACATGCTGGACCGATTGTGAAAACCATATATGAAAGTCAACACGCCTTTGTGGGTGGATTGTTATTACACTGTATGAGGAATTGGGTTAGAGCCAAGTCCAACACACTGGGTTAGAGCCTGTTGACTAGTATTGCTTTACACAGATTCTCACTGATTACTGTAGTAGGCAAGGGTTTTGTTTTTGGTTGTCTTCTCTGGCAGGACATGCACTCTGATAACCCTAGTTAACCCTCTTAGGGCAGGTTGAATATTATAATTGTATATAATTTTCGGACTGTCTGAGGGTTGCCTTGTGGGAACACCTATGTAGAATTCAATATGCCTTAACTGACTATGGTGACAAGCCGATGCTAAGAGATAAAGGCTAGGTTTGTTGTTTGGGAAAATTCTTGATCAGGTGCCATGGGTTTGATATGTTTATTATGAAATGTTACGACACAGACAGTAAGCCTGGTCAATTTATTGTGAAAATAATTTGTTAAAGCCAATATGTTTTTAGGCTGATTAATATTACACAGTGTTAAAGTCTGTAGTCTGATATTTTATTACGTGGAATTTCACAAATTACCGTAGTAGGCAAAGGTTGTTGTGTTGGTTACTCCCTCTGATATACACTTGGAGTGGAGGACTTGCAACATGATCATTCTTGTTAGGCCCTTTTCAGAGGGGTTGTATATTTTTATGCCAACTGTGATTTTGTATATATTTGTAATATTATGGCTGTGTGCCTGATGGTGCCAGCCTATGTGAAATACACAAGGCTTCAGTTGGTAATGGTTTCAAGCCAGTGATAAAGGCTATACGCTTAATTGGTTCACTGGGAAACGTTATGTGATGCCATACATCTGATCTATTTATAAGTTATAATAAAAGTAGTAGGCCTAACGTATTGTAAAATGCATTTATTAAAGCCAATAGGCTGTGTGTTGATCGCAGTAAACTGGTATTTTGTTACAGAAAATCTCACAGACTAACTTGGCAACAAAGGGTTTTGATGTTGGTTACACCCTAACCGTCTGGATAACTTCTTGGGGTTCAGAATTTGCACTGTGATAATCCTTGTTAGACCTTCTTAACAGGAGTTGTACATTGATAACTATAGTAGGCCTTAGCTGGTGAAGATACCAGGGCAACAATAAGTGCCTGATTGGTTCATTGGGTAAAGTTAATTCAGATGCCATATGCGAGATCTATATATTATGAAATAATATGACAAAAGACAGTATGCCAAACTTATTTATAGGGGAAAGTGTATGTAAAAGTTGCTAGGCTATTAAGGGTGGATTGTCTTTAACTGGTTAAAGCCTGTTTTAAAGCCCGTTGACAAGTTTGTGTTACCTTGATTCTCTTAGATTACTAAAATAGGCAAGGGGTCTGGTGTTTGGTACCCCTCTGACAAAACCCCGGAAGTAGAAGATTTGCACTGTGAGAATCCTTGTTTGATCCTCTTAGGAGGTAATATATATTGTTTTGTCATCTCTAAATGTGTACATGTTTCTAATTTTATAATTGCATACTTGATGTTTACTTCGTAAGAAAGCTTATGCTGTGTAGAATCGGCCTGAGTTTGTTATGGTGATGAGTCAATTATAAAGACAATAGACCTGATTGGTTGATAATGAAAAGATACATCAGGTGCTTTAGGTCTGATCTGTTAAGTATAAAAAATTACAACAAAGACAGTAGTACAGAATTATTTTTATGTGAAAATCATATGTTAAAGTCATTAAGCCTTTAAGAGTGGATTAATATTACACTATTAGACAAATATTTTGTTACATGGAATCTAACAGATTAATGTAGTATACAACCTTTTTGGAGTTGGTTAATTCTGTTGACAAGCCCGGGGGTGGAAGATTTGCACTGTGATTAGCCTTGCTAGCCCCTCCTAAGAGGGCTTGTCAGGTGTATTTATCTGCCAGACCCTTGTAATACAAGCATTGGCATAGCCAATAGGTCTCGCTTTTGTCACCTTATAAGTGATTAGCTATGCAGCACATTATCCTGGGTGCTGTGCCGCCCTAACCAAAGCCAAATGTAGTTAATATGTAAATCAACGCCAGACACTTTATTGCTTTACCACACACTGAGCGTGTATTCCGTATGGTTAATAAGGGAAGCTTTTAGAATGTAATTACAATACATCGTGAAGCCACATAAGCACGCTTCGCCCATTACAACTGCAAAAACCACTTCAAGTTGCCCAGCACATTACCATTCCGTTTGTGTGGCATGGGATGCTTTGTATCCACTAATGCTTTATGAGCATATATCAAGGTATGCAGTTCTGTCGCCGCTTTACACAGCCATGCTCACACAATCACAAAAATCAACCACAAAACCACAGTTGATATGTTCATAGTTAACAGCGGCCAATGAAAAACGTCTTTTTACAGTGCACCCTACAGTGCAGCACTTGTCATATATAATATAAATAAAGGTCACATACTTCACATCTAGGTAATATCAAATAATGTTCTTTTTATGCAGAAAGACCTCACAACTTGTGAATTTTTCATGAAAATTGTTCAAAACTTTTTTTAAATTTTTTTTTTAAGGTAATACTGACCCGAGTAACACATATTTACATATTGTACATATTTCCATCAGTTATGAGCATATCTCAATATATTGTTTTGACTGCACATGTATTCTCTAGAGGTTTCATATCGTCTGACAATCATTGTCGACACATTTAAAAAAAAACACGCATTCTATGTCAGCAAATATATACGCTTTATAAATACCACGTGTAGAATTACAAGCTATCTGTAAAAGCAGTTAGGCCTTGTAAACGCACCACGCGCTGCTCCCCCTGTCTCCTTCGGTCAATGGGGAAGGACTCTGCCAGCAATAAATATTAATACCTCTCTGATTCGAGTGTGGGCCCCGCACTGGAAATGAGCACATCCTCTGAGTTCAGAACCCTGGTCAGAGCCCAGGGTAGTTGAAAGCCGTCTCGACCAATTAGCGATGACTTATGAGCGCCCAGGAAGGAAGTCGGACAGCCAAGGGCAGTTTTTCTGCAGTCTAGATGTTTCTGGTGAAACGCTATAAAACTAGAAACAATACCTGCACAGCGAGAGAAGTTGTGTTGTGAACCATACGCTTTTCAGTTCAATGACGAGGCCCCCTGAACATTACTTTCTCACACAGTAAAAGCCTGTATGCGCAGATGCTGGCGAGACAGCGAGAGGCCCACATATTTCACATTTGATTTCCCCTCCGACTCCGAGGGAAATAAACCTGTGTTTTTAGAAAGCACGCTGACTGAGTTTCAGTATGGAAATGTACATTTAGGGGACTGGGCCCAATTCCACAACACGTTCCAAATCTATTTGCATTTTTTGAAACGGCGCATCGAGGAGACGAAAAGTGGATTTAATGTTACTTCAGCACAATTTCGGCCCGCGAGTGCTGTGCGATGTGCGCGCGCTGTAAGGGTGCGCGCGCTGCAAGGAAGAAAAAAACAAGGAATGTGCTGCCACAAGCAAAACGCTGTGGGAGTGAACCTTTGCTAAAAAGGTGGGACATGCACCCGTCTTTAGCCATTTGCGCGCTTTCATTCTTGAAAGCCACACGCAATGGCCAATCCAATGTGTGGGAGGAGTCAGACCCACACGGACAAGTCTCGGGGAAGTTTGGAGTGCTCACAAGAAGCCTCCCAGCATGCGCTGCGATAGGCTCGACCTAAAAAATTAAACATAAAACCTCCACCTACAAATACACACATAGAGGGTTCTTGGGGCTGCCTTCTTCAGTCTGGGCTGGTGGCCAGTCCTTTAGTTTTTCCTATTCTAGATCTCCTTTCACTTCTTAATTCTTTTCCTTTTTCTGAGTGTCCTGCCCAGGCTGTCCTCCCGAGCATCTTGCTTACCACTCCTTTCATTTGCTGTGTGCTGCATTCTGTGCGCCAACTATTTCTAAAGTGGGTGGACTTATATTGTTCACAGTGTATCATTGTTTTAACCTTAGAAGAAGGCGACTTTGTTTAGAAGCATGTTGGCCCCCTTGGGGCAGTAAAACAGTAATAGTGATATGTTTTCTGGCGGTATAAAAAGAAGGAGTCTGATTTCTAACACCCTGGCAGCAGAACTTAATCAATGTTCCAATACAACTTAAAAATACAGTTGTATTGCAACCAGTACACACCCCATTAAGCAATACTATGTGGGAAGTGTTTCCTGATAACAATCATTCCACAAGATGGTTTCAGGGACAGAGACCCTCTTTCGTTAATAAATAACACACTCAAAAATTGCACTTAAGAAACAGGACATATTTTTAAAAATGTATTTTAAAATCCTAACCTAGTACATAAAAGGTGAATGGTAAGCACACAGAATTTAAAAATGTATGCAGCAAAACATGTCATGGAAAATGAAAACAGCCAGAAAATCTGTAATATTGTTATTGATTTCTTAACACCCTAGCACCATCAAGCTGTGTCTAAGAGCTGTGCTAACTTTTTAGATGAAACTCTAAATAGTAAGCCTGTTCTTGAGTTTCAGAGACTGTTCGCACAGCATACCTTTGTTTTTATTATGAAATAGCAAATTAGCTATGACAGCTTGTTTGAAGCTGGAACATAAACTGTGACTGGCTGAAGGCCACATCTTCCCTCTGTTGTCTTGTCAAAAGTTGATTTTGCAGTTTGGCGTAACCTCTACTTTAATAGCCCTGTCACAAAGTCCTGCTATAAAATATAGGCCAATACCTGTGTTTTTATAGGCTCTCATTACCGGTCTCATCATATATTTTGAAACCATGATGGCACTAGCCGTAATAAGACAAAACAGTCATGGTGAAAAATGTGTCAACTTGATTACTATATCCATAATAGGGGGAACAAAGGGTGCAAACCTTTTTTAGCATTTTTATGCATGTTTGCAAATGTCACACTTTCTATACAAGAAATAGAAGAGTCTTAATTAGGCAGGGAATTGAAATAGGTGATTGTGAAAAAACAAAATGTTAGAAATAGAAAAGTCTGAACGGGAGCTGTCATAATGTTCACAACAATACACTATACATTTCATCATTCCAAAATGACCACCCAATGAGATTGTCACTGAGCAGTCATTTTGAAATGGTATTGTGTATAGTGTATCAATGTTTTTACTGCTCCGAGATAGCCAACACATTGCTTCTAAATGTGGCAGCTACGTGGGAACTTTAAAACAATGATACGATACATTCTGTACAATACCAGTGCAAGACGGTGGCATGCTTTATCTGCTAATTGCAAGCATTTGTCTTTTTTTCTAACTTTATTCTTTTAATGTGTCTTCATCAGGGATTAAAGAGGCATTGTCAATGCCTGTTTATAATATGAAGATGTCTGGAGTATCATTATTAAAAAAAACAGGCACTACTGTTTTATTTAAAAACGTAGAATGCATTATATATGGTATGAAAATGCATCTTTGCCCAATATTCTGAGAGATTGACTGCAGAACAATAAATGATGCTGTCAAGGTTTGCTTTAGAAGTGATATAGTTGTGTAGTGAAATGTATATGCTTGGCATTACTGTCAGTTGGTAAAATGTGTATACTGAAACTTCAATGTTAAACAGATCTAATTTCGAACAGGGGCAATAAATGAAACTACCTAGGGCCTGATTACAAGTAAAGGTGCTTATTATTGCACTGGCTACAAAACTATACCATGGGGTTCGTTATTTATCGGGTAAGATATATAGCACCTATTATGAGTTATTGGGTGATAACATGCGGATTTTGGTGTTTAACACAGGTTTAACGAATGTTGGTAACGCATCTGATAATTATTGGATGTTTAAATAAAACCAAACACGTAATTCCATTGGTTTACGCACGGGATGGAATTAATCAGGACCTTAGAAATGGTATCCTGTATTATGTGTTTATAATAAGAATCAGTGTAACAAAATTTAAAAAACTTAAGTCTAGATCTGGTATTGCTCTTAGGTTAGGAGTTTGGTATTGCTCTTAGGCTGAACAGGATTATCTGTGGGTCATAAATGGGGCCAAATTACGGGTCTGTCGGTCCGAGGACCGCCAGACCCGTGGTGGCGCGGCAGTGACCATTCAGCCACTGCCACACTGGCGGTCCGACTGCCCCATTAGGAGTTACGTGATCAGACCGCCCTGGGACCGCCAATGCCGCCAGGGAACGGTGGCGGTCCCGCCAAGCATATTACGGTGGTGGTCGCATGGATGGTTTCTACCCCATGTCAACCCTGGTGGAGAGGAAACAAAAGGGGCCCTAGAGGGCCCACTGTGCCTCCTCTGCTTGTGCATGCACACAGGTGGGCATAACATATGCTCCCGTGTGCATGCACAAGAGTTCCTGCATGGCATTGACTTTTCAGTACATGGCATGCAGTAACCTTGTGAGGCGTTCCCATTGCGGTGCCTTTTTCAAAGGCACAGTGGCCTTTAAAAGAGACACCGCCCAGGGCACGCCGCTCACCCACCAGACTACAAATAAATTGTAATCTGACGGGCGGGCGGTGTTGTGTCTCGGCGGTGGAGTATCAGCCGCTCCCGCACCGATGAAACTCGTAATCAGGCCCTATGTGTATTTCAGGGTAGGCCTTTACCAAAGATGTTTATGGCTTGTACAGTTGTTAATTGTATTGACATATATAGTTTTGAAGTGTGTGCAAGAGGTGTTTTTTAATTTTGAAGCATCACAGGTTCTTAAATTATTGTGAACTATTTTAATTCATACAATAGCATTTTTCATTTTAATTAAGTATTTTTACGCCACATAACCAGTTTTATTTCAGAGATGTGTGGTAGTGCCTCTTTCTACAATGAGTTGTGGATGTAGTGCATTCAGACATTGTTAATTTACCAATCTAACATCTTTTCAAAGTCTGCATTTTATTGATGCTGTGTTGTTTACTACAATATTTTAATGTCAATGTCCCGAATTTTGCAACATCCTCTGCCCCTAGACAAGGCTTCTGTGAGGCCGGGTATGGAGCTTGCCTTGTGCTGTGCAGTACGGCAAGCAAGAAGAAAAGCAGACTCTCCTGGGAGCTAATCAGCCTTTAGTTCCAACATTGGGATACACAATTCCTGCATATTAATGTTGTCAGAATATTTTTTGATATAAATATTGTGTCCTAGATCTTAATAACAAACCTATTACCACATAGGAGTTAATAATGAAACATCTGCAACCAATGTGATAATATTTATATGCATGATATTTATGATACAATATTTATGTCATGATACTTCTGTAAGAATATTCTAGCAATCGACCCGTCCTTAATTCCTGATACGATTGACTGTGGAGTTGGAGACCAAGTGAGAGAGTTCTGTGATGAAGAGTATGTGGTGACAGATTTCTGTGGAGCATGCACCTTGTGAGCTGTTTCTCAAGGATCAGTGGAGTTTTGCAATACTCCTATTTCTTCCCCGAAGATGACAAAAAGACAAGTCTTGAGCTCCCTTATAAGGTGTGTTATGTGAACATCTCCACTGCACTTCTCTGGAGCTGCTGGCTGGAATTTCCTGTCTCTTATCAAGAGGGCCTGTCCATTTGGATAATGTCCAGCAACCAGCTGTCATTTAGAGAAAAACTACAGTGCTAGGTTGTTTCTAATATACTCAGTAAGCTTGAGGTATTGAACCAAGTGCTTTCTGAGTGCCCTTCTTAGCCTCAGTGCCAGGCCTCCATATTGTCAGGGACCAAAATGGGCCATTGTGTAAAGTTCACAAAGTGTGTGACCATAGGCCCACGTCCCTAGCATTCTATTCTGTAGTCCGGAAAAGTGATTATTGCCCTGATCAGCTCTGTGGTCAACTCTTGTTTCTCATATACCCTGATGCCAATCTTATCGTGCATCTATTCCATACAGTTACACACATTTGCTTGGTGCTAGCAATCTGTGATTTCACCACCTTGAGTCCCTAATGTTCCACACTGTGCATTTTCTCCCTGGAGTAATATCAGCCTGTACAGCAAACCATTTACCTTTTCCACAATAATGGCTACACCTAAACCTCACTTCACAACCCTGCTTCTTGAGTTCTTTCCTCAAGCAGCACAGTCCCCGTCAGAGTGATAATGGAAGTGCACACTTCCGACAAGCAGTCACTAAGACATAGTATTGGAATGATGTGCATCAATCGATTGGTGGCATCTTGACTGATTGCTGTCTTGTTTTGTCTTGACTTGTACACATCACTGTTTATTGTTGTCTGTTGAATTCAGTTTTTGTGCTGAGTTAGATGTTGAGAAGTTATTACTCCTTTATTCCCTGATACTTTTGGTTCATTGTCACTGCAGTCTCTTAAGATCAAAAGTGTTAGTAAGATCTAATATTGATGTACATACTATATACTTTGACTGTGTTTCCTCTTAAAACAGGTTTGCTGCTCACCACCCCACCCGTATAACTTTCCTTCTGGATAACACTGACATGCGGCATGGATGTTGTATGTCTGTTGTAGTGTTACATACAACACAGGCTTTGCTGTATGTTAACATTCTCACCTTTTGTGCGCCAAATGCATTGACATACATAATGAACTCATGAGGATAAATACTGAATAGTGAATATGCGTCTTCCAGTGGAAATTATGTCAAATCACAAACTTTGCTGCTACACATGGCATTCCATCCATAGCAGTACTACCTGAGGTTCCTATGCAAATATAGGAAGAGCTTGATGCTTCTCCTTCTGTAGACCTGTGCATGAATCTGATAGGCAATATCAACATCCTAGTTGAAATACTTCTCAGTAATATAAAGAGTGATGGAGCTCTTTTGCCCATACATCAGGGCTTTGCCATAACAACGCAAGAGCAAAACAAAGTGAAAGTGCCAAAACTGATCTCTTAGGTTTATGTCTCCATTGGGATAGACACTGAAACTGAAATGCTTTCCAAATAGAAGATGCTGGAGGCCCAACAATTGCAGGGATAAGGCTGCAGAGGATCCTGGAGAAATGCATTTCAGGACTATCGTAGATATAAGGAACATGGGGATATCACTTGAGAAGTAGAAAAGAAATAAGGCCCCAGAGAGATGTAAATCCTTTGATAAACATTATTCACAGGATCATTCGGAGAAAAGACCTGATTCACATGTTGTTGCCCATTCCTTCCAAAGACCAGAAAAGGGGCACACCCGTCAGCAGGGGAAAGGGGATGGATGCAGAATGGCTTTATTTATTCCAACTGCTTGATGTTTGTAAATCAAAGAAGGGTGAATAAGGGAATTAAGGCGCACAGAGAACAAAGTGTATGAAAATGTCCTTGTACACGTAAAATCACAGCAGTGCTCTAGAGGAAGGATGTCAGCCCACATCCCTTATTGCAACATAACAAGAACACTGACTCTGAGCACATGCAATATTGTAAGTACACAAAGTCAACCCGACGGTTGGCAATCTATTCAATCTTTTCTTTATTTGGTGAATCTTCAAACACCAGCCAACACGTGTTTCGTCTCTGGGTACAATAACCCTTGACTTCCTCAGAGTTTAAATCCAAAATAAAGGCTCCATCTACATGAATATATAATAAGAAGATATGAGCTACAATTAGGAGACCATATGGGGAGTGGGAAATAATCATGCTAGATAGGGCAGCAGAAATCATACCTGAAACCAAAACCTCTCTTGGTTTGGAGGAGACAAATGTCATGTGGAAATACCAGATGGACTCTTAGATGCACCAGACCTCATTTAGAAAGTTCAGACTCAAATTGAAGGACATGTTAAACAGACGATCTCTATCTTTTTCATGATTCATTTAGGAGAGTTCTAAGATATTTTACTATCTGAGGGACTGCCTCCCAAAGGGAGGCTAATGCTCTGAAAGTCATAATAGGAGACATCTATTCACTAGTCCTCCAGCTACTTAAAAACTACAATTCCAGTAATTGGGCACTGCAAATGACTCCAGTACAAACATCAAGCAGTTGGAATAAATACACTCATTCCGCATATAATTCCTTTAGGGATGTATCACAGGTTAATAATAAACTGTATCATTTAATCCAAAGTAGATTTAAGGTTGTATAAATTTTTATTGATACTTCAACATGTTATCTTAAAAGATAATGGGGAAAAATATCAATGGTTGCCTCACCTCTGCCCCTCCCTGTAGTACCCTCCTCCCCCTAGGTGTCAATCCACGCTGGCCGCTCTGTATCTCTAGCAGCTTTTACACCATTGCTTCTCTACCCCTTGTGTTTTATTAAGTCCAATTAAGTGTCCCTTTGGTTTGACTGCTTTATAACGGTCATACATTTTTTAATATTCAAAAATCTTTAATGCTCCTAGTCTCTTTGGGTAGGTAACCTCCTTATAGTGCATCTGATAGTACGGGAATAGGTGCCCTCATTGTTTAGTAAACTCTTTAGTTTCTCTCATAGTCCCCTCAGATAGCTTTTCCATCAGCAGAAGCCACTACAGCCTCTCGATCCATTGTACCTCCTTGGGTGCCTCACTCTGTCCTGATAGGGCCAGCACCATCTGTTTGGCCGTCAGCAGGAGAAGGGAGATGAGGCATCTTTTTCTACCTCCCAGCGGGTAGTTCTTGTTGTCTTGGCGGGCCAACAAAATATCCTTGGGGCAGCGGGTCAGTTCTAATTTTGCAATCTGGTGTATCGCTGCCAAAAGCCTCGCCCAGAAAGTCTGAATCTTCGGACAGGTCCAGAGAATGTGTGTTAGTGATCCCTCCCCACCGCACTCTCTCCACCACGAAGGGCTTATATTTAAGTAGATTTAAACCACATTTTGGATGAATTGAAGTATTAGGCAGTTATACCCATCTACAATGATCACCCCTGTTATGCCAGTGTCAAAACTGGATAAATCTTGGATAAAGAGTATGGACTATCAGGACCTAAACCAACACTTTATAACTTATGTTGGACAAAACACTCATAGTACAGGTTTGATGACACAACCTGCACAGAACATACAAAAGTACAATTGGCATGGCATATGTATTATTTACTCAATGCCTGGCTCCTGAATCATGTTATTCAACAGAATTCACAACGCACTCACAACAGCATTCAAAATTCGCAGGATTTACACAACTTACCCAGGGGTGTAGGAATAGCCAAGGGGATTTCTCAAGTGGAATAATTGAGCTGTCAAAGGAAGATTTGAATTTAGTGGGGTATGTTGATGACGTATCTTAGAGGATGAATTAGACAAACAACTCAAACATGTAAATAGAATAGTCACAATACTTGCAGACAGCAGGTTACAAAGTAAACTTCTCAAAATCAAAAATATGTTCTTTAAATGTGATTTTCCTAGGATATGATTTATCCAGTGAGACAGAAGGACTCACACTGAGTTCCTAAAAAAAGATACAACACTAAACACTACAAACATTTTAAACAAAATCAGGCATTAATGGGATTTATGGGTTTTGGTCTTGCACATGTGTCATGGAGAGAGTGAAACTATTGTATCAGGTGATTGTCCCGATCCTTCACTGAAAAAGGTTGAAAGGAAAAGTACGCTTACAACCACAGAGAACCTGATCGCTACCACATACCTGACAACACAGGACAACAAAAACCAGTTGATGCTAAGAATAGTTTTTAGTCTGGCTGGGTTTACAAATGTCATGTATATGTTATGTTAATTGTTATGTTAATTGTGATTTGCAGAGCGCTTAATACCGACAGGTCTCTAAGCGCTGTGAGAAGAATAGCTATAGTCCCACGAGTGAATGCTAGCCTCTGAGTGGTCTATGTTATGCCCAGGCTTCTGTGAAGAGTAGGGTCTTCAGTTTCTTCTTGAATCGAAAGAGGACTTTTTCGGACCGGAGGTGGCCTGGCAGCCTATTCCAAAGTTGCGGGATGAGGACAGAAAAGGCTCGCCCACCTTTAGTTGTGTAGTTAAACCGTGGACAGGTTAGTAGGCAATCCGTGGAAGACCTTAAGGTGCGGCCGGGGACATATTTCCCCAGGCGTTCTTTGATGTATCTTGGTGCCTGACCATACAGGGCCTTGTGGGCGATGCACAGGCCCTTGAATTTAGCCCTCTGTTTGATGGGGAGCCAGTGCAATTTTTGCAGCAGGGGGGAGGCCCGAGTGCGTCTGGGAAGCTTAAAGATCAGCCTAGCAGCATCATTCATCACCACCTGGAGTTTGCCAAGCAACTTGTCCGGTAATCCAATATAAAGTGAGTTACCGTAATCTAGTCGTGACATGATCAGGGCAGCCACCACCGTCCGCATAGTGGAGAAAGAGAGGATGGGTGATAGTTTTCTCAACTGCCTAAGCAGGCCCACACAGGTCCCAAACATGGTAGATACTTGGTTGGACAGTGAGAGTTTGGCGTCTATTTTGATACCCAGACTTTTTACCACCGGGGCTGGAGACGGAGTGTCTCCCAGCTCCTGTGGCCAAAATTGGGTGGACCATGGGTTACTGTCTGTAGTAATGGCCAGTACCTCCGTTTTGTCGGGGTTGACCTTAAGTGAATTGGCTGTCATCCAGTTTACCACATATCTCAGTATGTCTTGCACCCGTGCGTGGGCTTGTGGGGTATTGTCAATTTGTAGGATAATTTGTGTGTCGTCTGCGTAGTTAAACACCTGGCAGTCCATCTGGGCCAGGTCCCTCACTAGTGGTCTGAGATATATGTTGAACAGAAGTGGGGACAATGCAGACCCTTGCGGGACTCCACAGGTTATAGACCCCCTATCGGACACACAGTCACCCATCTGAAGTTTTAGGGTGCGATCTGTCAGGAAGGAGGTGATCCACTGAAGTATTGTCCCCCCAATGCCAATGTCCTGGATTCTTTCCAGGAGTTTGCAGTGGTTGACCGTGTTGAACGCCGCCGACAGGTCAAGGAGGACCAGAGCTCACAGCTTTTTGCTGTCAGCTGCGATCCTGATTTCATCCAGTACTGACAGCATCACCAGCTCGGTGCTGTGGTTGGCTCTAAAGCCTGCCTGTCTGTCCCCGAGTAGTTGATGTTCTTCCATAAACATCAATAGAGTTATGAGGACGTGTTGTTCCATGATTTTAGCCAGAAAAGGCAGTTGGGAGATGGGTCTGTAGTTTTTCATGTTGGTGGTGTCAGCTCCTATCTTTTTGAGAAGGGGGATTACTCTAGCTTCCTTAAATTTCCTAGGGACCTTCCCTGTTTCTAGCGAGAGGTTAATCAGGGAAAGGACTTCTCCCTCAATCGCCGGGAGGGCTAATTTAAAAATCCTTGGAGGGCACAGATCCGCGGGTGAACCTGATTTAATTCTGGTTGCGATGTGGAGCAGCGACTCTTGGTCCAGCTTTTGGAAGGAGGTAATCAATTCTACCCGGTCTATATGTGGCTCTGCCCTTTCCAAGACATGCTGGTCAATGGGGGAGTTGTCTATGTCTGCTAGGATGTCTTGTACTTTGTCTAAGAAGAAGGTCAAGAACTTGTTGCAGTGTTCCTGGCTGGTGGGGGCTTCTTGCATCTGCTTTTGACTAAGCTCCTTCAGGATTTTAAACGTTTCTTTTTGTTTATTGTCTGCCTCTAAAATCCTCTGTTCATAGAATTCAGCTTTCCTAATAAGGACAGCTTTTTTATAGATGATAAGTCTGGCCCTATACTCTGTGTATATGGACCATCACTCTACACTAGTTGCATACAAGTCACAATTATTTTCAGTTACAGGGGTTCACTTTGCTCCAATACAAGGAATTGTTATTGCAGTCCAGACAACATTCGTTAAAGAAGGACCTATGACTCAATCATTGCCTTACCAATACTATCATTAGAGTCAGCGACTAAGGCGAGTATAACAAATTCTCAAGCCTTACATATATGTTAGCTCGGTGCAATGGGCTGCAAGTCAGGCCAGTTCAGACATTCAATTACAATATGATCCAGCTTTAAGGGCACAAGAATTCCTCGAATATCACCAGGCAGGCTAAAAAAACCCTGTCACTAAAATCTTTAAATTAATACAAAGCTGTTTTCTATGCAGACGGAGGAGTAGAGCCTGCAGTTGGTATACATTAGAGATACTCTTGTTGCCCGTGCAGCAGTGAAAGGCATACTTCAGGAATCTGACTTTAAAATAAAGCTTCTACGTGTGAAGCCCTTAAGAGATTCAGCTGTGCAAATTGCAGAAATAATGGCCCTTCTCCTAGGCCTGCCAGACACTAATGCTTCAGTCAAATCTTGATTATTTCTGACTTATCATTCTTTGTACATGGTTACACTGAAGTTTTAACACATTGATAATCCAGTGATTACAAAGGCTCGTGAAGAAAGTTGATAAGAGCCATTCAGCTCTGGGTACAGCTAGCTGGCTTTCGAAGATTGCTTCAATTGGTGGACGTACAGCGCAGTTTGATATATTTCTATTATTTAAAGCAGCACATCAGTGAATTGGTTCACCACATATGGGAATCACAGCGATGGTTTGTATGTTGCAAGAACAATAATGATGGCCGTCAAAACTGCAGTGTAAAATATATCCGTTTATAAAACCTTCAATGATAGTAAAACTACTATAAACTTATGTAAGAAGTTCAACCGTTATCAATTATTTTTTTTATCACCTCATCCTGCTGAAACCAATAAAAATTGCTTGTGGTAACATGGCGTGTGGAGTAGGAGCTGCAAAAAGAATCTGCAGGTGGATTCTTTACTCATGGTGCTCCTACCTCTCCTAAATCCTGAGGTCCTACCATTGACCTGCTATACACCCTACTCACTACCACATATCCACCCTTCTGGCAAATCACCTTCCTTGGGATTGTGTGGCCTGCACATCAGAGGCTGTTGGCTACAGACTGTTAGCCTGCTGTCCTGCTGACTCAGCATGCAAGGCCAAGGAGCTTTAATGTGGTAGTGCCTTGGCTGGCGTGTACTTGCTCCAGTAGGTGTCAAGCTTGTTTTGGATGGGACTAGGTCTGGGGTCATAGAGGACCCATCCACTGATGTGTTCCCAGGCCTTTTGGTATAGCCTGGTGGCTGTGTCTTTCTCATATCTTGGAAGCTTCTGCCACTTTGCCACCTAGCACTTGCTGGTTAATGATACTACTGAATACAGAATTCACTGTCTTGATTTTTTAATTCTTTACTATTCCCAACCTGTTTACCTGGGACGGAGCCCTCCAGATCGTTTGGTTTGACAATAGCCATATTCGTTTTGTTTTAGAGAAGGAGCTCTACAGTAAGCAATGTCACAGTCCTCTCCCAGATTCCAGAATTTCCTGGATAAGCCCAATAACCTGTGACCTCAGGAGGTCTACCGGTCACTTCAGAATATTCCTGACCCCTTACCGCTTCCACAGACGAATTCCTGGCCCACTTAAAGTACAAGATAACTACAGTGCCCTTTCTTCCCTTCAGTTCAAAAGCTGAACCCATTAAAAACTAACTGAATTCACAGATGATCTGCATCTTCTAAAATGTTGGGCCAGAGCACTTGAAAGACATTGATAAAAATCAAAACTAATAGCTAATCTGACTGCCTTTTGATTATATTTTAGAGGCTACAAATTAGCTTCACCATGACACAAAAGAGTACTTCCAAGCCTGGATCTCAGAGGTAGACAACTCAACAAAAGTACTTTTTTGTGTTTTCGTGGAAATTGTGTCCGCCAACCAAAAGTCAAGCCCTCTGGAGCCTTCAAAAGTTCTCTGATAACCGCGTGTCCTTCGTCATTAACAAAATAGATACTTTGCAAGAATGCATCACCCCTTCCATACAACCTAAATAGTCCCTTCTCTCAGCACCTGTCCCTCCTCCACAATTTTTAGGAATTCACCCGTATCACTGAGGATGAAGTCCGTAAATTTCTTAAATACTTCAAGAAATCGTTCCTACCATAGAATGTCTGCAACCCAGAAGCCATCAACATGGGCCTCCCAGCACTGCTTCCATTTATTACTGAGCTACTCAGTACCTCCCTCTCTTGTGGCCTCATCCCTCAACCACTAAAGTAGCCCACTATAACACCCATCTTGAAGAAACCTTTCCTGTACCATCTCTCCAACAACAGACTGATCTCCGGCCTACCCTACTTTGCCAATGACATTGAATCTGTGATCACACACTAATTCTATTCCCATCTAGAACCTCCTGATCTCGTCAGTGTCTTTCATTCTGGCTTCAGGCTTTGGAGGAGCTCTCTAGACCAAGGCTTAGTCTTCCTGGACCTCAGTGCGGCATTCAGTGGCATTGGCCATGAGGTATTCCATGGTGGCTTGAAACTCTTAGTCAGCTTCAAAGGCACTTTGCTGTTCTGCTTTTCCTCCATACTCCTAAGCCACACCCATCAGGGAAAATTGCACTCATTCCTCTCCATTTCTGGTGCAATTGCCTGTAGCGTCTCACAAGGCTCAGCTCTATCACGTGTGCTGTTTAAAGTTTAAAGTGAGCCTTCTCACCGGGATCATTTACTCCTATGATTTAGGTATCATAACTTCACTTAGGATACCCAGTTACACATAAAACACAACTGTTGGGACAGAAATGTCTTTTGCATGGTAATGGATGTGTACCCCTGCCCTGAGTACCCAACTCTACTGTTGTCTGGATCTCCAAAGCTGATTTTTGTTGTCATAGGGAAACAGGGATCATGCATGTGTTCCATCACATAACCCTGTCTCACGGATTGCGGTCTTGTTGGACTGGGAGGGGCGCCGAAAGCTCTACCCTCATAGTGGTGGAAGCTACTGCCTTCACCAGGTGCTAAGCAGCATGAGCGCAATGGTGGCAGCATACTGTGTTGTGATCAGTAGGATTGAAAAGGAACTTTTAACCTTTGCAACTGCAGCGGGCCTACTGGCTCACTCACCTTTTTAAAGATTTTGCTGTTGTGTGCTTTACTCACCCTTGGCCTACATCAGTTTGATGTATAGTGCTGCGCAGCGCAGGAGTGGTGACTCTGCTCTAAGTGTGTGAGTGCCTGGGAAGGATGCAGTACAAAGATAAAGCAGTGCTGTGTGGTGCATGCATGGTGAGTGCATGTTCTGGGTGTATGTATACCCGCGAGAAGTACATTACATGAGAGATGAAGTGCTGTGCAGTGCGTGCACAGTGAGTGAATGTACTGGGTGTATGTGTACTTGCAAGAAGTAAAATACATGAAGGGTGAAGTGTTGTGCAGCACGCGCATTGTGAAAGTGTGTGCTAGCAGTGTGTGTGTGCTTGCAAGTGACACATTATGGCATAATACAGAAAGGCTACAGTACTGAGCAGTGCGCACAGAGTGGATGTGTGTGCTGAATGTATGTGTGCCTGGTGTGGCACAATACATGGAAGTAACAGTACTGGACAGTGTGTGTGCTGTGTATGTACACGGAGTGCAAATATTCCTGTAATGGTAGTCTGCATGGAGGACACTGGGTTCCATTTTGGGAAACCCAGGCCTGCCTAGTGAAGACACGACTAGAGGCATCCTGCCAGACAGATCTGTGTTTTGCTGTCTTCCTGTGAGCTGGTTGGCACACAGTAGAGAAGAGATAAAGGGACTCACCATGTCCTTTAAAGGTTGTTCTTTGATTCACTGAGGGAACACAAGGAAGGAGCCTGGCTTCATCTCAGGAAAGAGATGAAAAGCAAAACCCAACATAAAACTTTAAAGACCCAGACCCTAAATCACATTAATTGTCTGGAGATGGACTATATGAAGGGGCGGTTGAGACCCCAGAAATTTGTCATCTGCCAAGCAGCCAGATGAGCTGTGTGAGAAGGGGAAGCTCTGCAAGACTTCTGCTGTGACCATGACTGGGGGCGAAGACTTGTTAGTCTCCCTGCTGGGTGAGGGCACATCACTCAGAGAAACCAAGACCACCTGCTGTGGAGCCTGGAGCCAAGACCAGTGTGCCCTGTGAGGAAGAGGAGATATTGGAGGGAGCAAGGTCCAGTTGGGAGCTGGTGCGTAGTGTGAGGAGACCAGTGCTGCACCGATCAGGTCATTGCCCATGTGTAGATTCTAGTGAGCGACCCCTGTATGCCAGAAGAGGGCCTCTGTGAAGATAGCCATGAGCAGAGCACCGTCTATGGTGAGTGAAGCATGTGCGGCGCCAGTTGCAGCTACCCTGTATGCCAGGAGGGATTGCAGTGAAAGTTATTGATGGATTAAAAGTAACGACGCTGTGTGGAGCCTAGCGATGACCCATATGCCAAGAGGATCTGCCCTGGTACAGACTACTGTGTGGTAAGGGCCAGCGCTTTGGCTTCTAGTGTTACAGCAACCCCGTATACCAGGAGGGGCTGGCGATATCAAAGTTCCTGAGGATCGTGCCATTGAGAGCTGTGAACTGTGTGATCAGTGGGTCACCACCAACCATTGAGGACTGTACCTGAGTTGCCCCCATGAACTGAGGAGGACACCGTGGGTGCATCACCACATCACTGGGAAACGGCAGAGAGCATCAGAATCTGTGGTATACCCCAGCCCTGGAACAATATCGAGACGGTATAAGAGATGTGGATACACACTGCGTCGAGAAGATCCCCTGGTTCTGAACTTTAAAGTCAAAGTCACTCCTGCAGAAACTGGGGCTTGTTAACTATTGGTCCTCCCCAGAGTCAATGAGTCTGTTCTCAAGAGATAGGATTAAAGGCCATCATTAGGAGTCTGTAGCTGTTGAAATTGTGACACAAAGCAAATGAAAATTAACCCCTTCGATGCGCGTGACGAGCTCAGCTCGTCATGCTGCGCGGTAGCGCTGTGCGCATGACGAGCTGAGCTCGTCACGAGCAGCACCGCGCGATCGGAATGTCCAGCACAAGAGCGGAATTCCGATCGCGGTCAAGGGGTTAACATTAAATTTTACTCATGCACAACCTTGAGCGACCATCGATGACATTGTTCCACCTCTAGCATCCAAGCTATATCTCCAATTTAGATACGGCGCCCTACCCGTTAAAGTGCTAGCTCCACATGGCAGGAAAAGAGCAAGTTGGAGGACCAGTGTCCAGCAAGCCATTGGCTATAGAATCGTTAGAACATATACTATTCTTTTGTCCTTGTTATCACAACCTCTGGGTCAAGTGGATTGTGCCCCTTTATAAGAATCTGGCCACTAGGAGAAATTTAGATGCCCTCAGAATCTTGAGAACCAACACAAGCAAAGTACTTGTGTTTGGTTTGGCAGAATATTTTATAGCACTATGGTTAAGACCCTGTTCTATCTTGAAGGAAGATGTGGGGGCATAATAGAAATAATCGTCTGTGCACTCTCCTATGATTTGAACTGTGTCCTATGTAGCTAAACATAGCTACCCCGGAGGGTGTCCATGTGCATGGCAGGAGGAAAGGATGCAGAGAGTTAAGTGAGCAGGTTACAAAAGCCAGGACTTCAGGCCCCTGCAAAAAGCAAGAAAGGACGCACAGTTCCTCAGTGAATCTGGAAGGGAGTTCCTATGTTTATGGCCTAAATAAGTAAAAGAGCGTCCCTTCATGCGGGACAAGTGGAACCTGGGTACAGTAGACAGGACCTGTTGCAAGGACCTCAGAGATCGAGATGGATGGTATGGGTGAACCAGATCCAAAATGTATTTAGGACCACCTCCAGCTTTTGCCTTAAACATATAGCCTAGAGCTTTAAACTTGATGCAATTTGAGATAGTAAGCCAGTGCAGCTCATGAAGGAGATTAGAGACTGAGGCAAATTTGGGCAATCGATAAAGAAGCCTGGCAGCAGAACTCTGCTCTAGTTGCAGTCGACGGAGAGAAGTTTTGTCGGCTCCCAAATACACAGGTTACCGTCTGGAGATAAGAGCTTGAATTACTGTCCTTTACGCAGAGATGGGGATCTGACAAACAAAGGTTTATAGAATACTGATGTTTGGAAGAGGGTTAGACAAATGGGCCTTAATACTGGTATGGTAGTGCTCAGGGTAGAGATGCTCATTTTAAATTAACACGTTTGTTGCACAGAATGTTATTTCCTTAAAAACTCAACATATAAAAACAAGCAATTAAAAAATACAGAAAAGTAAGACATCTTCGAATATGTGCAAGGCTAAGCCAACCCCAATCTGGGGCATAAGGAATAGCCTTGTCTTTAAATATATGACATCATTGTTTGTTTCTTTCATTGCTAGATTATGGCTCAGGAAAAAAGGAACACGTGGTAAGGCTGCTGACCTATCTTCCAGGAGTTCCTCTTGCAAAGACACCTGCAGGACCAGACCTGTTGAACGAGGTTGGACAACTAGCAGCAAAACTGGATAAAGCCCTTGAGGTAGGACACACTCCTGAAGTCTAATACGCGTGCCTTACATATTACATCAGTGTTTTTAATTTGTAAAAAATAAATAAATGCCAGGGCCCTCGTCAGGAGGCCACTGCAGCTTATATCACTCATTGCTCCTCCCAGCGCTGCCAATGGCAGTATCAACACAATTGAAAACCATCATACTCCTAAAAGTGTGACAATTCAGTATATTCCGGGCCCTCAAAGCTATAATAATGGTTTGGGCGGCAGTCAATACTCATTATTTTTAATGTATATTGAATGAATAAACAACTGTTGTGCTCATCTTTAAATTAGACAGACAGCACCACCATGTGGCAGACTGTTACAATCCCCAGTGTTGATAAATAAGTGCCGGCGCCTTGCATTAGAAACCACCGGCTCAAATTAAGCATTACATCACACAGACATTTCACTAAATCAGTTTAATCTGAGGGATTTTCAGTCTTTGAATAAATGTATTTCCAGACATTACAAAATCAGCTATGCTGACATATATTTTCTGCCACTGCCCTTCCCTCTCCTACTTTGGATACCACAGCCGTACTATGAGATTTGCTCCCCTTCAGGGCTCACAGTAATGCAGCTCCGTAATACCAAACACTCCAGTAATGGTACAGATTTTCCTGGTCTTACTTTTATGGAGCCATGTCTCCGGTCAAACGAGGATATCCATTTGCCATTGTGCATGCCATACTACCAAAGAATGTGTATCAACAAAATGTCCAGGGGGAAAATGCGTTCGATGTACACAACAGGGCGTGGCAGAGTTGTAGCATGCTCCTCAAAGGGCCCACTGCAACAGGGAGCCAGGGACCAGCTGTAGATGCTGCACTGTGTGGAGGAAATAATAGCGGTCAAAGTGCATTAAAAAAAGTAATGGAACTGTGATGCTGTACACAATGGGGGCGGTGTCAAATGTGTGGCTAAAAAACAAAATATTCTGAAACTTTTTTCGGTCTTCCACTTTCAGGTATGTACATATAAAATAACACACAGTTTAAATGTAAAATAAGTGCAAGTTAACTAGTTAATCAGTGGAAAATCCACTGTCGTACTTTATGAAACCTCTGTTAGTTAATGCACTGCAGAGGTTTGTGTCTGTAACCAGACAGCCACGGAATTAAATCCTGATTGAAGCAGTGGAGAATAGTCAGGAGCCTAACACAGGCCCCTGCAGCCCCTTCTGCGCAGGGGCCTATGTTACACACTTCATAGCTCAGCTGGTAACTCCTTTCCAATACCACTCAAAAAGAATAAATCTGTCTCATCAGGAAGTGTCAAGTGATTCCATTAATTAAAGCCAATACCAGCTTCCAAGCTCCCTTTATATTTGCAGACTGGCCAGTCGCGCACATTTACCTTTCTTTCAGTCAAGCAGGAACCCGGAATTAACTGTCCCGTGACTAGGGTTATCTTTTCACAAAAAGTAGGGGAACTGTTTTCCTTCAATTAAAGTATGGGCACGTCGTGCTCCTCTGATCTCCCCCACGTCAACACCTAATTGACTCCCAAAGAGAGGTAGAGGGGTCTTTCAGGCCCACACTGCCAGTGTCTCTTCGGGGGGGCCTCAGGCACCTTGGGCTTCACGCCACCCATGAGTGTGAGTGCATTTGAGACGATGCCCCAGTGCTTGTAGTATTTGAGGGGGCACCACATGGCCCTCTCAAAGGCTGGCACAGGGAGGCGCGTGGCAACCGTTTCAGCTGCTTTTCTGTGACTTTCTCTTACCTTTTTTCAGACATCCAGTCTTTCTATTTGGGTCTGCACATAAGACCACCCATTTGTGTTACAAATGAGATGCACTTCCCTTCCCCATCCATACAGAGTGGGGTGCTGCTGTAAATGTGTGTGTGCACATGCATGCGAATGCGAGGGCTGTACACCTCCCTTGTTAATGAAGGCTTATGTTTCATTCACCTAGTCAGCCAAAAACAGGTTTGTCTACGTGGGCTGTGACCTAAGCAGCTGTATGCATGCTAGTTCAGTGACGAAAAAATATTTTTTTGAAACTGAGGTTGTTATGACGCATCCAACATTTATAAGGCCTGACTTTCAGATCTTCATGCCGCCAATACAATAACTCAGTTAATAAATGCTTTACTAGGATCTGTGTTTTTTTTTTTTTTTGGGCAGTTGTTTTTATTGGCATTTTCCATTTTGGCAAATACAGCACTACATTAATGGCAGTGTTTTGTTCCAGTTAGTACTCCAGCATTTTTGGACGACTTATTCCCCCACACATTTAGTTGAGCCTCCCACAGCCCTTTCCCACTGTCGCAGCACTCGCCCCCTCCCCTCTGCTTTTCAGACCTTCTTACAGCATTCCTACAGGCATCAGTTCTAGGACCCTCTCTAGCATCCCTTCCCAGGACTCCAAATCCTCCTCAATCATGTCATCTCTTTGGCTGAGCTTTATGTGCTGCTCGTCAGCCAGCGTCCACTCTAGCAGGTCCGCCAACCAGGCCTTCACTGTCGGAGCTAGGATCTATCTTTAATCTGCAAGTTGGGTTTACCCTGCGACGGCTCCTCCGTTAAGGCGGAGGAGTGTCGCCCTAATGCTCTCTGAGCAGTGATAAAAGGAAAAATGAAGTGATAGTAACACAATGTTATTATCATTTTATTTTTCAGTACTGGGTCAGTTTAGGGTGAGGCGGGGCTGGGCTGTCGTCACGAGGAGGAGTGGTGAGCACCATAAGTGCACATAACGGTTTGGCCGGTCATATTAGGACGGCCAAACTGACAGGCGCACTTGGCATTTCTCTACTAGGCTGTGTTGCACAGCTGGGTGGAGAACAGTCCAATGCACTGTCTGAGAGGCAAACCAGGCTGCTCTGACCAATGACGACCCTACTGTAATGCTGGTAATACTATTACCACCATGAGAGCAGCCCATGATTGGCTTAGGGGAGTCTGCCAGCCTGTGTGCTGCTGGGAGTCGACAAGAACAGAAGAGACACCTGGCTGTGTTGCACAGCCGGGTGGAGAACAGTCCCAGGGACACAGGCCCTGTCTGAGTGGCAAACTAGGTTGCTCAGACCAATCATGACGCTGCTGTCAGGCTGGTAATAAAATTACCAGCCTGACAGCAGCGTCATGATTAGCTTAGGGGCGTCTGGGAGCCTGTGTGCTGCTGGGAGTCGATAGGAACAAAAAAGGATGAAGGAGAGGCGGCAACCAGCAGGTAAGTGATATTTTCTTCTTTTCGGCCCCGCCCACCACTTGTGTTCCGTAGCAGCCGCCACTGGGTTTACCTGCTGAATGGGATAAACATTTTTCGTTTTTCCAAGGTTGCCAACATGAGTAACACTGTATCATCTACTGTACAGCACTATGGAACAGCAAGGAAATGTGATAACAAGTGCTATAAAACATAGATGAATATTATCGTCAAGGCCAAATGAGGAATCCCAAAATCCCCGTTTGTATGCCAACAGAATATTTAAAATGTGGACGAAAAGAAGCTTTCTCCCATTCTGAAAATCTTGAAATGGCTACCCTTGTGAGGGTCATGCTGAACTTTAGAGTTTTCTGTCTCACCGGAAGGAACCTGCTGTTTCTTGTGCAACAAAAGGTGACCTTATCTACCACACATATAGCTACCATCAAGAACCACCTCGTTTCCACTGTCTAATCCAGATGTATGTGTTATTGTGATAGGAGATGTGTTACCCCCACCCACAACAAACTATGATTCCATCTACCAACCTAGACCAGCACTCACCCCATTCATCTTTTCCCAGGAAATTCCTGAAGACCTGCCTCTTTCTCAGACTGTTCTCCTAAAAGCTGCAGACTACCTGCTCCCCTGCTGCTTGACTGTGACCATAGGCTGTTTCGCTGTGTTTAGGTTACAATCAACTATAATAAGATCAATAAATACCTATAAGATCGCTGTATTTCCCAGCATCCATCCCTGAAAAAGTGGCACCACTGCTTTCTATGTGTCATTTCCTGCTTTCTTTGCTACTTTAGTCAATTCCTCAGGACATTCCACCACCATCGCTCCCTGCTAAGGGTGGACATAGACAAGGGCATTACCTGATTGGACCTGTTGGCACTTGGAGGGACGTATGGGTAGAATCTGGCATACAAACTAGCCACATCTGGGGACCATGCCAGACCAAGAGCCTGAATATTACCAGACTGGAAACAAAACATTTCAAGACGGAAAAAAAACAAAAGGCTCTGTTCATGCTCCCAGGATCTGGAACAGCATCGGATTGACGTCAAATCTCCCACAATTCAGAAAAAAGCTGAAGGCACACCTCTTCATGGAACACTTCGGCTGACTTGTGAGACAGCCTTGACCAGAAGGACCATGCATTCTGTTCAGAGCTCCACAACTCTTAAGCTACATACATACATATGGTAGGAATCATTGCCATTCATTACTCACACTTCTGCAACTATTATATTCCATTGTAGTCCTTAGCTACCGCACAATGACACATTTTTGTCGTTTGTGAGACTGTTCATCCTGTAAAGAGGAAATTAATAATGCAAAACGTTTAATAGAATCCAATAAATTACGAGATCTCCTGCATTCAACTAAAGCATGCGAATTCACATATCCATTGACCCTTTTCAACATTCTGAATTTTACACATTCTAACTAAATGGATTTCGAAATGACAGTAAATGGTGCCCAGAGTTCCATTAGATATGCTAAATTATTTCATAATGAATAGCCATCTTAATTTAACTTGTCATTGAACCAGGTTTTCAGACTGAACTTTCGTATACCCATGAATAAAGTTACAGGATCTTGGAATCATACAGTGCCCTGATTACTATACTATAAGTTAGATTTTTTTTGTTATTCTTTATTGTAGATGACCAAAACTACCAACTTTCACAATATTTCATAAAGATCATGAACAGTAAAACACAACAAAATGTTCACATTTTATGAACAACATATGCATTAACTGTTTGCCTGCATTATGTAAAAGTTTAATATAAATATACAATTCTTAAAATATCCCATAATATGTAATTACTGAAAAAGAAAACCTTATTTAGAAAAAGAAATAAAAGTACATATAATTTAAATATATATGTATATATATATATATATATCACGAAACACTCCACACCATCGTTTTTGAACAAATAGGAGCACGGACCACCCGATGAGTGCTACAAAATGTCTTTATTGCTCCATGTGCAAATCAGCCATTACGCGTTTCAGCCCCCAAGGGGCCTTGATCACATGACGCGCTACACAGGTTGGTTTCGCTTTTTATACAATTATTTTCTTCTTTTTCATCTTTTAAAGTGGTAAGTGCATCTAGAAACTATAGTCATGGACATAGACAACATACCACACGTGGCTGTTTACACTGGTAAGTATTTTTTCTCTTTTGCATTTCACAATTTGATTAAATCACCGCATAAATGCATTTGTTGGATTGCTAACAGTTGCAGCCTCATATTAAGGCATAGTTCAATATTTTGACATGTGTATTTCAAAACATAGCTAAAATACAATAGTTGAGTTCATGTATGAATACATTGACCCAATTGAGTTCCCCTAAATAAATAGCTGTTAAAAAAACCACTTGTGCAAATAGTGCATTAATGTGCAAGCAGCTGCTTGTTGTACAAGTGTACATCCTATGTCTAACCTTAGATCTTTATAAGTGCATTTCATGAATTGCTGTCAGTTGCAGCCTAGTATTGAGGCATAGTTCAACATTTTGGCATGTGGATTTCAAAACACAGCTAAAATACAGTTGTAAAATTCAGTTAAAATACAGTTGTAAAATTCCTGGATAAATACATAGCTGTTTAAAAACCACTTGTGCAAATAGTGCATTGATGTGCAAACAACTGCTTGTAGAACCATTGTACCTCCTATATCAAGCCTTATATCCTGATCTTTTGATTCCAATGTAAACAAATGTGGATATCTCTCCTGACTATTGAAGTGCTTGTGCTATAACAATAAAAAAGTGCAAGTGTTGAATGTCCACCCAGTAATACAAAAGCTAACAAACCTTAAAAACTGCTGTGTTTTTGCTTTTGGGGGGCGTTATTTTGGTTATATGTATTCTTTGTAGTGATTGAGAGTTCAGAATTATGCCATAGGTTTACATTGCCATCATATTGACTTCTGCTCTCACTGATCTCCCTCAGTGATATATTTTTACAGGCAGGTATGGAGATCCTCCGTGGCGTTCAACCCACCCGGAGATTTGGAGTCAAGCTCCAAAATATATCTGGTCTCCAATCTGCGTAGGGTTCTCTCCCTATTTCCACCTCTCTTATTCTGTGGTACAGAGTCAATTAAGTAGTATATGAGACCTTGTGGATCCGCTTTGTGTAGTTCTCCAAAGTGTTGGGCCACTGGATAAGTTGGATCTTGATTCCTAATGGCCCGTATGTGCTGAAGTACCCTTTTGTGAGCCTGAAGCTTGGTACTGCCCACATATCTCAGGCCACAAAGGCACTCCAGCACATAGATCACATGGTCTGTCCTACAGGTTAGCGCCTTTGTTATGATTCGCTCCTGATTACCGAACGGAATCTTGAAAGATGTTTTGTTGCTGCCAAACTGGCAGGCCTTGCACATCTTGCATTTATAAAAACCTTTTCGTTGGGCCAACCACGAAGACCATGTTTGGTTTACAGGATTGTTTTTGACAAGGTAATCTTTCATGGATGGCGCTCTGCTGTATGTGATGGGCACATTGGTTGGTAGTAGATGACCTATGACTGGGTCATTGAGTACAAGGGGCCAGTTTCTTTTTACTATCTTCCTAATGGCTTTCTCCTGTCTACTGTAACCAATGATCATCCTGAATGAGTTAGTCACTTCTGAGGTATCAGAGTCTAAGAGCATTGTGTTCGTATTAGATTTTGAAAGACCTTGATTAGCAAGGAGATATGATCTGGTTGAAGTTTTGCTTTTCTCTATGGCTGAATTGATGCATTTATTCATGTACCCTCTCTCTACAAATCTGATTTTGCTTGCCTGCTGTGCTGCCTTTAAATCTGACTCATTACTGCAGATTCGACGGGTATAATTTGGCATACAAACTAGCCACATCTGGGGACCATGTCAGACCAAGAGCCTGAATATTACCAGACTGGAAACAAAACATTTCAAGACGGAAAAAAAACAAAAGGCTCTGTTCATGCTCCCAGGATCTGGAACAGCATCGGATTGACATCAAATCTCCTACAGTTCAGAAAAAAGCTGAAGGCACACCTCTTCATGGAACACTACGGCTGACTTGTGAGACAGCCTTGACCAGAAGGACCATGCATTCTGTTCAGAGCTCCACAACTCTTAAGCTACATACATACATATGGTAGGAATCATTGCCATTCATTACTCACACTTCTGCAACTATTATATTCCATTGTAGTCCTTAGCTACCGCACAATGACACATTTTTGTCTTTTGTGAGAATGTTCATCCTGTAAAGAGGAAATTAATAATGCAAAACGTTTAATGTAAATGTCCAGTATTTGTAAAGCGCCATCGGGAAGATTAAGTGAGCTATTGCCCAGAGTCACATGGTGCTGGGCTGATCTGCCGCCAGCACCGGGGATCGAACCGTGAGCCCCCGGGTTCCGGAGTAAGTTGCCCTGGCCGCTGCGCCACACCTCTTTAACAGAATCCAATAAATTTCCGAGATCTCCTGCATTCAACTAAAGGATGCGAATTCACATATCCATTGACCCTTTTCAACATTCTGAATTTTACATATTCTAACTAAATGGATTTCGAAATGACAGTAAATGGTGCTCAGAGTTCCATTAGATATGCTAAATTATTTCATAATGAATAGTTATCTTTATTTAACTTGTCATTGAACCAGGTTTTCAGACTGAACTTTCGAATAGCCATGAATAAAGTTACAGGATCTTGGAATCTTACAGTGCCCTGATTACTATACTATAAGTTAGATTTTTTTTGTTATTCTTTATTGTAGATGACCAAAACTACCAACTTTCACAATATTTCATAAAGATCATGAACAGTAAAAAATAACAAAATGTTCACATTTTATGAACAACATATGCATTAACTGTTTGCCTGCATTGTGTAAAAGTTTAATATAAATATACAATTCTTAAAACATCCCACAATATGTAATTACTGAACAAGAAAACCTTATTTAGAAAAAGAAATAAAAGTACATATAATTTAAATATATATATATATACATATATATATATACATACACACACCCATATATATACACACACACATATATAGATACATATAGGTATATATAGATATATGAAGTTATCATATTACAACTCCAATATAAGCTAACAGCATCTAGCTACTAGATGATAGAGAAGGAAAATTCAAATGCATGAAACACACAACATTAAAAATAGACAGAATAAGGACTTTGCTTCTTTTTTTTAGTAAAAAACCTACCAATGTTGATGGAGCATCTGGCTAATTTATTCCAGCAGTGGTGTGAATGTTATCATGAATCCCTTTGTATGTGTCATCGAAGAGAAGCCAAGATTATTTGCTGAAGAAAACATTTTTGGGGAAGTTTCAGGCAGATCCGCCAAACGTTGCCAAATTTATTAGTAAAACAAACAATCATTGGCATAGCCAGTAGGTCTCGATTTGGGACCTTCTAAGTATTTAGCCATGCAGCACATTATCCTGGGTGCTGCAACATGTACTGTAATTTCACGTGGCACTGGTGAATGGCCACACACCTAAGGATGGGCTTCCGGTCTACTTAATAAAAAAGGAATTTATGATATGCCCTGACTGGCTCAACTGGTCTTGAGGTAAGGTTGCGACTTCCCGGAGCAGGGCTGTGAATTCAGAGTTGTAGAGAAGATACTTAACTCAATTAGAGCACAGTTTCAATCATCAATGAATGCGCAAAATAATGTGTGCGTTTTAGGAAATCTGTGCCTTTTGCTTTAGAAGATGTTATCACGTAGCCACGTTGTGGGGTTGTGACTCGTTCGTTTCGAATGCATCATGGTGAGCTGGAAGCATGTAGACGGACGGTGAAGCTCTGCCAGTAAACAGAGACATGTTTTGTGACCTTTCGGTTTTAGTTGTTTAGTGTATCAGACGTGGCTACAGCTGTGCTTTCTGCTTAGGCAGCTAAGAACATAAAGAGATTTCAACTACCGCCCAGCTCTCTGAAGCGACATATTGGCGGTGTAGGCGCTATGTTGCAGACCACAAATGAATAAAGGTTACCACCCATGCGCATAAACGCGAGTGGGTTTGTTACTGGCAATTTACACAATGCTTAGAGCACAGCTAGGCAGGAGTTTTTTATGCAGTTCCTGGGGTCTGCCCAACAGCCGCCATGCTGCTCCAAAGCAAGGCATTCTGGGAAAGTGAGCATTTTGTTATTGAAGAGCAGTAATCAAAATCTAACGACACTCTGCTCTTCCGCATACACCTCACTGTTCAACATGGAGCATGCCGAGCAGCCAAAATATCCCTATTATTGTTTTTTTAATTAATCAGTTTTATAAATCTTTATGTGTCAACTTTTGAATAGTAAGTGCAGATGTCAAAATAATGCACAGATCTTAGCTGTCACACGTTACAGAAAAAACAGCGATTTACACTCGTGTTTTCTCAATATTTTTTTAGGATTACATTGGGATGTCCCTACTCGGCACCCAACATACCCCCTCCCCCATTGTTGGAAGGTTTTCAAGACAGAGGGTCTATACTCGAACCTGACATCCCATATCAAGGTGCTTAAAAGTTGCCCCACTAAGCACCCAACTGTCACTACAGGGCATGTGTGCCCTTGTATAGTGCTTATATGACTAAGGCTGTGTCAAAATGCAATGGCGGAAACAGGAAAAGAAGGGCGCAGGTTAAGAGAAAGCAAGACATGAATACGTTATTGGGGAGAAGGGACAATATGATGTTATGTCACATGGTGTCCTAGTATAGTGTGTATAAGTCCAATATCCTCCTCACGGGGCTAAGTGAGAACAAGCCGTATTACGACAATGTATTAGTTTGACACACGCGCATGCAAATGATTTAGAGGTTGAGGAGTGGGGTGGATTATGGGAGTGGGAGTCTTTTGATAGAATTATGGAGGCAATTGATAGAGATAGCTGGGGAATTCAGTCATGTGAGGTAATCTTGATAAAAGGGAGAGTGAACACAGCTGATAATTTGGATTACGATCGAGAGTAGGAAGAAGCAGTCTGTTAACAGAGTACTGAATGAAGGGCAAGAGCACTGAAGGTGACTGTTTTTTGAAAGGTAAAAACGCGGGATATGGAGAAGGAGGGGTGTTGAGGAGGAGAGTGAAAGGGGAGTAAAGTAGGGGAGGACTCACAAGCCAGAGTTGGTTTTTTGATTAAATGGTCGGCACGATGTTTTTTACGTTTATAGTATATGAAGGGTAATCACAGTTGTGGGTGACATTGGGAGAAACACGGGGTAATAAGCAGTAGTATTTGAATTTTGTTTAAGACATGAAGTTGAAAATGAGCTAGCCAGATTTAGACGTTGTGTTTAACATCTAAAACATTGTTTACAAATGTACTTATACTGTTTATTGCATTTTCAGTAACCCCTGACGAAGAGCCAAGTAGGCTCGAAATGCATTGGGTATTCACAAAGCGTTTTAACTTCAAAAAGTGGTTGATGTGGACGTACCTTTGTATAAAGCTTGGATTGGCGTACAATTGGTATTTGAAGAGGTTAATAAAGACTACAGATTTGATCACACTGTCTCCGTTATGATGTGAAGATAACAGTATATGGAATAAACATTGGACAATGAAATAGTTATAATGAGATTATATTGGAGTACCGGATAAAAATAATACATTGGTGGGATCAATTCCCACGTTTTGCAGTGCGACAGTGGGAGCGCAAAAAGTGTGCTCTTCTTTTAATACATCTTTCTAAAAGTGGCATTTTCGGAATTGTGACAAAAAATCTGACTTTACCGTTAAAGACAGCTTTTAATTACAATTATTTAAACACCAAATTCAGCTTGTCTATCTACTCTCAATTGGCAGTTACAGCTTATTAATTGTAGTAAGGTAACTCTAATGTTATCCAGGGGAGTGGTGGTCCTTGCAGTAGTGAAAAACGAATTTAGGAGTAATTCACTACCAGGACAAGTAAATCTTTAAAGAACATGGCCTACTTTTTAAATACATCGGACCCTGCCTCTGGGCTGTTCAGAACCTACCATGGGATGACTTATATGTATTAAAAAGGAAGATTTGGGCCTGGCAAAAGGTTTATTTTACCAAGTTGAAATGGCAGTTTAAAACAAACACACAGGCTTGCAAGGCTACTTAAGTGCGTGGCACAACAAGTGCTACAGGCCCACTAGCGGCATTTAATTTACAGGCTCTGGGTACATGTAGTACCACTTTACTAGGGACTTATAAGTAAATTAAATGTGCCAATTGAGGTCAAGCCAATGCTACCATGTTTGAAGGAGTGAGCACATGCACTTTAGCACTGGTTAGCAGCAGTAAGGTGCACAGAGTCCTAAGGCCATCAAAATTAGATCAGAAAAAAGGAGGCTGAAGGCAAAAGGTTCGGGGATGGCCCTGCAGAAAGGGACAAGTCCAAAACACATGCAAGCACGCACTAAACATTTAAAGAAAAAACCTTCCTGGATCTGAGGTTCCTGGGGGTTAGGACTGCCAGAGGCAGCAGTACCTTACTTGTCACAGAATGGAATGAGGTCAGTAAGAGTTTCTAACCTTGCCCCACTCTGTGATAAGTTGTCACCAATTGACACTTGTCCCTGGGCCCCTCAGGGCTATTAGTGATGCTCCCTCTCATCATGAGGGGTAGAACCTCGCAGTCCTTTGTAGGGCTGAGGAGGTCATGTCCACAAGGCTGTGAAATCCTCAGCCTTGCAAAGTTCAGCTCAGACAGCCAGGTGCCTGAGTTTTTATCGCATGCACTGCACCTGGCTGCCTAGGCTTAACATAAATAGTGTCTGTCAGACTGACCTTTACTCAGCCTGACAGACACTCTATGTCTGCAAAAAGGTGGGGACAGTGCCCCTCTGCCCTTAAGGATAGGACGCTCCTGATTAACTTGTAGTTTGTGACAACCAAAAAGATTGCAAACGTACATAAAATTGTACGTTTACCTTTGTGAATCAGGACCACTATGCCAAGGTCCCCTGTAAGTTGACATTGATGAATTCTGCCACGCTTGTAGTGATGGTCATTGTGCTTCAGTCATGGTTATTATTGTAGTGTCTAACAATCAATCAATCAATATTTGTAGAGCGCGCTAATCACCCCGAAGGGTATCCAGGCGCTGCGTGTGGGTAGAGCTACTCGAAGCTGTCAGAATGACATTCATTACTTCTTGCCAGTAGCATGAGATAATAGAAAAATAACAAACAGAGCAGTCATGGTACTTTCCAGAGATCAGCGGTGGTGACATCATTCATGCATTCTGGAAAGTGCACAGTAAATTTGTACATTGTAAATGTCACAAGCATGCAATCAATCGAGCTTTCATTAGCAGAATACAGCTATTGAATAAGGCTTGTTCACTTTCTTTCCCAGCATCCATTTATCACTTGTCACGTGATCTCATTTGTCATCAGTGAAATAACAAACCATAAGTGCTTGATGATGTAGCCCAACAATTTTATGTGCTCCGAGTACTGACAGAAGATACTAGCACTTACAAGGAGTTTCTGCTAAAATTGTGCCTCCCATATAAACAATAGGCAACGTGTTGATAGGCATCAAGGGATCACTTGGGACACTGAGTGAGGAGATTGGCCAGTGCAGCACTTGACGTATAGGACTTGGCAAGTGTTAACATAAGCATCAATGTATAAGTATCCAGATCACAATAGAAAATTGCATTGCACTGCATCAGGTGTTGAAATTTATAATACACCCATTCACCCCCATTAGGTTTCAGGGCAGGAGGCATTCAACAGTCTCTGTTTGAATCATTATCTCCCACATGGGGCAGACCAGTGATAACAGGGAACTAGTACAAAGTCATGGTGTGAGCAGGAATTTATGTTACATGGTTGTCGAGTCTGAAACACAGTGAAATTATGGTCAGCTGTTGCCACTTAAAATATATGATGTTAAATTATTATGTTATGTATGGCACTCATAGATAACCCGTAGCATAAATACTGGATTCAGAATCCAGTTAGATCCTGCTACAACATCACAGCAGTGGGAAACTAAATAAATGTGTTTTCCTCTGCTGTGACATAATAAGGGGAAGCGCTCTCTTCCCATGCACTATCTGACATATTTCTGTCTATGCGGGTCTCTGCAGACCCAGGCTGACAAAGCAGTTTCAAAGCTGTGATGATGCAGCTCTCATTAAGTTAGTCAGTGCTGCACCTATATTTCTCTCTGCCTCATGGAGAGCAGAAAGCCCGGCTTTAGTGGAGAGTAGGGGTGGGTGTAACTTGCGCAATTCCTCATAACATATATCCTGTGATTGCAGACGAGTGCCCCAGGTGCAGAGCGGACTCTGCAGATGTGCTGCACATGTTCTGGAGCTAAGGACCCTTACGTCCTTACTAGGATACCATACTCTCCGATGTATCGAGTACCACGGGCAAGGATTAACCACCGCCCATCAATGCCTGCTAGGTCTGAACACAAATCCCACGACTGGCACACACACCACTGGCTACACTGTCCTCGCGCTGCTCTTGACCAAGAGGGTGATAGCATTGCAGTGGAAATCAGCTGCTCCCCCCTTAGCCTTGTCGCACCAAGAAAATTCCCTCTTGAGAACCACTGGATCCTGATTCTTCGTGATTTTGTATCTCAGTCTACTGAGGGATCCCAACCCCCATAGTCACTCTCATCATGAATCACGCCTTCATAACGGACCCCCTGTCCCCCCTCCCCTCCAATATTCCCGGTCTCTTTGTCTCTTCTTCCTACTGAGGCGCTTGACCTGATCCCGCTCCTGCCCCGAAATATCCCCTTCATTCGGAGGATTTCGACTTCAACGTTCCCTACATTGCTGGTATACCTGTGAATGACTCTTGGTGATATTCTCTGGGGGGGGGGGTGTTGGGTGGTGTTTTCCTTCCTGTTATTTCTTTAGTTGTTAGATCTTGTTATCTAACACGACACTGCAACATGAATACTCGGTCACCATGCATAAAATGTGATTTTGAACGTTAAACTGAACTAACTGTCCTCTGCCCTGTGTGTATATCCTACTGTAACGCTCTGGTTGGTATGTGTCAATAAAAATTGGTTTATAAAAAAAAAAGTACATAATTCCGTGTAGCATAACCACACAGAATTACCTACGAATTCTGCGAGATTACGCGGAATTACGTGAGAAGAGTAAATCTACATTTAGCACTATTTCTTAGCGCAAAAACGGACGCAAGAATGCATTTTACACTAAGAAACAGTGCTAAATGCAGCAGTACATGAATATCGAGCACAAGCTAAAATTTGCTCCAGCTGCGTGAGTATTTCCCCCTGTTAGAAATGGGGGTCTCTAGTTGGCAGAGGTAGGTACCTTTGTCCAAATAGGGACCCTTGCTTCTAGTCAGGGTAAGGGGGATACACTTCTAAAATTATCCCTGCTCACCCCCTTGGTAGCTTGGCACGAGCAGACAGGCTTATCTCCGAGGCAGTGTGTAAAGCATTTGTGAACACATACAGTAAAACAGTGAAAAAACTACAAATGGCCACCACACCAGTTTAGAAAGATAAGTAATCTTTATCTCAACCAAAACAAGACCAAACAACAAAAATCCACAATACAGTATGAAAAATATCCTTAAAAATAGGTTATTCACTCAAATCAAGCTTCTAGCAACAAATAACTCCACCTGGAGTCATGACGACGTCATGACAGAAAAAAATCCCAAAGTACGGCGCCGACCGAGAGGTGCACGGCGTCGGGCCCGGAGTCAAGCAGACCCACAAAGAACAGTACCTTGGAATTGATGAAAGCAAAGACGGTGCACAGCGTCGGGGAGGTGATGCTTCGTTGGCGCCTGCGGCGTCGGTCCCTTACGTCCCCAGGGGAGGTGAAGCCTCGGTTCCTTACTGCAGCGCTGGGGAAGTGATACGTCGGTTCCTTACTGTGCCAGGGAGGTGACGTCACGAATGGCAGCGAGGCATCGGTTCCTTACGATGGTGCGATGACGATGGATTCGGGAGTCACCTACGTCGAGGATCGGCTCCGGGTTGATGAAGCACCGCGTCGGTGAAGTCGGGGCTGCGGTGCGAGTCGGGACGGTGCGTCATGGACGTCACGAGCAGTGTCTTCGGCTCCGGTGCAGGCAGCGGCCTCGTAGACGGCTTCGCAGTCGATGCGGTACGGCGTCGGGCCTACCGTGCAAGTCGGGGCAGTGCGTCGTGCTCTTCACGAGCGATGCCCACGGCTTCGGTGCAGATTACGGTGTCGCTCGCCGGCGTCGGTGTTGCAATTTCCTTCTGTGGCAGCTGAAATAGCAGTTCCAGATGCAGAGAGACAGAAGGGATGAAGTCTTTGTGTCCCTGAGACTTCAGGACAGGAGGCAAGCTCAGTTTCAAGCCCTTGGAGATCTTTTCTTCAAGTAGGTGACAAAGCAAACAGCAAAGTCCTTTTTCTCCTTTCCTTGGCAGCAAGCAGCCACTGCAGGCCAACCCCAGACAGCAAACAGCGCAGGGGCAGTATTCCTCCTCAGCTTATCCAGCTCTTCTCCTTGGCAAAGGTTCCTCTTGATTTCCCAGAAGTGATCTAAAGTTCTGGGGTCTGGGCCCCAATATTCATACCTCAAAATCCTTTGTTCTCTGAAGGCAGAGAGTGTCTGTACCCAGCTAAAACCAGTTCTATCTTCACTGGTGCAGCTTCCTGGCAGGAGGTGGAGACAGCATTGTTGAAGGCAGACCAGGCCCATGCAGGTAAAAGGAAATCTCCTCCCTCTACTCTAAATGCAGCCCAGGTCTATTCAGCCCAGCCCTGACTCATCAGACTTCTGGAGCCACTGCCCCTCTCCATCCCCTGTCATCCAAAAGCCAGACATGCAATACACAAACCTAGCAGAGGCACACTGGATGGTTAGGCAAGAAAATATCTACTTTCTAAAAGTGGTATTATCAAACACAGAATGTAAAAATCACCCTCACTAAAAGATGCACTTTAACATTCTGAGTTCAGGCATACTAAACTTAACTTTTCAATCTTGTTCCCAGGGTCAGTTATGTTTATAAGATGTTATAAACAAACTCCCCATTCTGTCCTATGGGAACAGATAGCCTTGCAATAGTGAAAAACGAAATTGGCAGTATTTCACTATCAGGACATGCCACACACATCAGAGTATTTCCTGCCTTTCACATACAATGCACCTTGCCCACAGGGGTACCTTGGACCTACCTTAAGGGTGACTAATATGTAGGAAAGTGAAGGTTTATTGACTGGCGAGTGGGTGCACTTGCCAAGTCGACATGGCAGTCCCAGACTGCACACAGGCTCTGCAATGGCAGGCCTGAGCCACATTTTACAAGCTGCTTCTCTGGGTGGCACAATCAGTGCTGCAAGCCCACCAGCAGCATTTGATTTACAGGCCCTGGGCACACATAGTGCACTGTACTAGGGTCTGACAAGTAAATCAAATAAGCCAATCATGGAATCAGTAATCCATAACAATCATTTACAAAGGGAGCACTTGCACTTTGGCACTGAACAGCAGAGGCAAAGTGCCCAAAGCATCTAGACCAGCAAAAATGGAGTCCAAAATACAGCAAAACACAGGCGGTAAAGACAAAAAATGGAAGGTAGACCCACGCCAATGGTGCCAGGTCTGAAATGTGGGGAGAACTACCCACCCTCTTGGGAGTTCTCTTCACTAAGGCGGAAAAATCTGGACAGACCATCAGCATTGGCGTGTTCTGTACCAGGGCGGTGTTCCACCGTAACGTCCATCCCCTGTAGGGAAATGGACCACCTCAACAGTCTTGGATTCTCACCCCTGATTTGCATCAGCCATCTGAGGGGCCTGTGGTCTGAACCCGGAAGTGAGTCCCAAACGAGTATGGTCTCAGCTTCTTTAGTGCCCAGACCTCAGCAAATGCCTCATGCTCAATCGCAATCAATCTCTGTTCTCGTTGAAGTAACCTCCTACTAATGAAGGCTACAGGTTGGTCTAGGCCATCCTCATGTAGCTGTGAGAGCACCGCTCCCACAACATGCTCTGAAGCATCTGTCTGCACAATGAATTCCCTTGAGAAGTTGGGCGCCTGAAGCACGGGCGCCGTGCACATGGCAGATTTCAGGGCATCAAAAGCCTTCTGGCAGGCGTCAGTCCAATTCACTTTCTTGGGCTGCTTCCTGGAAGTCAGCTCTGTCAAGGGGGCAACAATGGTGCCATACCCCTTGACAAATCTCCTGTAATACCCTGTGAGTCCTAAAAAGGCTCTCACTTCTGTATGAGTCTTGGAGGGTTCCCAAGCGAGAATGGTATCAATCTTGGGCTGTAGGGGCGCCACCTAGCCGCTCCCCACCTGGTGTCCCAAGTATACCACTGAACCCTGCCTGTTCTGGCACTTGCTTGCCTTGATCGTGAGGCCTGCCCTCCGCAGCGCCTTCAACACTTCCCAGAGGTGATGCAGATGTTCCTCCCAAGTGGCACTGAACACTGCAATGTCATCCAGGTAGGCGGCACTGAAATTTTCCAGCCCAACCAATACCTGGTTGACCAACCTCTGAAAGGTGGCAGGGGCATTCTTCATCCCAAAGGGCATCACCCGGAATTGGCAGTGCCCATCTGGTGTGGAGAATGTTATGTTATGTTATTTCAATTTCTAGCGCGCACAGATACTACAAGAGTGTCCTGGCACGAACCTTGAGAGAATAAAGAAGAGCCAAATTTAGGGAAATAGGTAAGTTTTCAGCTTCTTTTTGAAGAGACTAGGGTGCTGAGTGCATCGGAGCGCAAAGGGAAGAGCATTCCAAGCCAAAGCGGCCTTCACAGCCAGAGAGCTGCTGCCCGTCCTTTGCAAGCAAAAACGCGGGACTTGAGCCAGGAGTTGGGAGGAGGAACGCAGGTGTCTTGCGGGGGTATAAAAGGAGAACCGTTTCTAAAGATAACCTGGTCCTGTGGCATACAGAGCGTGATGGGCGATAACTAAGGACTTGAATCTAACCCTCTCTGCCACAGGCAGCCAGTGTAGAGCGCGAAGATGTTGTCTCACGCTACATCTGGCAGGGATGTTCAAGAGAAGCCAGGCAGCCGCGTTCTGCACCACTTGTAGTTTATTTAGTAAGTAACTCGGGACGCCAACGTATAAAGCGTTGGCGTAATATAGCCGAGAAAGAATAAGGGCTCGGGGAACTGTCTCCTTGGCCGCCTGGGGAAGAAGGGGAAGGAACTTCCTGAGAATTTTTAGGAATCCAAAGCAGGTCCCTGACAGCTTCTTGATCTGAGTCGAGAATAAAAGATTCTCCTCGAACCAGACCCCTAAGTTCTTGACAGGATTCCCTGGTGAGGCCGGAAGCACTGATTCGGAAGGCCAGAGTGTTTCCCTAAATTGAGAGGGAAACTTTCCAAATAAGAGGATTTCTGATTTTTCCTTGTTGCATTTCAATTCTGCCGCAGCCAATCATCGAAAAACTGCGGTCAAGCAATGTTTGGCGGCAGAAGTAGAACATTTGTTTTTTTTCCATGTGAACAGGAGCTGGGTATCATCGGCGTATGCGATTATCTTCGCACCTAAGTCCTCAGCCAACTGAACCAAAGGAGTAACGTAAATATTAAAAAGAAGGGGACTCAGGGAAGAGTCCTGTGGGACCCCTGTGGTCACTTTCTTCGGTGAGGAGGAAAATGGTGGGAGCCACACCTGCTGCGTCCGATCCTCCAAGAAGGATTTGAGCCAGCCCCAAGCACTTCCTGATACACCAATCTCCGCCAGTCGGGTGAGCAACAATGCATGGGGCACCGTGTCGAATGCCGCCGAGAGGTCCAGCAAAACCAGGGCAGCCCTCCCGCCGGCGTCCAAACAGTCTCTGATGGCTTCAGAGATTTCCACCAGAGCTGATTCAGTACTAAAGGAGGCCCTAAAACCCGACTGAGCAGGATGGAGGAGGCATGAACTTTCTACGAAGTCGGTCAACTGTCTGGTGACCACTTTCTCACATATCTTAGCCACACTAGGCAAAAGGGAGATTGGCCGGTAGTTTGCCGGGCATAGAGGGTCAAGGGATGGTTTTTTTAGAAGAGGAAGGATCATGGCCTGCTTCCAAGTGGCCGGGACAAGAGCTTCAGAGAGGGACATAGTAATGAGTCTATTGACTTCTGGATTAACAGTATCCGCCACGTCAGCCAGAAGTCGGGCGGCACAAGGGTCCGAAGGGAATCCTGATTTCAGACCCTTTAAAATTTTAAGAGAGCTGGGTAGATCTATGGGGGCAAATGCTGACCTCTCTCTTGCCCCAACAGTTAAGGCGATATGCCGGTACCCAGACGTTAAGTCAAATGTACTGAGGTACCGGGCAGCCCTCAACCGATCGATGAGCTCATCAGCTCTGGGGATGGGGTGTACGTCAGTCCTGGTGACTGAATTGAGCCCTCGGTAATCCACACAGAACTGGAGTTCTGGTGTGGCACCAGGTGCGGCAGCCTTCGGGACCAAGGCCACTGGGCTGGCCCAAGGGCTGTTTTAGGGCTCAATCACGCCTAGCGCTAACATCTTGGAGACCTCCTTGATGCAAGCTCTGACCCTGTCAGTCACTCTGTAAATCTTATGTTTTACTGGAGGACTGTCCCCAGTGTCCACATCATGGACGCACCACTCAGTGACACCGGGGGCCAGGGAGAACAGGTGAGAAAACTGCCCCAACAGTTGGCGGCATTCACTCTGCTGTTCAAGGGTCAGGGCGGGAGAGTGGTTCACACCGTACACTGACCCATCTTGCTCCTTTGCAGACAGGAGGTCAGGAAGAGGCTCAGTCTCCTCTTCCATCCCAGCATTTGTTGCTAGGAGCATGCCCACTTCGGACCTCTCCAAGTGGGGCTTCAGGCAGTTCACTTGTAGGACCCGCAAAGGGTTCCTAGGAGACTGCAAGTCCACCAAGTAGGTGACGTTATTCTTGCGCTCCACCACCTCAAATGGTCCAGTCCACTTATCCTGGAGCGCACAAGGCTCCACTGGGGCCATGACCCAAACCTTCTGTCCAGGCTGAAACTCGATCAGAGTGGCATTCTGATCATACCAGCGTTTCATTTCCTCCTGGCTGGCTTCCAGGTTCACCTGAGCGAGTTGCCTGAAGCGCTTAGTCTGGTTTCTGAAGGCCAGCATGTAGCTATATACATCCTGGGGAGGTTTACTGGGAGCTTTCTCCCAGCCTTCTTTCACCATACTCAGAGGTCCTCTTACAGGATGGCTGTACAGCAGCTCAAAGGGACTGAACCCTAAGGACTTCTGGGGCGCCTCTCTGTAAGCAAACAGCATGCATGGTAAAAGGACGTCCCACTTATGCCTCATGGGTTCACCAAGACCCATAATCATGCCTTTTAGGGTCCGGTTGAATCTCTCAACCAGCCCGTTACCTTGGGGGTGGTAATGAGTGGTGAACTTATAGGTTACCCGCACTCCTGCCACAGGGACTTCATATACTTCGATATGAAGTTGGTACCATGGTCGGACACCAACTCTCTGGGGAACCCCACATGGGAGAAAATTCCCATCAATGCATGACCCACCACGGGGGCTGTCACAGTCTGGAGAGGGATGACTTACGGGTACCGGGTGGCATGGTCCACCAAGACCAGGATAAACTTGTTGCCTATGGCTGTCTTGGGATCCAGAGGCCCCACAATGTCAATACTCACCCTCTCAAAGGGGGTGCTGACCACAGGGAAAGGCTGGAGAGGAGCCTTACACTTCCTCCAACTCTTACCACTTGCCTGACAAGTCTGGCAAGACCTACAGTGGGCATCAGAATGCTTGCGCATTTGGGGCCAGTAAAAGTGGGTGACAAGCCTTTCAAAGGTCTTGTCTTGCCCCAAGTGCCCTGCCAAAGGCACATCATGAGCCAGACCCAGTAGAAAGGCTCTAAAGCGCTGGGGTACCACCAGCACACGGGCTGACCCAGGCTCAGCAACCTTAGGCTCGCTATACAGGACACCATTCTCCCAGTATATCCAATATGATCCGGACTCATCACTTGCTGCCTGGTTTGCAGCCTGTTGCCGCAAACCAATGAGAGAAGGACACCTCTGCTGCTCCTGGCAGAACTCCTCCCTGGTGGGCCCTCCTTCTTGCTGCCAATGGATCAGCTCAGGCAGGTCCCCCAGTTCAGCCACTTGTTCCCCTGTAGGCTCCAGGGTATCCCCCTCAGGGTCTACATCCTCCTGGAACGTGGGAACTTTGGGGGCCAGTGTCCCGTGCCCCCTGCCTCTTCTCTTCCTGGCAGGCACCTGGGCCACTCTTTCAGGCTCCAGGTCCTCTTGAATGCCCTTACCAGCTGCCATTGACCGAGTGGTCACGCATGCCCACCCAGGCAGACCCAACATCTCCAAATGAGGCTTCCGCTCCACCTTTGCCCAAGGAGAGCTCTCCAAATCATTGCCTAGCAGACAGTCAACAGGCATGGCTGGCCTCACAGCTACTTTCAAGGTACCTGAGACCTCCCCCCACTCAAAGGGAACCTGTGCTACTTTGCAGAGGCACTCTGAATTGTCAGCGGCAACTACTGAGTAGAATGTGTTGGGGACCACCTGCTCTTCAGACACCAGCCGACAACTAACTGCTGTCACACTGGCTCCAGTGCCTCTCAGAGCCTCCAAACTATGGCCATTGATGGTCACCCACTGCCTGTACTTTTTAGTGTAATCAGGCAGATGAGTCCTTGGGACCATCTCACTGTCTCCTAAAGAGACCAGGGACATCTCTGCGGGACCCCACCCACCTTGGGCACCCAACTCATCCACCAAGGCTACACTAGCCAGTTCCCGGGGTGGTGCACCAATGGGTGCGATGGTAACCGGTTTGGGACACTTAGGATCCCCCCGGAAGTGGCCCACCTGACCACAACTAAAACAGGTCTTGGGACCCCTCTGAACAGGCTTACATGGAGGAACCCATGGTTTCTTTTCAGTGGGAGGCTGGGAACCCTTACCTTGGTTCCCTTTGGGATTACTTTGGTGCCCTTTTTGGAACTCCTTTGGTTTACCCTTGTCCCCCCCACTCTTCTGCTGGGAACCCTGCCCACCTTTGGCGGAGTCTCCCACAGGACCTTTGTGGACCCTGGTACTGACCCAGTGGTCTGCCTCTACAGCAAGCTTCCTGGGGTCAGTCAGCTTACTATCAATAAGGTGCTGGCGTAGCTCTGGGAAACAACTACTGTAAAAGTGCTCCCATGCAACCAAATAATAGAGCACCTGCAAATCAGTTACCTTGCTACCCTTCACCCATCCATCCAGTGCTCTGCAAAAATAAGATACATATTCCACCCAAAAATAAGATACATATTCCACCCAAGTACCTGACTCCAGCTTCTTGAAGTTCCTACATTTCTGCCTATAAAGCTCTGGGGCAACCCATACCTGGCTATCAAGGCTTCATTCATGGGGGCATAGGACATCTGATCCTCAGTGGGCAAAGCTAGTAAGGTCTCTCTCCCTTCACCTATGAAGCGGCCCCACAACCCCTCTCCCCAATCTCTCTCAGGGACCCGGTGGGACTTCATTGCTATTTCATAGGCCTTAAACCACTGCCCAATGCCCTCATGCTTCATGAAATCTTTGATAACATCTTTGGGAATGTATACTTTTCTTTCCCCAGGCACTGATAGTGTGCTGCCACCAGAGGGAGTGATCTAGACTCTTTGCTTTCAGCTCCAACTCCCTCAACACTCTCTCATGCTCTAAAAGCATCTTCTTCTCGTCCATGGTCAATTTCTTGCTCTCCAACTCCAACCTCTTATTCTCTAAGTCACCCTGGCTCCCCAGCTTGAGCTTAGTAAGCTCCATTTCATGCACTCTGCTTCTCTCCATGTCCTCCAACTCCTCTGGAGACAGACCCCTTGTAGACACACTGCTGCCTTCCCTGGGAGGCACCCCCCCTCCAGTTAGGCCCACTAGCCCATCCTGCTGCCCTTCTAAATTCTCCCCCTCCACCATAGGCTCCTCGGTCTGCCCACTGGCATTCCTTGCTTCCAACCAGGCCCTCAGCGCCTTTTGGAATTCCTCCTTTCTGGTGAGGCCTCTCACAGAGATTTTAAATTTTTTGCAGATGACTTTAAATTGTGGCACAGTGTAGGTATCAACCCTCTCCTCTTCAAATTTAATATCCACAGATGCAAGTGATGCTTCTTTACTCATGGGGAAAATTGGCAGTTCTCAAGATGCAAAAATTCCAAGGAAAAACTTCAACAAAAATGTATGTGGTTGCGTAATGGTCTGCACTCACCAGTAGTGTACACGAATCACTGTATGTAAATGACAAATGCAAGTCCAGGATCCTTACCGCTGACCACCAATGTTAGAAATGGGGGTCTTTAGTTGGCAAAGGTAGGTACCTTTGTCCAAATAGAGACCCTTGCTTCTAGTCAGGGTAAGGGGGATACACTTCTAAAATAACCCCTGCTCACCCCCTTGGTAGCTTGGCACGAGCAGACAGGCTTATCTCAGAGGCAGTGTGTAAAGCATTTGTGAACACATACAGTAATACAGTGAAAACGGGAAACAGCGTTTACAACGCTGTCATTACATCGCAAGACTATTACAACGCAGTCGTTACAACGACCGTGTTGTTAGTATGCAGTTGCATTTACATCGCAAGTCATTACAACGACTTGCTGTAGGTGGCGCTGAGGTATTGGAAATTAATTCCAACACCTTCCCTACTATTGCGCAAACTGGAGTAGGATAGTAAATAATACTATTCCTAAGTCCAGCTCGCCCCCTACAGCAAGTCGTTGGAATGACTTGCGATGTAAATGCATCGCGTACTAACAGCGCGGTCATTGTAACGACCGCGTTGTAAAAGCACGCAATGTAATACATCGCGTTGTAATGTACTATATTCAGTGAAAACACTACAAATGGACACCACACCAGTTTAGAAAAATAAGTAATCTTTATCTAAACCAAAACAAGACCAAACGACAAAAATCCACAATACAGTATGAAAAATATCCTTAAAAATAGGTTATTCACTCAAATCAAGCTACTAGCAACAAATAACTCCACCTGGAGTCATAACGACGTCGTGACAGATGAAAATCCCAAAGAGCGGCGCCGACCACGAGGTGCGCGGCGTCTGGGCCCGGAGTTAAGCAGACCCACAAAGAACAGTACCTTCGAATTAATGAAAGCAAAAACGGTGCACGGCGTCGGGGAGGTGATGCTTCGTTGGCGCCTGCGGCGTCGGTTCCTTACAACCCCAGGGGAGGAGAAGCCTCGGTTCCTTACTGCAGCGCAGGGGAGGTGAGACGTCGGTTCCTTACTGTGTCGGGGAGGGGAGGTGACGTCACGAATGGCGCCGAGGCGTCGGTTCCTTACGACGGTGCGATGCTGATGGATTCGGGAGTTACCCACGTCGAGGATCGGCTCCGCGTTGATGAAGCACTGCGTCAGTAAAGTCGGGCTGCGGTTCAAGTCGGGACGGTGCATCGTGGACGTCACGAGCAGTGTCCTCAGCTAGGGTGCAGGCAGCGGCCTCGTGGACAGCTTCGGAGTCGATGCGGCACGGCGTCGGCAGGCGTCCGGCCTACGGTGCAAGTCAGGGCGGTGCGTCATGCTCTTCACGAGCGATGCCCACGGCTTCAGTGCAGGTTACGGCATCGCTCGCCTGCGTCGGTGTTGCAATTTCCTTCTGTGGCAGCTAAAACAGCAGTTTCAGATGCAGAGAGACAGAAGGGGTGAAGTCTTTGTGTCCCTGAGACTTCAGAACAGGAGGCAAGCTCAGTTTCAAGCCCTTGGAGATCTTTTCTTCAAGTAGGTGACAAAGCAAACAGCAAAGTCCTTTTTCTACTTTCCTTGGCAGCAAGCAGCCACTGCAGGCCAACCACAGACAGCAAACAGCACAGGGGCAGTATTCAGGGCCGTATTGGGAACAGAAACCGGCCCTGGCAAACTGCTCAGCCGGCACCCCCTGGGGTGAGGGGGAGTGCAGCCGAGCAGTTTGCGAGGGCCGGTTTCGGACGATTTTGTTACCGGGGGCCGATATTGCCGACCCCCGGTAACAAAAACGGCCCCCCAGGGACAAAAAAACGACCCCCACCCTAGCGGCCTACCGGGGAAATGCCCGGTGCCCGCTATGGCCAGTCCGGCCCTGGCAGTATTCCTCCTCAGCTTATCCGGCTCTTCTCCTTGGCAAAGGTTTCTCTTGATTTCCCAGAAGTGATCTAAAAGTCTGGGGTCTGGGCCCCTCTTTTTACACACAAACATCCTTTTTTCTCTGAAGGCAGAGAGGGTCTGTACCCAGCCAAAACCAGTTCTGTCCTCACTGGTGCAGCTTCCTGGCAGGAGGTGGAGACAGCATTGTTGAAGGCAGACCAGGCCCATGCAGGTAAAAGGAAATCTCCTCCCTCTACTCTAAATGCAGCCCAGGTCTATTCAGCCCAGCCCTGACTCATCAGACTTCTGGAGCCACTGCCCCTCTCCAGCCCCTGTCATCCAAAAGCCAGACATGCAATACACAAACCTAGCAGAGGCACACTGGATGGTTAGGCAAGAAAAAACCTACTTTCTAAAAGTGGTATTTTCAAACACAGAATGTAAAAATCACCCTCACTAAAAGATGCACTTTAACATTCTGAGTTTAGGCATACTAAACGTTACTTTTCGATCTTGTTCCCAGGGTCAGTTATGTTTATAAGATGTTATAAACAAACTCCCCATTCTGTCCTATGGGAAGAGAAAGCCTTGCAATAGTGAAAAACGAAATTGGCAGTATTTCAGGACATGCCACACACCTACAATTCACCCTGCCCACAGGGGTACCTTGGGCCTACTTTTGGGGTGACTAATATGTAGAAAAGGGAAGGTTTAGGGACTGGCAAGTGGGTGCACTTAGCGATACCAAAGGGGATGATGGACGGAGCGTTTGAGCAAATCAAACACTCACCCCCAGTCAACTGATCTGGGTTTAATCCATCATCATTCTTTAGCTCACTCCACCACCCCAGTTCAGACATGGCCATATGCAAATCAGTCTGACCCTGTGCCTCATGGGAACAGTCCAGCCCGAACTGCCAAGCCATGTCTTCCCTGGACCGGAAACAAGCATCCTGGGACCGGTTTCGGGTTCATAACCCTCATCAGCCAGGCTATCAGCCAGGCTATCTTGAATCCAGTGGCAAAGTGAGCAAGGGACCCACGTCTGGGCATACCCTGCCAACTTAGGGCGAACAAAGCGATACCAAAGGGGATGATGGACGGAGCGTTTGAGCAAATCAAACACTCACCTCCAGTCAACTGATCTGGGTTTAATCCATCATCATTCTTTAGCTCACTCCACCACCCCAGTTCAGTGGGTGCACTTGCCAAGTCGACATGGGAGACCCAGACTGCACACAAGCTCTGCAATGGCAGGCCTGAGTCACATTTTACAAGTTGCTTCTGTGGGTGGCACAATCAGTGCTGCAGGCCCACTAGTAGCATTTGATTTAAAGGCCCTGGGCACTCACAGTGCACTATACTAGGGTCTGACAAGTAAATCAAATTGCCAATCATGGAATCACTAATCCATAACAACAATTTACAAAGGGAGCACTTGCACTTTGGCACTGAACAGCAGTGGCAAAGTGCCCAAAGCATCTAGACCAGCAAAAATGGAGTCCAACACACAGCAAAACACAGGCGGTCAAGACAAAAAATGGAAGGGAGACCCACGCCAATGGTGCCAAGTCTAACACCCCCAAATTACATGAGCAGGAGTAATCACGTAATTATCGGTAATTCCACATCAAAGAGCAATTACCGAAAGTACTCTGATTGCTCTGACGTAATCGGAATTGTGCCCAGGCCTCGTGGAGAGGAGAGACGAGGTACAGAGCGAGATGGGTGGTAAGTAGCCATGTATAATTCTGTAATATTTGGACAGTGTGAAAGTCTTCTGAGAAGGTATATCAAGTGTAGGAGAGGAAGATCTGCTTCTTATAGTTACCCCCACTTTTTGCTGATGTCTCACTGTTTTTGGCCTAGTCTGACTGGGATCCTGCTATTCAGGACCCCAGTCTATCTGCTTTCTCCTATAAACTGATTGCATGTACTTTAGGTACACTCCAGATTGGATTCTGGGGTACCCTTATCAGTCCCTAGTACGTGGTACACCATGTACCCAGGGCATAGGTACCCCAGAGGCCTCCCAGGGGCTGAAGCATGTATTGTGCCACCCCTGAGAGGCCATTCAAAATGACACCACAGGTCTGCTACTGCAACCTGTGTAAGCAGGTGCATGCACCCCTTACTTAGATATAGGTTACCTATATCTATTCTAAATCACTGCACATATAAACCTATCAGTCACCCCTATGGCAGGCCTTATCAATCCTGAAGGCAGGGTGCTGGGTTTTATGTGAGAGGGTGCCCCTGCATGAGCAGAGCCCCTCTGCAGCCTTCGGAATCTATTCCCCGGGGTTGTCTGTGATGCAGCCAACCATATATACTCAAGTGCATTATAACCTTGCGGTAAATGCTAACTTTAAAATGGCTTAGAAACATGTTGTGTTTGGTGTCAAACACCTTGGAATCATACCTCCACACCAGTAACTGGTGTGGGAGGTATGATTCCTCCCTTGTAGTACCACTACTATGGGGCACCGGTCTACCGGGTACCAGCTTTCTCGACCTGGGCAGCACAAAATGGATGCTGCCAGCCACAGACACGAGTCTGCCCTCCTGCTGCTGAGCCAAGCTCGAGCAGAGGAAGGCCTGACACTAGGTTTCCTGTCACAGGGAGGTGTGACCACCTCCCAGACAGGCTTTAGTGTATTGGGGCTGGGTGGGTGCACTCTTAGAGTGCCAGAAAGTCTGCACTGGGGGCACATTTGGTGTCCCCGTACATAGTCCAGCTCAAACCGGTTGCAGGAGCCAATTGCTCCTGCTCTGGCATGAAACTGGACAAAGGACATGGGTGTAGCCACCCCTCTGTCCTGACCCTCCCATAGGTGGGTCCCCAGAGTTAGTCCAACCCCTTCCTTGGGTATAAAGTAGGAAACCTGACTACAGGACTTTAGATTTTACCTGGACTAAACTCTGCAAGCAGAAACCAAGTACTTCTACGGTCTACACTTTGCTGGACGACAGAAGAATCTCCCTTGGAGTAAAGGAGTTACTCCCCTGCAGCAGCAGTCACCTAAATGCATCTGACCAGTTTGCATCTCCCAAGCTCCTGAGGACTCCGAAGATTTCTGCAACACAGGAGGTGGGTTCCCAAGCGTCCCTGAGGTCGATCTGCTCTCTCAGCAATCCTGAGACCAGTATCCCTCGTGGGGACCGTGCAACCTGAACCCCTGTGCACCGTGTACTTTTGCAGCAACATATGCTTTTCGGCAATCCCCGAGGCTGTGCTTTGGACTACATATAGTCCCAACCCCGAGCAGCATTTCTACCAAAGATCTCCGACCTCCACTCCACGAGTGCTCTGTGGGCTGGTGTTTTGTGATTCAGCTTGAGGTCCCTTTGCGATCCCTGGTCCGTTGACCTGTGGGTCCTGGCGAGGGTCACTTTGACTTTCCTTGGGCTTGCCTGGTTGCTCCAGACGTGCCCTGACTCCCCATAGCTTGGAGAGTTTCCTGGACCTTGCTGGTCTAGACTATCACTTGTTTCATCTGCCTGCGTGGGTTGCCTTTGCCAGGGCTTGTTGGTGTTCAATCAGGACACTGACCCCTCAGCACTCGACATCTTTTGTGGGACAGCTCACCTCCGGACTTTGGTCATCATCGACGTCTCCTGGTCCCCGTGGCTGCAGAGTCAAGCATCCAATCTTCGCACCTGAAGCACCCGACATCGGTGGGCATTCATCTATCGAGCCCCTGGTCATGTGAAGTGGCCCAGACTCTGTCCCCTCTGCATTCAGGTTCTTCTTACTCCAAATCCAGGCTTAGATTCCACCGGACACTTTTCATCTTCCCGGCAGCAGTACTTCTTCGCATCACGCCATTGAAAACGACGAGGGTTTCCGACACCACTTGACCCCTATGCACCCGGCTCCTCTGGGATAGGTAACACAGATACCTCGGTAGTCACAAAGGTGTTGGCCTTAGAACCTTCTATGTTCCAAAGGGTTTGCTTGAAGTCCTCTCCGAAGTGTCCTTAAACTGTAATTTTCCAACCGCGACTTTCCCATAGAGTTGTATGGAGCTCACGTCTGTGTTCCGACACTGCACCCGTCCTCCGTGGGCTCCCTGTGTCACTCCTGTGGGTGGTTCCATGGGGTCCCAGCGATTCTACGTGCTCTAGGCACTGTGTCTATTGAAGTCGTGGTTGTTATACCACTTTCTTAGTATATGGTTCGGTCTTCCCCTGGAGCTGTGTATTGTGCTATTTACTGTCGTTCTATTGATTTAACATTGTGTACTGTACCTTCTAATCTCGGGTAGAGATTAGTAGAGAGTGTTTTAGAATTAAATACATATTTTTATATAACACTTGTGTGGTTCTCCTTTCATTTAGTCATTCAGGAGGTGATATTCTGGTAAAACAAGCTGCTTTACATTCCTTCAAGATTAAGCCTGAAGGCTGCTCTCCATAGCTACCACTAGGATAGCTTTCATAAAGGTTATCTTTGACCTAATCATCAATAAGGGTCGTTTGGACTGGTGCAAGGTGCCCACTTTAATTAGTGGACAGCATATACCAGGCCAACTTCTCACATTGCTGGCAGTGGTGGGATTCAAGCTTGCTATTGTTTTACCAGATAAATCTCATTGAGTGATTAACTGAAAACCACTAAAAGTACTAGGTACATATAATCAAAATTTGGATAAGTAAGTTCTACTGAACTTGGAGTTGGGTAAGTCAAGGGTCTAGCACACCCTTTCTCCAACTCAAGAGAGTTTAGTCTCCACTAGGGTAGGTAGGTGCACACACCACACCACACTAGTATGTCTTCTGTAGGAGAAGCCAGTGGCTCTCTGCCTACTAGATACAATGGGCTCACCTTTCAGGATCTGAAAGCCATGTGTGCCTCTAGGAAGCTGAAGACAGGGAGAAATGCAAATAGCCAACGTCTTATAGAGATGTTACTCCTAGATGACCTCAGAAAGACCCCAGGGTCTGATGAAGTAGAAAGAGTGGGTGGGACAGGAGATGAGGAAAGAGCAGGAAGTGAACACTTCTTTGATCTGGACTCACACCCTGGCCAGGAGGATCAAGATGATTCCAACCTGGAAAATCCAACTCTTCCTTCAGGTGGGGGAGAAGGCCCCAGTGGCCCTCTCTTTACTCCACCAGGAAGAGTACAGGGTCTACCTAGAAGATCCAGGACTCCCTCTGTGGAGTCTAATCATTCAGGTACTTTTGTAGGGACCTCTGTATCTCATAGGAGAGAATCCTCTTATGATAAGAAGTGCCAATTACTGGAACTTGAGAGAATCAGGATCAGGCTCAACAAAGAGCAATTGGCCATAGACAGGGAATCCCCTAGAGCTCCAGAGAGCAACCAGAAGATTGGGACTAGAGTCCCATGGTGGCAGCAACAGTGTCCCTAGAACTAGACAGTATTCTCATGATCATAGGAACCTGAACAAGATAGTCCCTCCCTATCAGAGTGGGGATGACATCCACAAATGGATAACTGCACTAGAGAGGGCCTGTAAAGTACAGAGGGTCCCTCAGGAGCAGTGGGCAGCTATCGTGTGGCTCTCCTTTGCTGACAAAGGTAGAGATAAGCTCCTCACTGTTAGAGAAGAGGATGCTGACAATTACTCAGTCTTGAAGAGTGCTCTCATTGATGGGTTTGGCTTAACCACTGAACAGTACAGGATTAAGTTCAGAGACACCCAAAAAGCACATACTCTATTGGGTTGACTTTGTAGATTGTGCTACTAAGGCTCTGGAAGGCTGGTTACTTGGCAGTAAAGTGTGTGATTTTAAAGGATTGTACAATTTAATTATGAGGGAGCAGATCCTTAATAATTGCCAAAATCAGTTGTTGCATCAGTACCTGGTGGACTCTGATCTGACCTCTCCCCAAGAATTGGGAAAGAAGGCAGACAAATGGGTCAGAACCAGGGTGAAGCAGAAAACTCAGAACCAAGGTGGTGACTCTAAGAAGCCAGATTCTAAAACCTCAGATAAGGGTGGGGATAAGGGTAAAGACCAGAAGTCTTCACAAGGCCCCAAAACCTGCATCTGGGGGAGTCACAATCAAACAAGGCTAAAGGCAAAAAGAAACCTTGGTGTTATATCTGTAAAGAGAAGACCCATTGGACAAAAGATGCCAATTGTCCAAGGGCCAAGGAATCTACTCCAGCCACCACTGCCCCTAAGGCAACTGTTCCTCGTAGCTCAGTTCCAAGTGGTGGTACACAGAATAAGGGTGTAGGGTTGACCCTGGGATCTGAGATGGATTCTGGCCTAGTCAGAATTCCAACTCAGGCTGTGTTAGTCTGTGATGGAGGCATGGATATTGCCTCCTTATTTGTCAGTCCCAGTAATCTGGGCAAATACAGACAACAGCCTTTGATCAATGGTAAGGAGGCTATGGCATATAGGGACACAGGTGCAAGTGTCACCATGGTGACAAAAGAACTTGTGTGCCCTGACCAGATCATACTTGGTGAGATGTACCAAGTGACCAATGCAAGCAATGTCAGGACAGACCATTCCTTGGCAGTTGTGAATTTCACCTGGAGAGGGGTAACTGGCCCTAAGAAGGTTGTGGTAAGTGCAGACCTCCCTGTAGAATGCTTATTGGGCAATGATTTGGAGACTTCAGCATGGGCTGAAGTGGAACTCAGGACACATGCAGAAATGCTGGGCATCCCTGCAGATGTGTTTGCCATGACTATGTCACAGGCAAAAATGTCTTCCACTGAACAGGCCCTGGATCCTGGAGTGGACCAGGTGCCTTCCAAGAGAAGGAGCAGTAGGGGTAAGGCAGTGTCTTCCCCCCTGCCTCAGAGTGAGGATCAGTCTCTTGAGAGAGATGATCTCAGTCCTGAAGAAGGAACTGTCTCAGAGTAACTTGAACCTGACCAGGTTGAGTTCTTGGGGACAGGGGGCCCTTCCAGGGCAGACCTGAGCCAGGAGCAGCTGAACTGCCCCTCTCTTGAACCCCTCAGACAGCAAGCTGAGGCTGCTGGGAGTGCCAGTGGGTCCCATAAAATTTACTGGGATGATGGACTCTTATACTCAGAGGGCAGAGACCCCAAACCTGGTGCCACCAGGAGGTTGGTTATACCTCTGAACTTTAGGGGCTTCCTATTGACACTGGCACATGATATCCCATTAGCAGGACACTTAGGCCAAAACAAGACCTGGGACAGACTTGTTCCTCACTTTCATTGGCCTCATATGTCAGAGGACACAAAGGAGTTTTGTCGCTCCTGTATCACTTGCCAAGCCAGTGGTAAGGCAGGTGGTACTACAAAGGCCCCCCTGATACCACTACCTGTCGTGGGTGTTCCCTTTGAGAGGGTTGGGATTGACATAGTTGGTCCCATGGATCCTCAGACTGCATCTGGGCACAGATTCATACTAGTGGTGGTGGACCATGCCACTAGGTATCCAGAAGCAATTCCACTTAGGACTACCACAGCTCCTGTTGTGGCTAGGGCCCTCCTGGGAGTCTTTTCCAGAGTGGGTTTTCCTAAGGAGGTAGTATCAGACAGAGTAGCAAACTTTATGTCTGGTTACTTGACTGCTATGTGGAAGGAGTTTGGAGTAAATTACAAATTTACCACCCCCTATCACCCACAATGCAATGGGTTAGTTGAGAGATTCAACAAAACCCTCAAGGGCATGATTAAAGGTCTCCCTGAAAAGCTCAGGCGTAGATGGGACATCCTTTTGCCCTGCCTTCTCTTTGCCTACAGAGAGGTTCCTCAGAAGGGGGTTGGTTACAGCCCTTTTGAACTTCTGTTTGGACATCCAGTGAGGGGTCCTTTATGTCTAGTGAAGGAGGGATGGGAGTAACCTCTCAAACCCCCTATACAGGATATTGTGGACTATGTATTTGGTCTCCGCTCCAGGATGGCTGAGTACATGAAGAAGGCATCCAAAAACCTTGAGGCTAGCCAGGAATTGCAAAAGGCCTGACATGACCAAAAGGCTGTTGTGACTGTTTATCAGCCAGGACAGAAAGTATGGGTGTTGGAGCCTGTGGCCCGAGCAGCCCTCCAAGACAAGTGGAGTGCACCTCATACTATCATTGAGCAAAAGGGCGAGGTTACCTACCTGGTGGACCTTGGAACTCCCAGGAGCCCCCATAGGGTGCTCCATGTGAACAGGCTCAAACTATATGTTGACAGGGCAGACATGGGCTTGCTCATGGCTACTGATGAGGGACAGGCGGAAGAGAGTGATCCACTCCCTGACCTGCTCTCACAGAACCCTGATGATGGTTCAGTTGATGGTGTAGCCTTGGCAGGCAGCCTCACTGACCAGCAGCAAACTGATTGTAGGCAAGTCCTGAATCTGTTCAGACATATGTTTTCACTGACTCCAAGTCAGACTACCTGGTGCACTCATGAAGTGGACACAAGTGAGAGTCTGCCAGTTAAAAATAGGATTTACAGGCAACTTGACCATGTCAGGGACTGTATCAGGACAGAAGTCCAGAAAATATTGGAATTGGGAGTAATTGATCCCTCAGATAGCCCTTGGGCTAGTCCAGTAGTCCTTGTACCAAAACCTCACACCCAGGGTGGTAAGAGAGAGATGAGGTTCTGTGTGGACTACAGGGGTCTCAATGCAGTCACTAGGACTGATGCCCATCCAATACCCAGGGCAGATGAACTTATAGATACTTTGGCCTCTGCCAAGTTTCTGAGTACATTTGACCTGACAGCTGGTTACTGGCAAATCAGATTAGCTGAGGATGCAAAACCCAAAACAGCATTCTCAACCCCTAGTGGGCACTACCAATTTGTGGTGATGCCCTTTGGCTTGAAGAATGCACCTGCCACTTTTCAAAGGTTGGTGAACAAAGTCCTTACAGGTCTGGAAGCCTATAGTGCAGCTTATCTAGATGATATTGCTGTCTTTAGTTCCACCTGGGAGGATCACCTGGTCCACCTGAGAAATGTTTTGGAGGCCCTGCAAAAAGCAGACCTCATCATCAAGGCCACCAAGTGCCAGATAGGGCAGAGTAAGGTTGTATACCTAGGCCACCTTGTGGGTGGAGGTCAGGTTCAACCATTGGAGAGCAAAATCCAGACCATCATGGACTGGGTTGCTCCCACCACCCAGACTCAGGTCAGAGCTTTCTTGGGCCTGACTGGGTACTACAGGAGGTTTGTCAAAGGATATGGATCCATAGTGACTCCTTTGAATGACTTAACTTCCAAAAGAATGCCTAAAAAAGTTCAGTGGACAGTTAGCTGTCTAAAGGCATTTGATGACCTGAAGCAGGCCATGTGCACTGCTCCCATTCTGCAAAGTCCTGATTATTCCAAACAATTCATTGTTCAAACTGATGCATGTGAATTGGGGGTAGGGGCTGTGTTATCACAATTGAATGAAGAGGGTCAGGTTCAGCCAGTAGCTTTCATAAGCAGAAGGTTGACCCCCAGAGAGAAACATTGGTCAGCCATTGAGAGGGAAGCCTTTGCTGTGGTTTGGGCTCTGAAGAAGCTGAGGCCCTACTTGTTTGGCACTCACTTCATTGTTCAGACAGACCATAAGCCCCTCTTATGGCTAAAACAAATGAAGGGTGAAAACCCCAAACTTTTGAGGTGGTCCATTTCCCTACAGGGGATGGACTATACAGTGCAACATAGACCTGGGAGTAACCATTCCAATGCAGATGGACTCTCAAGATATTTCCACTTAGAACATGAAGACTCAAGTGGTCAAGGTTAGTTTAATGTCCCTACGTTTGGGGGGGTTGTGTAGGAGAGTAGGATCTGCTTCTTATAGTTACCCCCACTTTTTGCTGATGTCTCACTGTTTTTGGCCTAGTCTGACTGGGATCCTGCTATTCAGGACCCCAGTCTATCTGCTTTCTCCTATAAATTGATTGCATGTACTTTAGGTACACTCCAGATTAGATTCTGGGGTACCCTTATCAGTCCCTAGTATATGGTACACCATGTACCCAGGGCATAGGTACCCCAGAGGCCTCCCAGGGGCTGAAGCATGTATTGTGCCATCCCTGAGAGGCCATTCAAAATGACACCACTGGTCTGCTACTACAACCTGTTTAAGGAGGTGCATGCACCCCTTACTTAGATATAGGTTACCTATATCTATTCTAAATCACTGCACATATAAACCTATCAGTCACCCCTATGGCAGGCCTTATCAATCCTGAAGGCAGGGTGCTGGGTTTTACGTGAGAGGGTGCCCCTGCATGAGCAGAGCCCCTCTGCAGCCTTCGGAATCTATTCCCCGGGGTTGTCTGTGATGCAGCCAACCATATATACTTAAGTGCATTATAACCTCGCGGTAAATGCTAACTTTAAAACGGCTGCTTAGAAACATGTTGTGTTTGGTGTCAAACACCTTGGAATCATACCTCCACACCAGTAACTGGTGTGGGAGGTATGATTCCTCCCTTGTAGTACCACTACTATGGGGCACCGGTCTACCCGGTACCAGCTTTCTCGACCTGGGCAGCACAAAATGGATGCTGCCAGCCACAGACACGAGTCTGCCCTCCTGCTGCTGAGCCAAGCTCGAGCAGAGGAAGGCCTGACAATAGGTTTCCTGTCACAGGGAGGTGTGACCACCTCCCAGACAGGCTTTAGTGTATTGGGGCTGGGTGGGTGCACGCTTAGAGTGCCAGAAAGTCTGCACTGGGGGTATACTTGGTGTCCCCTTGCATAGTCCAGCTCAAACCGGTTGCAGGAGCCAATTGCTCCTGCTCTGGCGCGAAACTGGACAAAGGACATGGGTGTAGCCACCCCTCTGTCCTGACCCTCCCATAGGTGGGTCCCCAGAGTTAGTCCAACCCCTTCCTTGGGTATAAAGTAGGAAACCTGACTACAGGACTTTAGATTTTACCTAGACTAAACTCTGCAAGCAGAAACCAAGTACTTCGACGGTCTACACTCTGCTGGACGACAGAAGAATCTCCCTTGGAGTAAAGGAGTTACTCCCCTGCAGCAGCAGGCACCTAAACGCATCTGACCGGTTTGCATCTCCCGAGCTCCTGAGGACTCCGAAGATTTCTGCAACACAGGAGGTGGGTTCCCGAGCGTCCCTGAGGTCGATCTGCTCTCTCAGCAATTCTGAGACCAGTATCCCTCGTGGGGACCGTGCAGCCTGAACCCCTGTGCACCGTGTACTTTTGCAGCAGCATATGCTTTTCGGCGATCCCTGAGGCTGTGCTTTGCACTACGTGTAGTCCCGACCCCGAGCAAAATTTCCACCAAAGATCTCCGGCCTCCACTCCACGAGTGCTCTGTGGGCTGGTGTTTTGTGATTCAGCTTGAGGTCCCTTCGCGATCCCTGGTCCGTTGACCTGTGGGTCATGGCGAGAGTCACTTTGACTTTCCTTGGGCTTGCCTGGTTGCTCCAGACGTGCCCTGACTCCCCATAGCTTGGAGAGTTTCCTGGACCTTGCTGGTCCAGACTATCACTTGTTTCCTCTGCCCGCGTGGGTTGCCTTTGCCAGGGCTTGTTGGTGTTCAATCAGGACACTGACCCCTCAGCACTCGACATCCTTCGTGGGACAGCTCACCTCCGGACTTTGGTCATCGTCGACGTCTCCTGGTCCCCATGGCTGCAGAGTCAAGCATCCGATCTTCGCACCTGAAGCACCCGACATCGGTGGGCATTTGTCTATCGAGTCCCTCGTCACGTGAAGTGGCCCAGACTCTGTCCCCTCTGCTTTCGGGTTCTTCTTACTCCAATCCAGGCTTGGATTCCACCGGACACATTTCATCTTCCCGGACGCAGTACTTCTTCGCATCACGCCATTGAAAACGACGAGGGTTTCCGACACCACTTGACCCCTATGCATCCGGCTCCTCTGGGATAGGTAACACAGGTATCTCGGTACTCACAAGGGTGCTGGCCTTAGAACCTTCTATGTTCCAAAGGGTTTGCTTGAAGTCCTCTCCGAAGTGTCCTTAAACTATAATTTTCCAACTGCGACTTTCCCATAGAGTTGTACGGAGCTCGCGTCTGTGTTCCCACACTGCACCCGTCCTCCGTGGGCTCCCTCTGTCACTCCTGTGGGTGGTTCTGTGTTATCCCAGCGATTCTACGTGCTCTAGGCACTGTGTCTATTGAAGTCGTGGTTGTTATACCACTTTCTTAGTATATGGTTCGGTCTCCCCCTGGAGCCCGCTGTGTATTGTGCTATTTACTGTCGTTCTATTGCTTTAACATTGTGTACTGTACCTTCTAATCTCGGGTAGAGATTAGTAGAGAGTGTTTTTAGTAATAAATACATATTTTTATATAACACTTGTGTGGTTCTCCTTTCATTTAGTCATTCAGGAGGTGATATTCTGGTAAAACAAGCTGCTTTACATTCCTTCAAGATTAAGCCTGAAGGCTGCTCTCCATAGCTACCACTAGGATAGCTTTCATAAAGGTTATCTTTGACCTAATCATCAATAAGGGTCGTTTGGACTGGTGCAAGGTGCCCACTTTAATTAGTGGACAGCATATACCAGGCCAACTTCTCACATCAAGCCTCCTTCTTGATTATCTAGGAAAGGTGACTCCGTCCTGCAGCCAAGAGACCACCCTATACAGAATAGAATAAGTGAAAGGTGTCCAGTGTCTCCTTAAGAGGAGCCCAGTATGGAGCAAAAAAAAACACAAATAGTAAACAAAAACTCTTTGGCAATTCTGCAGCTCTTGACTGGAGATGAAGACTAATTCTGAAGTGCTTTACAAGGCACCAAAATCCCCATGAGAATAGGGAAGAGAAAAGAGCCAGCATAATATACAGAAGTAGGATTCAGTAGAAGTTCTAACTTCCAAAAGCAAGAATCTGGAACAAGATAGAAGCGAAGGATGAAAAGTAAGGGACAAATACATTGCTATGCACAGATCACTTAGAAATGCCTCCATATACATGCTTCAAAGAAGAGCTAACATCCCAGGAAAAGACTCTACTTCACTTTGGATTGAGAGCCTCGGATAACATTCAATGGACAGATCCCTTTCCTGGAATTCCTGCCGTTCAGCCACAAAATGAAAATAAAGCCCAAATTTGACCACCTTCACCCAGCGCTGAATTCTATTGTTCAGTAGCTGCCATGTATGTCTGGCAATCCAGCCAGCTTGCAGAACATCCCTCCAGATGACAACAAGCGCAGAAACACTGGAACAATCCAGACACGAGGACGCCCCACCATGCACTGAGCGCAGCATCAAACAATGTTCTATCGGCAGCGCCTGGAGCTCTCCTCTGAATACATGAACTGCTCTCAGCATTGCTAACAACTCTGCTCACTCCACAAATGTCACACCAGGGGCTGTTTTACACAAAGTGCCTCAGGGGCACTACAGGCGTTTGCACCCTCTTTGTGCGTGCCCGGGGCACTTTGATATTACAGAAGGCGCCACAGATTCTTGTGCAGCCCCATCTGTAATACTGAAAGCACTGATGCACATACAGCACCAGCACTTCCTCAAGATGGCATTCCCACATTTGCTTGGGGGTGTTGCCTCATGCAAATGAGGGAATCCCTTTGCCTCTGCACCCACTCCGTATTATAAGACGTGGGCGTAGAGGCAAAGAAGCTGCCAGAGGGTGACACTGACAGTGCGCCACCTAAAAGGCGGCAGAATGTCAGTGCGCCCCTTAAAAGCAGCCCTCTGGAAGGGAGAAAGGGGTTCCTATGGAGCCCCCAGTCATCCCCTTGCAGGCGGGTGCAGTTGCTCACTGCACACGCCTGCAGAGTATTTTTGGGATAGGTTGCAGGAGGCCAGATATATTTTTTTTATATCTGGCTAGAGGAGGAAACATTGGAGAGAGGGTAGGAGGAATATAGGTGTTTTTTCAGTTTAGGTGGGAGAAAGGAGGGTAATAACACAGGGTGGTGACAATGGATGGCAGGAGGCAAGGTATTATTCTTTTTAATATTTGGGAGAGGAGGAAAGGGTAATGCTAAGGGTAGCAGGATGACGGGTATTGTTTCCAAAATATGAGTGGTTGAGGGGGAGGGATGTTGGGTGGTCGTCAGGACAACAGGTTAAATAAGGCAAAGTGTTCAGATGCAGGTGATAATATGTTGTCTCTGACTCCCCCTTGTCTCTCCTATTTCTGCACAGCTGATATCAGCAGGGGAAATGAAATGGGGGGCATACATAACATAAAATTAAAGATATGTAATTATAAATAAAGGGGATGTTTTTCACCTTGTATTTCCAGACATCATAGACAACTCAAGCTTCGCTCTTATTGTCTATTTGATGTCACTCCTCTGTAAAAAACATCACTGTTATTCACACTTTCTCATCTATAACTCTGTATTTTGGTTATAGTGTTTTTCTTAGGTGAATATGCCATAATTTACATGTCAGGCAAATGTCTGGATAGATCTCAGTCATGTTGGCAGAAAGAAGGAGCTACCTAGTTTGCATAACGTATTGCCTGCCTACTCGTAGAGTGCTTCGGTTTCCTGTTCCTGTAAATCAGCAGGTGGTAGAAATGTGCCTTAGCTGCCCCAAGGATGCCTATGAAGAGTGGCAAATTAGCTCTTGTTGTATGATGAAACAGTGGCGGCTGGCATGTAGGCAGAGTGGGTGGGGGCGGGCATATGTGGTGTCAGTGAGTGCATGCATGCAAGGTGAGTGGTGTGTGTAAATAAAAAGAAAAAAACATTTACCTTGCTTGCTGCACGACCTCTGGCGTCTGATATCCTCCTCGCGCTGGTCTCCTCGGGTTCCAGTAAATTCCCTTAAGCAATCATGGCGCTGCTCTCATGCTGGTGACCAGCATGAGAGAAGCGGCAGGATTGGAGGGAGCGACATCTCTCAGCGCTCTCAAGAGTGATGGAGGCCTATGCTTTCTCTAACCCAGCTGTCTTAGGACAGCTAGAATAAAGAAGTTTAAAATGTGCATGTCTGGCTGGCCGTCGCAAAACAGCCGGCCAAAAAGCCATGCGTACATTAAACTGAAGTGCTCAACTCCTTGCTGCCACTCAGAAGCAATGGCCCCGCCAGGTCCTGACACTTGGTTCAGGATGGGCGGATGGAAAATAAAATGGTAATAAATTAACTTTATTACCATTTTATTTTTCATCCCTGGGGGGCATTTTGGGCAGTGGGGCGACTCGTCCTAATGGAGGAGCCGCTCCTGATGAAGCCTGGTTTAGGGGACCTGAGTGCAGTAGTGTGGTGGTCAAGAGATCCTACAAAACATGTGGAAGAATAGTAGATAACGAATTTTATGAGACCACCAGTTAAAACTGCACGTGTTCTGAAAGTGGTATTTTGAAATGTGCTGGCATCGCACGTATCACAAGGAAGAAAGGTCCGATGTACCAAACCTTCTTTGCATTTTTAAAACCTATTATTTGTAAAATCACAGCATTTGTGACCAGAAAAAGACAATTCATAACGTGGAAAAAACACACTGTAAGTCGGAAATGACTTTCCTATTCACAGAATGCCCTTTGCGACTGATTGGAATTTGGTAACAGGAGGAGATATGAAAAAGGTGTCTCTCTTCTGTTGAATCACTATGCAACTGAAACTATTGATCTGATACCAACTCCCTAGAGGGTAGATATCACATTTGCAAATTGAAAGCTGTACCCGTGCAACAGCTCCCACCATCTCAATGTGTGTATTTGGCTATTGGTCCCAGACCAATGGATACTTCACGATCACAGTCATTGAATGACAATCTTTTAATTTCTGAAATTAGCTTCTGTCCTTTTAATGGGCAGGAGCTGCTTCAAAAAACAGGCATTGGCAAAGTAAATGGGTCTGGGTTGGCCACCAGCCTTTTGGTTTTGCCTGTGCTTGATTTGTCATTGTTATGGTAAAAGGTTTGTTGGGGGAGCTGCTGGGCCCTCGACAATATAAAAAAAACTAGCTTAAATCAAAAATATTTTTGTTCTGGAAAATTACACAATACCATAGCAGTCGCTGGCACTGAAGGGATTTACTTTGGATGCGGATGTGCTCCTTATGAATATGGTCATTCAGTAGGAAGTTAGAGCAGTGGCCTAGTGAGTATATTTGATATATTTTGTGTGTGCGTGCACATGTGTATATCTGTTTGGAGGTGCCGCAGGATCGGATGTTCAGGAAGAGGAACATCACTGGAGACATATATATATATATATATTCTGCTCCAAAGGTTGTCCACCAGGTGAGTAGCACTCGATCAGCAGCTTTGTTGATGATAGGCAGGGACGAGGATCCGCTTGTAGAAGCTGCTCCATAATGAAATTGCCTGACGCGTTTCGAAGATCCATATGCTTCTCTTCAGAGGCTTGAACGGAGACAGTGTGTGCAAACGCTGAACCCACTTCGCCATTTTCATATTGCACACCCACCAAGGAACATATGGAGCTTCGAAACGCGTCAGGCATTTCCATTACGGAGCAGCTTCTACAAGTGGATCCTCGTCCCTGCCTTTCATAAACAAAGCTGCTGATCGAGTGCTACTCACCAGGTGGACAACCTTTGGAGCAGAATATATATATATATATATATATATATATATATCTGTGTATATATATATATACATATGTTTTTTCAGTGAATATATATATATATATATATATATATATATATATATATATACACACACATAGATAGTTAGATAGATAGATAGATAGATAGATAGATAGATAGATAGATAGATAGATAGCAGCTTGGGAAGATCCTTGTGGAGCACCCAAAGCTAACGGATGCATGATCCACTAGAGCTGCAAGCCTGAGTGCTGAAATACAGACCTAGATCACGTTCAAAGCTCAGGTGCCACACTTAGGTAACTGTAGGGTGGTGAAGGCTCATAGAGGCGAACTAGTGATTAGATGTTGAGACAGACTGAGCAGATTCTACAGATACTGCTTTCATCTGGAAATTCAGATTTCACTATCAGCATTCATCCAGCAAGAGGGGGCTGACATGCAGTGGGTGACAATCTGAGCTCCCTGGACAAGGCAGTGACAGATCTAAAGATGGATCTGTGCGTCAGCAGATTATGTGAAAAAGTCAAAGTGAAAAGACCTAATGCATGATGCAAGAGAAGCAACATTATCATTAACTTCAGCTGGGGTAAGAGAAGAATCCTGTAAGAGGTTGCATGTAATTGGAAGGAGGCCAGAGGATGCAAAAGGAAACAGATTAGAAGTAGACTCAGTCCATAACGAGTGAAAAGAATGTAACTGTTGATGATGTCAAATGCGGCCAATAAAACTGACAGAATGAGGTCATGACACTGTGACACCAAGGACTCAACTCAGGCCATCCACGACCACAAAAAGGATGGGCTCTGTTCTTCTGGCAGATCAGAAGCCAAGCTGGAGAGGGTACAGGCATTTACTTTTAAGCAAAGAGACATTTTAGTAGTGACTGCTCTTGCAATAATATTGGCCATAAGAAGCAGTGCAGTAGTTGGCATGTGCAGAAGACCCAACTGAATATCTATTGATCAGTACAAAAAATGATGGTGTTTTTGAAGAGCTGGGAATAGTCAGAACAATATGGAAACTGGAAAAGCAATATGGATTGTTTCAGCAATAGATATAAGAAATTTTACAGAACAGAGATTGATATGGGAGATTGATTTAATGCTAAAGATCAATGTAAAAAACATGTACAGGTAATCAATCAATCAATCAGGGAGTTTTAAGCGCTACTCACCCATGAGGGTCTCAAGACGCTGGGCGGCAGCTCCGGTCAGTCGAAGAGCCATGTCTTGAGGGTCTTCCTTAAGATGTGCAGGGTGGGGCGCGTCTGATGTCGATCGGGAGCTCGTTCCAGGTCTTGGCCGCGATGTAGGAGAAGGTTCTTCCACCGTTCTTGTTCTGCGGATGTGCGGGGGTTCGGCGAGGGCGAGGTCGGCGGATCGGAGGTTCCTCTTGGGTACGTGGAAGGAGATTCTATCGTTCAGATATTGGGGTCCGGTGTGGTGGAGGCATTTGTAGACGTGGGTGAGTATCTTGAAAGTTACTCTCTTCTCGACGGGGAGCCAGAGGAGGTTACGCAGGTGTTGGGAGATGTGTTCGTGTTGAGGGATGCCGAGGACGAGTCTGGCTGCGGTGTTCCGTATGGTCTGGAGTTTGCGGAGCAGAGACTTGTTGATCCCGGCGTAGAGGGCGTTTCCGTAGTCCAGTCTGCTGGTTATGAATGCGTGGGTGACGGTCTTTCTTGATTCAGGGGGGATCCATTTGAAGGTCTTTCGGAAGATGCGGAGGGTGTTGAAGCAGGTGGAGGCGATGGCGTTGACCTGTCGAGTTATGGACAGGGAGGAGTCGAGTATGATGCTGAGGTTTCAGGCATGGTCTGTGGGGGTGGGGGGGCTTCCGAGGGCAGTGGGCCACCAGGTGTTGTCCCATGCAGAGGGGGAGGGTCCGGGGACGAGGACCTCTGTCTTCTCTGAGGTGAGCTTCAGGCAGCTGCTACTCATCCAGGATGTGACATCCTTCCTTCCTTCCTGGAAGTTGAGTCTGGTGGTGAGGGGGTCCTTGGTGAGGGAGAGGATGAGCTGGGTGTCATCGGCATAGGATACTATGCTGAGTCCGTGCTGCCTGACGATGGTGGCGAGGGGGGCCATGTAGATGTTGAAGAGCGTGGGGCTGAGCGATGATCCTTGGGGTACTCCGAGGTTGATCTCTGTGGGTTCAGAGACGCAGGGTGGAAGTCTGATTCTTTGGGTTCTGCCAGGGAGGAAGGAGCGGAGCCAGTCGAGGGCAGTTACCTGTATGCCAGAGTCATGGAGTCTGGTGGTGAGTGTGCGGTGGGAGATGGTGTCGAAGGCTGCAGAGAGGTCGAGAAGGATCACGGCTGTGGTGTGTCTTTTGTCGAGGAGGGTGCGGATGTCGTTTGTGGCAGCAAATAGAGCGGTCTCAGTGCTGTGGTTGCTGCAAAATCCGGATTGGGAGGGGTCGAGGATGGAGTTTTCTTCGATGAATTTCGTTAGTTGGACGTTGACGGTCTTCTCTGTGACTTTGGCCGCAAAGGGGAGGAGGGAGATGGGTCGGTAGTTCTTGAGGTCCGTGGAATCTGCTGAGGGCTTCTTGAGTAGGGGTCTGACTTCAGCGCGTTGCCAGTCATCGGGAAAGATGCCGGTTTCGAAGGTGGTGTTAATGGTGTGTCATAGTTCTGGTGTGATGGCGGCGGCGGCTCTGTGGAAGATGTGCAGGGGGCAGGGGTCCGTGGGGGCTCCTCAGTGGATGCCTTTCATGGTCGATGTGCTGTCTTCGGTGGTCACTGGGGTCCAGGAGGAGATGGTGGGCTGGCTGGCGTTGCTGGAGGAGGGAGTGGTTTCGGAGTCAGGTGTCTGGTCATTGAAGTTGTCGTAGAGGCCCTTGATTTTCAGATGGCAGTAGGAGCTGAGCTTGTTGCAGAGGTCCTGGGAAGGGATGATGTCTGTGGTTTCGCTGGGGGGTTTGGTGAATTCCTGGATGATGCTGAAGAGTTCCTTAGAGTTGCTGGAGTTGGCAAGGATCTTGTTCTGGATGAATGTCCTTTTGGTGGATCTGATGCGTTGGTGGTATTCTGTCATGTCGTTCTTGTAGGAGGTTTGCTGTTTTTCCAGTTCTTCTCGAGACGTCTGCAGGTGCGTCTGGATTCTTAGAGGTCGGCGGTGAACCAGGTGGCCTTTCTGGGGCGTTGTCTGTCGGGGTTATGTAGGGGTGCGAGCTCGTCTGAGCAGTTGGTGATACATCTGTGGAGTTCTTTGGCTGCTTGTTTGGCGTCGGTCGAGGTGGAGGGGGCAGTGAGGTTGAGGGTGGAGTTGAGCTGCTTCTCGGTGACCTTGCTCCAGTAACTTTGTGGAGGGCGGGATGCAGGTTTGGGTGCTGTGGGTTTGTCAACGTGGAAGTGTACGCAGTGGTGGTCCGTCCAGGGGTGTTGCGTGGTGTGGCTGAAGTGGGTGTTGTTACCTCCTGTGAAAATGGTGTCGAGGGTGTGTCCTGCCTTGTGGGTGGGGGTGGTGACGAGAAGTTTCAGCCCGAGGTTGGTGAGGTTGTCTAGGAGGGTGGCGGAGTTGGGGTCACTGAGGTTGTCGAGGTGGAAGTTGAGGACTCAGATGAGCATGTAGTCCATGGAGGCAATGGCGTGGGGTGCAATGAGGTCGGCGATGGTAGTGGTGAATGCAGTTCGAGGTCCGGGAGGTCTGTAGGTGAGGGTGCCTCGTAGGGTTGGTCTGGGGCTGGTCTGGATCTGGAAGTGGAGGTGTTCGGTGGCGGGCGGGCTGTCGCTCGAGCTGGAGGTCATGAGTCGGAGGGAATTCTTGTGTGTGATGGCGAGTCCTCCTCCTGGGCGGTTGGGGCGGTCCTTTCTCTGGATCTTGTATCCGTCAGGGATGGCGGTGGCGATGTCGGGGGCGGAGGAGTTGTTGGTCCAGGTTTCTGTGAAGAAGGCGACGTTTGGCGAGAGGGTGTTGAGGATGTCCCAGATTTCTACTGCAGTCTGTGCAGGGAGCGCACATTGAGGAGGATGTACTTCAGGGCTTCGGTGGTGTTGGCGTCTGGCGTGGGGGCAAGGAGGGTGGTAAAGGTTCGGCGGCAGTGTGGCAGGAGAACTGCCCGTGGGCGGTGTTCGGCGTGGACAGCTGGCAGTTGTTGTGCCTTCCAAGGGTTGTGTGCAAGGAGGGCAGCTGAGTCGTGGCAGTGGGTGATCAGAGATCCAGGGTCTCTGGCGCTGGTCGCGGCCAGGACGGGACAGGCGCAGACGGGCGCTGATGGGCGCAGATGGGCTTGCCTTGCATGCCAGCGGCGCGGCCGCACAGTGGCCGCCATTATATAGGGAAGGGGGGAGGGAGGAGCAGCTGGGAGGCGGGAGCGAGAACCGGCAGGGGGGGGAGGGGCCACAGGGGCAGCAGCGGCGGGAAAGGGAACTGGGCAGAATAACGGGCAGAAAATGACAAAACAGAACAGAAACAAACAAAAACAGAACAGAAAATCACAAAACAACTATAACAGATCACAAATAAAAATACAGAGGCACAATAGCAGCAAGACAGAAAAACGGGCATAACACAATATAGAACGGGCACAACACAATACAGAACACCAGCGGAACCAGCAGAAGAGCAAGGCTCTCCCACTGGACCACCAGGGATGAGGCGCAGGCAGGATCCTGCGGGTGGAGGAGGTCCTCGAACACCTACCTGGAAGAGGTGTCGGGGCAGCGGCAGGCAACGCAACAGAAGAGCTGCTGGGGCGGAGAGCGGGACTCTGGCCAGGAGATCAGAGGTCCTGCTCAGTCATCCCCGCAGCGGCCGCCATTAAATAGGGAAGTGGGAGGGAGGCGCAGCTGAGAGGCGGGAGCGGGAACCGGCAGAGGGAGGGGCCGCGGGAGCAGCAGCAGCAGGAAAGGGAACCGGGCAGAATAACGGGCAGAAAATGACAAAACAGAACAGAAACTAACAAAAACAGAACAGAAAATCACAAAACAACAATAACAGATCACAAATAAAAATACAGAGGCACAATAGCAGCAAGACAGAAAAACGGGCACAACACAATACAGAACATCAGCGGAACCAGCAGAAGAGCAAGGCTCTCCCACTGGACCACCAGGGATGAGGCGCAGGCAGGAGCCTGCGGGTGGAGAAGGGCCTCGAACACCTACCTGGAAGAAGTGTCGGGGCAGCGGCAGGCGACGCAACAGCGGAGCTGCTGGGGCAGAGAGTGGGACTCTGGCCAGGATCCGTAGGAGGGAAGATAGGAGCCAGTTCAGTAGTTAATAATATCCCGCACTCTAGCTCTGCACGCAGCCTGTCCCACACCTCCCTGCTTCCTTGTTGAATTCCCTTGGGGAGGAAAAAGAGGCGTCCCCGGTGTGATGTCACCGGCTGGGCGGGGCCAGGCAGAGCCAGGCAGGTAGATAACGTTTTGCACAAACAGGAATTGCCTGTTCTCGGAGCTCCGACTGTCCCTACCTGTCACCGGCTCGGCCAGGTAAGGTGCTGGCGCCTGTGTTTGTAGTCAGGGGAATTGTAACAAAGCGCCGAGACGTGGGGGAATCCAAGCTCTAGAAGACAGATAAGAGCTAGATAAGAGATAATCAGAGAAAAGAGGGACAAATAAAAGGCTGCTTGCTTCTTCTTGTGAAATTCACATGATACACATTTTGCAAGATTTCACAGGTCCAATATTGGCCTGAATGTTGTCACACACGTCACTGTTTGAAACAGGAAATGTCTTGATAGAATAGTAAAGTCGGGTCCGAGAGTCATTTTCTCCTTGAGCTAGTTTACTCCTTGAATTTCTATTTCTATTTCTATTTCTATTTCATACAAATAGTCAAATACTCAACAGAAAAAAATCACGGAAAACACACATTTTGTATAATTTTCACAAAATTACGCAGATCTTGCAAAAGAAATGTAACTTTCCTGCAGCACCTTTTATGCACTCAGAGTGGAAAGAAGAGTTTTTCTTTATCAGAGGTGTTAGCTCCAATCCTGTGCAGTTAGGATTTATTAGATACAGTTCAAAGCACCTTTGAATTCCCAAGTGGAAATTTTAGTTGAGAAAATAGAAATTATTTCTATTTGACCAAATTGATAGTGTCTTGCAGTTTTGTTTTGTAACCTTATCTGTCCTGCTTGCATAATATGTATTTTTTGCTACCTGATTCAATAATATTAATTTGCAATGGGATTACAGCATGGTTGTTGTATCTTTGTCTGTACATATAGTGCTGACTTTGTTGGCCTGCTATCTTCCTATCGCTGCATCAAATAAAGCAAGTGACGTATATTTGAGGAATAAGTATAACATCTGTTTTATTGCCCTTCCTTACAGACCTTTGGAGCTGATGATGTTGTGTGCACACGGATTTATGTCAGAGCATGAAAAACTATATTGAAACCCCTCAAGGTTGGACAAAAGGTTTCCAAGCAGGCGCCATTGAAATGGCGACACCGGAAGTAGCTGTCTCCAGTATTTCAGATGCCCGAGAACAATCCTCTTTGACAGTGTGTTTCATATCAACAATGTTTTTGCATTTGATTGCTTTATTTTACTGTGTACATTGCATTTTGTAGATACAAAACCTGTATTCTGTGATGTTATTAAATTTGTTGAGCAAAAAAGGCTGATTCTTCTACATGCTCTTTATATACACTTGGCAAAATGTTTTCATTCTAAGTAAAAGTCATGTCTCAGCAGTGTACAAGACCCCTGGTGAAATGCCTTCTAATATGCCATATGGTCTGCCTCTAAAGGATCTGAGCTAGCCCGCACATACATGGTGATGCACACTCTACAAGGTATCCTAGGAGAGATATTAACTGGAAGCCTATTTGAGTTTTTAGTAAGCAAGAAAATGTCCAGATTACTTACTGGTAATCTTCGTTACTCCGTTCCTTGTCTTTCTTGTGCCAACTCTTGATACCTTCCCACCGGGACGCTTTGGAGTTAGGACTTGGTTCTTTCAGCTTTTACAAGGTGTCGTTCAAAATGTTAGTATAGAAAGAGAAGAGAGGCTAATGTGAGTCTGCAGATTAACCCTTCTCCACTCCCATTTTGAGCAAAACCTATAACATGGGCTTCAGCACACCCATGTAGCATTCAGACCAAGCCTGTATTTTAAAAGGAAAAATTAGAAATGGGGGTCTCTAGTTGGCAGAGGTAGGTACCTTTGTCCAAATAGGGGCCCTTGCTTCTAGTCAGGGTAAGGGGGATACACTTCTAAAATAACCCCTGCTCACCCCCTTGGTAGCTTGGCACGAGCAGACAGGCTTATCTCAGAGGCAGTGTGTAAAGCATTTCTGAACACATACAGTAATACAGTGAAAACACTACAAATGAACACCACACCAGTTTAGAAAAATAAGTAATCTTTATCTAAACCAAAACAAGACCAAATGACAAAAATCCACCATACAGTAATAAAAATATGACTTTCAGATGGTAGAAATAGTTCAGTTCAATGCAAGTTGTAAATGCAACACTTTTCTCAAAAGTACCTTAGATGCGTCACGCAAAACAAACAAAATGGCCGCAGGGAAGGTGATGCGTCGGTTCCTCACACTCAGGGAAGGTGACGCATCGATTCCTTGCTCCGGGGAAGGTGATGCGTCGGTTCCTTACTGCAGTGCAGGGGAGTTGATGCGTCGGTTCCTTACCAGAGAGGAGGTGATGCGTTGTTTTCTTACTGCGTGGGGAGTTGATGCGTCTGTTTCTTACTGCGGCCCCCAACAATGCGACAGTCTTGGCGCCTCGATGCGATGCGTCGATCTCGGACTTCAGAGATTGTTGCACCCGATGGGCCGTGCGGCGATTTCTCGAGCCGCGGCAGGCGCTGCGACGGTTTCTTCGGCGATGCGCCGGAAACAGGTGCAGATGCGTTACGCTTCTTCGATGTTGCCTCGGTTTTCCAGCTCCCAGCGACAAACAGTCTCTAGAGGTCCTAAACAGCAGCAGGCACCTCTTTGCAGGTTGGAATTCCCAGCAAGGGAATTCAGGGGAGCTGGTGGTGAAGTCTTTGTGTCCCTGAGACTTCAGAACAGGAGGCAAGCTCAGTTTTAAGCCCTTGGAGATCTTTTCTTCAAGCAGGTGACAAAGCAAACAGCGAAGTCCTTTTTCCCCTTTCCTAGGCAGCAAGCAGCCACTGCAGGCCAACCCCAGACAGCAAACAGCACAAGGGCAGTATTCCTCCTCAGCTTATCCAGCTCTTCTCCTTGACAAAGGTTCCTCTTGATTTCCCAGAAGTGATCTAAAAGTCTGGGGTCTGGGCCCCTCTTTTTACACACAAAAATCCTTTGTTCTCTGAAGGCAGAGAGTGTCTGTACCCAGCCAAAACCAGTTCTGTCCTCACTGGTGCAGCTTCCTGGCAGGAGGTGGAGACAGCATTGTTGAAGGCAGACCAGGCCCATGCAGGTGAAAGGAAATCTCCTCCCCCTACTCTAAATGCAGCCCGGGTCTATTCAGCCCAGCCCTGACTCATCAGACTTCTGGAGCCACTGCCCCTCTCCAGCCCCTGTCATCCAAAAGCCAGACATGCAATACACAAACCTAGCAGAGGCACACTGAATGGTTTGGCAAGAAAATACCTACTTTCTAAAAGTGGTATTTTCAAACACAGAATGTAAAAATCACCCTCACTAAAAGATGCACTTTAACATTCTGAGTTCAGGCATACTAAACTTTATTTTTCTACCTTGTTCCCAGGGTCAGTTATGTTTATAAGATGTTATAAACAAACTCCCTATTCTGTCCAATGGGAACAGATAGCCTTGCAATAGCGAAAAACGAAATTGGCAGTATTTCACTATCAGGACATCCCACACACATCAGGGCATGTCCTACCTTTCACATACAATGCACCCTGCCCACATGGATACCTTGGGCCTACCTTAGGGGTGACTGATATGTAGAAAAGGGAAGGTTTAGGGACTGGCAAGTGTGTGCACTTGCAAAGTCGACATGGCAGTCCCAGACTGCACACAGGCTCTGCAATGGCAGGCCAGAGTCACATTTTACATGCTGCTTCTGTGGGTGGCACAATCAGTGCTGCAGCCCCCTAGCAGCATTTGATTTACAGGCCCTGGGCACACACAGTGCACTGTACTGGGGCCTGATAAGTAAATCAAATATGCCAATCATGGAATCACTAATCCATAACATCAATTTACAAAGAGAGCATATGTACTTTAGCACTGATCAGCAGTGGTAAAGTGCCCAGAGTCATAAAACCACCAACAACAGGTCAGAAGAAATACAGGAGGAAGGCAAACAGTTCTGGGATGACCCTGCAAAAAGGGCCAAGTCCAACACAACCCCCTTCCAGCCTAAAGCCAGGGTAGACTAATCAATACCTTGATAGGCTTCCATGCTTGGGGCGATAGAACGTGGACCCTGGCCTGCAACTGCAGGGGCATACTCCAGTTCTATGCCAATCTGAACCCATTTGGATCCCTCTGTCCATACTCTCAGGGCCCACTAAGCTAACCCATGGGGAACCCTTCTCCTCACCTGTGGACACCATCTGTGCAGCACCTAACCTTAGCTTGCTCACAGGTGTGTCCCAACAGACAGACAGTACCCACATGGCCAACACAGAGGTGTGGCCCAGTCCACCCCTGTGACTCCTGTCCCGCCCTCCCCAGGGGCAACTCTGTCCATAAGGACAGCAAGCCACAGTGGCCACTGACAGCTGTAAGTGATGAGAACCAGGCCCCAAGCCTTTCATGGTTCTCCAACCTCAGTGGTGTCAGAGAGCGGGGGCAGTAGCCCCAGGTGCCTGGCACCCTCGGTCCACTCTCCCTCCTGTCAGGTCAGGTATGACATACTGACACTGACCCACCAGCCCCGGGCCTGTACCCGGTGGCTGGACAGGACACTGGGGTGGGCTTTCCCACACCCGGTCCTCCTCCTCAGGGCTCTGCACCCTCCCACCTGGAGCGGTACCCCCTTCCAGAATTGTCAGGGCACCTGTGGCAGGTGTCCTGCACATTTCCCCCACCAGTTCAGGGGTTGTATCCTGCAACTGGGATCCCAGCTTAGGGTCTGCACCTTTAGACTGGGCAGAGGTCAGGGGTGAGGCTGCCTTCTACCCGACCCCTTTACTGTGGCCCTTCACCCTCCCACCTGGAGCGGTGCCTCCAGAAGACAAACCGATAGGGGCACTGGTAGCAGTTGTCCCCTCCTCCAGGTCAGGGGGGACACCCTGAAGCTGGCCCTCCAACCCAAGGTCTGTACCATTAGGCTGGACCTGTGTCTGGCAACCCAGGACTTCCGAGGGAGTACACCAACGCCCCCCCATGGGAAACACACCCCTCTGGAGTTGTGTCTGAGTCTGCCTGTCGCAGGACTCCAGCCTCCTGTCCACCTGGCAGAGCATGAAGACCTCCCAGGCCAGAAGTGGCCTCACCAGGGTCAGTCCTGGGGTGCTCTGACCTCAGATCTGACAACCCCTGACCCACTGGTCCTTCCACTGGGGACTGCATCCCCCTCTCACCCCTTTCTCTGGACTGATGCACCCTCCCCACTGGAGCGGTGCGGCCAGACACCAGAGCTGGTGGAATGCTGGTTACAGCAGTCTCCCCCAGCTCAACTGACACCTTGGGATTTGCCCAGGGGATGGCTTCCCGGTAAAGACTAGGCCCCCCTCCTGGTGTTCACTCATGGAACCAATCAGGCCTTGGGACTGGGTTTCGGACACCTCGGGACACTGTCCACTCCTACTACTCCTTTGAGACAGGACATGGGACCCTACACCCCTCCCACTACTCTGGGACCTATCTGGGCTACCACCACCCTCCCCTACCTCACTTGGTTGGGGAAAACCTGAGACACCTCCTTTAGGATCACCCCCAGATGCCTCTTCAGACCCTCTGGAATCCACCAAAAGGTCCGCCTCCAGTGTGAGCTCCCTAGGGTCAGACAACTCACACTCCACGAGGCATTGGCATAGCTCTGGAAAACAGGGACTTAAAATATGCTCTCCACGAATTGAATCATACAACCCCACACGGGTGTTAACTAAGCTATCCTTTGCCTTACCATCCAGTGCCTCGCACACGTACCCCAAACCACTCTCCTGAGATTGGCAAGACAGTGTCTGACTGTCTCTGTCACTCAACCCACACTCTTCTGGGCAATCTCCACACTCACACACCAGGACTTCGACCATGGGGGAACCTCTCTCCCTGCACCTCTCATCTAGAGTCAGTAGAGTGTCCCTCCCACCACTAGGACTATGAACCCCTGTGCCAATTCCCCAATCTACCTCAGGGACACTGCGCACCACTCGAGCTACCTCATATCCTTGAGCCCCCTGGTGTATGTTAACCCCCTCCTTCAAGTCAGGTGCCACATCTCTGGGTGTGTGTACTGCTCCATCAGCACTAAATAACACCATTTTGCTGCCACCATCTGAGCTGGACTCCACCTCCAACCCAGCCAAGCTCACTTCCTGAGCTATACACATTTCTTCTTCTTGGGTTAAGGCCCTCTTGGCCTCAGCCCTCTCGAGCTCCTCATCAAGCTCTCTCAACCTCTGCTCACAAGCTAGAAGCCAACCATCTTTTTCTGTATCTCCCTTACTTTCAGGGAAGTCTTCCTCAGACTCCACTGGTAGTTTTGACCCCCAGCGGGGTAACTCATAATGAAACAGGGATGCCTCTAGTTCCTCCCTGTACCTTTTCTTCACAGGCAGCCCTCTTTCCTTGCAGAACACACATAGCTCCTTCATTGTGTAGATGAACATGTGCCAGAAGTCAAGTTCCATTTTGCAACAACTAACCAGAGTCCTAGTATCAAAAAATACTTCCAGGAGGACACCAGAAAACATAAAAAACAGTATGTGGTTGAGTAATGGTCTGCACTATAGTAGTAGTGTACACCAATCACTGTATGTAAGTCACAAATGCAAGTCCAGATCCTCACCGCTGACCACCAATGTTAGAAATGGGGGTCTCTAGTTGGCAGAGGTAGGTACCTTTGTCCAAATAGGGACCCTTGCTTCTAGTCAGGGTAAGGGGGATAAAAATAACCCCTGCTCACCCCCTTGGTAGCTTGGCATGAGCAGACAGGCTTATCTCAGAGGCAGTGTGCAAAGCATTTGTGAACACATACAATAATACAGTGAAAACACTACAAATAAACACCACACCAGTTTAGAAAAATAAGTAATCTTTATCTAAACCAAAATAAGACCAAACGACAAAAATCCACCATACAGTAATAAAAATATGACTTTCAGATGGTAGAAATAGTTCAGTTCAATGCAAGTTGTAAATGCAACACTTTTCTCAAAAGTACCTTAGATGCGTCACGCAAAACAAACAAAATGGCCGCAGGGAAGGTGATGCATCGGTTCCTTACACTCAGGGAAGGTGACGCATCGATTCCTTGCTCCGGGGGAGGTGATGCGTCGGTTCCTTACTGCAGCGCAGGGGAGTTGATGCGTCGGTTCCTTACCAGAGAGAAGGTGATGCGTTGTTTTCCTACTGCGTGGGGAGTTGATGCGTCTGTTTCTTACTGCGGCCCCCAACGATGCGACAGTCTTGGCGCCTCGATGCGTAGATCCGGTACGATGCGTGGCTTCGTGCAGCCGCACAGCAGGCTTGCGTCGGGATCTGTGCGGTGATCTCGGACTTCGGAGATCGTTGCACCCGATGCGTCGTGCGGTGATTTCTCGAGCCGCGGCAGGCGCTGCGACGGTTTCTTCGGCGATGCGTCGGAAACAGATGCGGATGCGTCACGCTTCTTCGATGTTGCGTCAGTTTTCCAGCTCCCAGCGACAAACAGTCTCTAGAGGTCCTAAACAGCAGCAGGCACCTCTTTGCAGGTTGGAATTCCCAGGAAGGGAATTGAGGGGAGCTGGTGAAGTCTTTGTGTCCCTGTGACTTCAGAACAGGAGGCAAGCTCAGTTTCAAGCCCTTGGAGATCTTTTCTTCAAGCAGGTGACAAAGCAAACAGCAAAGTCCTTTTTCTCCTTTCCTCGGCAGCAAGCAGCCACTGCAGGCCAACCACAGACAGCAAACAGCACAGGGGCAGTATTCCTCCTCAGCTTATCCGGCTCTTCTCCTTGGCAAAGGTTCCTCTTGATTTCCCAGAAGTGATCTAAATGTCTGGGGTCTGGGCCCCTCTTTTTATACACAAAAATCTTTTGTTCTCTGAAGGCAGAGAGTGTCTGTACCCAGCCAAAACCAATTCTGCCCTCACTGGTGCAGCTTCCTGGCAGGAGGTGGAGACAGCATTGTTGAAGGCAGACCAGGCCCATGCAGGTGAAAGGAAATCTCCTCCCCCTACTCTAAATGCAGCCCAGGTCTATTCAGCCCAGCCCTGACTCATCAGACTTCCGGAGCCACTGCCCCTCTCCAGTCCCTGTCATCTAAAATCCAGACATGCAATACACAAACATAGAAGAGGCACACTGGATGGTTAAGCAAGAAAATACCTACTTTCTAAAAGTGGTATTTTCAAACACAGAATGTAAAAATCACCCTCACTAAAAGATGCACTTTAACATTCTGAGTTCAGGCATACTAAACTTTATTTTTCAACCTTGTTCCCAGGGTCAGTTATGTTTATAAGATGTTATAAACAAACTCCCTATTCTGTCCAATGGGAACAGATAGCCTTGCAATAGTGAAAAACAAAATTAGCAGTATTTCACTATCAGGACATGCCACACACATCAGGGCATGTCCTACCTTTCACATACAATGCACCCTGCCCACAGGGATACCTTGGGCCTACCTTAGGGGCGACTGATATGTAGAAAAGGGAAGGTTTAGGGACTGGCAAGTGTGTGCACTTGCAAAGTCGACATGGCAGTCCCAGACTGCACACAGGCTCTGCAATGCCAGGCCAGAGTCACATTTTACAGGCTGCTTCTGTGGGTGGCACAATCAGTGCTGCAGCCCACTAGCAGCATTTGATTTTCAGGCCCTGGGCACATACAGTGCATTGTACTAGGGTCTGATAAGTAAATCAAATATGCCAATCATGGAATCACTAATCCATAACATCAATTTACAAAGAGAGCATATGTACTTTAGCACTGATCAGCAGTGGTAAAGTGCCCAGAGTCATAAAACCACCAACAACAGGTCAGAAAAAATACAGGAGGAAGGCAAAAAGTTCTGGGATGACCCTGCAAAAGGGCCAAGTCCAACAACATTTAAATTATAATTTGCCAATTTATACGTCAGTTTAAAAAGTTGCATCCAATAGGTAAACATTGCTTATTTGTTTCTAAATCTGTAAAGTAAAATGTTTATTCTACTTGCAATCTAAAAGCTAACAAAGGTTTAGAGACGTTTCTGCAAGTAGCTGAAGCCTTTTAAAACTGGTGGGCATGCTGGATTTTATCACCCTAGGTTGTTAAAATATATTTATATATTTTAACACATTGTTGCATGAACTATCTGCCTAAAACGTTGGTCAGTCTGAACACGTGGCTTCATCTCTTTCCTCTAGTTGAGGTTTATGTGAGTCAGATATCATTGCTGGTTTTCACACATCCTTATCTTTGTGGAGAGGTTGCCAACTGACCAACTTCAAAGCCGTCTCCGGCCTAAGGCCTTATTGTCTTTGCAACTCCTTTCTAGATCAGATATGCCCTTCAGTAGATTCACTTCTCTTCTTGGAGAGGAAGGGACACAGACCTTCTCGTCACAGGGAGAGGGCACAAATGAGACGTGAAGAGGTGGAAGTGTTCTTTGAACGTCTGGGGTCTGGACAGGTCTATCTTTAGGAAGAGTTGAGAGAGAGGGAGTGAATTCTAAGGAAGCCCTAGAGGTGCCCTTTTAAAAAATTGTAGCCGGGAGCACTGTGGTGTTGTTTCTGCATTAAGACAAACTGACAGGATGGATTTATTTATTTTTTTAAACAAACTTTATTAATTTTCATTAAACAGTCGGTATGACTAGCCATGCAGTGGAATCAAGCGTTAATGATACATATCATATTATTCAGTATTGTGATACATTCCAAAATCTTCGATAGCGTCCACATCAAGGACATCGATCGTCTTGCATTTGCCCAGTACCATTCCTCTATTAAGCAATCTGTAAATGTTTAACAAAGCTGTTAACAAACAAACCCCAACTATCCCTCCTCCCTCCTCCCACCTCCCACTCTCGTTCTGGCCACTTCTATTATTTGTGTGTGTATTCTTGCGTCCTATTCAAACAATCAATGGTCTATAACTTTAGTGATTGTGGTGGTTACTTTAACCTGTTGTTAGCTGTATGTCTGTGTGTTGCAACTACTTTATGGACTGTTGCGCGTTCGGGGTACTAGTTATGGGATCCAAGACTACACCTTTGAGGCCCTCTAGCATGATATCCCATTCCATGGATATCGGGGTTTTCTGTAATCCCCTGGCCTCCTCCCGACGTAACGCAGCGCTCTCAGCCCCGCCCCAACGGAGCATTTCACTTTGCCAGGTGCATCCAGTAGGGGGTTTCGTTGACTTCCATCGCATAATTATGGACCGTTTGGCTATAATTAGGGCGAGGTCCATGAATCTGAGCTGTACCTTCTGTTTGGTCGAATGTTTACGTATGCCTAGGAGACATTCCTCTAACGTGTCCCCCACGTGTATCTGCGTGACTGTCAATATGTGAAGCCGAATGGACTCCCAAAAACTTCTCAAGCAGGGGCATGCCCATAGCATTTGAGTTAAGTCAGCCTCATCCAACTGGCAGCGAGGGCAATGATGTTGCGCAGTTGGGAGCTTCCGCTGCAGTCGCCGAGGTGTAAGAAAGGCTCTATGGAGTACCATGTATGAATTTAAACTTTGCATTTCGAGTCACTTTTTTGGGGTACTCCAGAATTCCAGCCCATTCCTTGTCTGAGAGCTCTCGTCCAATGTCCTCCACCCATGTGGCTCATAAGTCTGTTAGCTCTACCGCTGCGTGTGCCCGTATTCCTACATGTAACCATTTGATAAGATGTCGTCCCCTCCCCATGTAATATAGGGTCTTAACCAATTCGTGAGTTGGGGGTTCGTTTCTCTGGGGGGGCCCAGTGCTTCCTGACGTATTGTAATAGTGCGGCGTGAATCAGGTACTAGTGATCTGGCACACCTGTTTCCCGCACAAAGTTCTCGTGGTCCATTAAAATTCCATTGTTAAATAAGTCCCCTACTGTGTCAACTCCTTCATCTAACCAGGCCCCTATTCTGGGCTTTGTGAGCCCACCACTAAAAAGTGGGATTCCTACTAGTGGGATGTTCCCTGCATAAGGGTGGCATCGGGACGTGTATTGTAACACTGCTTTCCAGCACAACAGTGCCGAAAGCAGCAGGGGTGGCAGGTTCAGGGGGATTTTGCACTGTGGTAGTAGTAATGTGTGTAGAGTACCTTGGTTGACATCACGCATCATGTAGTCAATCTCTTGTAGGTTGCAGCCAGCTGTCCAGTAGGACAGCCATTGCAGCTGACTCGCATAATAATATGCTCTGAGGTCGGGTACACCCAGTCCCCTCTGTTGGTCCCCAGCTGTAGTTTTTTAAGGCTTACTCTACGTCTTCCAGCCCCCCAGATAAGACCTGAGAGTATAGTGTCTAGAGTTCTGAAAGTAGCGGGAGGTACTACAATCGGTTGGTTGGTAAAGTAGTATAGAAACCGTGGTAGGACCACCATTTTCGATATTGCCGCTCGGCCCATTACAGAGAGAGGTAGCGTAGTCCAGAAAGCGACACTTGAGCGTATTGACCTGATCGCCCTGGTAAGGTGACCTTCTAGCATGTCCGTGTGGGACCGGTATATGTGTATACCGAGATATTTGAAAGTGTGCTGTGCCACCGGGAGGGAGTATGGCCCAAAATTAACCTCCTCTGGGCGGGTACCTTCTCGGAAAAAGAAGGCATTCGATTTTACTGCATTAATGGCGAGGCCCGATATTTGTTCGAACCTATAAAAGATGTCAGGGATGGGGTCTAGCGATCCCAGGAGGTCACGCACATATATTATTATGTCATCCGCATAGGCAGATATCAGGTGTGTGGACTCGCCTATCAAGACTCCAAGGTGGGGAGCCTCTGAGCGTAGCCTAAGTGCCAGCGGCTCCAACGCAAGTATAAATAACAGTGGCGACAATGGGCACCCCTGAATACCTCTGAATACCGAATATTCATGTGAGATGTGTCCTCCCGTGCGGACTCTCGCGGTGGGGGCTCATACAGTAGATGTAGCCATCGGAGGTACTCTGGGGGCAATCCGAATTTCCATATAGCTTTGAACATGTAGTCCCACGTGAGTGTGTCGAACGCTTGCCGTCGGTCTAATGCAACACAGCCCGCGTTTGCGTAATGTTCCGGGATTGTTGCCATGATGTGGTGCAGTCTCCTGATGTTTAAGGATGTACTGCGCGCTGGCAGGAACCCGCTTTGATCTAAGTGGATGAGCTTATTTAAATATGGAAGGAGCCTATTCGCAAGTATTTTGCTTAGTATCTTATATTCTGTGGCCAATAGAGATAATGGACGGTAACCGGACATGTCTGACCTATCCCTCCGTGGTTTAGGGAGTGAGACGACTAACGCCTGCATTCTAGTGGGGGGAGGCGGCCTAGTTCTAGTGATCTATTGTATAGGTTCTCCAATTGGGGAATTAAGGCCTCAGCATAGGTATCGAAAAACTCGGCTGGAAGGCCGTCCAGCCCTGGCGCTTTGTTGCGTGGGAGCCCTTTGATAGCCGCTTTTATTTCGGCTTTAGTGATAGGGCCTGCCATTGCCTTCCGGGACTCTGTAGTGAGCTGCGGGTAGGGTAGATCGTCTAGGAACACGTCTATGCGGGTGTCGTCTATTGGGTCTGGTTTGTCATATAGTGTGGCATAATACAGGCCAAAGGCATTGTTTATATCTTTTTGGGTAATAACTGTGTCTCCCCTAGGTGTTGTAATTTTGCTAACTATAATTGTCGGGGGCATCTCTAAGCTAAGTATGTGGCATGGGGTACTTGTGTAGCTATTGTTAGTGAGCAGAGAATTATATCAATTCTCGTGTGTAGTTGATGGACTGGAGAATAGAAGGAATACTCTTTGTTTCACGAATACCTCAGTCTCCACACGTCGCTCAGTGCCCACCCATCAATCCATCTACAGAGGGCCTCTGCTTGTTTGACTGTTCCCGCTCCATGTAGGGGAGGGTGTGAGCGATCAAGCACAACATCCATGACCGCATTACAATCCCCCCCGATAATCCACGGGTATACTTCCCATCCCGTTAGTACCTGGTTGAGCCCTGCGAAGAATTTGTCCTGATCGAAGTTTGGGGCGTATAAGTTACCCAATACGATGTGTGTACCATCAAGTGTCCCGTGTATGAATATATATCTTCCCTGGATGTCCGTACGCTGCTCTACTTCTATGAACGGGACCCTGTGTCTGATCCATGTCGTTGTTCCCCTGGCAAAGGCCGAGTAATTGGTAGAGAAGATTTGTCCCTTCCATTTCTTACGCATTTTTGCCGCTTCCGATTCTGTGAGGTGTGATTCCTGCATAAACACTATCTGTGCCTTGCACCTGAGTAATTGCGCGTGTACCCTATGACGCTTCTGTATAGACCCTGGACCCTGAACATTCCATGTGATTAAGTTGTAGGAGCTGAGCATGTATGTCGCACAGTGAAGATAAAGTAAACATTACAGGTGTTAAATAGAGGCCACACTCCATAATAGGACAACAGTTTTGTGCCAAAACCCCAAACCTCCCCCGTATTACTAATACAAGGCCCGGTCGGTGAACGATACCGGACCAAACAAAAAAACACAACATGTGTAACTGTGCTGCATTTACATAGTGCGTTCGCAAATAGAGGGTCGTCGCTCACGCCACCCATGGTGTTGTAACTACTTATATACGAGCTCAGAGGAGCCCAGGGCTAATAGACATACTAATACACTGCCATTTAGTTTACAGAAAAAGAATATGTGTTACATTGTTGGACTGGGCAATCAGGATAATCTGTCCTTGTGTTGCATCAGTCCAGTAAACCGTTTATTTTACAGCCATGAAGGAAGACTTTTGTCGCTGGACCATGAGGGTATAATCCGGATACAACGATATTCGGCAATTTTCAAAACGTATCTGGGACCGTTCTCACTCTTTCTGGAGCAGTACGTCACAATCCCTATAATTTAGGATCCTAGCTATCAATGGTCGCGGCGGAGCACCCGCTTTGGGTCTCCCCGTAGGTATCCTGTGGGCTCTTTCCACGCAGAAATAGTCCGATAGTCCGTTAGGGGCCACATGATCTTGGAACCACTGCTCCATGTAATTTGCGGCATTAGGGCCCTCGCTGCATTCCGAAAGCCCTATGACACGCACGTTGTTTCGTCTGGCCCTACCTTCTGCATCCTCTACTCTGTCCTGTAGGCCTGTGACCTGTTTCCGCTGTTGTTGGATTTGCAACGTATTTTCCTTGTGTTGGGGCAGGACCTCGTCCAGTGCCAGACTGTGGGCTTTCACTGTGTCTGCCAGTTTAGTGTGGTCCGCTTTGAGCAGCGTGAAGCCGGTTGTGAGAGTGCCGATCTGTTGCTCGATGGCCTTTCTGGATTCCCTGACCTCCTGCAGTATTAGATCGAGTTTGTCTGGGGGAGTCTCCTCGTTTGTGGGTGGTATACAAGTGAGCGAGGGTGGAATCGCAGTGTGTTCTGGCTCTTCCGTTTGTTGTGTAGTACTGGTGGCCGCCTCCGGTAGCTTCCCTTTGGGGCGCCCCATGTTACCCCAATGTATTTATTTCCTACGGCCGCAGTTCTCAATGGAATGATAGTTCGGCCTTGACCGTTTACGTATCTTGATGGCGGTCGGCTAGGTTTGCCGCGCAAGACAATGCGCGATACTCCTCCGTGTATCCCTTCGGCTTTCTCAGACGATGCGTGCACTAATTAGCAAGTGAACAGAAATCTGCCCCAACGTCGGTCTCGGTGCTCCCAGATTCAGGCGTTCAGTATTCTGGCCCCGACATTAGCGCCCTCGAAGTTCAGGCCGGTTGTTGTGGTCGGCATGCCCTCTCCGACGAACTGGGGGGGGAGTAGTGGGACCTCGCTGGATCCCAGCAGAAAGGCAATTGTAATGTCTCGGTCCCTGGCTCACAGTAAGATGGCTCCCGCTGCTTGTATTGCTAGTGGCTTCCAAGGTGTTGCCTTAATATCACAGTGCTGTATGTATTAAGGCAGGCCTCAGTGTCCTCTCAATTAACACACCATCCGTTCTTAAACTACTCCTCCCCGCAGTGACCCTGGGCGGGCAGGCGCTCCGTTCCACTGGAGCTCAGGACCCCGGGATGTGGCGGTCGCAGGACTGGCTCATCAGGGGCAGCCACTCTCTCCCTCATTCCGACCGTCAGCCTCTCGATCCATGCCCAGGCCCATGAGCCACGCTGCTGCCAAGCGAGCCGGGGGGGTCAGCGATGAACGCCGGAGGTAAGTGCGGGCAAGCTTCCTCCCCAGACGCTCTCACCTGAGGTGTTGCGCAGTGTCCTTAGGAGTCGAGTTCCCAAGCAGTTGGAAGAACTGGCCCCAGTGAGGCCGCGCTCTGGGCCTCTCGTCACCGCTGCGGGGGTCGGCTAGTATCGCACCTCCCCGGAGGTGCCACAATCACTATGTATAGCGCCGGATGCGCGCTGCAGTGCTCCAGAGTCGAGGGCCTGTAACGGGAAGGGGCCACAAGGATCCAGCTGCCGGGCACTATCCCCGGGGTCCCCGGAGTATATCACCACCCTCCGGCAGCTATCTCGGGTCGTGGGCAGGCAGCAGGAGCCTAGCTTCCCTCAGTGCGCTCTTGCAGGGTCCTGTCATAGACTCGTACGGGCTCGCTCAGTCCTGCGGGGCTTCCGGCCGCACCCGCCTGGCGCAATGCAGCCGCCGATTAGGCCTCACGTCGTGGATCTCGCTCCGCGCCGGTGGTGGCGGCCGTGCGATCTAATGGCGCGTCTGGCCGTGTCTCGCCGCTGCACCGCTCCCCCGAGCAGACCCCGATGGGCTCTTGTGCATGGCAATACAACAGGATAATTCTGCCCGGGCTCGTAGCTCCTCTAAACAACGTCTGCCATGTTCGGCGGTTAGCCACGCCCCCCAACTGACAGGATGGATCATAGCGAAATAAATGTTAGGAGGAGAATATGGAGAAACGTCTGCTGGATTTGTGTAGAAGCCTACACCAACCACAGCTGACCTCAAACTTCAAAAACAGTTGAAACCTCCCTTTTGGAAATTAGCTCAACATGGCAGAAGCACAGAAAGAAGACCTGTTATCTTCGGGGATAATTCCTAACTACCTGGCATAGTACTGAGCATATGAGGCTCCAGTTTTACTCCAAATCTCTAGACTTGATGGCTCCTCTGAGGGCTGGTCAATCAGCGTGTTGCTGATCCAGAAGGACAAAGAGGTTTCAGGTCCTGACCATGGATGCCTGCCCGATGTGGAACCTCTCTGGATTATTGGAAAGTAGGGCATGCAGGGCTGGCTTTCAATCTGGTCACTGCACAACAGGACTATGCTAAGTTTTTGCACCCCTTGAGCCACATGGCTAATGATGCAACAGCCGAAAGCAAAACAAGGCAAGCTTGCCTCATTGGGACAGGATATTTTACATACATTTTGTGATGGTCGACTGTGAAACTTTGAGGGAGTAAATGGATCCAGGTATGATTGTTCACCATCAATATCCGGATTTCATCATCAAAGAAACAGAGAGGGTAGGCGTCACAGGGAATGGGAAATGGTTCCCAAGACATTCAAGCATTCAGGGCAGTGCAGCAAGTATGACTCATTCAGGAGTTGCATTCTCTGTAGACATCAGCATGTCCCCCTTCTTAGTCTGGATCAGAAAATGACACTGTAATGAAAAAACCCAAAAGCTAAGATTTGCTATGTATCCAAGGAGCAGATGCGAGAGGTCCTGGTAGTCAGGTAAAAGGTGGATTTGCCCATTTGCAGATGTTGAGTCAGCAGTAGTAACTGTACTCTTCAGCCAATAGAACCATTCAATTGCTTCTCAGACACCAGATGTGAGGAGACTTATCTGTGGAGGCTGTACTGGACACAAAGTTGGACGTAGCCTTCAAAAAGTGTATGATAACTTGTCTTTGGAGGCTGTGCTGGACACAAAGTTGGACGTAGCCTTGGAAAAGAGTGTGGTCGCTCAAACCTGTCACAACATGCAAGTGCCTATTTTAAGTTCTCCTGAATAGAACCACATGCCTGTGACAGAGCTGCGTATGGAGCAGATGAGAGATGTCACTTGAGTCAATCGAAACAACCTTGACAGGTGTTGGTTCAATGGAGGTACAGCATTTCAACTGGATGAGGGGCTGGAAGAGAGAGAGATGGCAGTCAGAAAAAAGCCCATTGCTGCCAATGAATTATCCACTAAGAAGCTTTTTGGAGGTCTTCGAAGCAAAGTTAGATGACCTGATTAAAAAGGCGTTTGAAGTTTGGAAGCATGACTATCCTTACTGAGGGTGATCCAAGACTTGTGTTTCGAAATTCTGAGTTTCTTGCAGAACTAGTGCAATTCTGTGCCACTTATTTGGGCCAAGTCTTTATCATACTACTGATAGGAAAGATAATTGTGTTCTGTTCTTCTGGATTTGTGGGTGGTGATGTTCTCTTTACCTGAAGATGGGTTAAAGGCTGGCGTTAAACATCAGTTCAAGAATTTTTATGGATCTAAACAGTGGTATTTGTTCATCCCAAAAGACCATACAGATACTAGTGCAGTGTTTCTAGAGTAGGAAATATCACTAAAATTGTAGGAGAATTGGCCAGTTTCTATACAGAATGCATACACAATGGCTGCCAGTTCATGGATATATGGTAGCAGTAGTGTTTCTCCTTCCATCAGTTCAGCTATATTTTAAAGTCTCTGGGAGGTATCTTTTATCACAACGATATTTCTAATGACAGAACTTCAAGTATATGATACCAGTTAGTGCATACTTCCACAAGAAACATACTGCTAGTGTAAGGTGCTTAGCTGGATGTAGATTTGCTGAAATATTCACTTTAAATTCCAGTGCACTGGTTTGGGGAAGAAACTGAACTCATGGGTGACAAACAGGAATTGGACAGTCTCTATAAGTAAGAATTCTTTGGACTGAAGGAGTTGGAAGAGCTTCAAAAGGGTATTTTGGCTTTGATCATCAGATCTCAAACACACCACAGAAATCTGGGACCTACTGGACAGCAATGCCCCTGACCTCCTCTACCTTATGCAGACATAGCTGACCTCAGCTTCAACTCCAGACATTGCAATGGCCAGCCTGGCTGGATACAAGATCGCAAGACAAGACCGCTAACACAAACCCGGAGGAGACATCGCTATAATTTTCAAGGAAATCATCAACTGCACCAGCTCCACAGAGACCGAGACCAACTACATGTAGCACCTGTACTACAAAGTGCAATTCTTAGACAATTTCATTCTGAACGGAGCCCCAGTCTACTGCCCACCCAGACCGCAAGCAGAATTCACCAACAACATTGCAGATTTCACCACCCCTCTTATAATAGATTCCAAAGCCTACATCCTTCAGTGAGACCTCAATTACCACCTGAAAGATTGGACCAATCCCAACTCAGCCACACTCCTCGAAAGCCTAGGAAACCTCGGACAGACACAACACGTCTCCAGACCCACGCACACCGCTGGACAAACAGTTGACCCTGCTTTCGTCTCTCTCAACGGCATCAAGTTCGGCTCATCCACTCCACTCACCTGGATCGACCACGCCATCGTCCACCTCCAGATCAACACTCCAAGCAACAAAAGAACTGCCACCACAGATCAAGTCAGCTGAAGCTGGAGCAACATCATGGAACCAGACTGGTCACACACCCTACGCGAAGCCTAGCCTGAACACACCAGAGACCTAGCCAGAGACATCAACCACTTGAAAAATTGAACTCAGACTGTGTCGACAGCAGTGCTAAACTTGAGCCGATGGGGGGGCGTGGCCAAGCCGCCGACCGTAATGGCCGCGTAGGCTTGTAGCTCCACCGCTGACTTTGTAAGAAATGTCCGCCCTGGTGGCTTCGTCGGTACCGCCGGGTTGGAACATGCCGTAGGAGACGGTGGAGAGGCTGCCGGTATGAAAATTGGCCTTTGGTACGATCGCACTGGAGTTTGGAGATCGGGCAAGGAGCGGCCTGCAGCCTCGTGTGAAGCCAGGGACTCGCATGAGCTGGGCCGGCGTGCGTCGAGGCGGGATCGGAGGGGGCTGCTGTGTGCCTAGAAGGAGTGACGCCGTCTGCGTAAGCGGTCGCGGTGGGGGAGCTCAGAGTGGCCAGATCTTCACTAAAAGTGTCCCGCAGATGCTCCCTGGAGGCCTCGTGGTGACAGGGCCGCGGGCGACCCTGGGGACCGGCCGCCGGGCCGGGAGCAGCGGGACCTGTATGGGTGGCTCTCCCGCTTCCACACCCCTGTTATACCAGCAACGCGGGCCCCCCCATAATAACAACACCAGCGCTGCGGCCCATTGAGACTGCTGTAGGCCCTGAGCAGGAGACCCCGGCGGGGTGAGCGGTGGTGGTGGGGGCACCCAAAGCGACCAGGCACACCCTAATAAGACCAGTGGACGATCCCCTGTGGCCCCGTGGAGACGGGGGCCACGGGTGAGCCTGGGGACTGGCAGTCAGGCCAGGAGCTGTGGGACCAACACTGGTGGCCCTCCACCTGCCTTCGCGCCCTCTGCTGCGCCGGCAACGCGGCCTCCCCCCACGAAGGATAACATCAGCGGTAGCAGCCCACGGCAGGATGCATAAGCCCTAATGGTGGTGCAATAACAAAACCAAAGTAAAGCCACTAAAGAGAGACACAAACAACGCTGGCGGACGACAGTTCAGTGTAGGATCACAACAGGGATCGTACCTATCTCGGCCAGGTGCCTAGTCCTCTCACGCCGTGCAGTGTGTCTAGAAGGGGGCTGAAATTACGAGACTTACCACAGTAATCCACCAGATTGGGGCATGGGTCGTAAACATCCTAGGCAAAGTACCTTGTCATTTAAAACGCCTGGAACCAGCACCGCGACGCAGCAGTCCAACATAGCGGAGGGTGGAGTGACGCACACGACCGAAGCGGCCGGGCCTGGCACCATGTTATTGGAGCTCAGGGCGGGCTTTAGGACGCTGGACACCCGCTTTGATGCCCTGGACAAGAGGCTGGAATCCATGGGTGCTCGACTTGAACAACATGAAGGGCGCTTGACCACGGCAGATTCAAGCTAGCCTGGCTGATGAAGGGTGATGCCCTGAAACCGGTCCCAGGATGCTTGTTTCCGGTCAATGGAGGACCTGGCTTGGCAGTTCGGGCTGGACTGTTCCCACAAGGAACAGGGTCAAGACTGATTTGCATATGGCTGGGTCCAAACTGGGGTGGTGTGGTGAGCAAAAGAATGATGGATTTAACCCAGATCCTTGTGACTGGGGTGTTGTATTCCTCTTAGGGTGTCCGTATATAGGTTTTCCTGTATCATGTGCTTATATAGGCACAATTCGTCATGTCCTTATATAGGCATAAAATCCCAGTCCTTATTTAGGCATTAAACCGTGCACTCCAAATACAGGCATGGTCTCAGACATCCGTCCACCCTAACGTCACAACGAGTTCTTGAAGAACAGACCCTTAGGCTTCGGGAGTTTCCCTAGCACAGGACTATTGATTTCTTCAAGGACTCATTTATTATGCATGAACCGTTATACCTTAGGGGTTCATTCATGACGTCTTCCGCTGTCCGATCCACATCAATGCTAACATTCTAAGGTACCTCTCAGGTATAAATATACCTTCCCTAGCCCCTGTAAATCAGAGGAGATCTCGACTTCAGAGGAGCCCGTTTCCCGGCCTGACGCACTGAGAAGAAGCTGTCATCCCTGCACGCAGAGAATCCAGCTTCCAGTGATCTGACTTCCCTTGCGGGGTGTTGGAGTTCGAGTCTGGCAAGAGATTCCCACCTCTCTCATTCTTAAGGTATGGAGCTGACTAGAAACCTAGAGGGACTCTTGGCATACTAGGCATACTAGACTTAACATACTCTTAGTATACCATAGTAAGTAATACTCCACCTACTTCATACCTCTCCCTACACCTAGGTTAGGTTAGGTACATTGGGGTAGAACTAGCTTAGCAACGCATCGTATGAGTACTCGCATTCTTAGTCTGTATTATTTATGTAAATGAATATCTGCTAAAGATCATGCTAGCGCAGTATTATTTATTTCTACTGCTTACGCTGTACATTATTTATCTTGCATACTGTCTTGTGATCATAACAGCACATATTACTTACACGAGAAACAAGACTGTTCAATAAATCTTTTATTGAAACGCCCGTCTATTCTTTCTGTGTAACTTTGAGGAAAACTAAGAATGCACGATTGAGCTGAGTGAAATAGTTATCTATTGTTTCCACGACTCTGGGACACGTTCTGATTCTAAAGGGAAACAAAGTGGTCATGTTTTGCGGCTGCCAGAAACTACTCCCTTCTTGTTTGACAAGGAGTTTCTAGTGGCTTCTGAGCTAGCTGGCACAAGTAATTAAGTTTAATATACTCGATAGAGACATACTGACCTCAGTCCTATGTCAAACCTATAGGGTATATTATTCCAATGTGCAGAGCCTATTGGGGAAATAGGAGCTACACTACATGGCGCCCAACGGTTTGGTAAGGCGGTAATTCAACGTTAGATACTGAGTAACTCAGCCGTGCTTTTTCTCTCAGAGACCCCTACCCATATACTCCAAAAGACATCTGGAGTGGGTAGGGTTAAGTATCCACCACGGCTACATAGGGCAGTACCCTATATATTAGCTGTTTGGTTTGCTCAACGTTGAAGGCTACAGTGTTCCAAAATATTGTGCACCTTATCTTTGTTTCCTTGAAACTTGTTCTACATTTTTCAAACAACAAAATGCCTGGCTCCGACACTGAGACCGGAAACGGTGGAGCTGCGGATCAGCCAGCCCAAGCATCAGTTTTTAACTTTACCGGTTTAAATGAAACCGAGGAGGGTGTTATAGACATCCATCCAAACTTAAGAAGAGCCATCACTCTAAAACTTATAAAACATGGCCTACCACCAAGAGGCGGTAGAGCAGTTTTCGTGATAGAGGCACACGAATCCTTTCAGACAAAGGTATTCTATTCATGGGTAATATTTCCTGAATCCAATCCAGTAACACACATGTTTCACTTCTACAAAGAAGATGAATCCCCAGAGGAATACATTCCTTTCGAGGATATAGAAATTCCATTAACATACCAAGAGCATCAGCTCTGGTTTAAAGCGCCCTAAAACATCACAGAAACATTACCAGGCTCGGTCCACTAGGTAGACCAGGAGCAACATGGCCGATTCTAGCCGGCTACACACCTCATCCCGACATTGAAGAAATGTCAGACGAGGAACTACTTACTCAACTTACAGAGTTAATAAAAATATACAGACAATTGGTCCAATATGTCATGCGGACTTTCACAGTCCAACCACCATTGACACTTCCAAATCAAACTCCTCACCAGGGGAATACACTAAAAATAACACCTATACGCAGTCATGGGTAAAATGCCCACAAAACGTGAGCAAATTCCATTCTGGATAGCTCAAAAAATTACTCAAATCGAAGCAGTATTTCCAAATACTAGCCCGTATGAGAAACACAGAATCCTAACAATCAGTTTACCAATGGGGATCACACCACAACTGGAAGACTGCACCACTTGGGGCTAAGTCTTTGCTGCCATCTATACTAAAACACATGGCATTCCGTCAATTGCTGTAATACCAGATGTCCTGAAACAAATTCAAAACGAATACGGGGCAGAGCCTGCTCTAAATTTAGGTATGAAATTACTGAAAAATTTCGACCAGGTCTCAACAATAATATTATCTAATATTAGAGGGGAGGCAGCAGCAGTGGCGATCCGCCAAAAATTAAGGGAATTTGATGTTACAGAACATCAAACTGAGCTACCCAGAATTATAGAACAATCTTATGCAGAATTAGGCAGAGATAGTTTGGGTGGAAGACCAGTGAAGCCGAAACTATCTGAGAGTCCTGAGAAGGACTCTATTAAACAAACTCCTACATCTTCTAAAAAGAAGTCGGAGACTAATAAACAAAATTCAAACGAGAAACGTTCTCAATTCCGAGGTAGGTCTCCTCAAAAGGAGCCCTCTGAAAGGAGGTATAACCTCAGGAATAGGGATAATTTGAGAAAACCTGACAGGTATCAAGATAATGATACACGTTCCTCTCGTACCTTTCAGATCTCATCACAGACTTCGGAAAGAAGAGGACGGTCAGAACATAGAGAAGAACGCGTGAAATCCAAAGACGACAAACACGCTCCGAAAAATAAAACAAAACCTCAATTCTCCAAAAAGAAAGTAGCAGGTCTGAAGATCAGACATGCCGAGAATACTGAGAACACAACTCAAGAACGGAGAATGGGCTCAGACAATGCTGGACAGTGCAGCAGAAGTCACACTTGCTCGCCAGAACCTGAAGGAACTTCTGGAGATAGTGGACTTGAATGAGTACATTACAGTTGAGACTGTAGACACCAGGGTTAGTACTCCACAAAAGTTATATGAAATAACACTCCGGATGGAGGGAGACAAACCTAGACAGGTGAAAGCACTTTTTGGGAAAGACTATCAAGGGGCTATGACATACTTCTAGCAGAAAAAGACTGGCCACCACAATTTGTCAGGGAGTGCCCACACGGCGAGGACATTATTATGCCTGCCTTCTCCAACATATTCCAATTCACCTAAAATATACATATGCCAGGAAATGGGCAGTAGCCCAGGCCCCAGCATTATATAAAAATCATGTAGGATGGGATGAGGACTCACCTCACCATAAAATACATCTAAAACATGAACCAACTGCACAAAGACAATACCCAATAAATCAAGAAGCTAAAAAAACAGGTCAGGGAGATCTGAGATCACCTAGAATACCAAGGGGTGATTGAAACATGCACCTCCTCAATGAACAATCCTTTGTTTCCTGTCTCCAAACCAGACAAAACATATCGTCTAGTTTTGGATTACAGACACTTAAACACTTGTTCTAAAACATTTGCAGTGCAAATTGCACATAGCACAGCATTAATGAATAACATTGTGCGTAAAAAATATAAAACAACATTAGACATCTCAAATGGTTTCTTTTGTCATAAACATAGCACCTGAAAGCAGGTACTTAACAGCATTCTCCATAAAGGGGACTCAGCGTCACTTTTGTCGACTCCCACAAGGGTTCAAGAACAGCCCGGGGTTATTCTCAGCAAGGGTAACAGAGTTACTACAAATTTATGACAATGAGGCATTGTCCTATGTCGATGACATCTATCTGAGAGACGATGACCTGGAAAAACACTTGAACAGGGTGAATACCATTATACTGGGCTTCGCCTCTGAGGGCTACAAATTCAACTTCAAAAAGTCCAGAATTGCCCATCTCAATGTTCTATTTCTAGGATATGAGCTTTCAAGTGAAGGCAAGAGCTTGGCAGCTAACTTTCTAGAGAAATGTGCGCTGCTCCAACCTCCAAAAACGCTAAAAAACTTACAATCCATTCTGGGTTTTCTAAACTTTGGAAGAACATACATTCTAAATTACGCAGAAAGGGTTAAACCTCTCTACGCATTAATCAAACCTGATTATTCAATCAAAAATTGGACAAACGAACACACAGAAATCTTGCATTCAATCCAGGCTAACATGTTAGCAACAAATCACTTACAAACACGCATAAGTGAACGCAACCTGGTGATCCGAATAATCTCGGGTCAATGCGGATTCACCTACTTAACATTTAATGAGGGTGAGAAAATACCAATTGCATACAAATCGCATTTGTACACACAAGCGGAAATGCGCTTCAGTACAACTGAAAAAATTCTGACAGCAGTTCAAACGGCTGTAGCAAAAGAAAGAGCCTTAGCCCAAGGGAAACGCATTATTGTCGTAACCCCAGTACCAGCTTTAGAAGCGGTCACAAAAGCAAGCATTCCAAATGCCAAAGCATTACACCAAGATGGATACAATGGGTTAATTCTCTTGCTGCAACAGATGTTGAGGCTATAAAAGGAAAACTTGATAAGGGAGGCAAAGCAGTACTGATCCTCCTGGATTTATCTGCAGCGTTTGACACCGTCCCCATGTCCGCCTCCTGCAGAGACTGCGGGAGTGCGGCCTTGGAGACACGGTGCTGAAATGGTTCTCTTCATTTTTAGAGGACAGAAACCAGGAGGTCTGGTCCCCCCCTTTCTCTGCTAATATCCCGCCTCTGAAAGTGGGTGTCTATTTTGAGCCCAACTTTGTTTAACCTGTATATGGCCCCTCTCGCCCCTTTGGTTGAAGCTTGTGAGGCAACAATCATTTCTTACGCTGATGATACGCAGCTGTTGTTCACGTGTGAGAAGGGTGAAGACTTTGACGGAGAGCTGATCAAAAATTGTTTGAAAAACGTTTTTACCTGGCTCAGACTTAATGAACTTAAATGTAATCCGGAGAAATCCGAAATTATTTTTTTCGGATCGCCATCCCAGGATGTATGGAAACAATGGTGGCCAGCTGATATGTCACCTCCTCAGTCTTCGGTCAGGGAAGTCAAGAACTTGGGGGTGAAATTGGATGATTCCCTTTCCATGAAAACCCAGGTTCAGTCTGTTGCAGGATCTTGTTTTGGTCTTCTTAAAATCCTCAGGAAATTCCTCCCCATGCTATCTTTCTCCCATAGAAAGATTGTGGTTCAGGCCCTCATTGCCTCTAGGCTGGACTAGGTAAACGTTCTATACTTGGGTCTTCCGGAGTTTCTGATAAACAAGCTTCAGGTTGTCCAAAATGCGGCAGCCAGGGCAGTTCTCAGGCTTGGTCCCAGAACCCGGATTTCCCCTCATTTGATTGCTTTGCATTGGCTCCCTATTTGAAACAGAATCCTTTTCAAGGCATTAGTTCTGGCTTTTAAGGCTCTACATGGTATGGGGGCACATTATATCAGGAAGAGAGCACTCCGTTATGCACCGGGGAGATCTCTAAGATCCTCTCACCAGTATCTCCTAGCGGTTCCTAGATTCTCCCGTTTGTGCAGAGGGGGACGCTCTTTTCAAGTACAGGTTGCCCATAGCTGGAATAGTCTGCCTCAGTCTCTCAGACAAGTACCTGATCTGTTGACTTTCCGTAAACAACTTAAAACCTGGTTATTTCAGCAGAAACGCTAGCCTGGTATTAGCAGGATAATCTAGGGCTCCGTCTAGCGCCGGGACACTCTTCTGAGTAGCCGAGCGCTCTACAAGTATGTTATAACATAACATAACATGTTGAATATGTTTTTGATCCAGATTTAAAAACACAAGCATTCCTGCAATATGAACAACAATGTCCTCTGCTCACTGAGATTCTGCCTCTCGATCAGTACGAATTCATAATTTACACTGACGGATCCGCACAGCCCGCAACAGGGAGTAAGCAAGCTTACAGTGCAGCATGTGCAATCGTTAAAGGTCGCATGCGAGATGGCATCTTCAGACCCATGGTCACAAAAACTCAATCTCTAGGAGATTGTACAGCTCAGCGAGCTGAACTACAAGCATTCAAACTGGCACTTGAAAGTACAGATCGAGAATTCCCCACACTGATAGGGCCTGATTCACAGAACTAACTTACGTCAAAAACGTAAAGTTAGTACTTTTTGGTATTCACAGAATACACTTACTCATTTTGGTATTCACAGAAGGCACTTACTCATTTCGGTATTCACAGAAGTTAGTAGTCCTAACTTTAGGACTCCTAAATGCCTTCTGTGAATAACAAAAGTCTTAAAGTTAGGATTTTTCTCAGTTTAGGAGTAGTAAAGTTAGTAGTCCTAACTTTAGGACTCCTAAATGCCTTCTGTGAATACCGAAAGTCTTAAAGTTAGGATTTTTCTCAGTTTAGGAGTAGTAGAGTTAGGACTCCTAACTTTACTACTCTAAACTGAGAAAAATCCTAACTTTAAGACTTTCGGTATTCACAGAAGGCATTTTGGAGTCCTAAAGTTAGGACTACTAACTTCTGTGAATACCGAAATTAGTAAGTGCCTTCTGTGAATACCAAAATGAGTAAGTGTATTCTGTGAATACCAAAAAGTACTAACTTTACGTTTTTGACGTAAGTTAGTTCTGTGAATCAGGCCCTCAGTGTGCGATTCCTTTTACTGTGTTCAGTCGTATAATGACTATATACAAAACTGGCTTGAAAATGGTTTCAAAGATGCGAAAGGTGGCACAATAAAGCACAAAACGCTTTGGGAACAAGTAGTTCAGTTGAAAAACGAACTACCAAAGGCTCACGTGATACACACACTGAGTCATCAACGTGATGGCGTTCACGTTGCAGGGAATTCATTGGCTGACGAAGCCGCAAAGGGGGCTGTTCAGACGGCTTCCGTAGCTGCGATCACT